>CM060368.1:148254465-148854465 GCA_030545235.1 Helianthus tuberosus
CTGATTATTTTATGATTTTATCCCCTTTCAGTGTATCACAAAGCAAAAAGTTATTTTTTTACTGTGGCAAATAAGCCTTTCTTTTTATTTAGTTGAGGTCGTTTCGGACATTTGACCATATGTTGAGTCGGGATAGTAGCAAGTCTAGGGGCGGCAATTTTAGCCCACTTGCACTTGCTAACCGCTTCAGGCGGTGTTCTTTTTTCTTTCTAACGAGACAAACCGGGTGCCTGAAGTGTATTTTGAATGCCATTTATAAAAAACTGGATCATTATCGAAAGAGTTTAGTACTTGTAATCATATAATACTGGGAAAAAGTTGTTCCTGTCTTTGTGTCTACCTGTCCTCTTCGACGTGGTATAATAAAATATTCATTCTGACCGGAATCAGTTACAAATTTAGTTATTTTTATTGTAGTTATGTAAATATATATAATGTATTATATGATTGTGTTTATATAAATAGTAGGTTTGTTCAGCCATGTGAGCCCAGTTAAACTCGGATAGCGATCCAGTTTTTAAGAGTTTGCGAGTGGCTTGACACGCTTACATTTTTTTTTTCAAAAACTGGCCTATTTTGCCATCTAGCTAACGTAACAACAATAATTTTGTCAATTTCAGGGATCTCTAGACTCGTCAAAGGCAGAGCTCTTCGTGAAGAATCTACAAATGTCGGGAAGATACCTCCGTGACGTTTGGTAAATAGACAGAAGCGACCGTCAGAAACCTGTCAAACCTATTTGGAAACCGCGTTTGTTATTGTGGAGCAACGTGTCGAGAAATTCTTTTATATTCTTCTGTGTTAAATTTTGTAACTTACTTTTACTACTACTTATGGTTTGAAACTTTGAATGTTTTTCTTTTTATTTTTATTTAAGTGTAATTCATAAGGGTGACTAATAACATTATAAATATACACTAGCAATTAGATCTGTGTGCGTTGCGGCGCGGGTATATTGCAAATATCAAATGGATTAATCGAAGCACTATGTGATGTGTTACATATATGAAATCATATGTTTTGACGTATCCAATTTAACTCAATAGCGTTGGATACAAATATAAAGTATATCATATTTGTATGTGACTTGACTCATAAATTGGAAACGTACAAAAAACGTAAAAAGTGTATCAAGGAAAAACTAACACGTGTAATCGAAAGACATATTCATATCAAGGGCATAAATTTTACCCCTAGTGGGTTGCGTGAGATCAAAACGTAGAATTGGAAACGTATATAAAATAAGCAAAAAAAATATATTATGTTTGACCTAACTAGCTTCCCAAAAAAAGTTTACGTAGAAACGTAGCCCAAATTTTCATAATATGACCCATAGCACATTGCAAACACCGAATGGATTAATTTAAGCGTTATGTCATGTACAAACCATATAAAAGTGCATGTTTCGACGTACTTAGTTCACTCAAT
Organism: Helianthus tuberosus; assembly: GCA_030545235.1. Lineage (NCBI taxonomy): Eukaryota > Viridiplantae > Streptophyta > Magnoliopsida > Asterales > Asteraceae > Helianthus > Helianthus tuberosus. The sequence goes on from CM060368.1 coordinate 148,255,894, forward strand.
GTATGGTTGAGCCAAAATGAAATTAATTCGAATTTATACAAATTAGTTCTTTAAAAAAGATATTAGCGAACGGAAATAATTAAAGAATACAATAAGTTAAAAACGTATATTATGTATGATAAAGGGATAAAGCTGAAACATTAAAAGTTTTAGCGACTAAACCTTGAGGGTAGCAAAGCCAATGTAGTAATATTGTAATGTGGTGGAAGTTTGGGTTGGAAAGGCAAGGGACCAATAGTGCAATTTGCTCAAAGTATGAGAGGAAAAAAAAATGTATTATAAATTATATTTGGACGTTGAATAGAATTACTGCGTTTGACCTTGGATACTTCCAAAGCCACTGGATTTGAAGCCATGCATTTTGGGCGTAGACTATATGCACCAACTTTCTCTTTTAAGATTGTACTAGTCATATGACCCGCGCGCGTTGTGGCGCGGGTACATCGCAACATCAAATAGATTAGTCCAAACGTTATGTGATGCGTTAACCATATGAAAACACGTGTTTCGACGTATATGCTTGATTTCAATGTTACCCATATAAGCATTGCGATTGGATCAAAAAGTAAAGTAAATCAAATTTATGCTGTACAATCAAAACATATAATATGTGACCTGACTCTTACATATAAAACGTAACGGGTATAAAAGAAAAACTAACACATGTAATTAAAGGGATTAATTAGAGTTTTTTAAGAGAAAAAAAGAAACCACAATTTAACTTCACTTGGTTCGGAACAAAATTTACGAAACATACATAAAAATAAGTACAAAAACGTATGATATTTGATCTAACTCGTTTCCTAAAAAACTTTACGTTTGTTGTTTCAATTGGTTTCATCATGGTGTAACGAAATCACTATAGCCTTTGATAAAAAAAATATTTAGAATACAACTTTTTTTTTTCAAACACAATAGTTTTTTGTGGCTCACGAAATCACTTTTTTTAGTTATTTATTAACTTTTTATTATATAAGCAGACTACAAACGCGTCTTATTCTGTTTTCATTAAAAAATGCTATTTCTTAAGCTAATATCGTATTTTCATTAAAAAAATGCTATTTCTTAAACTAATACCGATCACCAAAATTAAAATATAACATGATATATATATTTAGAGTAAAGTCCTTTTTGAGTCCCTATAGTTTGTGCATTTTAACTATTTGAATCCAAAAACCAAACTTGTCTTGATTTGAGTCCATGTGGTTTGTATTTTTAACCCTTTCCAAAACGCAAACCTCATCCAAATCATGGACTAAAAGGGATGGATTCAAAGGGTTAAAAATACAAACCACAGGGACTCAAAGGGTTGGATGAGGTTTCACTTTGGATTCAAAGGGTTAAAAATACAAACCACGGGGACTCAAATCAAGATAAGTTTGGTTTTTGGATTCAAATAGTTAAAATGCACAAACCATCAAGACTCAAAAAAGACTTTACTCATATATTTATTATATAACCTTAGAATTATTCGTAGCTTACTACCGTATTTTTAGATAGGCTTTAATTTTATTTTTGATAGCCAACATTATATATTTATATGACATAAACTTGAAAAGTTGGTATGACATAAAAAATGATATCAACATAAATTATATTATAAGAGTAATAATACCAAAGAAAATCTCTCAGATGCCTCAATTTAAACCATACTGAAATCCAAAGCCACTTTTTCATTTGAAACCATGTGCCCTTACGCTGTGTTCCCGAGTTAAAAATCCCTCCCTTTCCCTCCCCTCCCCTCCCCTCCATGTCTTTCCAAATTGGAAAGACTATTTTCAGGCAAAAAAAACTCCATTTTCCCTCCCCTCCCCCTGTTAAGTGGATCTCTGGAACACCATTTTCCCTCCCCTCCCCTCCCCTCCCCCTGTTAAGTAGATCTCTGGAACACAGTGTTAGAGAGAGACTAATGTGTGTGAGAGAGAAACTCCTCCCCACCGCCTCTTTCCTGTAACTGATTCCGGCAAAGGCCCGGTCCTCCGGCCAGCCTCTCCTCCCCATCTCACTTCAGGTTGTGCAACTGCGTCTCCGGCATCGTGTGACGATAGAGTCCGCATTCGGCGACCAAGGCGAGCGGCAGCTGTAGATCCTCTTGTGGCTTCATCGGAAAACGCGTCGTTAGTTGAGCAGTTTTTTTTAAGTTTCTTTCCAACCTCTAACCCAGATGTTAGAGAGAGAAAGAGGCCGACTGGAGGGTTTCTCCGGCAAGAGTCCGGCTACCGGTGAGAGTAGTGGTGTGTGGTGTTGGTGGCTATGAACCAAGGTAGGAAGCAACTTCCGGCCAGAAAGAGAACCGCTCAACAGTTATGGCTTTTGTAATGGCGATTTTCTAATTTTGTGGGTGCATCAGGGCAATACTGTAATTTGCGTAATCTACTGCTGTAAAATTGTATAATTTTCAAAAGTTGAACAGGACAAAAACTGCAAGTTTTTAAAACGGAGGATGTCGGTGGTGAAAACCACCGACTTTGTGCTTTAAGATATATAGAAATTAATATATTTAGTGGTGACTGTTCAAAACTCACTTTGTTATGAGTATGTGATGTGATGATTACTGATGTAGCTGTCAATATTTTACTTAAATATCAATACGAGTACGAGGTAAGTAAGGTCGCATCTACGTGGAAATTTGTGGTATGTGTTAAGAAATTTAACTAATTAACTACTATTGTTTAAATTGGGGGTTTGTTTGATTGATTAGAAAAACAAGCAAATTGTTTTAGAAAGTGTTATCAGATTGAGAAAAGGTAACCCCCACCCAAAATCCCGATTACAAGTTTAACACAAAAATCTATTTGCGGATTTAAACACCATACATGCATGACTTTGGGATTAACGACTTTGATTAACGATTAGGGACAATTTTTAATAATAACCATACAACTTAACAATCCGTTAAAGTATACCAACTGCCCACCGAATTACTAACCCACTAACGATGCAAGAAAATCGCCAATACGCTTGATAACAGACAAATAGTTCAAATATAATTAAGGTTTACCAAAATCAACACAAGTGATCAAGATGTATCAGTTACAAGAATCAGAAAACAAAGTTAATTATGCAAAATCTACCAATCGTTCATCCCGGGGAAGTCACAAGGGTTTTAGTCTCGCATGCTCGTCATCACAGCTTCAAATCTTGATTCAGATTGAACAAACATGAAGAAACAGGAAGATTCGGGTGCAAGAACTCTAAAAATCGTCTTTTTCTCCCTCTGGATTCGCAAAAACGGCTTAGAAGCTGAATGGGTGATCTTGTTAGGCTAAATTAGGTCAAAACACAATTTTATGCGTCGGTTTCCCTTCGCGCCACGCGATAGGACACTAGTGCTCCTTCGCGCCACGCGATGGATGCCTTTTTCCATAACTTTGTTTTTGGCTACTCGCTTGACCCGCATGCTCCAAATTTCTTCGTTTATGTTTGTTTCCCATCATTTGGCATCCGTTAAACCCGAAAACCGACACAACAAAAGTACAACAAACCAATATAAAATGACGCGTTAAAACACTACAAAAACATGCATTAAACTCATACAAATGCAATGTGTTTCCAGCAACGCATCAATTACAAATAAGAAAAGAAAATGGAACGCACATAAACAAGTATATCCAAAATAGTGAAAGTTGCGTGTCGTAATGGTGATGTAATAACGATGCCACCTAAGTTGGAGACTTGGTAGGTTGATTTTCATAAAAAGAATGGGTGCTACTATACGCACCCCCTATTTACTTTTTTCACCCCATCCTCTCACATACTTACAGGTGGGGCCTACGTGGGACCGACAGTTTTCCTCTCACAAGGGGGGGTGTAATCAGGAAATAGGGGGTGCGTATAGAATGAGCCAAAAAGAATAGTTTTGAATGAAAAAAATGACAACTCTATTTTGCAAAAAGTAGGTGAAGAGAAAGAGTATTAACATAAAAGTGGGTGGAGAGAAAGAGTATCAAAACACACTGTTTTTTAATATGTAATCTTTGTGACGTACCAAAATCTATACAACTTGTTATTTTCTTCTTCTTTTTGAACGGCATACAACTTGTCATCTAGTTGAATTTGATTAAAAAAAAAAAAAGATTTGATTGTAGGGTCAGAAGTGTAACTAGTCAACTTTGTAACTTAATTAAATTTAACCAAATCAAACTCGGAGGGATCAATCATGTTCACTCCAAAATCTATTATAAACCACATATCTTCTAGTGTAGCCACGTTTCCATTAAATAAAAAACACCTAAAATTTAAAGTCTCACCAAAGTATGTGTCAATGATGAAGGCAGAGGCTGAGAAACTTAAATTTTTTTATTTATTTATAAAAATCAGTGTCATTTCAACCTCTCTACCCATCTTAGTGATGGAATTATGGAAAACATTAGCAAGTATTTTTTTCGTAAAGTGGATAGTTTAGAATTATTGATGTAAAATAGAGTAAGTGTAACATTTGCCGTTATGATTGGAACTTATGTTGTATTTCCAAAAACTAAGGTAGTGTTTGTTTCACATAATGTAATGGAATCTTGAGAATTGATGTTGATTTCACTCTTTATTTTGTTGGTTTCAACAAGAAAATGAATTGGAATCGAACAATAACAAAAGAAAGGGAATCTACATTCTAATTCAATCCAAATTTCATTCTATTTTGCAAAACAAACACACCTAAATTACGAATCAAATTTCAATGGAATATTGGATTTTAATAATCCTAACTATTCGTCATTGTCCGCCAACAGTCCCAACTTAAAAAATAACCACTGACAGTCTCAACTATTGACATATTGGCCACCAATGGACCCTGTCTAGCAGAACCCTAACGCCGTTAGTCTCCGGTCGCCGGAAAACCGTTTTTGGCCAGTAAAAAGTTTCTAAAGGTCCGATCTAAGGTTACAAAGAGGTTTGGGACGAGGATGTTAAGTTTTCCGGCCAAAAAGTTGAGTTTTCCAACCAAAAAATAAGTTTTCCGACGAAAAAAGGAGTTGTCCGGTGACTTCAATAATTGGGGCTTTTACTATAAAAAGGTTCCTAATGGCCCGTAATAAGATTACAAAGAGGTTTGGGACGAAAATGTTGAATTTTCCGGCCAAAAAGGAGCTTTCCGGCCAAAAACGCTTTTCCGGCGACCGGAGATTAACGGCGTTAGGGTTCTATTAGTCAGGGCCAATATATTAATAGTTGGGACTGCCAGTGGTTATTTTTAAAGTTCTGACTGTTGGCGGCCAACGACGAATAGTTGAGATTATTAAAATTTAAAATCCAATATTCCAATATCAATTTCTGCGCGGATTCCCATTCCAATTCTATTACAATCTATGAAACAAACACTACCTAAAACTCTTTATAATGTCAAGTAACTCGTAATCATCACCAAAGATAATTAGAACATCCACAATAATAAATTTTTTGGTGTTGTTTTTACTCATTTTTCCACATCATCCATTTTTTCTTATTGTGGACCTTGTTTTTTACCCCATTTTTTAGATATGTTTGTCAGCAAAAATGACTAAAAACAACAAAATGGTGGGACCCATGTACTTTTAATATATATAATATAGAGAGAGAGAATAAGTGGTGTAATGTGTGGTTAAAAATTAAAAAGGTGGTGATGATGTGGTAATGTTTTTAAGTGTTTTTGTGTTTTCTTATTGGATGAGTTTTTGATGTTTTTGAAGGGTGAATGTTTTTCTGATGTGACAACTGACTGGACATGTTTTTAGGTGTTTTTAATGGACCATATTGTGGATGCTCTTAGAAATGGTTAGAATAAATGCTCATCAATTTTGAGGAATCATGATTTCATGATGTCAACTCTTAATCATCACCAAAGATAATATATGCTCATCAATTTTGAGTAAAAATCATGATTTGGTAGAATTTTATCAATGCTCATTCTATTTACATCTTCCTCTTTACTAATTAGGGTGTGGGGCACCCTCGGTGACCCCATGCGGGGAGGGTAAATGCTGTGCGGGAAGGGTGCCGCCATCCAAGAGGGGAGGCAAATCGGGGAGGGTGTGAGGGGAGTATTCACCGAAGAAGGAGAGAGGAGATGGTGGGGCCACCTTAATTTTCAACCAATCAAATTTTTTTTTTGAATAAAAAAACAAGTCACCTAAGAGGGGAGTGCCGCCATCAAATTGGGGTGTGAGGGGAGTTTAAGAGGGGAGTTGACGTGGCATAACCTGATTGGGTGTGCGTAAGAGAGGGGACTCCCCTAAGGCCATGCGTAGTCATAACGCCCCTTTGTGGGCGTTATGCGACACGTGGCGCGCCACGTGTGCGGGTGGGCGTTATGCATTTTAAGCCCGTAGTCATAAAGCCCCCGTCTAATCATTACTCAATTATTAATTTCTAATTTTATATAATTATTTTCTAAATTTATAAAATTAAAATTCATTTCATTAAATTAAAAAACATTACACTAAAATAAAAAAAAACATTACACTTAAAAAAAATTACAGTAACATAAAAAAAAACAGTTCCACTAAAAAAATAAAACCAGCCCATAAAACCAAAACACAAAACCAACCCAAACCCATAAATTAAAAACCCTAAAATTCTTCTTCTTCCTTGTCTTTATTCTTCTTCTTCTTCGATATATACCTGCAACACAAGGAAGAAACAGAGCATTAAATAACCAGAAAAAAAAAATTTCAAACATCAATCCATCACGCCGCTATGGAGGTCGCGCCCCTCTCTTCTTTCTCCTTCATGGCGCCCCTCGTTTTGGTGTGCCCGGCGCCATGCCGGCGCTATGACCGGGCATACCGCCCCACTACGCAAGACCTAAGAGGGGAGTGCCCCTCTCACCATTACACCCTCCCTACAAAAACATCACATTCATCAATAACTTTTATTTTGTTTTTAGTGTTTTTTGTCTTTTAGTTGTCTTCTTTTTAATTATTACTTATTTATTTTTTGTTTATTAGTTATTATTATAACTAAATAATAAAAGAAGCATGCACTTTTTATTTATTTATTTATTATTATTATTATTATTATTATTATTATTATTATTATTATTATTATTATTAGTAGTAGTAGTACTAATAGTAGTAGTAATGATATATTATTTATTATTACTCTTTACTTGTTATAATTTATCAAATTATACTTATAGTTGTAATAAAAGCTATATAAAAATAAGTACTTTTTTACAAAATTAATATCATTTAATAATTTACATACCGATCTTTAATCTATAACAGAAAATGTAGCAGGTTGTGCTATCTAATAATTATACATATTTTGACGTCATTCAAATATATTCTCCCAGCCAGCTGCATCATTTTCTCTCATTAATTTCCATGGGTTGTTTGTGCTGGCAATTGGATACTCTCCTTGCAATTCTACCATTATAAAATGGTTACCATTCACGTGTGCAATTGTATTTTTTTTTCTGGGAACTCGTGAGTGCCTATCCAAAGCGAAAAACAAGTAGAACTGTTTCTTTTTCCTTGAGATAAAAAATGAACGATCACATTAAACTTGTTCGCAATCAAGAATCCTGCCTCCGGCATAATCATCCAGTGTTTTTTCAGGTGCAACCCCCGATCCTGACCAAGCCAAGGACGTGAACACATCTTCGAATGAGCCTAAGAAAGCCTTAGTGTACTTATTTCTAAACTCGAGTAGCTCTTACATCAGTGATCTCCGGATAAATAACCATTCATCTTCATCGTACCCGAGAGCAGAAGCTGTCGCCCAAAACCCACAATTTCCATCACCTAATACGTTATGTATGCGTGTAACATACGCATGGAAGATTTTTGGAATTAGATGAATATATTTGTGTATCACTTGTGATGCTTGATCTTGGTTCAACCCCATGAAGTCATAGTCCGGCGCACTTGTAGCGTTGGCGAAAGAACTTTGTTCCACAATATCTTGGTTCAACCCCATGAAATCATATCCCGGTGTGTTTAAAAGGTTGGCAAAAAAACCTTGTCCGTCAGTGTCACACCCAACCGATGGCGGAAACATCGGGATGAGACGAAATAGATTGCAAGAGACATCATAACGCTATTTGTGTCAAGTATTTAATGATTTCATTTTACATTGTTTGAACTAGAAATACCACAAGTTTGAAATAAATAAAATGCGACAAGTATTCAAGTAAATAAATTTCATTTCATAATAATGGTTTATTACAAGATTGAAAACAAATTACAACAGGTTTGCAAGTATTAAAATATAGAGTAAATTGCAAGTTTTGTCCTTTATGTTTGTACCAAATTGCAGACGGTGTCCTTTACCTTTAAATTTGACGAGTTTTGTCCTTAACGTTTCAAAATCCTGCACGTTATGTCCTTTAGGCTAAATCCAGTTACATTTTTTGGTTAAGTATGATCAAGTGTATTCTTGTTATTTTACCCCCCTATGGGCTATTTTGTAAAGAACTCTTATTCAGGGGCTATTTTATACAAAACTAAAAAATAAAACTCTTTTATCATCTCTCTCTCTCACACTCCCAGCCACAAGCTCACCCACCACACAACCACCATCCATCCCACCTGCCACACCACTGTTGACCATCTCCACTACCATTCAACAACAACACCAGAGGAAACCTAACCCAGCCCATCAGCCATCTCGAATCACTCCGCCTTCATCCACCACACCCTCAGATTCGAAAGCATAGGACTATATTTGACTGCAATCGGAACCCCACTTTGATTTGTACGACTCCTAGAATATCTAGTGATGCCATTCACCATGTCCACCTCCTTTTGGAGCTTCATATCATGAGCAATATGTTGTGCACGAATCGCATCCATGAGACGGAGCACTTGAGATAAAATTTGGAGGTGGAAGATGGGTTCTGGGTATCGATTGTTGGGGGTTAAAGGGGTATAGGAGGAATCAAAGGAGATTAGGCTGGATTAAGCTGATGAAGAATTTATGAGAAGAAAGGGTCTCAATCCTGTTGTTAGAGAGAGATGGGAGTTCTAGATTAGAGAGAGAGAGAGAGAGTTTGATACCGTATATTTTTTTAATTTTTAAGTTTGGTACAAAATAGTCCCTGAATAAAATTTCTTTACAAAATAGCATCTTGAAAGGTGCAATGATAAAAATACTCTCATGTGCAAGGCACATGACCATACTTAACCAAAAAATCTAACTGAGGTTAGCCTAAAGGACATAACGTGCAGGATTTTGAAAAGTTAAGGACAAAACTCGTCAAATTTAAAGGTAAAGGACACCGCATGCAATTTGATACAAACATAAAGGACAAAACTTGTAATTTACTCTAAAATATAAATGCGTTTCTAGGCAATCCTACTAGATTCCTTGTATCATCACAACATTAGTTGCGTTACGATTTCTTGTAAGTAACGCAAGAGTAAGATTGAAAATCCAAAAGACCGAACAGGAGCGAAAAACCTAGGTGTAAAATACCACACGAGAGAGGGATTACTAATATCTCTATATTAGTTATTTATGTACTTAGCTCGTTATTAAGATTATAAAATAAAATAATGTAAAAATAAAAGGGTTAAAATGAATTGTTAGTTGTTGACGTTTTTATGAAAGATTTAATTACTTTTTGAGTTTAGAAAAGAAAATAAGATTTTAAAGGAAAAGAATTTAGATAAATTTTGTTTAGTTAATCTATTATGACATTCATATTCTATTTATAAAATGAATGAGTTAGTTTATATATAAAAAAACCTACGTTTTTATGTTTAAGAAAACAATAAGACATTCTATAGTTACACTTTTTGAGAACTTAATTTCCACATTTAACATAACTAATGAATTAAATTAATCACCTTATGTCCAGGTTCTAAAAGTTTATGTGTTAACATGAATCTTATCAACATGCACATGATCAGTGGCCAATAGGAATCAAAGAAAGAGTTATCATCTACTCACAAAATAAAACCATCCGAACAGAAAACCCACCACCACCACTATAGTTCTCGTTTACTGATCAAGTGTGTATATATAAGAAAATATAAAATGGGTTGACTGAGAATAAAGGTATACCGGAAACAGGGTTTGAAGCCATCTTCGACGTAACTTCGGACGGCTCCGGCGATGATACTTGTTCCGGCTTGTGCTCCGGTGAGTCCCGAATCTCCGACGATGGATTGCGGTGGCGACACGAGGTTGTTGTGGTGTGGGTGCCGAGAATGATTGTGTGTGGGTAAAATGTTGGTGAATGGTTCGGCTTTTATAGCCTTCAAATGTCTCGCAAAGTTTCGCAATAAGAATGTCCAGGTTCGTGATTGACTAAAAAAAAAGAAACGCGGAACAGTCAATCCCGATAAATCAGCGAGTAACCGAAATGGAATGAAGGCTGTCATCATGCAGAATGATTATAATCCGGAAAATCAGCGACGGTTGTAAAATGGAACTGAAAGCTGTGATTATGCGCTGACTCTTGTTTTGGCGGCAATCTTGTTACTCACTATGAAATGTTATATTTTAAATGTGCTTATTAATCAGCAAGTGAAAACAGTAGGGGAGTGGTTTGTTTGGTGTTTGTTGAGTGTGGCAAGGAAAGTCAAAAACAAGTTTGTTAATTCTAGACAAATTTTATCATTATATTATGATACTAGCCTAAGATCCCGCGAGTTTCGCGGGTGGCTTAACACAAATATCTCAAACTCTCGACTTCCTCAAAGGGCTAACGAAGTAAAACGGTCCTGGCCTTTCTATCCGTTTCATCAACGGTTCAGGCCAACGAAGTAAAACGGTCCTGGTCTTTCTATCTGTTTCTTCAACGGGTCGACTTCCTCAAAGGGCCAATGAAGTAAAACGGTCCTGCACATATTTATGTGATATTTGAATTATCTGTCACGTATTAGTTTTTTTAGCATAAACAATATATATTTTTATTATCTACACAAATAAACATATGTAAATCTATACATAAATGACTATAAACAATATGGTAACAGTCATCATGCACCATTTTAAGTCATTGATCATTTTTAATAGAAAAAACAATAGTTTGAGACATGATTAAAGACTTACCAGGAGAGGGATACTGGGAACCATATGGTAATGATTTTTATTGCAATCATACTTCATCATGGACTGTATGTTATTGAATCCTAACTTCTGTGGTATGACGCGCATGTTCCCAATTTGGGGGATACTCGGAACCATATGGTTGGGAAGGATAAGCTAAATTAGGTGGATAGGGCTGACCATAAGGAGCAGCCAGAAGAGGGTATGGAGCTGGTGGATAACCACCTGATTTAGACAGGTATGAAGGGTAGAAAGTCGGTGCAGGGCAGCCTCCAACTGGCGGGTATGGGGCGGCATAGACCGGTGGTGGATATGACACTAATGGATACAAATTCAACCTTAACATATTATTCAAATTCTTCAACAAATTGTTCTTCATCGGTGCCCTCTTCACCTACATCGCTACTGATTGTACCTCATCCAAATAAATAACCCTCGCCAAATCCGCACTCTCCATCTTCGCCCTAGGCAACACATACCCCTTCTTCTCACTAACCTTATCAATCGCCCAATTTGGTCCAAATCACAAACCGCCCAAGATGTCCTAAAATTAGAAACTCAAAATAATCAAAAACCAAAAAGACCGTTAAGAAAATTTAGACAGGTAAAGCGTACAAAATCAGATCTTTAATGTGAAATAAATAGTAAATAAAATTCTACAATGAAAACAACAGTTATGATAGTATAAAGCTGAAATCGTTGTTGTGATTTAACGTGTTACATATTATCTATCGTGGAAATAATGTGTTAATATACAATATATGTATGTAATCACGTCCACCTACGACATGTTGATACAATTAACTGTAGGTTGAAAGTAACCTCAATTATCATGGTCGAGCCTCAAAGCTATAAATGTGAAATAAAAAGTAAAAAGAATTCTATTCTTTTCAAATTTTAATACAATTAACTGTAGGTTGAAAGTAAAGTGAATTATGTTTTAAGCATAAAACTCCGAAAATCATTATATTCAAGAAAGTATATTATTCTTGAAAAAAGAAAATGTCTATACCTTTACAGACAAAGCCTTTCGTGTCAGCCTGGCCTGTTACCCTACCCTCGCCCAACCCATTTGTCAACTCTAGGTAAAACAGCAGGTACAACTCACAATGAGAATCAGGTACAAAACAGCAAGATCAAGAGGGATTGCAACTGAGGTGAGCGTATCCATTGAGCCTTTCAAATATTTGTGTTTGTGGATGCCTTTAAATAACCTATGCTTCCCCAAAAGCTGCACTTTTGGTCTTGAAGGCATTTACTCCACCTACCTGCAACATCCTGCATTACAAAAAAAAAAAAAAAAAAAAAAAGTAAACAAAATAAATAAATGGATCACAATCTTGAACCCCTTAAAATCCAATGTTTGTGCAACGTTGCCTATTGGTTTTCAAATTCGGATTTAAATCTAAGAAATAAAACTAATGAAATCTTAACTTCTATGTATTATTCACATAAAATAGCTAAAAATGTATACTTTCTAACATCACAGCATGAAGGATAGCGGAGATGCAACTATGAAAATTGATGACGAAAATATATATTTTATAAAGAAATTATTGTCATTCAAAATTGTCCACTGACCCACATATAAAACAACTATTGATCTCTGTTAAAAGGAAACTTCCACACGGGCATTTCATCGAGCAATTGGCGTGCATGTATAAAAAACATTATAGAAATATAAAATGTGATTAAGAGATAAAAGATAGAGTAAAGTGCAGCGTACCAGAAAACCCACGTGTTCAAAAAAGCCGCCGCCTGATGCGGCTGTCTAGATCGTCGGTCGTTGCTGTAGGAGGTCATCAGAATAGAATAGACGAAGATGAAATAGACTGATGGAATCAGCAAAGTTAAAATCACTAATGTAGAATACTAAAAATTAACTCTACAATTATTATTATTAATTGAAAATATAGACCAAAATACTTAAAAGTTACATATAGACACAAACTTGATGGTTTCGATGAAAATATAGACCATACTACTTAAAAGTTCCATATAGACACAAACCTGATGGTTTCAAAATAATACTTAGATTTGATTTCTCCTTAAAAGCCCATATACCTGGTGTAAACTCAAACAAAACAAAAACAAAAACTCAAAAGTAAATCCTAAAACTCCGACAACAAATCCATCTCAACAGCCAATAATTGTAATTAACTTTGATAGTACACTAAAACGATCTTCTAACTTATATTACATTTAGTTATACATCTAAACTTGTTTCTAAAAATTTTAATTTTAGCAGCCCTAAACTTCATTAAAAGTCATGTTTTAGTTTAATAATCATCAAAACCTTATAAAATCAATTTTGTAAAACCATTTATCAAAAGAGTATGTGAACAGCCCCAAAACCCATTAAAATACCATAATGGGGGCGTATAAAACTCACCTTTGATGTTCCCTAAGAATACTTTTCGAACTCACGGTTTGTACACATGATTCAGCTCCGAACCACTTGAGCATGCCGCCTTGTTTATGATATGTATTTGCAGCCATGAACCACTCGAGCATGTCGCCTTAACTTAATATATGTTTTTGCAGCCATGGATCAAACCAACGTGACTTAAGCATTCAAACAACCACATAACCACTTTACCGTACGCAATAACATGCTGAATCAGGAAGAGAAGCTATACATATACCTCATCGTTACTACTAACCTTCCTCATGTCCTTTAACTCAACAACGAATCTCCCCTATAAACAAATAATGTACAGATGACTAATTAAAAAAAAAAAATGGCAATTAATGTATAACTACTCAAAAAGTATTCTTACCTTTCTCTTCTTATACGTTGAAGATGCCGGCCTCTTATTCTTCTTACTAATCCATCAACAATAACACAACCTCTTATTGCCGCTGAACTATATTGAAGAGAACCACAACCTCGTCTTCTTACTGACTGAAGAGAAACACATCCTCTTCTTGTTCATTGGAGATATGCACAGCCACTTCTCGTTGTTATGACTATCCTAATAATTATGATGCCTAAATCCACAAATCACAAGTAAAACCCTAAAATTTAAATAAATTAATATCCAAAAACACACCAATCCAAAACACAATTCATCAGTTTTGATTTAAAATGACATTATGAAACATAAAAGCACTAATCTTAAACAAACATCGCAGATCAACAAATAAAATCAAAAGAATATCTAAATCTAACATTACTCATATGAGATTATTCAAAAACATTTGAGTGTTTAGATGTGCTTATCCTGTTCAAACCTATGATAATTACACAATCACCTGTTTTGAGTGTTTGGATGTGCTTATACTAGCAAGCTCCTGAACCCTAACAGCCGCCGGCCGAATTAGGAAGAACATATGCCGCTGCTGCTAATAAAACAGAACCCTAGCCGCCATCATCTGGGTTCTCGGCCAACACCAATCCAGCCATCATCGACCTTTACCTAAATCCGTCTATAGAAACCACAAAATATATCATTATACTGCAATATATATGATTAGCTAAATAGCAATTATGCGATATAAAAGGCTTACCGGAAACTTGCGAAAGTTGATCGGAACCCTAGGCGCCATCATCAGGGTTCTCGGCCAACACCAATCCAGCCATCATTAACTTTTGCCTAAATCAGTCTACAGAATCCACAAAATCTATTAACTATCTGAATCGGTATGAGATGAATCGTCGATGGAGATGAATCACAGATAGAGATGGATCGCAGATGGAGTATATATGAAAGGAAAAGCTTTTGATAGGCACCAAATCGGATTGTAAGATGATATCACCACATTAGATGAGTTTTAGGGTTTGTGGATGGGAACAATGGATGAAGAAAAGGAGGAAAGAAAAAATCTGGTAAAATGAAAAAAATTGAGCGCCAAAATATTTTCATTGCTGATCAACACAATGTAAAGCATCATTTGAGCAATAACATGTGATGAAAATAAAAGATATAGCATATACCTTGTAAGAAGATCTGAAATAGAGGCACAACATGCAAGTTTCACAAAGTTAGACCCTGTAGAAGCCTGATTTACATGCAAGATTAAAATTTGTATCTTTGGCATGTTATTGTCCAAAACAATCTGACAAACATAGGCAACACTCATCAAATGTCTTCAAAAACATTTTTTCTTGTTGTCTTAAATTAAATACCTTGGCTATAAAGTCTCAAAGGAAGAATGGACAATCATATAGTTTGCAAGCAAAGCCTCTTAAGACATGTAAAATCTGTAAAATAATAATAATAATAATAATAATAATAATAATAATAATAATAATGAAAACAACAACAACTAATAAATAAACTTAGTTAAAATAAAATATAAAAGTTTCAGCAGGTGCTAACTATACCTCATTCACCGTGAACCACCAGGGATGCATATTTGCATTGAAGCCATGCTTGTTTCTTGTGATCTCCATCAAACGTCTCTGGTCATGTTTCAAGAAGTTCAAGCCCTTGCCTTTTCATAGAGTATTTTTTAGTATATACATTGGCACCTATAACAACAAATAAAACGGTCTTCATTGCCCTTCTATCTATTTCAACCTTTTATTTTCTTAGCGGTTTATATCATTTAGTTAAATACATATACTTGGCAATTGATAAAATTTGCAAAATTAACTAAAAAAATAAAATACACAAATAGATTAAACTGATAGCACTATTTGCATTAGTTATATAAAAAAATTTCAAATGTATTCTTGACCTTCCTCTACACCAAAAGTCAAAATTAAGAAAGTTAAACTAAAACAACTGTGCACACTCTCCAAGAATCATGCGGCAGAGGATCAAAACCTCCAAAAACTGTTATAAAACACCAACATAACCAAATTCCCTATCCAACTTCCTCAATAACAAAAACATAGGGTTTTACAAACTAATGATTTAAAACAAAAGAGGTTAAACTGACATTGAAGAGGTTATGAAAGTGAAACAAAAAAACTCAATTTAACCAAGAATCAACAATGAAGAACCAAAAACTCAATTTCATTAAAACATAAGAAAAAACCCAATTAATTTCATAAAAAAAATTCATGTTCTAACCAGTGACTTCCAGCCCTATTCACAAAACCTCTCGCCTGCGACCACCAACCTTAGTAATAATGTTGCAAATTCGCAGACGGACATTAATCCAAGCAGAACAATCCGACAAAAACAATTCTTATACACAAAATCTAAAACAGATGCAGAGATCTAACCCCCCCCCCCCCAATTGAACAACTCGATTAAAAAATCCACAATGATGACAACGCCAATCGAGAAAAAAATGAAACAAAACCATTGCTTTATAACAATAAAAAACCAAAATAGAGACCTAGACACCCCGATTAAAGATCTAAACACCCCGATTGTAATTGATAATGCAAAATAATAAGCAAAAGAAAGAAAAATTGAAAATCATACTGGAACTTCAAAACAAAATCGGAACATAAACAAACGAACGAACATACTGTCTACATCACAAAAGTTTTATAACACTAATCATACGAATTGAGGGAATTAGGGTATTAGAAACATGCAATTTATTCAATGAACTAAAACCAGATCTGAACAAAAAACGATTACGTTTCACACGATCAGAATCCGATTCATACCGTAGCCCTCAAATTCTTTCTGGATCTTTGAAGTTTGAAGGTCTGAAAATTGCACATATCACAATTAGGGTTTTGTAGAAACGTAGGATTATAAGATTAAAATTTAACATACCGAGATCCAGTTCAGAGGGTAACGATTTAGGATGAATCAGAGATATATGAGAATTGCCTCGCTGAGAATTAGGGTTATGAAAAAAATCATATGTGGATCAGATTAAGGATCGAAAATAACTTACTGTGTTGCCTTCAATCGATGCTTTCAATCCTTGCTTTAGACACCTAGTTTTGTAATTTGCAAAATAAGATAGGGAAAAGGTTGAGGAGAGAGATATTGTGCAAAGATGAAACGTACGTGAGAAGCAGAATACAGAGGGATTTAGGGTTCTTGATTAGAAGAAGCTTCAATTTCAATTAAATAGGAGAATAAAAAAGGAAACTCAGAGGGACGACCGCGTGAATGAAAAAGAGGAGAAATCAAAATCCGGCTCAAAACCAATTATCAGCCTTTAGAGTATGTCCACATCATCAAAATGATTGGCTAAGAATAAACCTTGTGGCTTAAGAGAATTCATTTAGTATAATAGATAGATTTTGTAAACTATTTGGCTGATACATGGAACCATGGCATTGTCGCATACTAGATGTCATGTGTATTATTATTATTATTATTAAAAAAAATTTAGTGTTCCTTGAAAGTCTAAACTGGTTCGGTTCCTTTGGAACTCATATTTGGAGAACGTTACAATTATATTACTCAAATAACCAAAATGGGTAAACGACTTATCACTTTATATGACTGCGTATAGTTAAAGAAGGGTATGTTTGGCAAAAGTAGCTGGTGGCTGGAAGCTGGTAGCTGGTGACTGGAAGCTGGTAGCTGTAGCTTTTTAGATATATTTGATGTTTGGTAGAGTAGCTGGAGCTTTTAATAAAATGACCAAAATGGACATAACTAAAAATTTAGAAAGTTTGTGCATTAAAAAGTTCCTTATTTTTAGAGGTTAAAATAGTCATTTTTTCCCTAAAAGCTTGTAGCTCCTTCTAAACGCTACTAGTAGTAGCGTTCAACCAAAAGCTTCAAGCTCCTAACCTAAAAGCTTAGAGCTCCTTCAACCAAACAAGACTTTTTATTGAGTAGGAGCTTTTTCTTAAAAGCTTAAATCTAGAAGCTTCTAAAAGCTCCTAAAAGCTCCATGCCAAACATACCCTAAGTATATGAACTAAGTTAAATAACGATGAATATTTCAGCCGCGTTCATTTATTTAAGGTTCGATTCAAAACGGGTTGGATTTCGGGAGTCCATTTTGACGGATGTTACAGTCAGTATCTTGGGTCATGAACGGACTTTGTTCACCAGGAACTTGGTAGTTTACAAATGGACTAGCGTAGTAGCCCGTATTATCATCATAGTCCTTGAATGGTTTTTTTCCATCAATATCTTGATTTATGAACGAACTTGGTTCACTAGGCATTTGATTGTTCACGTCTGGACTGATGTAACCAACATAATCATTATGGTCCCTTAATGAACTTTCTGTAACAGCCTCTAGATACCCGAATGAACTATGTCTCTAAGGCTCTTGAGTGTAATCATGCTCTTGGAAGTTCACAAATGAACTATGCCTAGCAGGTTCTTGAGTGTAATCTTGCTCTTGATAGTTCGTAAATGAACTGTGCCTTGCAGGCTCTTGAGTGTAATCATGATTTTGGGAGTTCCCAAATGGACTGTGCCTTGGAGGCTTTTGGGAGTAGCTTCGTTGAAGGGGAGGTTTAGCAATTAAAGGGTTCAGTTTTTTTTGTTTGGATTTTGTAGTTGGTCGTCCACGAGTATTTTCTTTAACATCAGGTTCTTCAACAAAAGGTATGCTTGGATTGGTTATTTCTTTTAACTTTTGTAGTAAACTTTTCTTTCCAGGCTTGGATCGATTATCAAAGGCTTTTTTAAAACTTTCTAACTCGACGTCACAAGTAATATCCTCACAATATACTGGTAACTCGAGTTTCCTCCAAAATTCATCGACCGAATCTAAAGGAATAGATTGACCTGCATTGACGCATAAGTTGTCAGCTTTTAAATATTACCAAAACAACTTTTTGATAATTTATATTTTCTTAGTTTAATATACTGATCTGCTTTCTTATACTTTGAGATTTCACAAGCACAAGATAATCCATAACACTTACGAACTTGACAACGGCAATGTGAACGATTTAAACGACGCTCTGCTATTATTATATCAAATGCTTCATGAGAAATAAAACCACGTAATAGCTTCAACATTGTTAGGTTGTGTTTATGCATTAGAACGGTTCTACTTTTTTCGAAACTATCTTTAACTATTGAATATTGCGAGTTCACTACTTCATCAACGTGACCAATAAACTTATCTAAGGTACAATTTGCTGAATTCAAGAATCTTTTTAACTTGGCATGCTGGCTTTCAACTCTGTTAGTTGTCTGATTTCCGAAATGCATGCATTCGTTAGTCCATACGGACACAAACATTTCTTTATACTCGTTTAACCAAGTACTATTCAAGTAATCCAAAACATCTGCAAGATTATAATGATGATGATGATGGAAACAATAATAATAATAATTTCAACAACAACAACAACAATAATAATAGGGTAATAGTAATAATAAATACCTTGATGATGGATTAACATTAACTGAAGTTGCTTGTAATTTTGGAGGAATGATGTCCATGTTTGAGATTCAACGAGCACATTCCACATTACATTGAAGGAATTCCAATCATGTTCCGTGGTGAAAGATGATTTGCAGTTTCTAAATATACTTTGAGATATGTGACACCTACAAAGAACGAGAGGTAACAATATTATATAACTAAGTTGAAACTTGAAACATGAATTAAAAACTATACCTGATTCGTTGAAAACCCAGAGATCTCTTTAGCTTTTCTGAATGATATGATGAAGCATAAGTAGATCACTCTTTTAACAAGTAAATTTATGAATACATAAATTTATGATAAAGCTATTTGAATGCGACAATCGTCACTTTTTCGTACATTCTGTACACTAATTGAACAGTAATCTGTGCTTTAATAACTGTGCATGATCTAGTTTACAAGACAAATGAATTTTTGATTACTGTTATATACATACAATGGCATTTCATGATACAAGACTTTATTCGTTGCTACATGCAACACGAGATAGTTCTAATGATACACAGAACATAATTGGCACCGTTACCAGACAAACTAAAAATGTTGACGAAGTTCAGTACATAGACAGACAGTATTTTGAGGCCCGGTATGAGCCAGAGATGACGTATTACACTAGCATAGTGTGTAGGGAAGTAAGGACCACAAAACTGCATGCCTAAGTGATAGACAAAGTGCCGGGAAGTGCCTAAAACCCACATAAAGTGCAGAATTCTGCATAATTCAGCAAAAATCAGCTTTTTAACAAGCTAGTAATGTGCAAAAATATGACAAAATGGTCTTGTATGCTTTCCTAAGTGTCGGGAATTAAAAGTGTCACAAAAAGTTACATAAAGGACACTATACGGTATAACTTAGCACTTTAACGAACCGGTATCTAACCGAACAACCGGACATTACCCAGAACTCTAAAATATTGCTAGAAGCGTTGTTTTTATTTTTCTGAGCTAGTATTGGTTCCCGGACACTTAAAACAACCTACATAAGGCATGATACACACTAAAACACTAGACTTACCTTTAACCTTCCACTAATTACCATCATGTGCCATCAAATTACATTTACCCCCTCCCCCATGCAAATTACGGCCCCACCTCAAGATTTACCATAATCTTCTTCAAATCCCCATGTGATCTTCCTAAAGATATGAATAGATGTGGTATGTACTATGGGAAACATGTAAACCAAAGGATAAAAGAGTTTAGTGGGTTATAAGAACTAATCATCTCATCATCTTCATCCACTCAACTCCTTCTCTCCCTCTTCATATAAGCTTCGGCCGAACACCCTCCCAACACCACCAAAATTTTTGGTTTCCATCCATTCAATCCAAGATCTTCACAAGGTGCACAAAAGTGTTCAAGGAAGTGTGGAACACTCGGATCTTGAAGGACCTCTCTTGTATGCTATTATCCACTTGATTTTCAACATTGTTCTTCCCTAGCTTGAAGCTAGTAGTAAGATTCTTTTAACACTTGTTACTTCATATTTTTAGTGGTTAAAAGTTATAGTATGTTGATTAACACAAGAACACTAAAAGACATACACTTGAATCTTGAAACATAAGATGAAATATGATGAAATCTTGTTGAAATGATGTTGTTTAGTGCATGAATGATATTTGTTTGTTGATTTCTTGAGATGATGATGTTAATCATCACATGAAGCTTGTTAGATGGTGATTTAACACATAATCTAGCAAGTAGGAAGATGATTATGTAACAACATAAGATAATCATCTTCTAGTGAAGACATGAACTTGAAAATAAAATGATTCTTGTAAAGTAATAAACAAAGTGAACTAGTAAACTTATAGATCCAAGATTTGTGAATGATTTTTCTAAAAGAACCAAGTTTAAAAAGATGATTTTTGAAAGATCATGGTTTTTACTAAACTTGCACTATTTTTAGTGATAAAACAAGTGTAGAAGTACTTATGAAACAAGATGATGTTATAAATGAACATTTTTGTAAAATGTGTTTACAAGTTGTAAACACTAAATCTTTTCAAGAATGAAGATTGCCAAGAAGAAAATATATTTTGGAAGGTAACTAAGTCCACTAAAAACATTACCAAGTTACTACGCGTTTTTATGAAAGATCAAGTTCATGTTACTATGTGAAGTGTATTGTTTTTACACTTGGTAAGTATAAAATGATTAGTGATTTGTTGTTAATTGTTTGGATGATTTTTGAAAAGAAAATGATATGCTAAATAGCATGGACACCTCCATTTACAAAGGAAACTATGGCAAAATTTTCTAAAAATACAAACACTTAGAAAATATTTTCTAAACAAGTGATTACAAGTGTATTTTTAACTATGATTTTTCATATAAACTTTGCCATAGATTTTTGTAACAAAAATACAAGTATCGGAGGTTGGTTTTTACAAATAAAAATGGGTAAATATGTATTCAGAATATATATTTACATTAAAGACATTGTGTGTGATTATGTGAAGTAGTTATATTATTTTAGGGTAAAATAATATAACTTAACAAATGCCAAGAATTTACAACACCAAAATAATACCAAAAATTACAAGGAATAAAGTATATAAGTTACACACTTAAATATTGGCAACCCAAACATGAACGTAACTTATAAAATATTCCGGAAAATGCTGTTACAAATATATTTTTGGTAAATATTATTTTGGGACACAAGAAGTGAAAATATGATTTTTGTAAAGATTGCTAAGTTATGTCATGTTTTCAACAAGAAGAAAATATATTATTTTTTGGAGATAAAAATATATATTTTCTTGGAAATACATTATTTTTGGGACAAAACAAGTTTAAATATATTTTCTGAAGTAAAACTTGAAAATATATTATTTTGGAAACTACAAATACAAGAATACGAAAATACACATATATGGAATACTTCCATCCTTGGGAAGGAAATGCGAAAATAAATACTTGAGAAGTATTATAACTTCGGGAAAATGTTAAAGACATAAAGGAAACGTAACTCAAAACATGAATACTAAGGCAAGGCACGACCCGCTCATCTAATAGACCCTAGCATTGTAGGTAGTCGTATTTGCTGACGAGAATTGAGTTAGGAGTACTGAAGACTCAAAACAGTGAGTTCATGCTCCCCCTTTTCTTTAACTGTTTTTGGTTTTATAACTCTCGGGGGTGAAATACATGTCACGAATACTTGAACGGTATGAAATGCCTATGAAATACTAGATCATGTGAGCATAGACTAAATACAGAAATGCCATTAATACATAATTAGGGGCGAGGGTTAGATCTAATGGGTACGGCCGAACCCCACTCATGGTCACAACTAGTACCTAGTAGTGCTTCGGAGTCCCAGTCGAGGTTAATCGACACAGTCGAGGTTAATCGACACAGTCGATGTTAATCGACACAGTCGAGGGTAATCGACACAGTCAAGGTAAATCGACACAGTCGAGGAAAATCGACAAGGGTATGAGCCATCACGAGTGCTTCCTATGTCCTCACATGCCTTAAAGTCCTTGTAAAACATTCATGTTCATACACGCTTTTCATACCTGTTTACAAAGGAGTCTCTCAAAGATTTACAAGAATTACAGTACACAAACAAGACGCATGAACTCGCTCAACTTTTTGTTGATGTTTTCCAAAATTACATGTATTTCAGGTGACAGGATGGATCTTGGGCGCGGGTGTCGTAACTAGAAGTAGACTTCAAGTTTAGATGTCATCCACTTTTGTTGGTTTGTAACCTAGACGAAGGTTGTGTTTTAAAACTTAAATAACCCGTGTTTGTAATACTCAAATTTTATGAGTGGATGAACATCGTTTTGATCATGTAGTTGTTTATTATGATTGAATGCAATGATATTAAACCAGTCACACATCATACGCTTCCGCAAAAGACAGGGTGTGACAGTTTGGTATCAGAGCTTCGATTGTAGTGAACTAGGATTCCTTCTCGAGTCTAGACTACAATCACTAGAGTTCTCTCACAAAAACATTTTACAAAAAGGTTTTCATTGCATTCACGTAAGCGTCAAGATCCACGAGTCAAACACTTTTCAAAAAGAGACAAGGCAAGGACATTAGTAGGGAATACCCTCAAGATAAGGTGCTAATTAAGGCATAGTCTACACGAGTTAGACTTGCCAAAGATAAAATACACTCTTGGTGATAACTAGTACCAAGTAGTGTTTTTGTTGTAAATCGACAACTAGAAAAATGACCCCCCAAAAACGAGAGTTATACGATATGATGCATCGAAATGCCTGTTTATGCTAAGTAACATATTTGCTTATCGATACATACATACGAATAAGTGTGCGGAATAAATATTGACGTGAATACATACGAATAAGTGTACGGAATAATTATTGATGTGAATAAGATACTTTCGACTCCGACTCCTATTACTGTACTTAACTCGCACGATGAAGCTATCGACCTCGCGTTCATTGCAAAGCTCATAGCTAGAGTGATTATCAGACATGATTCTGAGCTTGCTTCCATAGGAGATGGCTGCTCTTCCCTCTCGATCGTGAAGGTGCCTGACTACGGTGATGATGACGAGGCAGAGGCGGCAACCTTGAACGAATTCTTGATCAACGGGACGAGATCCCTGCGACTTTTGTGAAGCGAGATTGACGACATACTTGACCAGAAAGGGAAGATGAAGTATTCATCTTGAAGGTGCCCCTCCAACTACTAGGAATTCTCTTTATTCCTATTTCATTTAATCATCGTGCCTATACGCGTGTAACGATAACGAGTGTTAGCGCGTGGACCACCGCAATGGTCCTTTCCATGACAGAGGTATAAGGACAGTAGTGTCCCCTCCTTGATTGATCATCTGCTTGGACGAGAGAAAATTGGGGTAACTGTGCAAGACAATTTATTATTACGGAGGCCCACGTAATAACAACCTGTAGTGCATGGAAATCCTGGTGGACTCTGCGGGCCAAGCTAACGATTACTACACAAAAATAAACTCTAGGTGTTCACACCTTCAAATGGTAGAACAATACCTAGATTAGTGCTTTGGCACTTTATAAAGTAGGAAACATGTTTTGCCTACTTCGTGTCTGATACTTCTACCCGTGTACGAGACGTTTGAGAAACAATAATTAAGCAAGAGGAGATGGATAACATTCAGAAAGATTTAGTGACGTTACACTCTACCACCTTATGAAACTTGTATGACCAGGGCGATGTAGCCTCGAATACATTATTACAAACAATAGGCCAAGTTGCCAAGCCTATATGAAGGCTCAGTAATTGTTTCCTCGCTCATACATTGTTGATTATATATGCAAGTGATATTGGGTGATTACGTGTTTACTTATGGTACCATGTACCTCATAGACAATTATGGAATGTTGTCTAACCCATTCCGTGCTTTTGACAGAAGAGAATGCCACCCAGACGTGACACAAACACCAGTACGTTACCAAGAACAGAAGCTGAGCTTAAAGAACGAATCTCACAGGCAATTGCACGACATGAAGCCCTCCGCTCTCAACACAGCGGTGGCACTACCGAAAATAACCCTTCAACTGGCTGCACTTATAAACAATTCCTGGACTGCAAGCCATTGAATTTTGATGGCACAGGGGGTGCCATTGCATTTGTTCGTTGGGCAGAAAAGACTGACTCCGTGCTAAGAATGAGTAACTGTTCACCCCAGCAGAGAGTCACCTTTATCTCAGGGTTGTTTTTGGATGGCGCACTCTCCTGGTGGAACCTTCAGGTTCAGACCCTTGGAGCAAATGCTGCCTATGCACTGAGCTAGGACGAGCTCAAGGAAATGATGGAAAAGAAATACTGTTCTAGGGATGAAATCCAGAAACTTGAGGTGGAGTTCTGGAATTTGAAAATGGACGGACCAAAGATTCCTGAATACGTCCAGCGATTTCACGACTTGTCTAGAGTCGTCCCCTACGTAGTCAAACCGGAATTCAAGAGGGTTGAATGATTCATTTGGGGACTTGCACCTCAGATCAGGAGCATGGTTACTGCCTCAAATCCCTCAACCATTGCAGAGGCAATCGATTTGAGTGTCACTCTTACTGAAGAAGCTCTACGCATGGGAAAATTTTCGGAATCTGAGGATAACAAGAAAGAGACTCATGTGGAGTCATCAGGCAACAAGAAAAGGAAGTCTTCAAACCTAAAGATGGGCACCCAAGTCAGCTATGGAAGCTTTAAAGCAAACAAAAGAAAGAAAGTGAATCCGCTGCATGGCAGGAAAACTGATGGAGCCACTAATATGGCCGGTGGTAAAGTTTACTCAGGGACTAAGCCGAGGTGCGGGGAATGCAGTTTCCACCATGAAGGTCGATGTCTGAGGCCTAAGTGCGGAAAGTGTGGGAAAGAAGGACACATCAAGGACGCCTGTTGGGCGAAGGATCCAGACAAAAAGGATAAAGGAAGAGTACCAGGTTGCTACAAATGTGGTGAAGCAGGGCACTTTAGGAAAGATTTCCCTAGGAAGAAACAAGCAAGGAAGGGTTTTCACGATCGAAATTCGTGAAACACGCCAGGATCCAGATGCGGTTACGGGTACGTTCCCTATTAACCAACCTTATGCATCTATTTTTAATACTGGCATCAACTTTAACCTTGCATGCTTAGAACTTAAGAAACTGCTTGGCCTAGTTTCGAGTAGAATAGACGTCCCGTATTCTTTAGAAATGGGCATATAGAAGGTTAGTTTAAGCAGACGAAGCAATTAAGGATTTTATTTTGGGGACTCAGAAGGCCGGAACCTTCTATTACCATTAACTTGAGAAGTCATAATATGATAGTCAGCATGGATTGGATATCCAAGTATAGAGCCTGAGAACATCCCCGGGGTGGAAGAATTTCCAGAAGCCTTTCCTGAAGACTTGTCAGGAATACCTCCACATCGTCAAGAGGAGTCTAGGATAAATCGCGTGCCAGGAGCGGCACCAGTACCGAATGACACCTTACCGACTAGCTTCGTCCGCGAAGCATGAGCTTCCAGTATAACTGCAAGAGTTGCTAGACAGAAGGAATTAAGGACATGACATCCTTAGTTAAGGACACGAGGAGAAAGTTGACAGTTCCATTTTGCATAAATTCCAGAGAATTGAGAATCAGAATCCTTTGCCAAGGACTGATAACATGAACAAACAAATCGTCAGGTTATAGTTACCACTCAAAGATCAACTTGAGGACAAGATGTCCTCCACTGTGAATACAAGAAGGAAATATCCCTAAAATGACCTTTAGGACTCGCTTCGAGCATTACGAGTTCCTTGTCGTACCATTTGGCTTAACACATGCATCGAAAATATTCATGGACCTCATGAATCGAACGTGTAAGCCATACCTGGATAAATCATGATTATACTTATTGACTACATTCTTATATGGCCAACGACCAAGGAAGGTCGTGAGCAACAGCTGCAATTTACCTTGCAACTCTTAGAGAAAAGAACAGTTATGTGCTATGATGACGAAAAGCGGATTTCGAATTCGCGAAGTGAGAACTTTAAGATACATGGTGGATAAGAACGAAATTCATGCCAACCCTGCAACCAAGAGCTAAGGAGCTAGAGTTGTAATTATGTGACGCTTCTCGACAAAGTCTCGATTGTACGTCGATGCAACGAGACCACAACATTGCATACGCAGCACATTGATTAAGGAATCATAAGAAGAAACCTTGAGCTAGATACAGTAATTGCGCGCCGCAAATTTGACGTCATTACCTGAAAGAAAACGCTGCACGATCTTTACTGATCCCAAAGATTGCAGCACACCGTTGATCGTAAGAACTTAAATATTAACGTAGATGGACTAAGCTACTGAACGATGCAAACGTTATGGACATGATACGTATTTGTGTGATAAACTTTGATGAAAAGTTGGAACACTCACTTGCCCTTAGTGGAGTCTTCCTACAACAATATTTATCACACCGCCGTTCAAACCGCTTCGTGTGAAGTTTCAGATGGAACATAATAAGTCGATCCCTGTCGTGTTGAACGGAGACCGGAGATAAACAATCTACTGGCCCGAGTTGGTCCAGGAAAAACTAGAGGCAAGATCGTTCAGATATGTGATCATATCGAGACAGCCGCGGAATACAGAAAGATTGCGCCGATGAGCGGCAGAAATCGTAAGAATTTGAGATAAGAAGTATGACTTAAATGGGAGCCTCGCCTAGAGAAGGCGTGGTGTGATTTGGAAAACGTAAAGGTTGAATCCTCGATGTAGGGATCAGAACCATTGTTCACAAGATGAAACTTCCAGAAAAAGATCCGTAGTGATCGCGACACATTCTATGTGTCTAGTCTTTAAAGGAGTTTGACTCAAGGAACAGTCGTAGTTCCCACAAATAAGATTCGCGTCAATGACAAAACGACAAAATTACTAAAGAAACCTGTTAAGGTCACGGACCAAGAGTCCACAAGATACAGAAAAGACATAATTGATTTACTTGAGTACGATAGAATTCATAACACGACCCAGAGTACATGGGAACATAAAGACAAATCATGAATCTAAGTGACCATATTTGATTCACAACTCCCCTGCGACCGATGGCATCGCTTAAATTTCGGGACGAAATTCTTTTAACGGGGGGAGACTACATTCCGTACACTAATTGAACAGTAATCTGTGCTTTAATAACTGTGCATGATCTAGTTTACAAGACAAATGAATTTTTGATTACTGTTATATACATACAATGGCATTTCATGATACAAGACTTTATTCGTTGCTACATGCAACACGAGATAGTTCTAATGATATACAGAACAGAATTGGCACCGTTACCAGACAAACTAAAAATGCTGACGAAGTTCAATACATAGACATACATTATTTTAAGGCCCAGTATGAGCCAGAGATGACGTATTACACTAGCATAGTGTGTAGGGAAGTAAGGACCACAAAACTGCATGCCTAAGTGATAGACAAAGTGCCGAAAAGTGCCAAAAACCCACATAAAGTGCAGAATTCTGCATAATTCAACAAAAATTAGTTTTTTAACAAGCTAGTAATGTGCAAAAATATGACAAAATGGTCCTGTATGCTTTCCTAAGTTTCGGGAATTAAAAGTGTCACAAAAAGTTACATAAAGGACACTATACGGTATAACTTAGCACTTTAACGAACCGGTATCTAACCGAACAACCGGACATTACCCGGAACACTAAAATATTGCTAGAAGCGTTGTTTTTATTTTTCTGAGCTAGTATTGGTTCCCGAACACTTAAAACACCCTACATAAGGCATGATACACACTAAAACACTAGACTTACCTTTAACCTTCCACTAATTACCATCATGTGCCATCAAATTACATTTACCCCCCTCCCCCATGCAAATTACAGCCCCACCTCAAGATTTACCATAATCTTCTTCAAATCCCCATGTGATCTTCCTAAAGATATGAATAGATGTGGTATGTACTATGGGAAACATGAAAACCAAAGGATAAAAGAGTTTAGGGGGTTATAAGAACTAATCATCTCATCATCTTCATCCACTCAACTCCTTCTCTCCCTCTTCATATAAGCTTCGGCCGAACACCCTCCCAACACCACCAAAATTTTTGGTTTCCATCCATTCAATCCAAGGTCTTCACAAGGTGCACAAAGGTGTTTAAGGAAGTGTGGAACACTCGGATCTTGAAAGACCTCTCTTGTGTGCTATTATCCACTTGATTTTCAACATTGTTCTTCCCTAGCTTGAAGCTAGTAGTAAGATTCTTTTAACACTTGTTACTTCATATTTTTAGTGGTTAAAAGTTATAGTATGTTGATTAACACAAGAACACTAAAAGACATACACTTGAATCTTGAAACATAAGATGAAATATGATGAAATCTTGTTGAAATGATGTTGTTTAGTGCATGAATGATATTTGTTTGTTGATTTCTTGAGATGATGATGTTAATCATCACATGAAGCTTGTTAGATGGTGATTTAACACATAATCTAGCAAGTAGGAAGATGATTATGTAACAACATAAGATAATCATCTTCTAGTGAAGACATGAACTTGAAAATAAAATGATTCTTGTAAAGTAATAAACAAAGTGAGCTAGTAAACTTATAGATCCAAGATTTGTGAATGATTTTTCTAAAAGAACCAAGTTTAAAAAGGTGATTTTTGAAAGATCATGGTTTTACTAAACTTGCACTATTTTTAGTGATAAAACAAGTGTAGAAGTACTTATGAAACAAGATGATGTTATAAATGAACATTTTGGTAAAATGTGTTTACAAGTTGTAAACACTAAATCTTTTCAAGAATGAAGATTGCCAAGAAGTAAATATATTTTGGAAGGTAACTAAGTCCACTAAAAACATTACCAAGTTACTACGCGTTTTTATGAAAGATCAAGTTCATGTTACTATGTGAAGTGTATTGTTTTTACACTTGGTAAGTATAAAATGATTAGTGATTTGTTGTTAATTGTTTGGATGATTTTTGAAAAGAAAATGATATGCTAAATAGCATGGACACCCCCATTTACAAAGGAAACTATGGCAAAATTTTCTATAAATACCAACACTTAGAAAATATTTTCTAAACAAGTGATTACAAGTGTATTTTTAACTATGATTTTCCATATAAACTTTGCCATAGATTTTTGTAACAAAAATACAAGTATCGGAGGTTGGTTTTTACAAATAAAAATGGGTAAATATATATTCAGAATATATATTTACATTAAAGACATTGTGTGTGATTTTGTGAAGTAGTTATATTATTTTAGGGTAAAATAATATAACTTAACAAATGCCAAGAATTTACAACACCAAAATAATACCAAAAATTACAAGGAATAAAGTATATAAGTTACACACTTAAATATTGGCAACCCAAACATGAACGTAACTTATAAAATATTCCGGAAAATGCTATTACAAATATATTTTTGGTAAATATTATTTTGGGACACAAGAAGTGAAAATATGATTTTTGTAAAGATTACTAAGTTATGTCATGTTTTCAACAAGAAGAAAATATATTATTTTTGGGAGATAAAAATATATATTTTCTTGGAAATACATTATTTTTGGTACAAAACAAGTTTAAATATATTTTCTGAAGTAAAACTTGAAAATATATTATTTTGAAAACTACAAATACAAGAATACGAAAATACACATATATGGAATACTCCCATCCTTGGGAAGGAAATGCGAAAATAAATACTTGAGAAGTATTATAACTTCGGGAAAATGTTAAAGACATAAAGGAAACGTAACTCAAAACATGAATACTAAGGCAAGGCAAGGCACGGCCCGCTCGTCTAATAGACCCTAGCATTGTAGGTAGTCGTATTTGCTGACGAGAATTGAGTTAGGAGTACTGAAGACGCAAAACAGTGAGTTCATGCTCCCCCTTTTCTTTAACTGTTTTTGGTTTTATAACTCTCGGGGGTGAAATATATGTCACGAATACTTGAACGGTATGAAATGCCTATGAAATACTAGATCATGTGAGCATAGACTAAATACAGAAATGCCATTAATACATAATTAGGGACGAGGGTTAGATCTAACGGGTACGGCCGAACCCCACTCATGGTCACAACTAGTACCTAGTAGTGCTTCGGAGTCCCAGTCGAGGTTAATCGACACAGTCGAGGGTAATCAACACAGCCAAGGTAAATTGACACAGTCGAGGTTAATCGACGCAATCGAGGAAAATCGACAAGGGTATGAGCCATCACGAGTGCTTCCTATGTCCTCACATGCCTTAAAGTCCTTGTAAAACATTCATGTTCATACACGCTTTTCATACCTGTTTACAAAGGAGTCTCTCAAAGATTTACAAGAATTACAGTGCACAAACAAGACGCATGAACTCGCTCAACTTTTTGTTGATGTTTTCCAAAATTACATGTATTTTAGGTGACAGGATGGATCTTGGGCACGGGTGTCGTAACTAGAAGTAGACTTCAAGTTTAGATGTCATCCACTTTTGTTGGTTTGTAACCTAGACGAAGGTTGTGTTTTAAAACTTAAATAACCCGTGTTTGTAATACTCAAATGTTATGTGTGGATGAACATCGTTTTGATCATGTAGTTGTTTATTACGATTGAATGCAATCATATTAAACCGGTCACACATCATACGCTTCCGCAAAAGACAGGGTGTGACATTGAATGGCTTTCTGGATTAAAGAACGAGATGTAACAATATGATGAAATAAAAATAGTGATAGAACAATATAAGAATCTTAGGTAACAAATAGGGAAATAAAAAAAAGAATATAATGATGCATCTTTTGAATTCACTTTGATATGAAAGGCACTAGAAAACAAATTAAATTATCTTTTGAATATAATAATGTGTGCTGTTCAAAAAAATATAATAATAATAATACATTACTATTACTAATTGTAAATAATAGTAATAACAAAAACATAAAAGGACAATAAAATATAGAGTAAACTGCAATTTTACCCCTGGGGTTTGGGGTGATTGGCATTTCTACCCCCCTAAGGAAATAAATGCAATTTTACCCCCAACGTTTGCTCTTATGTCGCAACTTTACCCCCCGGCGTTAGTTTGGCTAACTGATTTGTTAGATTTAATACGAAATGACTATTTTACCCCTTTATTTTACCCCCCCCCCCCCAACATTCATGTTATGTTGCATAATTACCCCCCCATAGGTAAATTACTAAAATGCCCCTTCTTATTCCCCCCTATACTTTCTGTTAAGAAGCAATTTTACCCCCTGGGACATCCAAATCCCTTCCCGCCACCACCCAGATTCAAATCATTTGCAGCATATTGAATAACTTAATAATCGAAACCAATTGATTCAATTCATTGCTCATATATGCATATTGATGCAATTAATAACCCCTGCTCTTATAAACCCCTGCTCTTAATCAACCCATTGATTCAATTCATTGCTCACATATTGAATCAATTCATTTGCAGCAACTGTATACACATTTTAGCATCAGTATTTATTCAAGCATCAGTATACATTTTAGCATCAGTATACAGCACATGATTCAATTCAATTCATTCAAG
Organism: Helianthus tuberosus; assembly: GCA_030545235.1. Taxonomy (NCBI): domain Eukaryota; kingdom Viridiplantae; phylum Streptophyta; class Magnoliopsida; order Asterales; family Asteraceae; genus Helianthus; species Helianthus tuberosus. The sequence continues at coordinate 148,288,144 of CM060368.1, forward strand.
CATCAGTATACACATTTAGTACGCACATGAAAGGCACATAAATCAACTGTATACACATTTTAGCATTAGTATACACATTCAATTCATTGCTCACATATTGATTCAATTCATTTTAGTCTATCTGTAATGCAAATGCACATGAAAGGCACATACCTGACCCAAACTGTCATTTTAGCATCAGTATCCATTGTGGACCTATGCCCAAACTGTCATCTGCATATTATGCCCCAACTATAATGCAAATGCACATGAAAGGCACATACCTGACCCAAACTGTCTGCTGATCAATCTGATTAACTGGACTTATGCCCCTAGCATCTGTATGATCATATGGCTAGACAACAGATTAAATGAGTGAAAAATGGGTCGGTGTGTGTTATTTACATGTGCACAATAGATTAAATGAGTGAAACTGTCAACAAAAACAATGAGTGTGCTGCCCATTTTGATCAAACATAATGTCAAGAAACAATGAGTGTGCTGCCCATTTTGATCAATCTGCTGATCAAGCTACCAACATTGACCTAGATTAGCTAAGTACTTGGTAACCAAGCTAACAACATACCCAAAATCATCATTTTACACAAAATGCATAAAGGATTCCAACAACACTTCATAAAGGTAACCAAACTAACAACATACCCAAAATCTGTCACACCCCTTTCTAAGGCGGAAACACGAGGTGTGATCATGAAAGGTTCTCATTGCATACGAATGGTAAACATACTACATGCTCGTAAAAATAACTCCAAATGCCAAACATTACATAACTGAAAACATAGTTTAAGTGTTTACATCACAAGACAACATTTTGTCTGAAAAGTTTACAACTTTATTCAAAGATCAACATAAACAACATCCAAGAGCAAGAGTATGACCGCGCGCACATCCACTTTAGTTACCTGAAATACATGTGAGTTTTTGAAAAAACGTCAACATAATGTTGGTGTGAATTCATGCAATTTTTGTATTGAACGTTTGTACACTTTGTATGAAAACATGGTATGTAATTTGTATAAATCAAGTATTTCTGTATGTATCAAGGTTGTTAATGGGTTGCAAGGCCATTAACATGTAACACGACATAGGAAGCAATCCAAACCATAGGCATTTTTCTAGTTGTCGATTCACGACTGAGACACAAAAGCACTACTTGGTACTAGTTTTCACCAAGAGTGTGGCTGCCCGAAAACCCATTAGATCTAACCTTTTGTTCTGCGGTCTTAGTATGTACACGATTAATGGTGCTTCTGGTACCCTATTCGCGACACAATTTCTAGTATCATTCCTTATTTCTTGTATCCATCATACCATAACTCATGTATTTTCCCCAAGTTTAAAAAGTATGTAAAAGTTTAAAAGTGGGGACATAATATCACTTTTCTGTAAACATTTAGTAACATGTACTTCACCCCCGAAGTTATAAAACTGAAAACAGTTAAAAGAAAAGGGGGAGCATGAACTCACAACTTTGCGTTTCTTGAGCCGTAAACTTCACCGGGTTTGCTTATATAGCGTCGTGACCTATACGTGTTTTGTTAACGTTAGTCACTAGACTTGTATCGCACAAGTACAAGTCACCATCTTTTATGTATTTGTTCTGTGTGTGTTAAAAATAATTTATATTTTTAACTATGTATCTTACTTATATTATTTTCTCAAAAATAAATATAAGTTTCTTTTATTTTTCACCCGAGTTATGTATTATGTCCAAAACTTCATTTCATGTTCATAACTTGTCCAAGTTACATAATCTATCAAGTAATATATTTTCATAAATATATTCTCTTGTATTTGTCTAAGCATGTTGTATGTGTATTTTGTATTTTTACTCCTTAGGAGTATTTAGTGTATTTTCAAGTCTTAACACACTATTACATATAATACATACTACATACACTTAGCACAAAATTTGGTGATCAATAAATATATATATATTTTTCCTCAAAAATATACATACTTAATATCAATTTTTATCTTGAAGAAATCATCATTTCTTAACTTGAAGTTTACATAAAAATTAGGGAAACCTTGGTAAATATTTTTGGGTACATTTTTAGGGAATAAGTTTCACCAAAACTTATATTTTCTAAGTGTCAAAATTTATAAAAATTTTGACAGAGTTTCCCCTAAAAATGGAGGTTTCCCATGTTTTCAAAACATATGTTTATTTTCTTTTTAAAATCATCACAACAATCATCAACTCATTCAACACTTACCGAGTGTCAAAATCAAGTGTTTTACACTATATCATGAACTTTAAGCTTTTGTAAAAACTTGTAGTAACTTACCATGTTATTTAGTAGGTTTAGTTACCCTTAAAAACATATTTATTTGTTTGTAAATTACTTTATTAAAGGATTTGGTCATTTACAACTTGTAAGATGATTTTTCTAAAAATATTTCTCTTGTATTTTTCTTGTTAAAATATGTTTCTAGTCTTGTTTAAACACTAAAAATATGACTAGTTTATTTAGAAATCATAACTTTGTAAATCTCATAAATAAAATTGGTTTCTTGGGAAAATTATTCTTGTAATCATCTATTTACAAGATTTGTATTTTGTTTAAACCATCTTTACATATGAAAATCAATTTCATCATTCAAGTTCATGAAGACATAAAGCATGAAGATCTTGGTCTTTCACAAGATCACCACTTTATTTTACTAGATCATGTGTTAAATCACAATCTAGTAGTTTCCATATGATGTCTAACATCACTAACACAAATTATCATTCATCAAGAAGCAAATCATCATTATTTACATGTATTCATATATTCTTAAGCTTATGTTAAAGTATCATGATCATGTTCTTTTGTGTTCTTCAAGTTTATCATTGTTCATCATCTTTTAATCAACAATATATGAAGTAAAACAAGTGACAGGGAGCTTACTACTAGCACAAGGGCTAGGGAAGAACACTTGAAGATGAAGATGACAAATGGGTTGGGTAAAAGCAAATGGAGAAGGTTCTTCAAGATCCACAAGCTCCACACTTCGTTAATCACGTTCTAGCACCTTATGTTAAGCTTGGAATTGATGAACTAAGTTTGAAGATGGTGGTGGTGTGTGGGGGTGGCTACGGCCATAGGGAGAGGAGAGAGGAGGAGGTGAATGTGAAGTGTGATGTTGAAGATGATGTCCTTTTATAGTGCTTGCAAGATTTCTCATATCTCAAAGATCACACAATATCTAAGAGTATCCAAGTAATATCAAAATAAATCAAATGGGATTTTGTAGGATATTGGCAAATATTTGGTGGGGCCACCCCATAGTGACCGTAAACAATAATTGGGGGGGGGGGCAAAGTGTAATTTCAATTTCTAATTTCATAAACAAGTAGTTTTCAAATGTAAAGTCTAGGGACTTGATGTGTTATTATGTTATAAGGGGTGTTATGGTGTTCGGGGACCATAACTAGTTCAGAAACATTAAAACAATGCTTCTAGTAATATTTTTATGTTCCAGGTAATGTCCGGTTATTCGGTTAAATACCGGTTCGTTAAAGTGCTAAATTGCACCGTTTAGTGTCCTTTAAGTATCCTTTTGTGACCCTTTTAATTCCCAACACTTAGGAGGGTATTCTGGATAATAAAACATGAATTCTGCATAATATTTATGTGTTAAAAAGCTGATTATAGCTTATTTGTGCAGAATTCTGCATTTAAAGTGCGTTTCGGGTGCTTTTCAGTGCTTATTTTAGCTTCCGGAAAGTCTATATGTTAACCCTTGTATATACTCTTGGGTTTTTAATGTATTCTTGACGTTGGACCTACACCTAGGCCTCAATTCTATTGTCTGACTGCTTTCTGCAGAATTGTTGACACAATGTGTCTTACCGGTGAGTTTACTAGTATTTCTGACGCAACGCTATCATTAATGCATCAAGCAATTTCTTGTAGTATAAAACGTGCATGAATTCACATGTACAGTATGTAATCAGATAATGTTGACATTTAAGCACATAATTGCAGTTATTAAATATTAATTAAATTGTACGGAAATTACCGGTTTGGTGCCAGTTCTCACAAAATCATCATCATCATCATTTTAGACAAAAGCTAAATAAGTTAAGTTAAGTTAACCTACATAGTACACAAAAGCTTCAATTAAGTTAAGTTAACCTACATATTACACAAAAGCTAAATAACTACTAGGTATAAACATCCGCTCAACTCTCCGGTGGATAATGGAAGTTGAGGACATGCCTCCCAAACACAGAGACCACCAGGTGTACCACCAATGATGAGCTTGATAAGCTCATTGTCAGGTTAACTGTAAAAAAACCAACAGTGAACCAAATCAGACCCTAACCCTGTTTATAACATGATAATGACTAAATCTGACCCTGATTAACTAACATTGGCCGATTATACCTGCGGTGTGGCGGATGAGATAGCGGATTAGCCAACAAACAACCGGCATTTTGTAGAGAAGACTGATCGGAGGAGATAGCGGAGGAGTTGTTGTCGCCGGAGGAGATCCCTGATCGCCGGAGAATCACTGATCGCCGGAGGAGAAGCCTGTCGCCGGAGAAGATGACTGATCGCAGGTTGAAGGACGATGGTGGGAAGGTGGGGGGTAATTCTACTTTGTTATGTTACTTATAGGGGGTTTGTAGAGAAGAAGCTTCACATTAATAGCAAAATGACATATTTACCCTTTGACCATTAGCTTCTTATGTTGACTGTTAAGCCAAACTAACGCCGGGGGGTAAAGTTGCGACATAAGAGCAAACGTTGGGGGGTAAAATTGCATTTATTTCCTTAGGGGGTAGACTTGCCAATCACCCCAAACCCCAGGGGGTAAAATTGCAGTTTACTCTAAAATATAATAAGAAAAAGACAACAAAAAGACAAAAAAAAAACAATAAAATATGAGAGGGGGTATAATTAGTAAAAAGGGGGGCGTATTTAGTAGCACCCTTTTATCAATAAACAACATTTTGGAAATATAGGATGTTTATGATCTCATCTACTTGGTGAGAAAACACCATATATAATGTTAATAACCTAGTAGAATGGATTAAACATGAAAGCATAACCAACAACAATTGTTTACGTTTGTGTTCTTGATGAAACTTAAACAAATTTGACCCAAAGAATGTTTTTATTTTATATTTATTTTTCATAAAAATGTGTTTCATTATCATTGATTGACGAGAATGGATTAAAAACAATAAATGAAAAATGTTTAAGCCAAAAAAAAGTATGAGTAGAAATGAAAATTTGAGAAATTTTGGTGAAAATGGCATCTTAGTGTCATTTTAAGCTCAAAATGCTAAATTAATGATTTGATAAGCTTGATGGACTAAAACTGATTCTACTAGACTAAATACATGCAATTAGATGTGTTTGAATTTGTTAAGAACGATATTTTATGTAATCAAAGTAAACTATGTGAGTTTTAGTTTCAAATGGGTCAAAATGAGTGAAGCAAAGAACCAACGGGGCTATATTCTTTCTATAATAGGCATTCAATTTGGGATGAAATGAATCCCAACATTTAAGCAAACATAATTAGAGTATGTTTATAGGTTAAGATATGGATGAGCTACAAATAGGAACTTTCAACAACAAATGAAAGTTCATACCATATACTAAATGTTATGGTTTTGTTGAATGTTTATTTGACATATTAAGATGTTGTGTTATAGGTAACATGCTTGTTTTGCTTCTAGGTAACTTGTTGGGTACATAAAGTGAACCATGTAAACTTTTACGATGTGTTGCTCGGTTAAAGTTAAACCTCTTATTGATGTCAAGACTCAAGGAACACCACCAAATAAAGAGGATATGAACATCACCGAGACTATGAGTCTCACAAAAAAGTGAATTGTAAACTTGACCGATGTGATAGAGATCGATGAATTTCAATAAATCCTTAACTAGTCAAGATTCACATGAGATTGAAGTCTAATAACTTTAATAAACTGTTTGAAAGATAAACATATGTATCTAGAAGCGACTATTTAAAACTCAACTTGTTATGAAATAGTAATATGCCCCCGCGCGTTGCGCGGGCTTTCGGTCAGTATTGGACCAGTTCGATACGATAACACCACTTGGTATAGCGAAAGAGATATGTCCAAAAGGATATCGACTTACGACACGTTAAACCGCAAGTGGTTAGACGATTTGTACATAAAGATAAATAAATGAACAAAATACTTGTGACTAATTAAATAATGTGAAACAGGTTAAGAACAATAGTTGGGTAGTATTGTAGCCACCTTGTGATCATGTCATCCTGATCACCTTTCATGTTGTTGAATCCTTCAACCTTGCAAACGTGTGGAATCATTGATCTTCAAATGACGAAGCAAAGTCACGAATCTCCTAATCACAGAATGTAAATCAAAACAGTAAATCAAGTAATGAAACAAACATTACCTCGCAAATAATAGCTGATCGGCCAAAGCTCAAAAGGATGGCAGAAGAATGATGAACGAAGTTTGAGAGAAAAGAAAGAAGAAAAGGGGGAAGCGGTGGACATGGTGGAGTAAAGACGCACCAACACGTATCGCAGAAGGCTTTTGTTAGTCACTGCCATGAAGTATTAACAAATAAAGTAAGGTATGCGTTCCATGAGTCTAAGTTTAAGAACCTGTAGTCTTATAATAGATTTATTATTTTAAACATTATTGATTATATATAGTTGTCGTTTTAGTAATCTAAAGATCCAACTGCACAATAACATTTAGATGAACTCCCTTATAACTAAAACATCTAATTTCCTGTAGTCTTATAATATAATATTTATTTTCAATAAAGGTTCATAAAAACAAAATGAGAGATTTATTATATGATGTATAACAGATGTAAAATGGATTTATTATTTTCACTAAAGGTTCATTATTGAACCTTTATATGTATTTCAAACTCTGCCCATCCAAACTGTACAATAAAGATGAACCTTTAGATGATATATCATTAATTTGTCTTATAATAAATCGTTCATCTAATTTCCTTATGTTAGATAAGTTTATGAACTACGAATTTCGTGTCACACACTACAAAAACTATGCGCTGCTGCTAAACCAGATTCTTCGATCATACGATCTAGATACATTGACAAATCCATCAATGGGAAATAAGGCACACATGACATAATCTGAATACATAGCAAAACAATATGTTGTACAAAGTAAAAGCAAAAGGGCAGCAACATAATCTATTAGATGTTATTAACTTAATTAAACGAAAATAAATTACTAAAACAATGTTAACAACAACCGAAACCACCTGCCAAAACATACAGATTAGAACGCATAATAAATTTTTCACGACCTAAATCACTATCAACATATCCGTATATGGTTAAGCCTAGTCTGTTATTCCTACGACTCTTTTTTATTCTGAATTCATGTTTTTTTTTTTGAAAGGAGAACTTCATTAACCACACCGAACCCGAAAACCGGGACGGGAAAACAAAACAACAAAACTACATATTAACAAATTTACACCAATCAGACCACAAGAAAGAACCCTTTTTAGCCGTATGCTTATACCACAAAAAACTCACCGCCCTCACATCGCTAAAGATATCCTCAACGCTACGCTTTATGCCTTTAAACCGCAAGTCATTTCTCGCCTTCCAAAGAGACCAACAAGCCGAAATAACGATTCCGTGTAAAGCCACCCTTTCTGAATCCCCTCTACTTCCCAACGTGTGAATCTGCCGCGAACAGAAAAAACAAAGAAATTCTTGATCCGACACCAGAAACTTATTTTCTCCCATATCCCCAAAGCTAGAGGGCAAGCCGTGAACACATGAAGCACCGAATCATAACCCAAATGACAAAAACAACAAGAAGTGTCCGTCACCAACACTCCTCTCCTGTTTAACGCCTCGACAGTCGGAATCTTGTCCATCTCTGCACGCCAAGCCAGGATATTGCACTTTAACGGGACCCATTTACACCAATCCATAACATATCTATTACTAAAGTCCTTCCTCGAGTTCAAAACTTTCCTAACCGCCGCCACAGAAAACGATGCCTGGCCAGACCCGGCCCAAGTCCAGCTATCCGCTTTATCTGACAAATAAATCGAACCGAGCGCATTGATAAGAGATTGCCATTCCGATCTCTCCGAGTCGGAGTCCGGGTCATGCCTCCATAACCAAAGCCCCTCCCCTTGAATCCTCTCACTAACCGAACATGTTTTAACCACTTCCAACCGGAAAAGAGACGGAAATTTAAGCTTCAACGGAACATCGAAGAGCCACGGGTCTAACCAAAACATGATCGAGTCACCCCTACCGACCAAGCCTCTAAAGAAATTCCGAACCGATAAATTATCCACAAAAGGCTTCTTCAAGACTAACACAATACCACTCCAAACACCTCCATAGGCTTTTTTAACCGGGAAAAACTCCCAATCCGACCCACCCAAATGAAGAGCACTAACAACCTTAACCCATAAATTATCTTTCTCATTTTTAAACCTCCATCCCCACTTCGAGAGAAGCGCCGCATTTGCCTCCTGATGCTTGTGAAGACCCAACCCTCCCATATTAACCCTCCCATATCTTTCTCATCTTTCTGAATTCATGTTAAAGCTAATATTCTTAGATTACCAACAATGATGTTATGCCTATTTATATTGAAGCATGTTTAATCGACCAAAATCAGAAGAGAGTACCTTATCAGAGTGGGTCTTCAGTTTCAGGCAAATGTGTCTTCGATTGAAAGCGATCCGACGCCCTAGTGTTTGGTTCGAACCTAAAGATGGATTTGCGCAAGGTTAGGGTTTTGCAGTTGGGAGCGACGGTGATTGTGGTGACCATGGTGGTTAGCCGATGGGTTCTAATGTTCAAACGATGGGGATTGTGGTGACCACAGTAGTTAGCCGTCGGAAAACCTCCCTTACAGCCTAAGAATCCATCGATGGTGCTTGCCATCCACCTCAGGTACTGTTTTGATGCCGACCAGTGAGCCATTACACCGTCGAATGTCGTAACCGCCGCTCGGATGTACGATGGCGTTGCCTCCGTGGCACCGCCGCGGAACAACCAGGGTCGAACCCCCCCTTTTCACTTTCTCATCTCCAACTCTTTCTCTCTGAATCTCTCTATTTCTATCTTCCCGTTTTCACTCTCTCTTCTTTTTAATTTGGAGGTCATTACCACGGTTGTGAGGCTTTGATGGAAGAGGGAAGCAGGCAGTGCCAGGCTGGTCTTGGTGGTAAATAAAGGCCAATGGCATTAACGTAAATAACATTCAAAATTTGTCTTGTTATGGTACTGTTCATAAGAGGCTACCGTAAATGTTATTATAGATAATTTGTGAATGATCACCATGAAGAAAATGGAACACACTTAAAGTTAAAACAAGTATATCTAGAATAATAAAAATTATATGACGCAAGGGTGATGCGATAAGTACGTCACTTATCTTTAACTTGGTGGGTTGACTAATACATAATATTATTTTCGTTAAAATTTTGAAGAACAAAGGATAACTAGGGTTAGTTATTATTAACTATTGCAAAAAGTTGGTGAAAATAGTATTAGGAAAAGTTAGGGCTGGCAATAGGTAACCTGTAGGTAACCTGCTAAGACACGATAACAGAAAAGTACACCATGTGATTTTTTACGTTTTTAAAAATAATCAAAATTTGAACGTTAGAATCCATTATTTCTCCTTCTAGGTGCATAAAATATACATATGTCTTATAGACATTGGATATAAAGTAGTTAAACAAGTCGTATTCATGTTTAAAATTTTTGTTGTTCGCGTTATCAGATACATGTTAAACCTGCTAAGACACGATTTGCCAGCCCTAGGAAAAGTTATACATTTGTAGGTTAGGGGGTTGAAAAACTAATATGGTATATAACTTTTTGTGTGTAATTAAGTGATTTTTAAGTTGGTTGTGGTATGATTATAACAAATTTTTTTGAATGACTAATATGGTCTAAAATATACATATTTATATATAAATATTCTTACACTTTTGTGTAGTTTTAATGTTGTTTGTATTCAATTCTATTCGTATTTGATTCAAATTTAAAGTTGAATGGTTTTAAGTGAAAACGAGCTTGAAGAAACACGGAACTAATTAAGGGATTAATCAGTTTGGTTTAGGTTTCTACCATGATGGTTAATCTTCTTTATGGTGAGCTCCTTAATAACCGTGGTTATCTGCAAAACAGAACACCGTTACTCGTTAAGAGGGGAATGTGGGGGTTTCCCTCTTAACCGGGCTCCGGCGTGAGAATAAGCGACTGCTTTGGGGAGATAATTAAGTATTAAGTGAGAGTAGAGGGAATGGAATGTTTAACCTGTGAAGTGAAGGTCTCTATTTATAGCCGGAGAGGTGTAAGAGGATGTGGGCTGATGGGCCTTGGGCCGGAAGGCGACAACGTGGAAGATATGCTCCTTGTCTCACTGGTGTCGACCGTTAGTGGCTCCTGGGAGCTTTCTGGAGCTGGCGCAATGTGATTGGAGCCACGTGTCACTGTTGTCGGCCTGGCCGCCCTTCTGCCATCAGCAGGTAAGTGGAGATCGTGGGGCAGTTGTCTCTGCCTTATGATTGGTGCCATGTAGGCGTCCTTACGTACTTTTTGTCTCCTGCATGTCAGATGATCATGGAGCACGATTGAGCAGAGCCAGAGGGACGTTGATTGGCTCTTTTCTGCCACTTGTACCTTTGGAGCAGCCTTGCGCTGCTTTCCTGCACGAGTCTTGATGGGCACGTTAACTAACTCGCGCGGGGTTTAGGTGACTGAGTATTCTTTCGGCATGCTAAGTGTTGTTATTGGAGCTTTTTATTGTCTAGGTCTCGCGCGACGTAAAATGGAATGTGGTGTAACTCGCGTGAGGTTAATGATAGGAAGCTTTTTAAATAAGGAGTATGGTCCCGCGCGCAACCTTTACGGAGGTTTGCGCGGCTTTTTTAGGACCATACCCCTTCAGAGCTAAAATGATGTATTTAGTCTATAATAAATTTGATGATGCCATGTAAAAGAAAAAAACATGCTTAATGAATAAATATTACATTGATTGGTTAACATGGTTTAGTATTTGTGAATTGTAAATGTGCAATTAAATTATACATTTATTTTTCTTGGTCTAATTCATACGCAAGACAAGAGGAATTTAGTGCTTTAGTGGTGGCCACAGTTATTTAAGTTCTACCTATGGTGGGGCCGAGTGAGTTTTCTCCTCCAGGTCTTTAGTTCAAGTCTGGGTAATAGGGGTTTCTCATTGAGGGGTTTAAATTAGGGATCCATTGTGCGAGTGGGCTCTCTAACGCGGACCCGATTAAGACAGTATATGCCAGACCTTCCGACATTCACAAATAATTCACACCTTAAAGAAAAATACATAGAATTGTTTAAGGATAAGGAATCATATATCATCCAATGAATTAATTGGTGGATGCAAGAAAAAAAGAGTTAAATGCCTAGATAGTGTCTGTGTTTTGTCCCTTTTTCATCTTTAATCCTTAAATTTCTAAAATTACAGTTATAGTCCCCAACTTTTGCAATTTCGTTTCCGGACAGTCCCTAGGCCTAACATCAGTTAGTTTTCTCAGTTAAGAGGATATGAAATGACAAAAATACCCTTACTATAAAACAAAATAACTTAACCTATTAAATAGATTTATTTATTTGTTAGACCCGGTCCTTTATAAAAAAACAGAATAACAACCCCACCCCACCCCCACCTTCCTCCCTCTTTCTTCTCGGATGAGGAAGAAGCTGCGGGTGATGATGGCGATGGTAAAGGTGATGGTGATGGCGACAAGCATGACGATGATCCTGATGATAGCTTTGAATAGGCTAGTACTTTTTAGGCTTTGTGCCTTGTAATTTATGTTTATGCTTTGAATGTAAGTTCGTGCGCGGTCGCGCTAGTTTTAAATGGAAGGAACACTATCCGTTGTCTATATAACTGTTGCGCGGTTGCGCTTGTTTTAAATATGATGTTTGTTTATCCTTTCCCGTTACAATTATTGCACTGTTGTTAGAAACTTTGGTTAAGTTAGCGCGAATAAATGTAAGAGTGGCTCTTGTGCGAGCGTAACTGGAGTGTTTTCGTGCTAATCAGAAGTTTAACATGCATTTGTAACGAAAGGAGTCAGCGTAAAAGAAAACATGTTGTATGCTTTCATTAACTTAGAAACAGGCGCTTAGGCCAAACATACATTGCTTGTAACGTAAAAGGCGTGTAGCCAACATTAGTGGATAAAGGCGCAGGGCCTAGAATAGTCACATATAGCATTTGCGCAGTTGTTGCGCATTCCACGTGCGTGGGATGATGTGTCCATCCAGGGTGCGCAATTTGTAAGCCCCTTTTCCTAGCACTTCGTGAACCAAGTATGGGCCTTCCCATTTGGGTGCTAGTTTTCCTGGGCGTTCAGCGTTTGAGGCTTCGTTGTCTCGAAAGACGTATTCCCCTGGAGTGAAGGTACAGATGCGGACTCGCGCGTTGTAGTACCTTTCCAGTTGTGTTTTGTACTTGGCTTCTTTAATTCGCGCAATTTCGCGCCTTTCTTCTAGCAAATCCAAGTCAAGACGACGCTCTGCCTCGTTGTCGATTGCGTTGACTGATGTCAAACGCGGAGAGGGCATGCCAACTTCTGCCGGGATAACCGCTTCGAAGCCATAGACTAGGCTAAAAGGGGTTTCGCCGGTACTTGTTTTCGGCATGGTTCGGTGAGCCCACAAGATACTCGGGAGCTCATCCACCCATCCTCTTCGCTTTGTGCCCAGTCGGGCCTTAATCCCATCGACAATACACTTGTTCACACTTTCAACCTGCCCATTGCCTTGAGGATGCGCAACGGAGGAGAAAGTGTGTTCGATTTTCATCTCTTTCATCCACTTCTGGAGGTCCTCAGAAGCAAAATTGGTGCCGTTGTCAGTGACAATCTTGAGTGGGAGACCAAACCTGCAAATGATGTGTTCCCAGATAAACTTGCGCACCATCATTGTAGTGGTTGAGGCAAGGGCTTTGGCCTCCACCCACTTAGTAAAATAATCAACGGCTACAATTATGAACTTGACGGCACCAGGAGCGTCTGGGAAGGGTCCCACCATATCAATTTCCCACTGCTGAAAAGGCCAAGCAGTGGATACGGGGATCAGATCGTTCTTGGGGTGCAGGGTTTTCGGAGAGTGCCGCTGACAGGAGTCGCACTTGCGCAGCTCTTTCAGGGCATCAACATGCATCCCTGGCCAGTAATACCCAGCGTTCATAATCTTTGCGACAACCATGCGTGGCCCTGCATGAATGCCGCAAATTCCTTCATGAATCTCCCTTATCAGATAACTCGCATCCTGGGGGTCCACGCAGCGCAGCAGTGGCCCCAAGAAGGACTTGCGGTATAAGATATCACCATTCATTTCGTACTGCAGAGCCTTGTTTTGAATTTTCCTTGCCTCTGCTTTGCTCTCAGGGAGTATTCCTTCTTGCAAGTATTGAATGATAGGGGTCATCCAGGATGGCTGCCCTATCTCGATCACGTTGACTTGTCGTAGCAAGACTGAAGGATTCTTGAGTACCTCAATCCTTACATCTTTGGCAAGATGTTGAAAGGAAGTTGAAGCAAGCTTGCTCAAAGCGTCCGCTGGTTTGTTTTCAGAGCGATTGATGTGGATTACCTTGTGAGACTTGAACTGTTGAAGCAACTCTTTTGCCTGCTCTAGATATAGGGCCATAACCTCGCCCTTTGCATCGTATATACCGTTAACTTGGCTGGCTATCAGGAGTGAATCAACGTGTGCTTGTAAATTCTTAGCTCCCATTTTGATGGCGAGGCGCAAGCCTGCCAGAAATGCCTCGTATTCCGCCTCGTTGTTGGTGTTTTTAAAATCCAACTTGATGGCGTAAGTGAATTCGTGGTTATCGGGGCTTACTAGGCGTAATCCAGCTCCCGCGCCGTCCTCATTTGAGGCCCCATCAGTATAAAGCATCCAAGTTTCATTTGTCGTGTCTTTTTCGGGAGTCTCCACCAGCTCACAATCTTTGATTTTGTCAACTGGGACTTCTGTAATGAAGTCAGCTAGGACTTGGCCCTTGATGGCTGGGCGCGGCCTGTACAAAATGTTGTGGCCCCCCAGCTCGATGGCCCATTTTGCTAGCCGCCCAGATGTTTCTGGCTTTTGCAATATCGTACCGATGTGGAAATTGGTAAGTACAGTAATTACATGCCCTGTAAAATATATGCGCAGCCTTCGGGAGGCGTGTAGCAGCGCAAGCACCAATTTTTCCATCGTGGAATATCTCGTTTCTGGGTCCGTTAGCACTCTACTGACGTAATAGATAGGAGTCTGAACTCCGTTTCTTTCTACAAGCAACACCGATCCTACTGCCTTATCCGAAGAAGATAAGTACAGTATGAGTGGTTCCTTTTCGAACGGTGCAGTTAGAGTTGGGAGCTCGATCAAGCATTCTTTCATTTGCTGAAAGGCCTTTTCTGCTTCAGGGGTCCATTTGAACTCTTGCATTTTTACACAGTTGCGCAGAGTGCTAATAAAAGGGTATGACTTTGCGGCGTGATTTGATAGGAAACGGTTAAGCGCGGCTAGGCGGCCGGCCAATCGTTGCATCTCTTTGATTGTTCGTGGCGACGGCATTCGCTCTATTGCCTGGACTTTTTCCGGATTCACTTTAAAGCCGCCGTTTGTGACTATGAAGCCTAAGAACTTCCCTTCCTCCATGCCAAACGAACACTTGGCTGGATTCAGTTTCATATTCACATTGCGCAATGAGTTGAATGTCTTTTTGATATCCTTCAACATTTGGTCCTCTTCAGGACTTTTGACCACCAGATCATCAATGTAGACCTCAATGTGCTTCCCGATGTCTCCGGCGAAGGTCTTGTCCATCAGGCGCTGGTATGTGGCACCAGCGTTTTTGAGGCCGAATGGCATCTTTGTATAGCAAAAAATCCCAAGATCAGTACGAAAAGCTGTCTTGTCTTCATCCTCAAGCTTCATTTGAACTTGATGGTACCCCTTGTAGCAATCCAAGAAGCATTTCCATCTGTATGGCGCGAGAGAGTCTATCTTTTTGTCGATCTCAGGCAAAGAGTAGCAATCTTTAGGGCATGCCTTGTTGAGATCGGTATAGTCAACACACATTCGCCATCCTCCACTAGACTTCTCTACTATCACGGGGTTCGCAACCCAACTTTGGTAACGTACTTCTCGCAGGATGCCGACTTTAAGTAACTTGCATACTTGCTCATTCATTGCTTTCGTTTTGTCTGCCCCTAAGCTGCGCCTTCTTTGGACTTTCGGTTCAACCGAGGGGTAGGTGTTTAAACAGTGCTCGGTAATGTCGCGCGGGACTCCGGTCATGCCAGCCGGGGTCCAGGCGAAGATGTCCATGTTCTTGAACAGGAGCTGCTTGAGACGAGTTCTGATGTTTGGTGAGATTGCGTGCCCTATCGTCACCGTTTGCTCCGGGTACTTGCGATTTAAAACCCATTTTCAGGCTCGGTTGTTGAAACCTTCGCCGCCTTTGTTGGGCGCATCTCTTCTGTTGACATCACCTCCTTCTTTGCATAAACGATTGCCACCCCCGTCTTGGTTGGGAAACCAATCGCTGAGTGGGGGGTGGAAGTTATCATGTTCAACTCACCTTGCGTCTCTCTCCCGATCAGCACATCATGTCTTGATTTAACGGGCATCACCATGAAGTTAACGTTCGTTGTTCTTGAATGCTTCCCGTCAGAGAGTGTGACGGGGAAGCTGATCTGGCCTAGCGGGAAGACCATTTCGTTGCAGAATCCAGACAGTGGATAATCAACTGGTTCAAGTCTCGCTTTGTCTTCCTCGTCGAGCTGGTTAAAGCACTGCTCATAGATGATGTCTGTTGTACTCCCCGGGTCAATGAAGACGTATTCAGTTTCATAATGGCCGATGATACCGGTGATGACGATGGGTCGTGTGGCTCGGGGACCCCCGCGCACCACCGCGAAAATAACTTGTTGTTCTTGCCATGAAGGCTCATAAGGTCTCTTGCCTTTTTCTCTCGCACTATACCTTGGTCCATTGACCATGTGTGTCTCTAGGCGTCGGACTTTCTTGTGATTTCCCTCATCGTGGCGATGGAGCTGTCGAGTTTCTTTGCGCACGTTTTTCACTAAGTGGCTCAGCTTTCCGCACTTCAGTGCTCTCTCGATCTCTTGACGCAAGCTGTAACAATCATCTGTTAAGTGGCCTGTATCCTTGTGAAAATCACAATACAGATTGGGGTCTTGCCCCTTTTTGTTCGTCATAGGCCTGGGAGCCTTAAAATCATGGTTCTCTGTCATTAGCACCTCTTTTGGTGTTTTTATGAGCGGAGTCCAATGCTTTTCACGATTATCATCTCTGACTGCCTTTCGATAGCCGATGCGATCAATAGTATCTCGCGCGTCTTCTTTATAGCGGGATCGTTCTTCATAACGAGGTCGTTCACTATAACCGCTGGAGTGATTGGCTTTCCACCCAGGGTTCTTGCCTTTGCTGCGTCTGTTGTCGTCACGCGAGTGACCCCCTTTAGAAAATCGATCTTCAGAACGATAGCTGTTGTTTCTGGCGAGTGACTCCTCAGTTTGCGCGACTATCTTCGCGGCTTCCATGAGTTTATCCCATTCCTTGGGCATCCCATCTTTCCCAGTGATGGTTCTAATCAGGCTATCGCAGCGGATGGCTTTCTTGAAATGGCAGCGCATGAGTTGCTCACTAACGCCGCCGATTTCCAAGCACTCTTTGTTAAAGCGAGTGATGAAATCTTCCAAACCCTCGTTATCTCTGCGCCAGATGTCTTCAACCTCGGCTGTGTCGCGCTGGTATCGTCTTTGTTGACTGAAGTGACTCAAAAACTGAGTCCTGAAATCCACCCATGATTTTATCTTTCCCGGAGGAAGGCTGTCGAACCAGGCGCGAGCAGCCCCCGTAAGTGTTTGGATAAACAGATGGCACCACATGGGCATATTCCATCCTCCCATGCAGCCCACGCTTGTGAAAACTCTGACGTGATCATCGGGATCAGTCAATCCGTTAAACTTTCCGACTGTCGGAGGTAACTTTTCTCGCTTGAGTGGCGCAAGAACGATTTTTGGGATGAACTTGGAGTGTTCTACAGCCTCAGCTGGTCGATAGGCGAGGCGGAAGTCTTGCTCTGCCTCTTCGGTGTATCCCACGTGCTGCCTTGGTTTGTAGTATTCGTGATTTCTTTGTAAACGATTGAAGACCGAAGACTCTTCATCGTTCTCCCAGGTTGGATCATTTAGGTCAGTATCTTCCCATTCATTGTTCATGTTGTGCGGCGTGAGCCGGCTATGAACTGGGCCTCTTTGAATGTTTGACGGATCGTCATAATAGCTTTCTGTTTCTCCCCGTGTATCGCGCGTGTCTTGCACGCTTAGTCTTCGGGTAGGGGGAGGTCTGTTGGCTCTTCCTTGGATATTTTGCGGTGGTGGCATCTGGCGCGGCCCGTGACTGGGGCCGGTTGGTGTAACCAAGGACGGTTCTGCCGTTAAGACTGCTTGTTGCGCGCTCAAGGATTGATACGCCGCGTTAATGGTGGCGAGTTGCTTGGCGTACCACGAGGCTGGGGTTTCGCCCTCTGGTAGCCCTAGTAGCGCCGAGATATTCTGAGGTGGAGCTGGGTTCGAAGGTCCAGCACCGTTGTTTCCTGGGGTAGTTGTTTGAGTGATGCAGGTGAAACTCCCGCGCGGACCCCCAGTGTTGGCTACCTCGATTTCGCCTATTTCTTCAACGTGCTGGGGTTGGATGTTTTGATTATCTACCCCCAACGCTGCATCAGGGTTTGCTCCAAGACCAACAAACTCAGGAATGATTCCTTGACCAGCCATGATCGAAGGAAGAAAAAACAACGAAGACTCAGAAAAAAGAAGATGAAAGTGGTTTGTAAGAAAAAACCGGTGGGCGCCAATGAAGAAACACGGAACTAATTAAGGGATTAATCAGTTTGGTTTATGTTTCTACCATGATGGTTAATCTTCTTTATGGTTTCCTGAGCTCCTTAATTACCGTGGTTATCTGCAAAACAGAACACCGTTACTCGTTAAGAGGGGAATGTGGGGGTTTCCCTCTTAACCGGGCTCCGGCGTGAGAATAAGCGACTGCTTTGGGGAGATAATTAAGTATTAAGTGAGAGTAGAGGGAATGGAAAGTTTAACCTGTGAAGTGAAGGTCTCTATTTATAGCCGGAGAGGTGTAAGAGGATGTGGGCTGATGGGCCTTGGGCCGGAAGGCGACAACGTGGAAGATATGCTCCTTGTCTCACTGGTGTCGACCGTTAGTGGCTCCTGGGAGCTTTCTGGAGCTGGCGCAATGTGATTGGAGCCACGTGTCACTGTTGTCGGCCTGGCCGCCCTTCTGCCATCAGCAGGTAAGTGGAGATCGTGGGGCAGTTGTCTCTGCCTTATGATTGGTGCCATGTAGGCGTCCTTACGTACTTTTTGTCTCCTGCATGTCAGATGATCGTGGAGCACGATTGAGCAGAGCCAGAGGGACGTTGATTGGCTCTTTTCTGCCACTTGTACCTTTGGAGCAGCCTTGCGCTGCTTTCCTGCACGAGTCTTGATGGGCACGTTAACTAACTCGCGCGGGGTTTAGGTGACTGAGTATTCTTTCGGCATGCTAAGTGTTGTTATTGGAGCTTTTTATTGTCTAGGTCTCGCGCGACGTAAAATGGAATGTGGTGTAACTCGCGCGAGGTTAATGATAGGAAGCTTTTTAAATAAGGAGTATGGTCCCGCGCGCAACCTTTACGGAGGTTTGCGCGGCTTTTTTGGGACCATACCCCTTCAGAGTTAAAATGATGTATTTAGTCTATAATAAATTTGATGATGCCATGTAAAAGAAAAAAAACATGCTTAATGAATAAATATTACATTGATTGGTTAACATGGTTTAGTATTTGTGAATTGTAAATGTGCAATTAAATTATATATTTATTTTTCTTGGTCTAATTCATACGCCGGACAAGAGGAATTTAGTGCTTTAGTGGTGGCCACAGTTATTTAAGTTCTACCTATGGTGGGGCCGAGTGAGTTTTCTCCTCCAGGTCTTTAGTTTAAGTCTGGGTAATAGGGGTTTCTCATTGAGGGGTTTAAATTAGGGATCCATTGTGCGAGTGGGCTCTCTAACGCGGACCCGATTAAGACAATATATGCCAGACCTTCCGACATTCACGAATAATTCACACCTTAAAGAAAAATACATAGAATTGTTTAAGGATAAGGAATCATATATCATCCAATGAATTAATTGGTGGATGCAAGAAAAATAGTGTTAAATGCCTAGATAGTGTCTGTGTTTTGTCCCTTTTTCATCTTTAATCCTTAAATTTCTAAAATTACAGTTATAGTCCCCAACTTTTGCAATTTCGTTTCCGGACAGTCCATAGGCCTAACATCAGTTAGTTTTCTCAGTTAAGAGGATATGAAATGACAAAAATACCCTTACTATAAAACAAAATAACTTAACCTATTAAATAGATTTATTTATTTGTTAGACCCGGTCCTTTATAAAAAAACAGAATAACAACCCCACCCCACCCCCACCTTCCTCCCTCTTTCTAGTCTAGACAAATTCACATTTTAGAGCTTTAAACGAAACTTTACTTCTAAATTTTCTTTTGAGTTAAATGCCATTTTAGTCCCTGTGGTTTGGACCATTTTGCCAGTTTAGTCCAAAGGTTTCATTTTTAACCTGTGGGTCCAAAAAGGTTTCACAGTTGCCATTTTAGTCCACTGGGTTAACTTCATTCATTTTTTCTGTTAACGAGAAGGCCAATTCGGTCATTTTATATGGCTGAATTGCCCTTTTAGTTGACAGAATTACATACAAAATGACCAAATTGGCCTTCTCGTTAACAGAAAAAATGGATGAAGTTAACCCAGTGGACTAAAATGGCAACTGTGAAACCTTTTTGGACTCACAGGTTAAAAATAAAACCTTTGGACTAAACTGACAAAATAGCCCAAACCACAGGGACTAAAATGGCATTTAACTCTTTTCTTTTTCAGGATCCATTTTATACACGTGCTTCTCACATGTCCTCAAACCTACCAATCCACCCTTTCATCAACCAACCAATCGAAACACTTCTTCACATCCCACTCGGATCCCCATCCTACGGTCCTCAGCCCTTCACATTCTCACCCATCCAACGAACCAAAACACTCCATACACAAAACCCATACTCTCTCCCCACCCCCACCAATATATAAACACAGACCCAGCACTTACCAAAATCATCAAAACCACAATCTTTAATTTCAAACTTTGAAAACAACAATCATGTCAGGGAGAGGGAAAGGAGGAAAGGGGTTGGGAAAGGGAGGAGCAAAACGACACCGTAAAGTTCTCCGGGACAACATTCAGGGCATCACCAAACCGGCGATCCGACGGTTGGCGAGACGTGGAGGAGTGAAGCGTATAAGCGGACTGATATATGAGGAGACTCGTGGTGTTCTCAAGATCTTTCTAGAAAATGTAATTCGTGACGCCGTTACCTACACCGAGCATGCTCGCCGGAAAACTGTTACTGCCATGGATGTGGTTTATGCGTTGAAGCGTCAGGGACGCACTCTTTACGGTTTCGGTGGTTAGTACGAGGGAAGTTAGATCTGGAGTGTTTGGTTATTATTTTGATATGTATGATAGTTAATGCAATGAAAAGTTTGATTTGATTTCATGATATTTGCAGTTTATATTTTGAACTGGCTTGATAGGTGTGTTTCTATCTATCCTTATTGGGCTTTTTGAGGGCTTGAAACGAATACTATACTTATGTTAACATTTAACACATAAGAAAACATGGTATTTACAATCAACGTGACAAGAGAACAAGAAATGATTCTGACCTTTGGATACAGATATCGCATTGATGCAAAAACAATGTTCGGCAAGAAACAATTTCAATATGTATTTATTATCCAAATCGAGTTTTTCATTGAATAACCATACCTTCGTGCAAGCCTGACTGTGGGCTTAAAATATATTCTAGGGACAATATAATAGTTTATTGGAATGTGGTTTTAGCGTAGGAAGCTCAGCACGTGTTCTTAATAGTTGCTCTTTTTATTAAGGAAAAATGACGAGATTGTCTATTGACTAACATGGTTTTTAATTTTCACTCTCATGCGTCATTGGGAGGACCTCTGCGATTCAAAAGAGTCCGCATGTGAAGGGGTAAGGTCCCAAAAAGCTCATAAAAAGGATTTGAGACCATACCACAGATTGGCCTTTTGACCTTTTAAGCCTTGCGCGGCCGCGCACTGGTATTACAAAAGGGAGAAAACAGTCAACAGATCTATAGTTGCGCGCCCAAAGGAAAACAAAAATCCTTGCGCCTTCTTCCATTTAACAAAGGATCAAAATCCTTTGTTCCGCCCAAATATCCAGACTTGGATACTATTTCACCCAGACTTGGGATTTATTTGTCTGTATCCACACAGTAAGGTGTCACACCAGATTACAGCAGTAATCTTCTAGAAAGAAATATAATCGTGCACTACCCAGACGGTTATAACCGTCTGGACACGTGTCATCACCACAAGCAACTCTGAAATCACGACGAAGGCATGCAATTGGAGAGTAATCTCCACTTAATCACTTTCCACGTGGCAACTCCCCAGCCATAGATCAAACCACGATCCGTGTGCATTCACATCGGATCGAGACAACTTAACAAATGATCAAAGAACTTAACGGAAGAAAAGATAACCGCTACGGCGTTAGCATCTTCCGTCATCTTTTCAATAACAGGTTTTCCCTCCCAAACTCCCGGTTATAAATAAGAGAACTATTCAGGTATAAACTCAGACTACTCTCACTTCTCAAACACTTATCTTCTCCGATTATCAATACTTATTCTCACACCTGAGTCGGGTCAAGGAGAGAACCCTCTTCTCCCCTTGGCGAGGCTAACAGTGTTCTTTTTTGCAGAACCACCGGAGAAGGAATTCCGTTACAACTGAATCAACCGAGAGAGAGCTAACCCTTTTATGCGGATTCAAACCCCCTAACTATCTCGGTTCCGACTATTTAGTTAGTGTTTCTTCATTGGCGCCCACCGTTTTCTCAGTTTTTCTAGTTTCTACCTCGTTTCGATTCAGTTCATTCCGTTTTCTGTTTTTGCACATGGCAGAAAATTCGTCATCTCACCGGCAACCTGGTCCTCGACCAAACGTCGGAAACAATTTACCAGTAGAAGGGATCGTAGAAGAGGCCTCAGATGATAACGAGGTTCAATCTAATCGAGCAAATGATCATGTTACCCCCGGAATGTTACCAGCAAATCCTGCACAATCAATCTTACCACCAGGAGAAACTCCGATATCATGGTATGTCCGGTCCCAAGGGGCATTAAACGCCGTATACACACAATTGTGTGCTCAAACCGCTCCTGTAACCCAGTCACGGAGGCCGGGGTCTAGAGCTCATGCATCTCAACGAGAAGAGTCAACTTATGACGATACAGGCAGTCACCAGAGACAACACCACGGCGAACCACACACTCGTCGAAGACAATCGGTTCATGATAGGTTGGGTTCCCAACGGGACGCTCATACTGATGAATCCGATCAAACATATCGTCTGAGTGCAAACACCAGCGTATTCAACAGACTGCAACCAAACTATAATAAATGCAGACCTCGAGCGATCTATAATCCCGAAGCAGAGCATAACTATGACTTAGTTTATCACCCTGATGAAGCGGCAGAAAACTCGAAGTTCATACTAGAGATAGCTTTAGCTCCATTGGAAAGGGCTAAATTACCATCTAACGTTGGAAAATTCAATGGGTTAACTGACCCCGATGATCATCTAAGAGTATTCACCAGCGCAGGGTTGGTTGGCGGTTGGACTCTTCCGCTGTGGTGCCATTTGTTTGTGCAAACACTAACCGGCCCAGCGCGAATTTGGTTTGATAACCTACCAACAGGACAGATTGAGTCATGGAAGGATCTGCGAAGAAAGTTTTTAACACACTTCAGCCAACAAAGGCGGTCAAAACGTGATACATCCGACGTCATGAACATCTGGCGCCGCGATGATGAGACTCTGGAAGATTTTATTACCAGATACAATAAAGAAGTGTTAGAAATTGGAGGTGTTAGCGAACAACTAATCCGTGCTCAGTTTAAGTACGCGGTTAGGTGTGACGACATGATCAAGGTGTTATCAGGAACAGAAGGCCTCCCCACAAGTTGGGAAAAGATAATGGCGGCGGCCAAGGTTTATGCGCAGACCGAGAAAAACCTTACTACAAACAGGCCACCACCACCACACAACAGGCCCGCAGACTTAAGCGCAAATGGTGAAAAAAGGTACAAAAAGTCATGGCGCGAAGCATCAGGAAGTCGATCCTCGGAAGATGCCCGCACATCGACTAATAAGTTCTCTGCGCAAAGAGAAAACAAGCATGAAAATAGGGAAAGGCAGTGGACTCCGCTAACGAAAACCCCGGCGGAGGTGCTAAGTACTGAGGATCACCAATTCAAACCTCCGATTCCGATGAAGAGTAAACGTGGTCAAGACCCGACGCAGTACTGCGAATATCATAAGGATAATGGGCACACCACGAACAACTGCATATCTCTGCGCACGGAAATCGAAAAGGCCCTCAAAAATGGAGAACTCACGCATTTACTCCAGAATATGCGCAAGGAGATTAAGCAGATTACCCGGGGAGAAGAAAGCTCAAGCAAACGAGCTAAAACTTAAAGGACCCTACAAGTTTTTCCGCAGAAAAGACATGACTTATCAAAAACAGCGGAATTATCAGGGAGTAAGTTAAGTTCCATTTAATTATCCAACAAACTTTGTAATGCCTCTGAGCATTATCCATGAATAAAATTACAAAGTTTCTATTATTTTTGTGTTTACAAAATGCATGCAATTCCTTTTTAGTAAGTGCAAAAACATTATGGTAGTATAACACAAAGCTCCATGCACGGTCAGTGATCACGTCACAAACGACCATAAACTCATACATGAGTTTCATACCAACTTTATTCGCCTTACTCAAAGAAAAAGTAATTGTACTCATGCAAGATATTGTAAAATCATTCAACAAAACAAATAGAAACCTGCCATTTTTAAGCGTACAAATACGCCCTAAAAAGTTTTGACACAGCAGTGTTTAAATCCCTAGCGCAAATAGCGCACCAACAAAACAAGGATCTACATCCTACACAAAAACAAAAAAGAGAGAGAATTGTTCAATACAATTTCATCCTACTCTAAATCTTCTCCCTCATCCGGAAAGATTTCTTTAAGTTGCGCAACGTGATCGTCTGATTGCAACGCCACATTTATCAATTCCATCACTGGAAGTTGTAAGTTATTAAACTCTGTCTTCATAGCAGCCAGTGCGCTGGCAGTATTAACGCCAAAGGTAGCAGACTTGCTATCATCCCAGTTAACTTTCAAAGCGCTATTCACATGATGGGAACATTCCGCATAACCTTGTGCGTAACCATCTCGTCACGCAGCGACCATCAAACTTGCAACAGTTTTATCCAGTTCTTCAGAGTTTAATACAGATTCAGCAACCTACGAAATCAAGATAAGTGTCAAAACAAGAAAAGCGCATACATAAACGAAAAAGAAGAAAGGAACTTACACAAGCAATCCCGCGATCTTTCAACCAGGCCATATCATTCTTCAAAGGTTCGAGCTCGCTCTCCGCTGACACCCGCGCCATTTCTGAATTCTCCAGTTTCTCTTCAACCTCAGTCAAACGGCGGGAGGTTTCAGTATTCTCAGAACGCGCTAGCTCCAGATCCTTCTTCAGTTGTTCCTGGTCAGAAACCAAAGCGGTAAGTTCCTCTAATTCTTTATCTCTAACGGCAAGAGTGGCTAAAGCTTGTACCTCCCGTTGTTCACTTCGTTCCCTATGAGAACGCGCCTCCATCAATATAGCTTCCATATCAGCTTTTTCTTTCTTCAATCTTTCTACCTCCACAACTTGATTCTTCAAATTTTCAACCTCAGCCTTGAGGTTATTTATGATGTTGCGAAGGTTTGCCTTCTCGGCATTATCCTTTTCACAAATTCTCCTCCAATTTTTGCGCTCCTCAGATAAAAGCGCAGCTTCAGCTTCAGCTTTTCTTTTCCAACCAGAAACGGACCATTCCTCAGTCTTGCGCTCAGCTTCAAACTTAGCTTGCTCAGCCTCTAATTTAACTTTCAACTGAGCCACACGTTTTTCATCTTTAGCAAATTTCCTTTGTGATGCTACAAAAGATACCCGCTCTTTATGCATGCTATACCACTCACGCACTATACGATGAGTAGTAGAAACATGAGAAGCAGTTTCTGCAAGATAAGATTGATAGGTCTGTTCATAAGGCTGGTTTTCCTGAAATTTAATCTCGCCAGGCGGAAGTATCCCCTGCAACCAATCTTGGCATACACGCCAATCCGTGAAAGTATCTCCTTTCTTCACATTCCAAACAGGAATATGAGGATCAGCAGCATCTTTCTCTGCATACATCCGGTAATAATACTCTCCCAAGGTCTCTTCTGGACGAATTGGAGATTGCTTCTCAACACCAGCAGATGAACCTGCCCCCCCAGTGGCGGTTTTCTCAGAAGGTTCAGGTATAGTTTCAGAAGATCTAGGGGGAGAAGATTGAATTTTTTCAGCAATTTTCTTTTCCGGTGTCGGTGGATTATCAGCATCATTTACCACATCTGGCTCAACAATCTGTTCAGTCTCTGTATTAGCATCAACAGGCTCTTCAGCCTCACTAGTTTTCTCAACACCTTCCCCAGCCATCTCCGAAGACTCTAACGGGTCTGCAACAGCAGCGCGCGGAGGAGAAAGGGGAAGTTCTGTATCAACCACAGTTGGTACGTCTACAGGAACAGGAGAAACAGGAATTTCTGGACAAACAAAAGTCTGTAAAAATCTTATCCGCTAAAAAAAAAACAAAGACAAGCAATACCTACCAGGAATGGATTCCGAAACAAAAGCATCCAGGTTTCCTTTTCTAGTAATTTTCTTCCTCTGCACTTTCTTGGGAGG
This sequence comes from Helianthus tuberosus, assembly GCA_030545235.1. Taxonomy (NCBI): domain Eukaryota; kingdom Viridiplantae; phylum Streptophyta; class Magnoliopsida; order Asterales; family Asteraceae; genus Helianthus; species Helianthus tuberosus. Next base: position 148,314,164 of record CM060368.1, read on the forward strand.
TTGACCCTCCGCATCAGCATCAGCTGGCTTTCTCTTACCAGCCTTCCTATAAACCAAATGTTCGGGACTGGAATCCAGATCGATAGGCTCATTCGGGTTAGAAGGAGGAATATCAGCAGAATCCTTCGGTTCTGGCTTCGGTTCCCGCATGGTCACTACAGGAATAAGACCCTCCAAAGAGTCAGAAACCACCACATAATCACACCTGGAGACAGAAGAACGGCGCGTACCTTTCTTCTCTCCAGCATTTTTCGCCTTCAATGGTTGAGTCTTAACAGTCTCACTTCTCTTCGGCGCGGAAGTGGACGTAGTTGCGCGTTTTTTTTTCAGGGCCTACACCCAAATTCAACAACTCACCTACAAAAAAGCGCAAGACAGAGAAATTACTCAAAGCAACAAAGAAAGGCAAAACGGATAAACTCACCAGCACCAGCTGCCGGTTGAACAGACAGGTCCACATCCCGCGGAAGCACAAAATTCTTCACAATACGATGATACCAGAGTTCCTCTTCAGGTTTCTTCTTAATAGTTCCCATTTTTCCGCCTTCCCTCTTAAAGGCAACAACATATAGAGAAACAACTACATTGAAAAGAAAGCAGGTCAAAAAAAAAAAAAAAAAAGTAAAGTAAAAAAGCCCTAAACTTACTATGACCATCCTCAGTGTACACGGGTTTATCATCACGTTCCATCTTCCAGTTCAAACTCATGCCGGCTCCGACTAGGGCTTTCTCCGGCAAAGCAATATTGGGAACATCCTTCAGATCTTGGTACCAGTTCTCATCAACAGGAGTCTGAAGCGATTCAATCGGAATATCGTCTTTCCCTCTTAGAGTCATCTTCACCGGAATCACTCCAGCCTTGATGAAGAAAAATTTCTGTTTCCAATCATGAAATGATTTTGGGGGCTGATGGAGAATCTTCTTTGCAGAAGCCCTCTGAACAAATGAGTAAAACCCTTGGGTACAGTGCATCTGATAAAAAACCCTAAATCGAGGAACGGTTGGCTCCACATGCATCGTCCGACATACAAATTCGAAATGACGAACCCTAACCATACCAATAGGGTGAAGTTGGGAGATATGCAGATTATAGAATCCAAGAATTTCAAGAAAAAATCTGGTAACAGGCAAGCGAAAGTTACCATCACAGAAAAAATCCCAAAAGAGGGTAATATACCCGGCCGGAGCGTTCGCTGCCGTTTGCCCTTCTTCGGGATACAAGGCACCCCAGTTCTCCGGAAATTTAAGATTCTGAATCAAACCCTCAAAAGACGCCCGGGGCCACTTCAATGGTGGAAGCTCAGTCGACATCTCTTCAACAAGATCCTCTTGACGTTCTCCGGTTGACATAAGCAGGGGAATGATGGAAAGTTTTTCTTAAGAACAAGGAATGGGGAAAAGCTTTCAAACAAAACAATGATTACACAGAGGAGGCTACCCAAACGATTATATACCCATCGCAATAAATAAACATCGGTAACCGTCACAGTACTGTTCCGGGTATCACGATTACCCAAGCAACAGAAAAAGCAGATGTCAGAACATACACGCGTCTACACGCGCGCGTGTAAAACACGGACAGTAAAAAACAACTGACAATGACAGGTTGTCAAAATCAATTTACTGTGCTAGCTTCAAGTCAAAGATTTTTTCAAATCTTCTCATAAAAGCTTCCCTACCTTTTCGCGCCCAAAAAACCATTTCCCTCACGTAAGTCCAGTGCTCCACTTATTTGCATAAGTACAACACTAGACTGGGGGGACTTGAAGGGGTAAGGTCCCAAAAACCTCATAAAAAGGATTTGAGACCATACCATAGATTGGCCTTTTGACCTTTTAAGCCTTGCGCGGCCGCGCACTGGTATTACAAAAGGGAGAAAACAGTCAACAGATCTATAGTTGCGCGCCCAAAGGAAAACATAAATCCTTGCGCCTTCTTCCATTTAACAAAGGATCAAAATCCTTTGTTCAATACTTCCGCCCAAATATCCAGACTTGGATACTATTTCACCCAGACTTGGGATTTATTTGTCTGTATCCACACAGTAAGGTGTCACACCAGATTACAGCAGTAATCTTCTAGAAAGAAATATAATCGTGCACTACCCAGACGGTTATAACCGTCTGGACACGTGTCATCACCATAAGCAACTCTGAAATCACGACGAAGGCATGCAATTGGAGAGTAATCTCCACTTAATCACTTTTCACGTGGCAACTCCCCAGCCATAGATCAAACCACGATCCGTGTGCATTCACATCGGATCGAGACAACTTAACAAAGGATCAAAGAACTTAACGGAAGAAAAGATAACCGCTACGGCGTTAGCATCTTCCGTCATCTTTTCAATAACAGGTTTTCCCTCCCAAACTCCCGGTTATAAATAAGAGAACTATTCAGGTATAAACTCAGACTACTCTCACTTCTCAAACACTTATCTTCTCCGATTATCAATACTTATTCTCACACCGGAGTCGGGTCAAGGAGAGAACCCTCTTCTCCCCTTGGCGAGGCTAACGGTGTTCTTTTTTGCAGAACCACCGGAGAAGGAATTCCGTTACAACTGAATCAACCGAGAGAGAGCTAACCCTTTTATGCGGATTCAAACCCCCTAACTATCTCGGTTCCGACTATTTAGTTAGTGTTTCTTCAGCATGTTTTGTTGAAGCGTCCATGTCTCTAGGAGCTGACACATGTCCCACATGTTTAAGAGTCAGTGGACACATAGATTTCACGACTTGCGTCGCTCGTTTGTTATCAGATTGTTTGCGTCTCTTTATTAATTTGGCTGACACATGCGTGTGATCCGGCTGACGCATGCGTTTGGTCTAGCAGCCGCATCGGAGTAACGCCATTGAGGGATATGGCCGACGCTTTCCTAAGCTTTAAAATTGTCGTTGTTTAAATATATGCATACAACCATGCAACTCCTTTCATATCAAACAAGGCCTCTCAAGTGTTCAACACCAAAACAATATCATTCAAGACAATGTCTAGCTCATCGGAAAATTGGTCAGAAGAAAAAGACATAGCATTGGCGACGTCTTACGTTGAAGTGGTTGATTTAGGTTCATATGCTAGCATGAACGAGACATTTTGTGTCACACCCCGACCACGTAAAACAACAAATCGTGGCGGAAACTTCGGGGGTGTCGTAACAGAATCATTGTTTCACAACCATGGATTAAATAGTTTCGTTTTATTGAATTATTGAACTCATTGTTTTATTACAAATAAGATAAATAAAAATAATTGTCTCTCAAGTTTTAAGGTCGCTAAGGCACGAGTCCATCCTATGTGTAGCATGCATCAATAATCATCACGTAGCAGCACCTGAAATGTCACACCCTCAAAATACCACCTAGGGAGTGTCCCTGTTAGGCGTGTGACCACTAGCAATGAGCCACTAATTACATTGAATCATAAGTTTAAAATAACATTCCATCAATTAATAATGATAAAATCCCAATCATAAGTTATTCAAAAACCACAAGTTCAGGGGAAGCGTTAGTGTAACATAATGTAAATACTTTTCGATCAATCATAAGAAATAAATGTTTGATAAATAATCCCATCCGTATAACCATGACCACTCTCGCTCTCCAGCCAGCAAGCTCCTGTTTCAATCTCCTAACAACCTGCGAGCATGTAACAAGTGTATCAGACAAAGCTGGCGAGTTCACAGTTTTAGAAAACGTTTGTTACCAATTGTATGTAAAACAGTTCACTGACAAATGCAAGTAATATTGTTAATATCTCAATTCCGAACAAGACGGCTCCTGAAGTACATGACTGCCCTTTCCCACATACTCCTATCCAGTATTGGGCCCGACTGGGTCATTAGTTCACATCCGTCCTCTCTAGGAGCGGTGTGAGGGTGCCAAACCTAAGTAGCGCTACCAACTAATACCCGTTACCCTCCAGGTAACAACATAAGGGACTTACAAGAATGATAGGTGAGAATATTAACCAATATACCCGTTTTTACCCAAAAGACTTATCCCTCCACGGGATACCCACTGACTGTCCCCAACCACTGGGACGCATGCTCGAATGTAGTGAACTCACCTTAGTTTTGCTCGGTAAGAATTAATTTACTTGATTTCCAGTTGATCATACGCGTCCTAACATGGTTACCGGTAACAATCAGTTCTATGCATATAAATCACGCATTCCACAATCACCTTACACAGGTGGCGTACAAGTAGTTCACATAACGTCATGCAAATCGTAACAAAGAATCGTGCTACACACAGACCATAACATTCCTTGCAACAATCAGTTTTTCGCCAAAATGATATCATGTATTATAGTAGGTTGTGTGTGATAAATGTCATGACATGTAGCAAATCATTTGCATCACTAATCGGTTTCTCTCTCACAAGCATGTGTCATATTTTTCAAATTCACATAACAACAATAATACTATGCACCCAGCATATATATATCCTTAATTCACGAAACAATAATAGACACCTACCAACCACATACATGTGATCGACCCACATTGCAACAATAATCCCGGCCCACTGTACTCATTTAGATTTGGTTAATTGTTAAGTCCCAGCCCGCAACCCGTTGGTGGTTTCCGTTTTAGCTTATGGCCCACTCAGACCAGCCCACTTGTTTAATCATCTTTACCCAACCCAACCGACCCAACAGCCTTAGTCATTACATTATCAATTACTACACCAAGCCATCTGGCCCAAGACTTTATGCTATTCAGCCATCTGTTCGGCCCAAGTTAATCCCAACCAAATATGCGATTACACTTAAGTGTGTGGGCCGTGATTTGCGCTTTTATCCCTATGTTTAATTGGTCAAATGTAACCGTCCAACTTTTATGGCTTCCCCCACTAACTCTTTGCTATTTTATTCTTTCAATGCATTAAAAGATGATTTAGGTGATTTGAAAAACTCTAATTATCCACAACAGTTTCATGATCAAGATCATCATCCCAAACAATTCGATTAGTATCATTATTCTAATCATGTTCCTTATGCTCATCCAAGTCAATATTCATTTAAATCGATTTACACATGCATACAGATTCTAACAACCATCCACATGATCATAGGCCCTAAATCTATCATATAATTTTACCATGAATCAGCCGATCACATCATGCAATATTATTCAGTCGAGTATATCATGCACCGTTTCTAATCAACATACTACTATCAACACCATTCTAAATATGATTCCTAACAATTATCGATTACAAGAATCATACATCAAATTCGGCTCTATCAGTTGGTTATCACAAGATGTTCATCGCCTACCCTACTATCACATGAATCATATAATTCAAGCATTAAATAACAATAGTCAACAAACAATTTATCGCATCATTATATCATCAAAACGTTACGAGGAATTAAATCAAGTAATAGTGATCATGCACTGAAGGGATAAGGTCCCAAAAGCCTCATAAAAAGGATTTGAGACCATACCACAAACTAACCCTTTTAGCCTTCTGACCTTGCGCGGCCGCGCACCGGTCTTACAAAGAAGGGGAAATCAGCAATTCATAATCGCGCGCCCAAAGGAAAACATAAGTCCTTGCGCCTTCTCCCATTTAACAAAGGATTAAAATCCTTTGTTAAATACCTCCGCCTAAATATCCAGACTTGGATATTATTTTACCCAGACTTGGGATTTATTTTGTCCACACAGCAAGGTGTCACACCAGATCACAGCAGTGATCTTCTAGAAAGAAATACAATCGTGCACCACCCAGACGGTTATAACCATCTGGACACGTGTCATCACCACAAGCAACCCTGAAATCACAACAAAGGCATGTAATTGGAGAGTAATCTCCACTTAATCACTTTCCACGTGGCAATCCCCCAGCCATAGATCAAACCACGATCCGTGTGCATTCACATCGGATCGGGATAACTTAACAAAGGATCAAAGAACTTAACGGAAGAAAAGATAACCGCTACGGCGTTAGCATCTTCCGTCATCTTTTCAATAACAGGTTTTCCCTCCCAAACTCCCGGTTATAAATAAGAGAACTGTTCAGGTATAAACTCAGACTACTCTCACTTCTCAAATACTTATCTTCTCCGATTATCAATACTTATTCTCACACCGGAGTCGGGTCAAGGAGAGAACCCTCTTCTCCCCTTGGCGAGGCTAACGGTGTTCTTTTTTGCAGAACCACCGGAGAAGGAATTCCGTTACAACTGAATCAACCGAGAGAGAGCTAACCCTTTTATGCGGATTCAAACCCCCTAACTATCTCGGTTCCGACCATTTAGTTAGTGTTTCTTCATTGGCGCCCACCGTTTTCTCAGTTTTTCTAGTTTCTATCTCGTTCGATTCAGTTCATTCCGTTTTCTGTTTTTGCACATGGTAGAAAATTCGTCATCTCACCGGCAACCCGGTCCTCGACCAAACGTCGGAAACAATTTACAGCTAGAAAAATCTCCAGAACATTGGTTTAGTAGATGCCAAGCTACTTTAAACACAATCGTTATTCAAATCGCCGGATCTGATTTGTCAAACATCAGATCTGGAAAAGAAATTAATACCACAGTATTGGACCCACCAACACCACGAAGGGGGGACATCCAATCCAGCCAATATAGCAGTTATCAAAAACAAATACACATGATTCAGGGAGGTCCATCACGAAGACCAAATAAACGAAACTATGATCAACATTGGAGAGAACAGCAAGTCGTGTTCCCTGTTGTTCCTGGGGGCCCTCAGGAAGAACGACCAGTGATTATCACTGGTATTTTCGGTCATTACCGAACTGACTATATGTTCATAGATCCAGGAAGCTCGATGGACATCATATACGAACAGTGCTTTAAACAACTTGATCCAGAAGATAAAGCACGTCTGGAGCCGGTCGATTTTCCCCTCACCGGATTCTGTAATGAAGCTGTATTCCCATTAGGGCAAATTGTTTTCCCGGTGACCTTATCTGATGGCGAGCACTCACGAACAGTTACAGTCAATTTCATGGTCATGCCGGCAACATCACGTCATGATGTCTTGCTCGGGAGAAGGTCACAAAGGGAATTTAGCATGATCACTTCCATTCCACATGCTGCTTGCGGATTTCCGACAGAGACTGGAGTTGCAATACTCTATTCAAGCAAAGAAGTCATGTTCGTAGACGACGAACCACCAGCAAAGGTAGTCAAACCTTCGGCACCAAATGAACCAGAGAAATGGGTTCTAAACAACGAGTACCCAGAGCAGACCATTCTGCTAGGACCAGCCATTTCACCAGCAACACGCATACAACTGAAAGAATTATTGTCTAACAACAAAGATATATTTGCCTGGTGCCCAGCAGACATGACTGGAGTCCCACGCGACATCGCACAACATTGTCTAAACATCAAACCATCAGTAGAACCTGTTGCTCAGGGGAGGCGCAGTTTCAGTGAAGAAAAAGCAAAAGCAATGGACGAGCAAGTAGCAGAGTTACTTAATGCGGGAATCTTGCGCGAAGTAAAATACCATACATGGGTAGCCAACCCAGTGATGGTACAAAAACATAGCGGCGGGTGGAGAATGTGCGTCGACTTCAAAGACCTGAATAAAGCATGCCCAAAAGATTGCTACGCGCTTCCAGAGATAGACAAGAAAGTCGACTCTCTAGCATCATTCAGATGGAAGTGTTTTCTTGACTGTTACAAAGGTTATCATCAGGTCCAGATGAAAGAAGAAGACGAAGACAAAACGGCGTTCCGCACAGATAAAGGCATTTTCTGTTATACCAAAATGCCGTTCGGCCTGCGCAACGCAGACGCAACTTATCAACGCCTAATGGACACAATTTTCAAAGATGATATTGGCAAGACTGTCGAGGTATACATGGATGACCTCGTCATTATGAGCCATGAGGAAGGCATAATGCTTGACAATATTCAGCGCACATTCGACTCCTTGCGCAGCGTAAGCCTAAAACTCAACCCAACTAAATGCTCCTTCGGCATGGAAGAAGGAAAATTTTTGGGATTCATTGTCACAAAAGATGGTTTTAAAGTAAATCCAGAAAAGGTGCAGGCTATTCAGCTAATGCCGTCACCCGCAACAGTTAAAGAAATGCAAAGGCTCGCCGGACGCCTAGCAGCTTTAAACAGATTTTTGGCTAATCATGCAGCAAAGTCTTATCCATTCATCAGTACGCTACGAAACTGCGCAAAGAAAACTGACTTTCAGTGGACTTCTGAAGCGGAAACCGCATTCCAACAAATGAAAGAATGTTTAATTCAGCTGCCAACACTAACAACCCCAAAAGAAAAAGAGCCACTGATTTTATATCTATCTGCCGCGGAAGTAGCAGTTGGTGCTGTACTGATGGTAGAACGTGAGAATATCCAAACTCCAATCTATTACATCAGCAAAATGCTCACCGGCCCAGAAACTCGGTACTCAATGATAGAAAAGCTAGTCCTAGCACTAGTACATGCATCCCGGCGCTTACGCAGGTATTTCTCGGGTCACGTCATCACAGTTCTTACCAATTACCACTTAGGCCAGATCTTATCCAAACCCGACGTGGCGGGACGACTGGCCAAATGGGCAATTGAATTGGGAGGCTACAACATTTTTTACAAGCCCAGACCCGCAATCAAAGGGCAAGTTCTAGCAGACTTTGCCACTGAAGTTCCTATCGATAAAATACAAGAATGTGAGGCAATCCAGAACCCAACACCTGTTTTCGACGACAGAGTCTGGACCTTACACACAGATGGTGCATCCAATGACGATGGAGCAGGAGCAGGTCTCCGATTAATCAGCCCAGACAACCACGAGCTCACGTATGCTATACGCTTAGATTTCAAAAGTACGAATAACGAAGCCGAGTATGAAGCCTTCCTGGCAGGTCTCCGCTTAGCATTAAAAATGGGGGCAAGAAATCTTTAAGCCAATGTTGATTCAAAACTGGTAGCTGAGCAAGTTAATGGCAATTACGATGCAAAAGAAGCTATGGCGTTATACCTCGAACAAGCGCGAATGTTAATCAGCCAATTTCAAACATTCAAAGTTAATCACATAAATAGGAGCGATAACAAACATGCTGACGCGCTAAGCAAGTTAGCCGCTACCAGCTTTAAGCATCTAGCAAAGGAGGTACGCATAGAGGTATTATCCAATCCTTCCATTCATCTCAAGCAAGTAAATGTTATAGAAATGGGAGATCCGTCCTGGATGTCTCCAATTATCTTATACCTTCAACACGGGAAACTTCCGGAAGGAAAAGCAGAAGCTCAAAAAATACAACACAAAGCAATAAATTACGAAATGGCGGATGGCGTCCTTTACCGAAAATCATTCATGGGCCCATTACTACGCTGCGTAGATAAAACAGACGCGCAATACCTTATCAGAGAAATCCACGAGGGATTATGCGGGATACACGCGGGACCGCGCATGGTCGTGGCAAAAATAATGAGCGCCGGATACTACTGGCCAGGAATGCACATGGATGCAGTCGATCTATTAAGAAGATGCGAGGCATGTCAACGCCACGCACCAAAGACACTCCGACCCAAAAACCCGTTAATTCCCGTTACCTCCGCCTGGCCATTTCAACAGTGGGGCATCGACCTTGTCGGGCCATTTCCTGACGCGCCAGGTGCAGTAAAGTTCATCATCGTCGCGGTAGATTACTTCACAAAATGGGTGGAAGCAAAAGCCCTGGCCTCAACAACAGCAATGGTAATCCGCAAATTTATATGGGAACACATAATTTGCAGATTTGGATTACCATTGCGCATTATTTCCGACAATGGTACAAATTTCGCAGCAGACGATCTCCAAAAGTGGTTCAAAGAAATGAAGATCGAGCATAACTTTGCGTCCGTTGCGCATCCTCAGGCAAACGGACAGGTAGAAAGTATAAACAAACAGATTGTTGACGGCATAAAAGCGCGACTCGGGACAGCGCGCAGAGGGTGGGTTGACGAACTTCCCAGCATCCTCTGGGCGCATCGCATAATGCCAAAGACTAGCACCGGCGAGACTCCGTTCAGTCTAGTCTATGGATCTGAGGCCGTCATCCCAGCCGAGATAGGTTTACCATCACCGCGCATGATAGCCATGGAAACACAAAACAATGAACAAGAGCGAAGAATGGATTTGGATCTTTTGGAAGAAAGGCGCGAGAACGCCGCCATAACAGAAGCAAGGTACAAATCTAAGCTTGAAAAATATTACAATGCGCGCGTCCGCGTGTGCACTTTTGTCCCTGGTGATTTCGTCTTGCGCGATGACGAAGCTTCAAACGCTGAAAAGCCGGGCAAATTAGCGCCAAGATGGGAGGGACCGTACGTCATTAACGAAGTACTAGGCAAGGGGGCATACACCCTAAAAATGATCGATGGGACCTCAGTCCCTCGCACCTGGAACGCACAACAGTTGCGCAGGTGTTACATATGAGCTAAGCCTTCAAAAGCGGAAAGCACATACAGGCAATGTATTTCTTTATTATGTTTTGTATTACGAGCCTTGTGCTCTTATCAAGGCAGACATCATCTTTACTTTATTTCTGTTTATTACAAATTGCATATAATTCTTTTGGTTTTTGCGAAAACAGTATGGTACACATTGTACACCTCATGAACAGTCTAAAGGCAAACTGACACGCCTTTATAGACAAACGTTCACACATGAGCACAATGCCATCTCTCATTCGCCTAACCTATTAAAAGAAATTAAATACATGCAACATATTGTAAACTAAACAGCAATTTACATGCACAGCAGTGCATCAAAATATACATTATCCAGTGTAACATAAACACTTCTTAACAAATATCACGACAACGATCTTTGGAAATTTTTAGTACCAAGAACTAAGAATATTTACAACGATCACACCAGTGATCTTCAAAAAGAAGTTTGTGGCAACAAACTAACATAGACACCAAAAGAACTACACTGTTTCTAGGGCCAAAACTCAACCGGCAGCACGGTCATCTTCAACACTTAATCACACCACCAGTTTTTTCCGGCGTCGATATACCAGCCAACAACTTCCTCTCCGGATCATCGGAAAACGGACCGTCAGTCCATCGGCATCCAACACAACACCACTGGCATCAGCAACCCTATCTGGCCGGAAAACTTTATCATCAGCATCGGCAACCAGGGAAGGGTCAAGAACAGCAGCTTTTTCTTCTCCGATAAACATCAACGGCGAAGAGTTAGCAAGAAGGAGTAAGGCTTCAACAGCGTCACGAACCTCTAAGATGTCTGAAAGTCGCCGGGAGCGAACAAAACTTTTTCCTTTCATCTTTCCCAAACTAAAGCAAATATGCATCCACCACATGTGCATATAAAGGAACAATACCCCAGAATAAGACAAAACTTGACCATCATGATTAATGGTCAGAAAACATCACATCTAAGCGGCGCTACAGGAACTAGGGTCATATTCCCATTAATGAAGACTGACAAAGCGTCATTACGTATCTCGATGTAAGAAATCAAGCTCTCGCAAATCTGAATTTTTTATTATAAAATGACGTCATCAGACGTTAGATCATAATAACAAAATCCAGCTTCCAGCAAGCAAAATCACCTTTTTAAAATATATCACGAATCTTCCCATACAAGCCACCTAAATTCCCGCCAAAACTCTTTCTCTCATAAGTCTAGTGCTCCACTTACTTGCATAAGAGCAACACTAGACTGGGGGGACTTGAAGGGGTAAGGTCCCAAAAGCCTCATAAAAAGGATTTGAGACCATACCACAAACTAACCCTTTTAGCCTTCTGACCTTGCGCGGCCGCGCACCGGTCTTACAAAGAAGGGGAAATCAGCAATTCATAATCGCGCGCCCAAAGGAAAACATAAGTCCTTGCGCCTTCTCCCATTTAACAAAGGATTAAAATCCTTTGTTAAATACCTCCGCCTAAATATCCAGACTTGGATATTATTTTACCCAGACTTGGGATTTATTTTGTCCACACAGCAAGGTGTCACACCAGATCACAGCAGTGATCTTCTAGAAAGAAATACAATCGTGCACCACCCAGACGGTTATAACCGTCTGGACACGTGTCATCACCACAAGCAACCCTGAAATCACAACAAAGGCATGTAATTGGAGAGTAATCTCCACTTAATCACTTTCCACGTGGCAATCCCCCAGCCATAGATCAAACCACGATCCGTGTGCATTCACATCGGATCGGGATAACTTAACAAAGGATCAAAGAACTTAACGGAAGAAAAGATAACCGCTACGGCGTTAGCATCTTCCGTCATCTTTTCAATAACATGTTTTCCCTCCCAAACTCTCGGTTATAAATAAGAGAACTGTTCAGGTATAAACTCAGACTACTCTCACTTCTCAAATACTTATCTTCTCCGATTATCAATACTTATTCTCACACCGGAGTCGGGTCAAGGAGAGAACCCTCTTCTCCCCTTGGCGAGGCTAACGGTGTTCTTTTTTGCAGAACCACCGGAGAAGGAATTCCGTTACAACTGAATCAACCGAGAGAGAGCTAACCCTTTTATGCGGATTCAAACCCCCTAACTATCTCGGTTCCGACCATTTAGTTAGTGTTTCTTCATGCACTAACCGCATACTAGATAGACTCAAGAGGATTCTCGAGAGTGAATAGGTTGCCACCAGGTCTGAAGGGAAAAGGATAGGGCGAGAGGATGCTAGGGTTGATATATTGCCGTATGATTTTCTAGTTACAGGGGTTACACACAAACCTTGTGTGTGTACGTGCATAAAAGGGCGCATACAAGGCCCAACCAGCCTAGCTTTTGGGCTTCATTTGGGTCATGCATTGATGCACTGTGTGAAGGGTTTTGGGCCGAGCCCAATCAACTAAATAATAAAGAAGTTTGCAGCTGCGGAGAGTTTTGTGCGACCCAATTACCATAAAGCGTACGAATATAAACCATTCACACGTTACACAATTAAACTCGTGACCACTCACTTATAATTAAATTTCAATTAATATAATGCTCAGGTAACATACGACATGAGACAAAGAATCAATAAAATGAAGGATTCTGGAAATTACGGGTTGGTAAAATAAGAAAATGTTTTATGTTTTCAAAAGTAGCCATGAATCCTTGTAAAAGTTTTGTTTCTACAATGCGTCTTTTTGGTAAAATGTTTATAGTATATACAAAAATATACTTTGGTTTTGAGATAAGCGGATGAGTAGTATATCTAAATATACTTTAGTTTTGGAAATAATAGATTCGGTAGTATATCACAAGTAGACTTTGGTTTAAGAATGAAAAACATCAGTAGTATAATACATTATACTTTGTGTTTTGGTCAAAAATCACACAAGGATAATGCAACCAAATCTGATTTTGTGAGGTGTGATGCTTGAATTGATAAACAAATGTATAAACAGTATATGAATGAAATGAATGTTGGACACGAGGATTTATACGAGGAAAAAGCCCTTGATCAATGTATGATCTCTGGCACAAAAAACCTCGGGTGATGAAAACTACCGATCACCAACTATATTAAACAAACAATGTATACAATTCGGGATGACAACAAGCTTGTTACAAGGATCCCTAGTGTGCAATAAGTGTGTAATCGCCAATAAGTTGCAGAGAGTTCTCGAGTAGTGTGTGTTTGCTAATTGTTCTATCTAATCAAGCTTGTTATCCCCTTATAAAAATAGAAATAAACTAGCTAACTAACAATCCGCAAAAGATGCTAGCTTCCCACGACCTCCATAACGGTCACAAAGGCCATGCACGTGCAGAATAATGGAGTATATTCCCCTGGAATCTCGGCAAGACCAAGTCCCACTCGAATACTCCTGCAAAACGAGTACAAATACAATGGAAACAACTGTTAGTATAAGGATAATAATGAGGATCCTGGATCCTTATTCCTGCAACGTCTTCTGTCACAGCCCCCGTCCCGGTGTTACCCGGTCCAGGAGCCGCGAGGCAGAAAACCCGTGGTATTTATTATTTGAGTTGGCAGCGGAAGTTTAGCAGGATCTTTTAAAACTTGAAAATGCCCAATTATTTTATTTCATAATTTGGGACAAACCCCGTAATTTACAATAGAGGAATTTCACGAGGAAATTCCCTGTTTTACAAAACATGTTTATTTATTTAACTGAGCCACCACTTCAAGCTTTATCAGTGCTCCATAGCACTTTTCCTTGATTCACAGTAGGTAACCTGAAACATATTTTAAAAATATTTTATCAGCGGGAAAATACTGGCGAGTCACTCAAATTTGATAAAACGACACATAGTTATGAATTACAGCATAAGAGCGATTACAATGGCTACTATCTTATTTTTATCTGGCGCCGTGTCACAGCCTTGTGACGATGGTCATACCACTATTGGGTCCTTTCACCCAAGTAGTGATGATTATCACTGTTAGGTTGATGAACCTAACCGTGAGAAATCAGTAATGTGCACAATACCCCACTTGCCAGTGATTCAAGATAACCAAGACTTACTCCCTGTAATTATAACTTTTTGAAAACAATTTAGGTATAGTAAAACATTGTTGATAAAAGAGAATGACTCACATTGCAAGTTTAGACGGACAGAGTTTAGCCTACTGATAAGCCTGATAACCTAATTTAAACAACAATGCACACGAAACTAGGTCAGTAACTTAATACAACATGAACGATAAACTCACGAGATCAAAACCCTCACGAAGAATGACAAAGGCATAGCCCAAATACGGGCAACACTTAAACATCCATCGGATTGGTTTCAATCGATCGGACATTATATCGTAGCAGTGATCGAGTTAATACCCTGTATTCGCAGCAGAGTGTCGGGATTTGATTGTTTTTAGAAAGATCAGAGCACAATGTAACGTAGAAAATGAATTTTCTCGTCGTAACAACTCCCCAATGCAAGTGCCAAGCCCCTCATTTATATGCTGGAAAATGGTCCCCGTCGCGTGGCGCGCCAGGTCCACCGGGCTCCCGCGCGTGGCGCGACGGGTCCACTTCTAGGCTAGAGTAGCCTCGTGTCCACATAGCCTGGGTGAGTCAAAATTTTAACGAATTTCGCATTCTACAGCAAATTGTGATGATAATTATCCGTTAGGGTTACCCCCCCTGAGTTTTAGGGGGCCCTGATCCTAGTTCCAATTGTTCTGAAAATTTTAGGGTTCATGCAATATTACTTGGGGGTCTCAATTAGGGTTTCCTATTGGACATAATAAAATAAGAAATAATACTTTTGGTGAGAGTTGTTACATCCTCCCCACCTTAATTAAAATCTCGTCATCGAGATTTTACTGGAACAAGTAAGGATATTTTCGCTTCATCTCTGTTTCCAGTTCCCAAGTGTACTCCGGTCCTCTCTTTGAATCCCACTTGACTTTGACCAGTACCAATCTTTTGTGTTTGAGAAACTTAATCTTTCTGTCTTCTATTTGAAGTGGTTTTTCCACGAATTTCAACTTTTCATTCACCTGTATGTCTTGAAGAGGGACTACTAGCGATTCGTCCGATAGACATTTCTTGAGGTTAGATACATGAAACACATCATGTACCCCAGCTAATTCTTCTGGTAGTTGTAAGCGATAGGCAACTGGTCCTATTCGATGTATTACTGGGAATGGTCCTACGTACCTTGGACTTAGCTTTCCTTTCTTTCCGAATCGGACTACTCCTTTCCAAGGAGAAACTTTTAAGAGTACCTTGTCTCCAACTTGAAATTCTAGCGGCTTGCGTCTATTGTCTGCATAACTCTTTTGGCAATCTCGAGCCGTCTTTAGTCTTTCCTTGATTTGAGAAATCTTGTCGGTGGTTTCTTGCACGATCTCGGGACCTGATAATTGGCTTTCTCCTATTTCTGCCCAGCAAACTGGAGTTCTACACTTGCGTCCATACAGTGCTTCGAACGGGGCAGCTTCAATGCTTGAATGATAACTATTGTTATAGGAGAATTCAATTAAAGGTAAATGGTTGTCCCAGTTTCCCCCAAAATCTATAACACATGCTCTAAGCATGTCTTCCAGGGTTTGGATTGTCCTTTCACTTTGTCCGTCTGTTTGGGGATGGTAGGTTGTACTTAAATTTAATCGGGTCCCCATTGCTTCTTGGAAACTTGTCCATAAATGTGAAGTGAAACGACTATCTCTATCCGATACAATAGAGAGTGGGACTCCATGTAAGGATACTACCTCGTCTACGTACAACTTGGCTAACCTTTCCATGCTAAAGGTTTCCTTCATGGGTAGAAAATGAGCTGATTTGGTTAATCGATCCACAATTACCCAAATCGCGTCATTACCTTTCCTGGTTTTGGGCAACTTAGTAACAAAGTCCATGGTTATAAGTTCCTATTTCTATACAGGCATTTCTAATTGTTGTAGTAACCCTGAAGGTTTCTGGTGTTCTGCCTTAACTTGGGAACAAGTTAGACATTTAGATACATATTTAGCTATGCCCTTTTTCATTCCTATCCACCAGAAGTTATTCCTTAAGTCTTGGTACATCTTATTATTACCAGGATGCAAGGCATATCTAGATTTATGGGCTTCCTCTAAAATCTTATTTCTTAACTCTCCCTGTTTGGGTACCCAAATCCTTTTCTTATGGAATCTCCAAATTCCATCACTTCCTTGCTCTAATTCCTTTATTCTTCCTTTCATTCCTTTAGCATCATCCTTGATTGCTGTTTCTTGAACATTTCTCAGTTGTTCCATTAAATCTACTTGAAGATTTAATCTAAGAGCACAAACTCGCTTTTGCTTTTCATGATACTTATGACTTAAGGTATCTGCAACTACATTTGCTTTTCCCTCGTGATATTGAATATCACAGTCGTAGTCACTTAGAATTTCCATCCATCTTCTTTGCCTCATGTTTAATTCTTTTTGCGCAAATATGTATCTTAAACTCTTATGATCTGTATAAACAGTAAACTTACTTCCATACAGATAATGTCTCCAAATCTTAAGGGCAAAAATTATGGCTCCTAACTCTAAGTCATGAGTCGTATAGTTTTCTTCGTGCTTCTTTAATTGTCTTGATGCATATGCAATTACCTTCTTGCGTTGCATCAGCACACATCATAATCCCAACTTAGAGGCATCACAATAAATTTCAAAATCTTCTATCCCTTCTGGTAAGGCAAGAATTGGTGCGTTTGTTAATCTTTGTTTTAGAGTCCTAAAGGCCTCCTCCTGCCTAGGTCTCCATTCAAACTTGACTGATTTACAGGTTAGCTTAGTTAATGGCACAACTATCTTAGAAAATTCTTTAATAAATCGTCTATAGTATCCAACTAATCCTAGAAAACTTCTAACTTCCATAGCTGATTGCGGAACCTTCCATTTGGTGATTGCTTCTATTTTGGAGGGATCTACATGAATACCTTCGTGATTCACCATGTGTCCTAAAAATTGTACCTCCTGTAGCCAAAATTCACACTTCGAGAATTTGGCATAAAGCTTTTCTTTTCTTAACAAAGTTAAGAGTGCACGCAAATGCTCACAATGCTCGTCCTGACTTTTGGAATAAATAAGTATGTCATCGATAAAGACAATTACAAATTTATCCAAGTACGGTTTACAGATCCTATTCATCATGTCCATAAATGCTGCAGGAGCATTTGTTAATCCAAAGGGCATGACTGTAAACTCGTAATGACCATACCTAGTTCTGAAGGCAGTTTTAGGTATGTCTTCTTCTTGTACTTTCAACTGATGGTATCCGGAGCGTAAATCTATCTTAGAAAAATATTTAGCTCCCTAAAGTTGATCGAAAAGATCATCAATCCTAGGTAATGGGTATCGATTCTTAATTGTAACCTTATTCAATTCCCTATGATCGATACACATTCGCATCGAACCATCTTTCTTCTTTACAAACAACACTGGAGCTCCCCACGGGGATGAACTGGGTTGTATAAATCCTTTACTTAGTAATTCATCTAACTGCTTTTTCAATTCTAGCATTTCAGTGGGTGCTAATCGGTAGGGTGCTTTAGCTATGGGTGTAGTTCCAGAAATCAGATGAATTCTAAATTCTACCTCCCTATCTGGTGGTAATCCTGGTAGTTCTTCTGGGAATATATCAGAGTATTCTGATACTTCAGGAATTTTCTTAACTTCCTTACCTTTAGTGTTAATGATTACCGAAATCATATACACTATTTCTTGTTTTCTTGAATAACTGGCCACTTTCATTACTGAAATGAATTTCAGTGGCTTACGTGGCTTATCTCATGTAATCATAATTACTTCTCCTGTGGGTGCACGGATTTCTATGGAATTCTTATCACAGAGAATTCGAGCATGGTTGGCTACTAACCAATCCATTCCTGATACAACATCGAATCCAGCTAAATTCATAGGTAATAGGTTTGCAGAAAATTTATGGCCTAAGAGTTCTATCTTTTCTTCTTGTAAGACCTTATTTATGTTAACAGAATTCCCATCTGCCGTTTCTACCGTAAAAACTTGTCTAAGGTTGGTTAAGGGTAGGCTAAGAGCTTGGCAGAATGAAGTATTTATAAAAACTTGTATAAACGTCATGAACTAAGAACGTACCAACTATCACGTCAGGAATTAGTTCTGCTTCTTGGGTAGTCAACTAGAATGCTCTTACATTCTTCTTAGTAGTTCCTTATGCAGGTTTGGCTTTATTATCAGCTGGTTTGATCAGTTTAGGGCAAACTGGCCTAAAATGTCCAGCTTCTCCACAGTTGAAGCAAATTGTGGATTTCTTTCTTCTGCAGTCTTCTTCTTGATGCCCTGGAATTTTGCAGAAATTGCAATACCCTTTGCATTTTCCAAAATGCTTTCTTTTACAGGTACTGCAGAATGGAGCAGTGGAAGGTTGCCCGGTTCCCTTTTTCTTGAAATTACTACTATTACCCATACGAAATCCTTGGGTAATCTTTTGGGCCACTTCCTTCTTCCGATTTTCTTCTCTTGTGCGTACCAGCACGTCGGTCAAGGTGTTGGCTAATTCTACTACATCGTCAATTGTGCGGGGTCTCGCAGCTTTAACGATATCACGGATTTCGCCAATCAATCCCCAAATATAGCGAGAAATAAGTACCGGTTCTGGCGAGGCCAAAGTTGGTACAATTCTGGCATATTCGAAGAAGGTCGAAGTATACACTCGACAGTCTACATCCACCATCCGGTGGTTGAGGAACTTATTTGTCATTTGTTCCTTTTCATATTCGGGACATAATTTTCTTTCTACCAGACTTTTAAATTCTTCCCAATTCATGGCATAAGCCACATCGCTTCCCTTGGCTTGTAGTACCGTATTCCACCATTCTAGTGCCCCTTCTTTGAAAAGATGCGACGCGTACATGACCTTGTCTTCCTCGGCACATTTGCTTATTTTAATTACTGCTTCTGTTTTCTCTAACCAACGCAGTGCAGCAGTTGCCCCTTCATTGCCTGCGAATTCGATTGGTTTACAGGCAAGAAATTCCTTGTAAGTGCAACCAGGCGTTGCAGCTTTCATTCTTTTAAGAAATGGGGCTTGCACCACATCATCATTATCATTATTATTAATGTTGCCGCCTCCATTTACACTATTACTGAAATTGTCGCGGTGAGTACGTTTGCTGGGAATAATTGGTTGAGGTTCAACTGGATTTCGTGCAGCAGCAAGGATTGCTGGAATAGCATTAGCTATTCCTTGGGCAACGATATTTTCTATATCCTGCCTATTAAGAAATTGATCTCCATGGTTTTGTTCAGATTGGTTAACTTCGTTAACTGGTTCATTGACGGAATGTTCCATCTGATAATTAACAATAGATAAATTATTGGCACAAAATAAATAATAATCAATCACAATAAATAATCACACATAATCAAGTTAACACATATAGTCAAAATTGTCGACTTTGCGACTTTTATCTTTATATATATATTAGTATGCATCACTACACACCCGTTATATTACAAAAGTTTTATTTTTAGTTATTTTACATGATTATATTTTTATTATTATTTTATTATTATTAAACACATAACCACACCATCATGCCACCACAACCAACTGGCGTCTCAGAAACGACGTTCCCTCTCGTCGTATTTCCATGAGATATGTTCCCCCATTTCTCGGATTCGATTTCCTGCATCCACCAACTCCTCGCCATAGTGGCGGAGTTCAGCCAAGTTCTCCGTGCTCATAGGTGGGCTTGGTGCAGGTTCAGGGTCAAACTGGGGGAAAAAGGTGTTAGGGTTATTTATAAGATTCTGAAATTGCCAGTCAGTGGTCCACCATTCTTCCAACTCTCCTTGTAAATGTCGGGGGTTGACAATGGGATCTGGGATAGCAGGCTCTAGATTAACTGGAAGTCGTGATTCAACTGGGTAATTAAAGAGGTTTTCATCGGCAGGTCCGATGAGGTCGCTAAGTGCCAGTTTACAATCCAGCTCCTCCCATGATGGCATTTCCTGGGCTTGCCTGGAACTTTACCCAATCTCTTTTCCTTTCCCCTTATCCTTCGAATCCTCAGTCTTTACAACTTTCTGTATGACTGGTTTCTTCCTACGCACACGCCTCCAGCCTACGAGTCTTCTTCTCTTTTTCGTCTTTGGTTTCTCCTGCGGTTGGGCCTGGAACACCATTGGCTCTTCAGTATCAGCCTGGTAGCCAGTGAAAGTCCTGGTAATATCCCACGCATGGTGCGACGGGTCCACTTCTAGGCTAGAGTAGCCTCGTGTCCACATAGCCTGGGTGAGTCAAAATTTCGATGAATTTCGCATTCTACAGCAAACTGTGATGATAATTATCCGTTAGGGTTACCCCCCCCCCCTGAGTTTTAGGGGGCCCTAATCCTAGTTCCAATTGTTCTGAAAATTTTAGGGTTCATGCAATATTACTTGGGGGTCTCAATTAGGGTTTCCTATTGGACATAATAAAATAAGAAATAATACTTTTGGTGAGAGTTGTTACATCTTCTGAGAATCCTTAATTCATACTGAACTGAGGATCCGTGATCCTGGCTGTACTTGAGGATCCGTGATCCATAAGATGTGAAAATCCATCCCTAACAATTGCCCCCAAAATATGAGGAAATAAATATAACTAGATGAGTCATATTTTCTGCCTTATCACCAATGAATCAGTTAACATAAATATAGCCGTTACAATCGGACTAGCCGTTGCAACATGACGTCAGTGACAAGACTTCCTGCAAAATCATCATTATAAATTTAGAGTTAGAGATAAGGATCATGATGCGTTTAAATTCGAGTGTTTCACTCCTTTAAATCTTCATCCGGAGATCAAACAGGTATCTCTCTTCTCCCTTCTCTCTAAATTGTTCTATTCCGATCCTCCTTTCTCCGAGCATCCATGACTAAGATGGTTCTCCGATCCTCACCCGCTAAGGATCCTAAAAAAGACAGCCCTTTGAAGAGCCAAGGTGTTACCAAAAATCCTTCACTGGAACTTTGTCGCTTTACCGACCCTAAGATTGATCGGATTCGCCATTGCTTTCCGGCTGAAGCCATTTTCCGATCCTTTGACTCTTCAATGAAGAGCGACTGTGTTTCCGACACTTGGGTCACCTTTCCAGCCACCCCTTTTCTGATAGGGTTCTTTTATCCTTTCCCTGTTCTGACCCAATCCTTCTTCACACTCACGGGCATGTGCTACATACAGGCCATGCCCATGATGTGGAGAGTACTTTATACCATTGAAAACATCATAGAGCAAGAGGGTGTTGATATTGGGATGTCTGATTTGAGTCAAATGTATAACCTTGTTAGCCACGGTTCTCATCGCTTTCTGTTTAAACATAAACCTGGTCAGCCTCATCCAATCCTCAAAACCACCAAAAACGATACCCACTGGAGGAACCAATTCTTTTTTTGTTAGGAGGGACTCAATCCCAGATGGGAAAGATCTCCCTAAAAAGTGGATTACCCATGGTAGGATATGGGATCCTTAGACAAGGATCATAGTAGGACTCTTTTATTTTTAAGGATAACTGATCCTTCTTTATGTTATTGTTGTGCAGCTATCTCAATCTCCCATATTCAAGAAACCCCTGCAACAAAAGAAAGAATTGCTGCCTTCTGGAGGCTTGATCCTGCTGTAAGGACATTTCAAATTAAGGCAAAGGACTCACAAGAAGTATCCTCAGGTTCCTTCACAATGTCAAGTAAGTATTCAAATCTGTTTATGAATGAATAAATGTTTAAATAAATGTAGAATATAAATACTTATCTGTGTTTGGCATTTGTAGGCGCTGGAAAATCCTCAAGATCAGCTTCCAGGTTTAGTGTCAGTGACCTTGACGCATTTGCTTCCTCCAAGTCCATCAAGAAACAACTTGCTGCCAGTCCCAGCATCCCAAATCCTAAGGGTGCCAGCACGAATGGCAAGGATGCAAAGAAAAGAAAAACCTCTGAACCCCTTGAAGGCCTCCCTCTCATCCAACACCAGTTCAAGGAGTATGTTTCTGAGGTAAGGATCCTAGATCCTTAAGTCTGATCTTCCCTTTCTGAGGTTGACGGATCCTGACCCTGTGCTTATTTTATGCAGAAATTTGTTGAGATACACATGCTCCTGGATCATCATCTCGAAGAGGCTGAGCAAAAGAACCTGGACCTCCAGAAGATATTCCTGGCCAAAGACAAGACAATCTCCTCCCTCGAGAAGGATCTCAATCTGGTGAAAAAGGAGCTGGTCTTGACCCAAATCACAGCTCAGCAGGAAAAGGAGGAGGTGATGGAAGGGGCAAAGCTCTCCGCTACAATCGCCATGCTCAAGATCAAGCTTCAAATGGCAAAGGAGGCTGAGGATACTTCTTTTGACAGGTCTGCCTGGAATCAGGAGGCTTGGAAG
This sequence comes from Helianthus tuberosus, assembly GCA_030545235.1. Taxonomy (NCBI): domain Eukaryota; kingdom Viridiplantae; phylum Streptophyta; class Magnoliopsida; order Asterales; family Asteraceae; genus Helianthus; species Helianthus tuberosus. The sequence continues at coordinate 148,336,964 of CM060368.1, forward strand.
CAGAAGCTGGCGGAGCTGGATGATGAAGAGGAAGCTGAGGAGGTCTTAGCACTAGAGGCTGGTAGCAGTGGGCTGAAGGATCCGGTGGAGGAGGTAGCTGGTGGTGATGATGCAGTGAAGGTGTAGGCTGCAAAAATGGGCGATGATGGAAATTTCTAGACGTGGCCAGAGCCCATTTTTTATGATTTTATAGTTTTTTGTTTGTTGGTGTTTTAAACAATGGTTTGTATGGTGAACAATAGTATTAGGGTTTAAGGATCACTGATCCTTCGAACAATAGGGGGGTAACAAAGGTGGATGGGTCCTTCTGTTTGTGGAGGATGAAGCCTTTGGTGCCCCTCGCCTTTTATTTCCTGCACTTATCGAACTTTTAGTATGGACACCGTTTACCTACCCTAGCGGACGGGCCACATATTGCTGGTAGATGCTCGGGGTAGGTAATTTTGACAACCTTTGAAGGGTTTAACTTTTGATAAATAAATAAAACTTTAATCTTTTGGCTTATCTCGTGTTGTTTATTCTGTATCTATTTACCTTTCAATTACCATTGCATACTCCTTTAAACTTACAAGTTAATAATGAAAGTATATTATGTCAAAAAATTTAGGATATGATCAAGGATCAAATATCCTATAATCGAAAAGTTCAAAAACTGAGATAATTTTAGGATCATATATCCTGTTGTCAAAGAATAAGGGTAACTTATATAAATAAAAAATAAAGTTAAGGTAAATAAGAATCATACCAGAGAATTCAAGTTAGGATCCTAAATTATTGATACTTACAATTGAGATAACCAAAAGACAAACCCTAGTAAAAGGTTAGGATCCAGGATCCTTAACTGTTTAGCTTTGGAGACCTGAAATGGAACATAACTTGGGACTAAGCCAATGTAAAAGGAAAAGTTAGTAACTGGGGACAAGCCCAACAATCTGGGGACAAGCCCAATAAACTGGGGATAAGCCAAAAAAAAACTGGGGACAGGCCCAAAAAAAACTGGGGACAAGCCCAAAAAACTGGGGACAAGCCCAAAGGATCTTGTGTAAACTGGAGTATGGCCCTCACTGGCGACTATCCAAACTTAGTGACATGGAAATGCCAAAACCTTAGCTAACATGAAAACGTTAGAAACCTTAGGAACGGATGTATGGTACGTCTACCATTATACTTAGGATCCTGAATACAGCCAGTACAATGAAATTGTCAGCCCCTAAAGCGGGTACTGGTCCCATTGCCTTTAACTGCATCAAGATAATCGTGTGCTACTGGCGAAGGTAGTAGATACCTTAAACTGGGGACAAGCCCAAAAACTGGGGATAAACCCAAAAACTGGGGACAAGCCCATAAAACTTAGGAGACTTCTGTGGATACTTGATCCTATGTCAAGGATGCATCAATCTTCTGCAAAACTCAGAACTTAGTGAAAAAAGGACAAAGGATCATGGATCCTTCACCTTGTAATAAATTAAAGTAAAGGATTAAATAAATCAAAATCAGATCATTACCAGAATGAGGATCATATATCCTCTAAGGATCCTTAATGTATACCAGACATGAAGATGGCCAAGGATCCTCAATCCTTCTTACATGAAGTATCGCTTCAAATGGACAGCATTCCAAGCTCTTGGTAGCAAATCACCTTCCATTGTTAATAACCGATATGCCCCATTTCCTGCTTCAGCTTCAATAAGATAGGGGCCTTCCCACTTTGGTGCTAACTTGCCATCAGCAGGATTTGTGGTATTCTAGAATGCTTTCCTTAACACCATGTCACCAACTTGAAACTTTATGATCCTGACGTTCTTGTTATAAACTCCAGCCATCCTTTGTTGATAGTTAGCCAATCTCATCCTTGCCAAATCCCTGAGTTCTTCTATGGTATCCAAGTCTTGAACCAAGTTTTCAGCATTTCCTTCAGGATCACGGATGCTTGTTCTAGCAGTAGAAACTACCATCTCTGTAGGGATCACTGATTCTGCTTCAAACACTAAAGAAAATGGAGTCTGGCCAGTAGCATTCTTGGGAGTTGTTCTATTAGCCCATAACACATAAGGTAGCTCTTCTGCCCATTTTCCTTTCTTGGATCCAAGCTTCTTCTTCAAGTTGTTGATGATGATCTTGTTGGATGATTCTGCTTGACCATTAGCTTGTGGGTGGACTGGTGTTGATGTTATCATCTTAATCCCCCAGCTGTCACAAAAGTTAGTAGTTCTACTCCCAATGAATTAGGATCCATCATCACAAACAATTTCAGAAGGAATACCAAATCTGGTAATAATGTTTCTTTTAATAAAGGATATCACTTCTTTTTCTCTGACTTGAGCAAAGGCTTCAGCCTCTATCCACTTGGAAAAGTAATCAGTCATAGCAAGCATAAACACTTTTCCTTCTGGTGCCTTGGGAAGTTTACCAACTATATCCATTCCCCATCTTATGAATGGCCAAGAAGAGGATATAGGATGCAGGAGCTCTGCTGGTTGATGAAGGATATTACTATGTCTCTGATAAGCATCACATTTCTTGGCATAATCCACAACATCCTTTTTCATAGTATGCCAATAATATCCTGTCCTAAGGATCCTTGAAAATAGTGCTCTGCCCCTTGTGTGGTTTCCACAATCTCCTTCATAAAAATCCTTTAGGACTTCTTGAATTTCAGGATCCTCTATACACCTTAGATATGGACCTGTAAGAGATCGTTTATATAACATGTTATTTAATATTATAAATTGAGATACCTTCACTTTGAAAGCTCAGGGATTTTCTCCTGTAGGAATCTCTCCATGTTGTATATATCTCATGATTGGAAGGATCCAGGATCCTGAATGTGATTGTGCACCATCACTAGGTATGATTGCAGAATCCTCTACTATTTCCATAGTTGTGTGATCCTCAATGGCACGAGTCAAGATATGGATTATGGTAATTTTGATATCCTCTGGAATCTTCAGTGATGATCCTAGGTTGGCCAAAGCATCAGCTTCTGCATTTTCTTCTCTGGGTACCTGTGTCAAACTAAAAGAAGCAAAAGAGTCTGCCAATTTCTTGACTATCTCTAAATATTTGATTTGTCTTTCAGCTTTAACAGCATAAGATCCATTAAAGTGATTAGTAATTAACAATGAATCTACATGTACCTCAAGATACCTGATCCTCATGTGCTTGGCAATTTGCAAACCAGCTATCAAAGCTTCATACTCAGCCTCATTATTAGTAGTTTGAAACCCATAAGCTATTGAGTGGGGTATTATGTCCCCCTGTGGCGATTTTAGTAGTATTCCTTGCCCGGTTCCCTTGATGTTTGAAGCCCCATCTGTGAAGAGTATCCAAGGATCCTTAGTCTCTTCAAGCTGTTGAACTTCCAACTCAGCTTCCCTTTGTAGATCACTACTGAAATCTGCCACAAAGTCAGCTAAGGCTTGGGATTTAATGGCAGTTCTTGGCTCATATCTTATATCATAAGCACTAAGTTTTACTGCCCATTTAGCCATCCTTCCTGACATTTCAGGTTTCCTGAGAACATTCTTAATCGGAAAGTTAGTTCTAACAATAATAGCATGTGTTTCAAAATAATGGTGTAATTTAGTTGATGCCATAATCAAAGCAAGGATAAGTTTTTCTAAATGTGAATACCTGGATTCAGCATCAAGCAAACTTTTACTTACATAATATACAGGGTGTTGTGTACCTTCATGATCCTTAACAAGGACCGCACTTACTGCCTTAGAAGAGACTGCCAAATATAAGTGTTAGGGATGGATTTTCTAAACCTAAGGATTACGGATCCTCAAGTGCAGCCAGGATCACGGATCCTCAGTTCTGTTTGAATTAAGGATCCTGATGTGTGTCGGTGTATATGGTTTTTAATGTATATTTAAACCCTTTTTTTAACATTTTAGCCAAGTTTTAACTTTATAAAACACGATATTTACTAACACTAAACACATATATGGGCAAGTGCACCCATCGTGAGCATAGTATAGTGTTGGTAAGATACCGAGGTCGTCCAAGGACACAAGAGCTTTTAATACCGGTTTATCCTCAACGTCTAATCAAATCAAAAGTTTAGAAAAAAGGTTTTTAAACAAGAAAATAAAAACTAACTAAGATGCTGAAAATAAAAATAAAAAAAAATAAAACAGATAGACAAGATGAATCACTTGGACCCGACTCGTATTTAGTGTAACCTTTGATTATTTCCGCACTTTTGCACTTTTTAAGAGATTATCTTAGTTATTGTAGTAGGCCCCTCTTTTGAAGGTGACATTACCCTCAACCCAGTAGTTTGAGTCAGCAAGGATACAATCCTAAAGGGTTGGATTATTGAAAGATAATTAATTAAGTTATTAATGCATAATGTGGTAGGCCCCTCTTTTGAAGGTGACGTTACCCTCGGCTAAGTAGTCTGAGTCAGCAGGGATACAGTCCTAAGTAGCCGGGTTAAAGTTTTAATAGTAGTTTACATATGAGGGGATCAAGGAGTTCGGACCCCCGCCATCCAATACCAGTGGGTATTGAAGGAGGTCCTACTAAAGTTGACCAAGGTCCTTGCAGGATCTATACACTGAAGAAGGCAAGACTCTTACCAAACCGTTCCCTTAACCCCCGACCAGGTAGCCAACATATCTCCATATAGACCGTGGAGATATGAGTGGTGTAAATCTTTTATTTTATATAGACAGTAAAATAATGCCAAAACACCACGGACAAACGATAAGGAAGACTCACCTTCAACATAAGAAATTAGTTATTAAAGTCATTAATACATAACCAAATAAAAAGTGCGAAAAGATTAAAAATAAAAAGTATTACACTAAACACTTGTCTTCACCAAGTGATGTAAGAGACTTAGGAAAACATGGCCTTTGGTTGTCAAGAACTCTTACGACCAATCTTGGATCCCGAGACTACTCACACACTCTATGATGGATGATGGATGGTGGATGATGGTGGTGGATGTGGGTTGTGATGGTGGTGGATGTGGGTTGTGATGGTGGTGGTGGGTGGGTGAAGTGTGAGAGAGGTGGTTTGCCAAGGGATGGTCTGCAAACGAGCCAAACACCCCTATTTATAGCCTGCACAGAATCCCGGACACGGCCCCGTGTCCATTGGGCATGACCCTGTGTCCACCCATCTTCTCTTTCTTCATTAAATGCAGTTTGTTTGCATTAGTTGACCACGCCCCCGTGTCCGCTGGGCACGACGCCGTGTGCAGAAGCGTATCTGTACTATCAAGATTTCCCTAGATTTTGCGAATCTTAGAGTTGACCACGGCCCCGTGTCCGCTGGGCACGCCCCCGTGGTGGGTGATAGAAGCTTCTACAACTTTGTCTTTTCTGCAGACACTTAGGCACGCCCCCCGTGCTCAGTGAGCACGGGGCGTGTTCAGCCTTCTGTTCTCTTGTTTTTGCTGGGGGAGATGCTGTCGAGGGGTCGGGCATGCCACGTTTATTCCTTTTCTTGTATTATTGCTGGATTTGGCTTTATTTTTGCTTCTTTTGTCCATTTAAGCTCATTTAACCCTGAAAATACAAAAGGAAGACAAAAGCACACTTTTTCCAACATTAGTACTAAAAAGGGTTTGTTTTATGCCACATTTGATGTAATTTATATGTTGCATTTTGCACACATCAAATACCCCCACACTTGAATCTTTGCTTGTCCTCAAGCAAAACTCTTTATTTTGTGGCTTACACACCCAAATGGAATGGGTAGAAGAGAAGGTTTTGGGCTTGTCATAGAGTGTCGGGATTCCAAGATTCTTTATTAGGTTTTATTTTTATTTTATTTACAATCCTATTCGTCATGATTTATTTAAAACGTTACATAAGATAAATTATTTATTAGGGCATAACATGCCTTTTTAAAATTCCAATTTTTTGCAAGTTCACATACCTCACGGGGGATCACTCAACACTCGGCCGAAGATGTATTTTTGTGAAACACTCGAGAGCGGCATGGAACTTACTTCTACCATAAGCTTGCCAAGCAATCAATCCTCATCCTTTTTAACTATATACCTTTGTAAGTATCAAGAGGACTTTTGGGGTAAGGGTTAGGCTTGGGTTAAAGGTAGGTGGTTGGGTTAGTGGTTAGTAGAAAAGGGCGAAAGGCGTAAAAAGCGTCGGTTTTCGTAAGACTTTTTATTTTCGTAACTTTTTATTTTAATGAAGCATTTCTTCAAACAAAGTTCTTTTTGATAAACTTGTTTGTTTATTCTTCTTTTGGCTTCATTATCATTCATTTTTTTTAATAAGAAATGTCATATGAAAAACCGAGCTTTTTACTAAAATAAAGGGTTTAAAATAAAAAAGGGTTTTGGTGGATAAAAGGGTGTTTGTTTTGTGGGTTAAGAAATGAAAAGGTTTAGGCTCAAAGGGGTTAACTAGGGGGATTGTGGGTAGGTGGTAAAAAAAAAAAAGAAAAATAATGGTGTAGAAATAAAAAGGGTTAGTCCTAATGCCTCCATCATTTACTTACTCGGGTTTAAGTTGGTAAGGACCGGGAATGTATCGTCATGGCAAGTTCTAGAGTCGTAAGAACCAAGCGGCTATTCACACAAGAAACGAAAAATGAGCATTTAGTTTAAAGATGTGTATTTATATGCTCAATAAAGGCTCAAAACTCACTTTTTGTGGGAATGGGTTTTTATGTGATCAAGTATATATAATCAAATTTTAACTAGATTTGTCATGCCGTTTCATAATTTTCTTATGTTGGTTCTTTTTATCACGACGCTATCGGTTGTAAATTTGTAAAAATATCACCTTTTTAGAACTTGTAATTCCCAAATTAAACCAAGACAAGTAAAAAAAATGAAAAGTTTTTAAAAAAATTTGGGGTGTTTAGCTGTTCCAATAGAGTTTTGTGTAAGGCTTGTAGTTAGGACTTGCAAAATTCAAGGTTTTAGCATCCCCCTCACACTTAAATTACACATTGTCCTCAATGTGTCCCAAAAAAAGTTTTAGGTTGATTGAATATATAAAAAGATGTGAAAAAGCAAAAATTTATGTTACTGGGTGTCTGGACACGGCCCCGTGTCGGATGAACACGACCCCGTGGTCAGATTGCCAGTAACGAGAACTTACAGAAGGTGGACACGGGAGCGTGTCGGCTGGGCACGACCCCGTGTCTGGTAAAAATCTGCAGGATTTTGACAAACAGCAGGTCTGGGGCAATGGGCACGGGGGCGTGTCGTCTGGACACGACCCCGTGTAGACAATCTGCAACGGTGTAAAACAGGTTTCTGGCTTTGGTTTTGCTGTCCCGGCTTTAGTAGCACTAATGTTTAGTACTCTAAGCCTCGTATGTACCTGTTTAACTAATAAATACCACACCAAACCATAGTAAACATCCTAAATTACCATTGTTCAACCATCCATGTCACAAGTTAAAAAGAAAAAAGAAATGCAAGAAATAAAAAGTGTTAAAGGAAAGCAAATTGTTCAACACATGGCACGCAAGCCATAAATCGTTCATGAGATAAGGGGGGTTAACCTGTTAGACCTCCAACCTGCTGATCCTACCTCCAGTCCTTCCGCTCAGTCCATGTCCTCGTCTTCATCATCATCACCTTCTCCGTGCCCCGCCATGTACTCCCGGATGTTCCCAATGTCATCCTGTATGTCGGAGATGTTTCTCTCAATTGCTCCGACTCGGGTGTACGTGTTACTGGCCATGTTATAGGTGTTCCTGGTGCACATGAGGTTTTCCTGCAATAAATCATGTAAACTTTGAAAGTTAGGAAAACCGCCTCCTTGAGAGGAGGATTGACCCGGATTACCCTGGGGCTGGTAATGGTATTGAGGAGGAGGTTGGAAGTGTGGAGCGTGGAGGACAAGTGCTTCTTGCGGGTTCCATGCATGCCCCTGGATTCTTTGGAAGCTGACCGTCCCGTCTTCTGCTTCATAAATCAGGTTCATGGATCGGCAAATGACCATGTCCACTCTTCCCGACCATGGGCTCTTTTGGAAAGACCTGGGCATGTTCACGAAATGCTTGAACAGACGGTATATCCACCCCCCAAAGAAGATAGGAGTCGGGGGAGTAGTAAGCTGGTTCCAATACATGTTTCGTAGCAGGAGGTACATAACATCAAGGTTGGTGCGGGTATGAATGCAATGAAGGACCACCAGATCTCGTAACCCTACAACGCCACTGCTGTCGTGCCTTTGGCTAAGAGAGTAAGTGAGGACCCTATGGATGTATCGGTAAAGAGGGTCCCTCAACTTAGTGCTCTTAGTGCTGCTGGGATTGTAGATGCCTTCTCCTATTTGCGCCCAAGCAGCCTGGCGTTGGTTCTCTGGTATTTCACGTAAACCTCCGGTGTTTTCTTCATCCCCCGCATCTTCCTCCGCATACAACCCAACTATAGACCCAAACTGTGCTATCGAGATTGAGTACACAGTCCCTCCACACCGGAATTCTACCCCATCATTATCGAATGGGTCGTCTCTCGTTTTGAAAGCTAGTGTGCTGTAGAATTCAAGGTTATACTCATGGACTGAACGAAGTCGAGTGCACAGGGAGGCTCTCAGTGGGCCGGTGACCAGGTTGTTAAATCGGTCAAGTTGGTTCACTGCTCCTAGAAGATCCATGCAGACTTGTCGTGGGAACTCCTCCGGCCTGGTTCTAAGCACATCGTATCTTGCTTTAGCATCCAGCTCATTTGCATTGAACCGTGTGAATTTCTTGGCCATCTGAAAGGAAACACCAATCAATTAGCACGAAATAGTGAAATTTTCGGAGAAAACTGAAAACAGTCGGCTGAACACGGCCCCGTGTTCAGCGGGCACGCCCTGAGTTGGCCTGAAATTGGCTGGACACGCCCCCGTGCTCAGCGAGCACGACCCCGTGTCCAGACGTCTGTTTCCCAAAAATCCCATTTTTCAACCCGGTCCCGAAAACTTGAAAATTTTTGGTCCAGTATGGGCGGTTTTCCCCGAAAATGAAACCCCAAGTGCCGTTTTTCCCAAAACAAACCGTTTACCCTTTCAATTTTATCTTTTTCGATTAAAAAACAAGGGTTTGGGGTTTTGGTGAGAAATCGGGCGAATCTACAAACAATACAAGTTGATTTACTTCCTATAACATGAATCTAAACTAATGCTAACAGATTTATGCAAAAATTTGAGGTTCGATCCGGTTCAAGTTGAAGAACCCTAGATTTTTCCCCAAATTTTTGGTTTTTTAACTACATGCAAATGCTTAATCTAACTACTAATGATGATAGAATCATACCTTGATGTTGTTAGAAGTAGAGGAGACGTCGGAATCTTGCAAAAAAATCGCCTGAACCAGAGAGTTTTCGGGGAAACGGGGCGTGTGGAAATGAAGAAACTGTTTGGAAAAGGGGTTTTATCGCGACAGTTGCGCGGACACGGCCCCGTGGGCAGCCAAATTTTAAAATCTTTTATTTATATTTATTTATTTTTTTAATAAGTGCTCGTGTGAGTGCCCTGTTTCCCAAAACTTGGTTAGAAGACTTACCAATTTAAATGTCAACCCGCTTGTTCGTAACTTACCTGGTATGATGTTGATGCTTTCATTCTTCGACCGTTTGAAGCGAGATTTCTTCCTCTTCATCCTCAATGAATCCTTGATAGAGCTTCAGCCGTTGGCCATTGACTTTGAATGGAATTCCATTCCGAGATTTAATTTCTACTGCATCGTGTGGGAAAATATGGGTGATGGAAAAAGGTCCTGACCACCTAGACTTTAATTTACTAGGAAATAATCAAAGTCATGAATTAAACAATAGAACTTGATCTCCTACTCGAAATTCATTAGGTTTAATGTGTTTATCATGCAAATATTTTATTCTTTCCTTATAAATTTCGGAGTTAGAGTATGCATAATTCCTTAGTTCGTCTAATTCGTTTAATTGACAAAATCGATTTTTACCGGCAAAGTCTAAATCTAAATTTACATTTTTAATTGCCCAGTAGGCTTTGTGTGCAATTTCTACCGGCAAATGACAGCTTTTTCCATAGACGAGCTTATATGGGGTTGTACCTATTGTTGTTTTATAAGCAGTTCGAAAAGCCCATAAAGCATCATCCAATATATCGGCCCATTCTTTTTTATTTAACCCTACGGTTTTTTCAAGTATTCGTTTTAAACCTCTATTAGTCACTTTGGCTTGTCCGTTTGTTTGAGGGTGATATGCTGTTGAGACCCAGTGATAGACCCCATACCTTGTTAAGATTTTTTCAGGTTGATGGTTACAAAAATGGGCACCTCTATCACTTTTTAAAGCCTTTGGTGTTCCAAAACGAGAGAATAATCTTTTCAGAAATCTTACCACTACTCTTCCATCGTTGGTTGGAAGTGCCTCGGCCTCGACCCATTTAGACAAGTAATTTACCGCCACAAGTATATATTTGTTTCATTTTGACGGTGGGAAAGGTCCCATAAAGTCGAGTCCCCACACATCAAAAATTTCACAAACAAGAATGCCATTTTGTGGCATTTCGTTTTTGGAAGAAATATTACATGTTCTTTGGCAAGCGTCACATGTCTTGACAAGACTTTTTGCGTCTCTGTAAATGGTTGGCCAATAAAATCCTGAATCAAATACCTTTCGTGCGGTACTAGCGGCACCATGATGTCCTCCGTATGGACCTTCATGACAATGGCGGAGAATTCTTCTTGCTTCACTACCATGTACGCATCGGCGGATGAGTTGATCGGGACACATTTTGAAAAGATAAGGATCTTCCCAAAAATAATGCTTCACATCGGCAAAGAACTTCTTTCGTTGATGATGTGGCCATCCTTTGGCGACTATACCGCTAGCTAAGTAGTTAGCATAGTCGGCGTACCATGGTTCTTCTCTGTATTCCACCATTTCCAAGGACTCCGTTGGAAAATTTTCATTTATTTGCTCATCCCTGGTTGCCTCCAAAGCTGGGTCTTCTAAGCGGGAAAGATGGACTGCTGCGGTGTTTTCTGCTCCTCTTTTGTCCTTGATTTCAATATCAAATTCTTGGAGGAGTAGAATCCACCGAATCAAACGCGATTTAGCATCCTGTTTCTTGAAGAGATATCGAATGGCTGCATCATCTGTATAGACTATTGTTTTAGAAAGAACAAGATAAGAACGAAATTTATCAAAAGCAAATACCACGGCTAGTAATTCTTTTTCCGTGGCTGTGTAATTTTCTTGTGCATCGTTAAGTGTTTTACTAGCATAATAAATTGGGTGAAAATGCTTATCTTTTCTTTGTCCCAAGACTGCCCCAACTGCAAAATTACTTGCATCACACATGATTTTGAAAGGTAATTTCCAATCAGGCGCTATCATGATAGGTGCATTGACTAGCATTTCCTTGAGTGCTAGAAATGCTTGATTGCAATCCTTGTCAAAGATGAAAGGGGCATCTTTTTTCAAGTAATTTTGTTAGAGGTCTTGAAATTTTAGAAAAGTCTTTGATAAATCGCCTATAAAATCCGGCATGTCCTAGGAAACTTCTGATAGCGCTAACGGAGGATGGGGGTGGTAATCGAGAAATAGTGTCTATTTTGGCTCGATCTACCTCCATTCCTTCGCTTGAGATTTTATGACCGAGTACTATTCCCTCCGTTACCATGAAATGGCATTTTTCCCAGTTAAGGGCGAGGTTAGTTTCCTCACATCGGGATAGCATTCGTTCAAGGTTATCGAGGCATTGGTCGTATGAATCCCCAAAGATAGAAAAGTCGTCCATGAAGACTTCCATTGTCTTTTCTATCATGTCATGGAAGATGGCCACCATGCAACGTTGGAAAGTTGCGGGGGCATTGCATAGACCAAAGGGCATGCGTCGATAAGCAAAAGTTCTATAGGGACATGTGAATGTTGTCTTTTCTTGCTCTTCGGGAGCTATCGGAATTTGAAAGTAACCTGAAAAACCATCTACGAAACAGTAAAATTTATGACCGGATAATCTTTCTAGCATTTTATCAAGGAAGGGCAAAGGAAAGTGATCTCTCCTTGTTGCTTCATTTAATCGCCTATAATCTATATATACTCTCCATCCTGTGACGGTTCTCGTTGGTATTAATTCATTTTTCTCATTAGTTAATACCGTCATACCTCCTTTCTTTGGAACTACTTGTACGGGACTTACCCAAGGACTATCGGAGATAGGGTAAATAAGTCCGGCGTCAAGCAATTTGATGACTTCGTTTTTAACCACTTCTTGGACATTTGGATTTACTCTACGTTGTGGTTGTATTACCGATTTGTAGTCATCGTTCATTAAAATTTTGTGCGTGCACATGGAAGGGCTTATGTCTTTAATATCTACAAGCTTCCAAGCGATCGCGTTTTTGTGTTTTTTCAAAAGTGTAATTAATTTTTTCTTTTTCTAAGCTAGATAATTTAGACGAAATAATTACAGGTGATTTACCATCTTTGTCGAGAAAAGCATATTCCAAACCTTTTGGGAGTTCTTTGAGCTCAAGAGGTGGGTCTTTAGGAGACTCCTTATTTGGTTGCTCATTTCGATCAAGAACAACAAAAGTTTGTTCTATGGCGACCTCTTCTTCAACAAAGTGGTCAATTTCTTCTTTTGTATCGGGTGGTTCATCTTCAATTAGGGGGTCATTATTGCCGAATGGATATTTCATTGAACGCTCGAGATCGACACTCTTTTTAAATGCCCCTAATCGAATAGATAGATTGTTTCGCTTCCGGTTTTTCAAAGCTTCGTGGGTTTTTACAAAGGGTCGTCCCAACACTAGAGGAGCGTCATCAAGGATGACAAAGTCGGTTGGGATTACCATTTGATTTGTTTGAACCAAGACATCCTCAACTACACCGATTGACTTTATTACTTTCCGATTGGATAGAAAAATGGGTATTTGAAGTGGAGTAAAATCACCAATACTTAATTTTTCGAAAATGTAGTTTGGCATTATGTTAACATAAAGATCTTTGTCAATTGTGATATTACTAATAAATGAATTTTGAAAAAAACATGGAACCGGTGTAATGTTAATTTCAAATGGATCTTCTTTTATTAGCGAAGTTTAATCATTAGTTAACTTAATGCTTTCCGTTTCGTCAATTTTAGTGTTAGTGTTTAACTCTTTTAAAAACTTAGCATGAGTGGGAACTAAACAATGATTTTCGAAAGAAGATGACAAGAGATTAATTTCTTCAAAATTAGACTCTTCTTGAATTTTAACGTTGTCGGACTCACCTTTCTCGTTGTTTGACTCATGTGTCGATTTTTCACTTATTTGTTCTTCCATCTTTACATTTTCAACTATCTCTTTTTTATTTAATTCTTCTCTTGCGCGGGACTCCTCTTACCTTGCGCGAGATTCTTTTATGCAACGTTCGATAGTTTTAATGTGTTCTATTATCCTATCGGCTATGTCAGTGATAGAGTAAGGATCGAGATCCTCAAAGCTCGAATCCGGTTGTTCGATCATTTGTTCCTCATAATACTCATAGGAAGTAGATGGTTCACACCATTGTTCTTCATTGTAAGTATATGATGGATAACGGTCGTAACTTTGTTCTTCATAATACTCATAGGAGGTGGGTTGTTCACGCCATGGTTCCTCATAATAAGCATATGAAGGTGGTGGCTCATATTGTGGTTCCTCAAAGTATGAGTATGAAGGCTCATACCTTGGTTCTTCAAAATATGAGTATGAGGGAGGAGGTTCATACCTTGGGTCTTCATATGGTGTGTATGAAGTTGATGGCTCGTACCTGGGCTCCTCATAGTAGGTGTATGAAGTGGATGGTTGAAATAAGTCACAATATTGAGCCGAGTGCGGGTCACCACAAATGGTGCAAAAGTCTTCCCTATAATCATCCTCCTCATAGGTGTAGTTGTAACCTCCTGAGTATTGATCCATAAGAATCACTCAGCAGATCACAACAGAGTCTCGAGACCATACAACAAAAATAAAAACGGAAACAGAGGCTGGACACGGCCCCGTGTTCAGTGAGCATGGCCCGTGTTCAGATTCTGTATCTGGGCATTTGAATTAAAGTTACTGATGTTGTTGAGCACGGGGCGTGTTCAGTGAGCACGGCCCCGTGTTCAGGCTACTGTAAATGCAAAATCTAACTAAAATGCAAAAAATGCGCGCGTTTTAAAAAGGTTTTTGAAAAACTGATTAAGCCGTCGATTTTAAGTTTTCTTAAAATCCTTGTGTCCCCGGCAACGGCGCCAAAAACTTGATGTGTGTCGGTGTATATGGTTTTTAATGTATATTTTAAACCCTTTTTTTTAACACTTTTAGCCAAGTTTTAAATTTATAAAACACGATATTTACTAATACTAAACACACATATGGGCAAGTGCACCCATCGTGAGCGTAGTATAGTGTTGGTAAGATACTGAGGTCATCCAAGGACACAAGAGATTTTAATACCGGTTTATCCTCAACGTCTAATCAAATCAAAAGTTTAGAAAAAGGTTTTTAAACAAGAAAATAAAAACTAACTAAGATGCTGAAAATAAAAATAAAAAAAATAAAACAGATAGACAAGATGAATCACTTGGATCCGACTCGTATTTAGTGTAACCTTTGATTATTTCCACACTTTTGCACTTTTTAAGAGATTATCTTAGTTATTGTAGTAGGCCCCTCTTTTGAAGGTGACGTTACCCTCAACCCAGTAGTTTGAGTCAGCAACGATACAATCCTAAAGGGTTGGATTATTGAAAGATAATTAATTAAGTTATTAATGCATAATGTGGTAGGCCCCTCTTTTGAAGGTGACGTTACCCCCGGTTAAGTAGTCTGAGTCAGCAGGGATACAGTCCTAAGTAGCCGGGTTAAAGTTTTAATAGTAGTTTACATATGAGGGGATCAAGGAGTTCGGACCCCCGCCATCCAATACCAGTGGGTATTGAAGGAGGTCCTACTAAAGTTGACCCAGGTCCTTGTAAGATCTATACACTGAACAAGGCAAGACTCTTACCAAACCGTTCCCTTAACCCCCGACCAGGTAGCCAACATATCTCCATATAGATCGTGGAGATATGAGTGGTGTAAATCTTTTATTTTATATAGAAAGTAAAATAATGTCAAGACACCACGGACAAACGATAAGGAAGACTCACCTTCAACATAACCAAATAAAAAGTGCGAAAAGATTAAAAATAAAAAGTATTACACTAAACACTTGTCTTCACCAAGTGATGTAAGAGACTTAGGCAAACATGGCCTTTGGTTGTCAAGAACTCTTACGATCAATCTTGGATCCCGAGACTACTCACACACTCTATGATGGATGATGGATGATGGTGGTGGATGTGGGTTGTGATGGTGGTGGTGGGTGGGTGAAGTGTGAGAGAGGTGGTTTGCCAAGGGATGGTTTGCAAATGAGCCAAGCACCCCTATTTATAGCCTGCACCGAAGCCCGGACACGGCTCCGTGTCCATTGGGCACGACCCCGTGTCCACCCATCTTCTCTTTCTTCATTAAATGCAGTTTGTCTTCATTAGTTGACCACGCCCCCATGTCCGCTGGGCACGACCCTGTGTGCAGAAGCGTATCTGTCCTATCAAGATTTCCGTAGATTCTGCGAATCTTAGAGTTGACCACGGCCCCGTGTCCGTTGGGCACGCCCCCGTGGTGGGTGATAGAAGCTTCTACAACTTTGTCTTTTCTGCAGACACTTGGGCACGCCCCCGTGCTCAGTGAGCACGGGGCGTGTTCAGCCTTCTGTTCTCTTGTTTTTGCTTGGGGAGATGCTGTCGAGGGCCACGTTTATTTCTTTTCTTGTATTATTGCTGGATTTGGCTGCATTTTTGCTTCTTTTGTCCATTTAAGCTCATTCAACCCTGAAAATACAAAAGGAAGACAAAAGCACACTTTTTCCAACATTAGTACTAAAAAAGGGTTAGTTTTATGCCACATTTGATGTAATTTATATGTTGCATTTCGCACACATCAGATCCTCAGAAGACGTTGCAGGTTTAAGGATCCAGGATCCTCATTATTATCCTTACACTAACGGTTGTTTCCACTATGTTTGAACTTATTTTGCAGGAGTATTCGAATAGGACTTGGTCTTGCTGAGATTCCAGGGGAATATGCTCCATTATTCTGCACGTGCATGGCTTGTATGACCGTTATGGAAGTCGTGGGAAGCTTGCACCTTTTGCGGATTGTTTGTTAATTAGATTATTTCCATTTTTATAAGGGGATAACAAGCCTGATAGTTAGAAAAATTAGCAACACACACACTCTCGAGAACTCTCTGCAACTTATTGGCGATTTCATACATTTTGCACACTAGTGATCCTTGTAACAAGCTTGTTATCATCCTGATTTGTAACCTTTACTTGTTTAATATAGTTGGTGATTGGTAGTTTCCATCACCCGAGGTTTTTTGTGCCGGAGATCATATCTTGATCAAGGGCTTTTTCCTCGTATAAATCCTTGTGTCACACATTCATTTCATTCATATTTTTGTTCATACATTCGTTCATTAATTCAAGCATCACACCTCACAAAATCGGATTTGGTTGTATTGTCCTTGTGTGATTTTTTACCAAAATAGTTTGGCGCCCACCGTGGGGCAATTGGTGCTTCATTTCTGAGAAATTTTGTTCATTTCGATCATTCTGGTTCATCACCTTCAACCACATGGCTTCTCAAGCGAAGAACACTTCAAGTTCCATGCCGGCGATCACTTCTTCACAGGGCATTTCACCTTTGCCACCTGCTCCTTCTGGATCCCAGAAGAACGCTGAGAATGCTGCGAAGAAACAAACCCCCATTTTCTCAAAACCAACTTCTGCTGTTACTTCTGGCCCTACTAACAATGATCTTTATTCTTTGATTTTGCAGATGAAGGGTTACATGCAACAGCAGGACAAAACTAATGAAATGATCCTTCGAGAGATTGATGACATCAATAAATTAAAGAGATCAGCGGAGGATCACTCTCCTTTGATACCGAGATCGCTGAATTTTGACACTCCAGTCATAACTGCCCAACACTCCACAGCATCAGATGTTCAGTATCAGGGTGGACCATTGGGAATGCAATATGGATCGACGACAATGACTCAGGCTCAAGGATCCTACTTTCAGTCTTCAGGATCCTCTCTTCAGCCTCAAGGATCCTCCTTCCAGCATCAAGGATCCTTCACTAGTTCAGGAGGATACATGGGGACGCAGACGGTTCAAGGATCCTACTCTCAGCATCCAGGATCCTCGTTTCAGGTTTAGGGATCCTCATCTCAGGGTCAAGGATCCTCATCTCAGGCTCATGGATTATCCTCTAAGACCCCCAACTTCGGTGTATCAAGGATCCAACATCTTCCAGGGTCAAGGATCCTTAAGAAGTGCAGAACCCAGAAGTTCAGAGATTCATTTGGGAGACTTCATATGTGGTACCTGCGGAAAATCCACAGTCATCTTGAGTTACTGTCTTGCTGTTTTGGGTTGCTTATCAAATTTCGAGACGAAATTTCTTTCAAGTTGGGGATGATGTGACAACCTGACTTTCCAAGGTCTTTCCCCGACACGTTACTTGGTTCACAGCTATGTTTTCACTATCCGTTACGTTGTAATATGTGTTTATTGTTTGGTTAATTGTTGAAATTTTGTAATTGTTTAATTGTTTAAAATTATAACTCAACTTGTGCAACCCCATGCTCACTCCACGAAACCCATGTGTTTTGCCATATCCATATTCGACGAAACATATGATGTTTCGTCAACTGCCTTTCGACGAATCCCTGTTTCTTCGTATGGGCTTGTGGCCCAGGTAAGGCCCATAAATGAATCATTTATATTTGTCTCTTAACCGTACGTAATGTCACAATTCGCAAAACCCTAATACCCTTTTCCTTTCCCTTGCACTTGACGGCAATCTTCATCCCTCACGAAGCTATTCTCAGTTTCATCTCGTAACCGGTACGTATGTGATTATCCGATTAGATCTACTTGTTTCACTGTGTGATTGTTTTGTGTGGTGTTTGAGGGATACTGTGGACTTAGGGTCTTGAAGAGGCTGTGCCCTCATAGTTTATCAATTAGGGTTTTGATGTTCTATTGCAAATTAATTAGTCAAGAAACTGTAGGATGATAACTCAATGAACTGTATTCGTTTATGTCCACTAATCAGAGTCCATGCTTCTGTTTGATATTTGTATTGTGTCATCAGTTGTTTATGAATGATAAGTGAATATGTGATTGGATTCGTACATGGCAATGATTTGGTATTATAGAGTGCACAATTAATTGAGGATTGTAATGATTAAGCGATGATTGTAACCGATCGTTTTGACCTGAATAGAATAGTAGCAGTTAGGGTTTCTGTGGGTGCAAACTAGCAATGTGGTGAAACTACTCTGCTGGCGAAACTCCTGAGGTTTCGTCACCCACCATGCTGGCAAAACTCCTGATGTTTCGTCACTTACCATGCTGGCGAAACTCCTGATGTTTCGTCACCCTCTAGCCGACGAAACACTTGGCATTCGTCATTGGTTCACAGTAGACTGTGGATTGTACTTGTAGATATATGTGGGGCTTGGTTGATGAAAACCTATCATAGTCTGACAAGGATATAGTTATTAACTGAGGAAACATGGTATGGATGTCATATGTAGAACACTTAACTGTTATATGCCAATGTGAAACATACTTGTGAATTGAGGAATCGTATGAGTTTAAATAACTACTATGTTGCCTGTATGCACACCACGATTATAACTTATGCGTGCGAATGTAAACTGATTATGTATACATGAATACCTGAGGGTGTGACTGTTTAAGTGTGAACAAGTAATTAATCATATCGAGCAAACCAAGGTGAGTTCACTGCTCTTTTTCCATGCATGCATCCCGGGGAGGGATATCGGGTAACGTTCCGGGGAGGAATGTCAGGTTATTGGGATGTTTGTTATTACACTCATTTCTATCATATAAGACCTCTTACATCTACCGATAGTTGCCGGGGAGGCAACGAGGTTATTAGTTGATAGCGCTATTAGGTTTGGCACCCTCACACCGTACCGGGGAGGACGGGCGTGAACTAATTACCTTAAAGCATGACCAATGTTTTGATAGAGACATTGGGGTTGGGCAAATAAATCTTGTAGCCATCTGCGGTAATCGTGTTAATAACAACATCAAATTAAATCGTTGAATTGTTTTATACACATATCTGGTAACTAAACGCGTTAACAAAACTTTGAACTCACCAGCGTCGTCTGACACACTTGTCTGCATGCTTGCAGGTCGTTAGATTTCTGATTATGGACTTGCTATCTGGGAGCGCTGGAGTGGTCATGGATCGAGACTCTTGGATACTTGTCACATTGGTTCTTGAACACTTGTTTTGAAACAATTGATTACCTATTACTATATGCTTCCGCTGAACATGTACCTTGGTTTTAAACTTATGACTTGGATTTATATTTTGAAATGAATGGAATGTTTTATTTAAATATTATGCGTAATTCAATGTGATTGGTGGCTTGGATCCTGGTACGTCACACGTCCCGCGGTGATTCCGCATGTGGTATTTTGGGGGTGTGACAGTTTGGTATCAGAGCCACAGGTTATAGTGAACTAGGTTTTAAAACATTTTTATAAAACCAGACTATAACCGAACAACTTCGAAAATCAACCAAGAAACTCAGCTCCAGATTGCAAGGTTCGTCTTCTGTTTACTTTATGCATTACTTGTTTAACAGTCACACACTCACAGCTTGCATGAAATGATATATTGGATACTATGGTGATTTGATAGTGTGACATTACTATTCAACTCCTGTGATTTGTAATCCTGTAATACCTTCTGTTTTGCTACTTGAATGCGGGGGAAACTTTTAGCGCAATTTAAGAGGCACTGAGATGAGCATGCAAATTGCCTTATTATTATAGGTGTACACATAATAATAATGTGAGGTGCATGTAAGTCCCAGTGAGGCTTAACGAGTGTGAGAAGGGAACTGCCCTATTGTGTGTAAACTTGGTTTGTAGATTTCAACGTGATACTTGACTCTTACCTCATCTCGACTCTTAAATTTGTTCCCTCTCCTTATATAGAATCATGAGTGGACGAGGTCATGGACGTGGCACATCGCGATGACCCAAGCTGAGCTGACAAACTTAATCAACACACGTGTGGCTGAGGCTTTGGCAGCCTACCAAGCTGGTACGAAATGTGCCAAATACTCTTTAATCTTGTGTCGCGTACACAACTCTTACCTCTGTGTTGTATTTTCTTTTGTCCATTAGGTCAGCTAGTGCATCAAAACAATCCGCCTGCCTGCACATTCAAGACATTCATGGATTGTAAGCCACATAGGTTCAGTGGGACTGAAGGGGCTATTGCGTTGGTTCGAGAAGGCTGAATCAGTGTTTGCTATGTGTAACTGTCCCTGGGGGACCGTGTGAAGTATGCTACAGGCACTTTGGAGGATGGTGCCTTAACTTGGTGGAATGCCCAAGTGCAAATTTTGGGCATCGAGATGGCTAACGCCACTACTTGGGATGATTTTAAGGAGTTAATGCGAGAAGAGTACTGTCCCCGTGATGAGATTCAGAAGCTCGGGAAGGAGTTCTACGATTTGAAGATGGAAGGGTCCGAGATCGAGGCTTACACAAAACGATCTCATGAGATAGCAATTTTGTGCCCTAACCTGTCTCGACCTCCACATCGACGAATTGAGTTGTATCTCAAGGGCTTAGCACCAGCTGTAAAGGGGTATGTCACTACTGCAAACCATAACAATCTGCCCCAGATTATCCGTTTGGCACATTAGATTACTGACCAAGAGGTCGAGCGTGGCTCATTGCCGCCTCGTAAATCTGCTACTACCTCTGCTGCTACAGCTACCACACCTGCTAGTGACAACAAGCGGAAATGGAATGTTACTGACAAGGCAACCAGTGCGAGTCAATCTCAGAAAAGGCCTGACAACAGCAATAACCGTAGTTTCAGTCAGTCATCCTCAGTTAACCAAGGTCAGGGCAGCAATTAGAATCAGGGCACCTATGTTGGAAAGAAGCCGCAATGCAACAAGTGTGGTTATCATCACTATGGACAGTGTGTCCGGACTTGCCGTAGGTGCGAGAAGGCGGGCCATGAGGCCAAAGACTGTAGAGCCCCGCAGCCAAAGCAGCAACAGCAGCCAAATCAGCAGTACCAGTGACAACAAAGGCAACAATCCCATCAGAACCAGGGCTTTAAGAAGGGGTGTTTCCAGTGTGGGGATGAGGGCCACATCAAGCGGGATTGCCCTCAGCTGAATCAGAATGCCAACGACAACAACCGCCAGAATAACAACAACAATGCTGGAAACAACAACAATAATGGCAACAATGGGGGCAATGGTGCTCGCGGAAGGATGTTTACGATCGGTGCTGGTGATGCTAGGAACAGGGGCGCAACATGTGAGGGGCGGGGGGGGGACGTCCGCCCCCTGGGATTTTTCGCTCAGTAGTGTTATATATGTAGTTTTCGTATAGAAATTTGTGGGTATATACGTTTTCACCCCCCGGTTCTATAGAAATTTTTGGGTATTCTATAGAAATTTTTTGGTATATATGTTTTCACCCCCCCGGCCGAAAAATCCAAGCTTCGCCACTGGCTAGGAACGATGGCAATGTCGTGACTGGTACGTTTTCTGTGAACAATCTTGTTGCTTCTGTGTTATTTGATTCTGGTGCCGATTGGAGTTATGTGTCTCTAGAGTTTAGTCAGCGATTAGGGTTAACCCCAACGCCTTTAGAAGTTAAGCATGTAGTCGAATTAGCTGATGGTAAAATGATTGAAGCTTCGCATGTCCTATTTGGGTGTAAACTAGATCTTGTGGGTCAAGTGTTTGATATTGATCTCCTTCCTATTACTCTCGGTAGTTTTGATATAGTAGTTGGTATGGATTGGCTGTCTAAACACCAAGCTGAGTTTCTGTGTAAGGAGAAGATTATTCGTATTCCTCTCTCTGGTGGAGAGTCATTATCGGTTCAGGGGCATCGCAGTGGCGCGATGGTTGGTATCATCTCAGCTATGCAAGCGCAGAAATGTCTACGAAAAGGGTATCCTGCTATTCTAGCACTTGTTACTGATACTCCGTCAAGGGAAAGAAAGATCGAGGATCTGCCAGTTGTACGCGAATTTACCGATGTGTTCCCTGAGGAACTTCCTGGTTTACCTTCTCACCGTCAAGTGGAATTTCAGATTGATCTTGCACCAGGAGCAGCCCCGATAGCTCGTGCTCCTTATCGTCTAGCACCTAGAGAATTGCAGGAGTTGTCTAATCAAATGCAAGAGTTACTGGATAGGGGCTTTATTCGACCCAGTTCTTCGCCTTGGGGAGCCCCAGATCTGTTCGTAAAGAAGAAAGACGGGTCCTTTCGCATGTGTATTGATTATCGGGAACTCAACAAGGTAACTGTCAAGAACCGTTATCCATTGCCGCACATCGACGACTTGTTTGACCAGTTGCAAGGGTCAAGTTTTTATTCGAAGATCGACTTAAGATCGGGCTATCATCAGGTGAGAGTCCGAGAGGAGGATGTTCCAAAAACAGCTTTGCCGCACATCGACGACTTGTTTGACCAGTTGCAAGGGTCAAGTTTTTATTCGAAGATCGACTTAAGATCGGGCTATCATCAGGTGAGAGTCCGAGAGGAGGATGTTCCAAAAACAGCTTTTCGAACGCGGTATGGGCACTATGAGTTTTTAGTTATGCCGTTTGGGTTGACGAACGCGCCTGCGGTCTTCATGGATCTCATGAACCGTGTATGCAAACCGTATCTCGATGATTTCGTTATAGTATTCATCGACGACATTTTGATCTACTCGAAGAGCAAGGAAGATCACGAGCGGCACCTGCGTCTTATTTTGGAACTCCTGAGGAAGGAGCAACTCTATGCGAAGTTTTCTAAGTGTGACTTCTGGATTCAGGAGGTACACTTTCTCGGGCACATTGTTAATGGATTGGGGATACACGTGGATCCTGCAAAGGTTGATGCTGTTAGAAATTGGGCGGCATCAAAGAACCCTTCGGAGCTGCGACAATTTCTAGGTCTCGCTGGGTATTATCGAAGATTTATCAAGGATTTCTCGAAGATCGCGCAACCCCTCACCTCGTTGATACAGAAGGGCACAATAAACTCTTGGGGAACGAAACAAGAAGAGGCTTTCCAGTTATTAAAACAAAAACTCTGCAGTGCACCGATTTTGTCTCTACCTGAAGTTACAGAAGATTTTGTGGTATATTGTGATGCTTCCATACAGGGTCTTGGTTGCATGCTGATGCAACGCAACAATGTGATAGCTTACACCTTCCGACAGTTGAAGGTTCACGAGAGGAATTATACGACACACGACTTGGAGTTGGGAGCCGTAGTATTTGCGCTCAAAATCTGGAGGCATTACCCGTACGGTACTAAATGCACTATTTATACCGACCATAGGAGCCTTCAGCATATTTTCGACCAGAAGGATTTGAATATGCGACAGCGTCGCTGGGTAGAACTTTTAAATGACTACGACTGTGCAATCAGGTACCATCCGGGTAAGGCTAACGTGGTAGCCGACGCTCTCAGTCGAAAGGAATTGAAACCCAAACGTGTTCGCGCTTTGCAGCTCACCATTCATTCTAACCTACCTGATCAGATCCATTCGGCTTAGGCCGAGGCATTGAAGGAAGAAAGCTATGAAGCTGAGTATTTACGGGGTATGGAGAAACGACTCGAGAAGAGATCAGATGGTATTTACTATTTTATGGAGCGGATATGGATTCCGTTGTTTTGTAACCTTAGAGAACTTGTGATGGACGAAGCGTACAAGTCTCGATACTCTGTTCACCCAGGTTTGGATAAGATGTATCAGGACCTCAAAGTCATGTATTGGTGGCCGAAGATGAAAGCTCACATCGCAACTTATGTGAGTAAATGTTTAACCTGCTCGAAAGTTAAAGTGGAATACCAGAAACCGTCTGGATTACTGCAACAACCAGAAATACCCATGTGAAAATGGGAGCAAATCGCAATGGATTTCGTCACAGGTTTGCCGAGAACTCAAAACGGAAACGATACCATTTGGGTAATCGTTGATCGTCTCACAAAGTCAGCACACTTTCTGGCAATCAAGGAGACATATAAGTTCTCACAACTAGCTGCTGTCTATCTTAAGGAAGTGGTTTCTAGGCACGGGGTGCCGACGTCTATTATTTCTGACCGTGACCCGCGTTTCATCTCAGATTTGTGGCAGTCGATGCACAAATCATTCGGCTCGCGTCTTGATATGAGCACTGCTTATCACCCGCATATGGATGGTCAAAATGAAAGAACCATCCAGACATTTGAGGATATGTTACGAGCATGCGTGATTGATTTTGGCAAGGGTTGGGAGAAACACTTGCCGCTGATAGAGTTTTCTTACAACAACAGCTACCATACCAGCATTCAGGCAGCTCCATTCGAAGCATTGTACGGACGGAAATGTCGTTCACCTCTCTGTTGGGCTGAGGTGGGTGACAGCCAGGTTACAGGCCGGAACTTGTACTCGAAACCTCCGAGAAAATTGTTCAGATCAGAAATTGAATGGCACCAGCACGCGACCGTCAGAAAAGCTACGCTGATAAGCGTAGGAAACCTTTGGAATTCAAAGTTAATGAACGTGTCATGTTGAAGGTCTCACCCTGGAAGGGCGTGGTGCGTTTTGGGAAACGCGGCAAACTTAACAATCGTTATGTTGGGCCATTTAAAATTCTGGAGCGGATTGGTAAAGTGGCCTACAAGTTAGAGTTACCTGCTGAATTGGGTAACGTCCATGATGTGTTCCATGTGTCGCAATTAAAGAAGTGTTTGTCTGATGAAGCACTGGTCGTACCGTTTCAAGAGTTGAAGATTGACAAGTTGCAGTTTGTCGAAGAACCAATAGAAATTATGGACCGGGAGGTCAAGGTTCGTAAGCACAGCCGTATCCCTATCGTGAGAGTTTGTTGGAACTCAAGACGTGGACCGGAGTTCACGTGGGAACGCGAGGATCAGATAAAGCTTAAGTACCCACATTTATTCCCTGATGACAAGTCTAAATCTGACAAACCTAAGCCTGGCACAACTAGTGAATTTCGGGATGAAATTCCCAATCAAGTTGGGGATGATGTGGTACCCGTGGAAAATCCACACTCATCCTGAGTTAACGTCTTGCTGTTTTGGGTTGCTTATCAAAATTCAGGAAGGAAATTTCTTTCAAGTTGGGGATGATGTGACAACCTGACTTTCCAAGGTCTTTCCCCGACACGTTACTTGGTTCACAGCTGTGTTTTCACTATCCGTTACGTTGTAATATGTGTTTATTGTTTGGTTAATTGTTGAAATTTTGTAATTGTTTAATTGTTTAAAATTATAACTCAACTTGTGCAACCCCATGCTCACTCCACGAAACCCATGTGCTTCGCCATATCCATATTCGACGAAACATATGATGTTTCGTCAACTGCCTTTTGACGAATCCCTGTTTCGTCGTATGGGCTTGTGGCCCAGGAAAGGCCCATAAATGAATCATTTATATTTATCTCTTAACCGTACGTAATGTCATAATTCGTGAAACCCTAATACCCTTTTCCTCTCCCTTGCACTTGACGGCAATCTTCATCCCTCACGAAGCTATTCTCAGTTTCATCTCGTAACCGGTACGTATGTGATTATCCGATTAGATCTACTTGTTTCACTGTGTGATTGTTTTGTGTGGTGTTTGAGGGATACTGTGGATTTAGGGTCTTGAAGAGGCTGTGCCCTCATAGTTTATCAATTAGGGTTTTGATGTTCTATTGTAAATTAATTAGTCTAGAAACTGCAGGATGATAACTCAATGAACTGTATTCGTTTATGTCCACTAATCAGAGTCTATGCTTCTGTTTGATATTTGTATTGTGTCATCAGTTGTTTATGAATGATAAGTGAATATGTGATTGGATTCGTACATGGCAATGATTTGGTATTATAGAGTGCACAATTAATTGAGGATTGTAATGATTAAGCGATGATTGTAACCGATCGCTTTGACATGAATAGAACAGTAGTAGTTAGGGTTTCTGTGGGTGCAAACTAGCAATGTGGCGAAACTACTCTGCTGGTGAAACTCCTGAGGTTTCGTCACTCACCATGCTGGCGAAACTCCTGAGGTTTCGTCACTTACCATGCTGGCGAAACTCCTGATGTTTCGTCACCCTCTAGCCGACGAAACACTTGGCATTCATCATTGGTTCACAGTAGACTGTGGATTGTACTTGTAGATATATGTGGGGCTTTGTTGATGAAAACCTATCATAGCCTGACAAGGATATAGTTATTGACTGAGGAAACATGGTGTGGATGTCATATGTAGAACACTTAACTGTTATATGCCAATGTGAAACATACTTGTGAATTAAGGAATCGTATGAGTTTAAATAACTACTATGTTGCCTGTATGCACACCATGATTATAACTTATGCGTGCGAATGTAAACTGATTATGTATACATGAATACCTTAGGGTGTGACTATTTAAGTGTGAACAAGTAATTAATCATACCGAGCAAACCAAGGTGAGTTCACTACTCTTTTTCCAAGCATGCATCCCGGGGATGGATATCGGGTAACGTTCCGGGGAGGAATGTCAGGTTATTGGGATGTTTGTTATTACACTCATTTCTATCATATAAGACCCCTTACATCTACCGATAGTTGCTGGGGAGGCAACGAGGTTATTAGTTGATAGCGCTATTAGGTTTGGCACCCTCACACCGTACCGGGGAGGACGGGCGTGAACTAATTACCTTAAAGCATTACCAATGTTTTGATAGAGACATTGGGGTTGGGCAAATAAATCTTGTAGCCATCTGCGGTAATCGAGTTAATAACAACATCAAATCAAATCGTTGAACTGTTTTATACACATATCTGGTAACTAAACGCGTTAACAAAACTTTGAACTCACCTGCGTCGTCTGACACACTTGTCTGCATGCTTGTAGGTCGTTAGATTTCTGATTATGGACTTGCTATCTGGGAGCGCTGGAGTGGTCATGGATCGAGACTCTTGGATACTTGTCACATTGGTTCTTGAACACTTGTTTTGAAACAATTGATTAACTATTACTATATGCTTCCGCTGAACATGTACCTTGGTTTTAAACTTATGACTTGGATTTATATTTTGAAATGAATAGAATGTTTTATTTAAATATTATGCGTAATTCAATGTGATTGGTGGCTTGGATCCTGGTACGTCACATGTCCCACGGTGATTCCGCATGTGGTATTTTGGGGGTGTGACATCATACCAATGCAGACTATTGCTTCTTCTGGTCCCTCAGTTATACCAGAATCCCGTCAATATGGATTCACATCTTGAATTCCAAACCTGAATCCTCTAGGAGGTAACACTTTGAATAATTCTTATACTACTAACCATGGCTTTCTGCAGGATACAGGTATTAACCAAGCTATGGCCAGAGAATTACAAAAGCTTAAGGATATGATATCCAGCGTTCCAGGAGTGGTTAAGCCCATTCCTGAAATTCCAGATGGAAGCCACAAGATATCTCGTTTTGCACCACCTATTTGTGATGCAGAGATACCGAAGAGATTTCAAATACCAACCATGAAGCTATATGATGGTTCAACGAATCCAGAAGAGCATGTAGCTCAGTACAGAGAAAGGATGGAGATCAATCCAATTCCTGAGAGGTTAAAAGAAGCATGTCTATGCAAGGGTTTCAGATCCACACTGACAGGATCAGCTCTTAAATGGCTGCTAAGTCTTCCCCCTTACTCTAAATATTCTCAGTTTTAACTTATGAATTCAAAGAAATTATATCATAACAGTTGAAAGGTAAAGATATACAACATTAACAACACAAGATAAGCCAAAAGATTAAAATTTTATTTATTTAGCAAAAGATTAACCCCTCAAAGGTTGTCAAAGTTACCTACCCCAAGAATCTACCAGCAATACGTGGCCCGTCCGCTAGGGTAGGTAAAGGGTGTCCATGATAATAAGTTCTAAGTTATACAGGAATGGAAAGACGGCAGGATAACAATGGCTTCATCCCCCAAACAGAGGATCCCTCCACCAATTGTCATCCTACCTATTGTTTGAATGATCAGTGATCCTTAAACCTAAATACTACTGTTTAAGTACAGACCATTGTTGTAAAAACATCAACAACCAAAAAAATTGAAACCATAAAAAATGGGCTCCGGCCATGTCTAGAAATTTCCATCATCACCCATTGCTGTAGCCTACACCTTCGCTGCATCACCACCAGCCGCTGCCTCCTCAGCCTGATCCTTCAACCCGCTACCACCGGCTTCAATCATCAGAACCTCTCCAACCTCCTCTTCATCATCTAGCTCAGCCAGCTTGATCTTCCAGCCTTCTTGGTCCCAGGCAGTCCTGTCAAAGTTAGGATCCTCAGCCTCCTTTGCCATTTGAAGTTTGATATTGAGCATGGCTATTGTGGCAGAAAGCTTGGCACCCTCCATCACTTCAGCCTTCTCCTGATCAGCTGTAATGTGGGCCAGAACCAGTTCCCTCTTCGCCAGGTTGACTTCATTCTCGAGAGAGGCAATCTTTTGATCCTTTGCCAGGTACATCTTCTGGAAGTCCAGCTGCTTTTGCTCAGCCTCTTCAGCGTATGAATCCAGGAGCATCTGGATCTCAGCAAATTTCTGCAAAATGGAAACACATGTTAGGATCCGTTATCCTCAGTATTGGAAGATCAGACTTAAGGATCCGGGATCCTTACCTCAGAGACGTATTCTTCAAACTGGTGTTGGATGAGAGGCAGGCCTTCAAGAGTGTCAGCAGTTTTCCTTTTCTTTCCACCCTTGCCCCTTGTGCTGGCACCCTTAGGAATTGGGAGGCTAGGACTGGCAGCAAGTTGTTACTTGGCGGACTGGGAGGAAGCGTATGCATCAAGATCACTGAAACTAAAACGAGATGCTGATTTTGAAGATTTTCCAGCGCCTACAAATGCCAAAGAACAGATAAGTGTTCATATTCTCATTCATTTTAACATTCATTTATTTATACATGTATTCAAATACTTACTAGACATTGTGAAGGAACCGGATGATACTTCTTCTGAATCCTTGGTTTTGGCTTGAAATGTCCTCACAGCAGGGTCAAGCCTCCAGAAGGAAGAGATTCTTTCTTTTGTTGCAGGGGATTGTAAAAGATGAGAAACTGAGATAGCTGCACAAATAGAAACAGAAAAAAGGATCAGTTATCCTCAAAAGAGACAGAATCTTCCTATGATCCTTCTATAAGGAACCTATATCCTACCATGGGTGGTCCACTTCTTGGGAAGGTCTTTCCCGTCCGGAATAGAGTCCCTCCTAACAAAAAAGAAACGGTTTTTCCAATGGGTATCGTTTTTTGTGGTTTTGAGGATCGTTTGAGGATCACCAGGTTTGTGTTTAAACAAGAAATGGTGTGAACCATGGCTAACAAGATTGTACAACTCGGCCAACTCCGACATTCCTATTTCTATGCCCTCTTGCTCGATGATGTTCTCTTTGGTGTACAATACTCTCCACATCATCGGCATTGCCTGAATGTAGCACATGCCGGTGAGTGCAAAGAAGGATTGGGCGAAAGCAGGGAAAGGATAAGAGAATCCTATCAAGAAGGGGGTGGCCGGAAAAGTAACCCAGGTGTCGGAGATACAGTCGCTCTTCATAGAAGAGTCGAAAGGTTTGAAGACAGCATTCGCCGGGAAGCAATGGCGGATTCGATCGATTTCCGGGTCAGTGAAGCGGCAGAGTTCAGACGAAGGATTTTTTATAACGCCTTGGCTTTTCAAGGGACTATCCTTCTTAGGATCCTTGGCAGGAGAGGATCGTAGCTTCATTATGGCTTTGAGATTTCAAAGAAATAGAAAATCAGAATAAGGAAATGCAGAGAGAAGGAAGAAGAGAGATACATGTTCCGATCTCTGGATGAGGATTTAAAGGGAAAGTAACGCACGAATTTAAATGCCTCTTGATCCTTATCTCTAATTTTGAATTTATAATGATGATCTGCAGGTAGTGATGTCGCTGACGTCAGGATTGTAACGGCTAGTCAGATGATAACGGCTATGTTTACGTTGGCTAGTTTGTTCGAGATAAGGCAGAAAAATATGACTCATCAAGTTGTATTTTATTCCTCATATTTTGGGGGCAATTATTAGGGATGGATTTTACCTAAGGATCATGGATCCTCAAGTACAGCCAGGATCACGGATCCTCAATTCTGTTTGAATTAAGGATCCTCCGAAGACGTTACAG
Source organism: Helianthus tuberosus (assembly GCA_030545235.1). Classification (NCBI taxonomy): domain Eukaryota; kingdom Viridiplantae; phylum Streptophyta; class Magnoliopsida; order Asterales; family Asteraceae; genus Helianthus; species Helianthus tuberosus. Next base: position 148,367,215 of record CM060368.1, read on the forward strand.
GTTTAAGGATCCAGGATCCTCATTATTATCCTTATACTAACGGTTGTTTCCACTGTATTTGAACTTGATTTGCAGGAGTATATGAATGGGACTTGGTCTTGCCGTGATTCTTGGGGAATATGCTCCATTATTCTGCACGTGCATAGCTTGAATGACCGTTATGGAAGTCCTGGGAAGCTAGCATGATTTGCGGATTGTTTGTTATTTAGTTTATTTCTATTTTTATAAGGGGATAATGAGCTTGATAGTAAGAAGAATTAGCAAACACACACACTCGAAAACTCTCTGCAACTTATTGGCGATTTTACACATTTTGCACACTAGTTATCCTTGTAACAAGCTTGTTATAATCCCGATTTGTAACTTTTATTTGTTTAATATAGTTGGTGATCGGTAATTTCCATCACCCGAGGTTTTTTATGCCGGAGATCATATATTGATCAAGGGCTTTTTCCTCGTATAAATCCTTGTGTCCCTTGTTCATTTCATTTACAAACTGTTCATACATTTGTTCAATCATTCAAGCATCATACCTCACAAATAAGATTTGGTTGCATTATCCTAGTCTGATTTTTGACCAAAACACTTATATTTGGCAGTCTCTTCTAAAGCGGTAAGTGCGGTCCTTGTTAAGGATCACGAAGGTACACAACATCCTGTATATTATGTAAGTAAAAGTTTGCTTGATGCTGAATCCAGGTATTCACATTTAGAAAAACTTATCTTTGCTTTGATTATGGCATCTACTAAATTACGTCATTATTTTGAAACTCATGCTATCATTGTTAAGACTAACTTTCCAATTAAGAATGTTCTCAGGAAACCTGAAATGTCAGGAAGGATGGCCAAATGGGCAGTGAAGCTTAGTGCTTATGATATAAGATATGAACCAAGAATTGCCATTAAATCCCAAGCCTTGGCTGACTTTGTGGTAGATTTCAGTAGTGAACTGCAGAGAGAAGCCGAGTTAGAAGTTCAGCAGCTTGAAGAGTCCAAGGATCCTTGGATACTTTTCCGGGATGGAGCCTCTAATGTCAAGGGAACTGGACTTGGAGAACTACTAAAATCGCCACGGGGGGACATAATACCCCACTAAATAGCTTGTGAGTTTCAAACTACCAACAATGAGGCTGAATATGAGGCCTTGATAGCTGGTTTGCAAATTGCCAAGCACATGAGGATCAGGTATCTTGAGGTACATGTAGATTCACTGTTAATTACTAATAACTTTAATGGATCTTATGCTGTTAAAGGTGAAAGACTAATCAAATATCTAGAGATAGTCAAAGAATTGGCACACTCTTTTGTTTCTTTTAGTTTGACACAGGTACCCAGAGAAGAAAATGCAGAAGCTGATGCACTGGCTAACCTTGGATCATCCTTGAAAATTCCAGAGGATATTAAAATTCCCATTATCCACATCTTGGCTCCTACTATTGAGGATCACGCAGCTATGGAGATAGGAGAGGATTATGCAATCATACCTAGTGATGATGCACAATCTCATTCAGGATCCTGGATCCTTCCAATCATAAGATATATACAACATGGAGAGATCCCTACATGAGAAAATCCTAGAGCTTTCAAAGTCAAGGTATCTCAATTTACAATATTAAATAATATGTTATATAAACGATCTCTTGCATGTCCATATCTAAGGTGCATTGAGGATCCTGAAATTCAAGAAGTCCTAAAGGATTTTCATGAAGGAGATTGTGGAAACCACACTGGGGGCAGAGCGCTGTTCTCAAGGATCCTTAGGACAGGATACTATTGGCCTACTATGAAGAAGGATGCTATGGATTATGCCAAGAAATGTGATGCTTGTCAGAGACATAGCAATATCCTTTATCAGCTAGCAGAGCTCCTGCATCCTATATCCTCTTCTTGGCCATTCATGAGACGGGGAATGGATATAGTTGGCAAACTTCCCAAAGCACCAGGAGGAAAAGTGTTTATGCTTGCCATGAGTGATTACTTTTCCAAGTGGATAGAAGCTGAAGCCTTTGCTCAAGTCAGAGAAAAAAAAAGTGATATCCTTTATTAAAAGAAATATTATTACCAGATTTGGTATTCCTTCTGTAATTATTTGTGATAATGGATCCCAATTTATTGGGAGTAGAACTACCAACTTTTGTAACAGCTAGGGGATTAAGATGATAACATCAACACCACTCCACCCACAAGCTAATGGTCAAGCAGAATCATCCAACAAGATCAGCATCAACAACTTGAAGAAGAAGCTTGGATCCAAGAAAGGTGTAGGTCCCTCGGAGGTTGAGGTTAAACCTTATCCTTGTTATGTTTAACACACTAGCAAGTGCGGAATCCAAGCTAGAATGCAAACCGGTAGTTTATATGAGAACACAAGCTACAAAGAGAAAGGTAGACACACGAGATATCAAAGTTTTCTCTTGTATTTCAGTGGACACAGTTACAGACCTTGACCAAACTGAAAATACGCTCTCTACAAGACTAAGTTCACTCACATTCTGAAGTGAACACATTACATGAGTATATATATCCATCACAGGTCATCTGGTCGAAGGATCAGATAGTCAGATCGAAAGATCATCTATCGAACTGAAAACTATCGAAGGATCCACATGTACCTCGAAGGATGATATCCTTCGAGGTCCATCTATATCCATCGAAGGTTTATCCTTCGAGCTCATCGAAGGATATAAACAATCCTTCGATGACTCATCCTTCGACCCAGACAACTTACAACCATGTTCTAACTGTTTGGTCAAAGTCAAACCAGGAGGATGGTTGACTTGGTCAAACTTACATCAAAACACCTATTAACAAACATAAGACGTATACAAGACTAACAAAAGACATCGTTTTATATCATAACAAAATACAGACAAAGTACAGACACAAGTGCACCAACAAAAGGAAAATGGGCAGAAGAGCTACCTTATGTGCTATGGGCTGATAGGACAGCTCCCAAGAATGCTACCGGCCAAACCCCATTTTCTTTAGTGTTTGGAGCAGAATCAGTGATCCCTACAGAGATGGTGGTTCCTACTGCAAGAACAAGCATCCGTGATCCTGAAGGAAATGCTGAAAACTTGGTTCAAGACTTGGATACCATAGAAGAACTCAGGGATTTGGCAAGGATAAGAATGGATAGCTACCAACAAAGAATGGTTTGAGCTTATAACAAGAATGTCAGGATCAGAAAGTTTCAAGTTGGTGATATGGTGTTGAGGAAAGCATTCCAAAATACCACAAATCCTGCTGATGGCAAGTTAGCACCAAAATGGGAAGGCCCCTATCTTATTGAAGTTGAGGCAGGAAAAGGGGCATATCGATTATTAACAATGGAAGGTGATTTGCTACCAAGAGCTTGGAATGCTGTCCATTTGAAGAGATATTTCATGTGAGAAGGATTTAGGATCCTTGGCTGTTTTCATATCACATATACATGAAGGATTCTTAGAGGATAGATGATCCTCACTCTGGTAATGATCTGATCTCAATTTATCTAATTCTTTAATTAACTTTGTTACAAGGAGAAGGATCCTTGATCCTTTATCCTTTTTTCACTTAGTTCTGAGTTTTGCAGAAGATTGATGTATCCTTGAAAAAGGATCAAGTATCCACAGAAGTCTCCTAAGTTTTATGGGCTTGTCCCCAGTATTTTGGGCTTGTCCCCAGTTATTTGGGCTTGTCCCCAGTTTGTTGGGCTTGTCCCCAATTTGTTGGGCGTGTCCCCAGTATTTTGGGCTTGTCCCCAGTTTTTAGGCCTGTCCCCAGTTTCGGAAGTAGCGCACGATGATCCTGGTGCAGTTCAAGGCAATGGGACCAGTACCCGCTTTAGGGGCTGACAATTTCATTGTACTTGTTGTATTCAGGATCCTACGTATAATGGTAGACGTACCATACATCCATTCATAAGGTTTCTAACGTTTTCACGTTAGCTAAGGTTTTGGCATTTTCATGTCACTAAGTTTGGATAGTCGCCAGTGAGGGCCATACTCCAGTTTGCATAAGATCCTTTGGGCTTGTCCCCAGTATTTTGGGCTTGTCCCCAGTTTTTTGGGCTTGTCCCCAGTTTATTGGGCTTGTCCCCAGATTGTTGGGCTTATCCCTAGACACTAACCTTTCCTTTTACATTTGGCTTAGTCCCAAGTTATGTCTCATTTCAGGTTTCTAAAGCTGAACAGTTAAGGATCCTGGATCCTAACTTTTTACAAGGGTTTGTCTGATAACTGTCACAATAGTATGCATTAAGGATATAGGATCCTAACTTGGATTCTCTGGTATGACCTTTATATACTTTAACTTTATTCTTGGTTTATTTATGCTACCCTTATTCTTTGACAACAGGATTTGGGATCCTTAAATTATCTAACTTTTTGAACTTTTCGATTATAGGATATTTGATCCTTGATCATATCCTAAACTTTTTAACACAAGTTAATTCTTACATTATTAATTTACAAGTTCAAAAGTAATATGCAGTAATCATTGAAAGATAAATAAATACACAGGTAAACAACACCAAGATAGTCAAAAGGTTAAAGTTTATTTATTTATCATAATTAACCCTTTAAAAGGTTGTCAAAACTGCCAACCCAAGCTTCTACCAGCAAAACGTGGCCCGTCCACTTGGGTTGGCAAAGGGTGTCCATGCTAAATGTTTGATAAGTGCAGGAAATAAAAGGCGAGGGGCACCAAAGGCTTCATCCTCCATAAACAGAAGGACCCATCCACCTTTGTTGCCCCCTATTGTCTAGAGGATCAGTGATCCTTAAACCTAAATACTATTGTTTAGTTACAGACCAGCATTGTTCAAAAACATCAACAACCAAAAGACATTAAACCATAAAAAATGGGCTCCGACCACGTTTAGAAATTTCCATCATCGCCCATTTCTACAGCTCAACCTTCGCTGCATCATCATCAGCACCAGCTGCTCCTTCCGCCTGATCCTTTAACCCACTACCACCAGCCTCGATTGCCAGGACCTCCTCAGCCTCCTCTTCATCATCCAGCTCCGCCAGCTTCCGTTTCCAAGCCTCTTGATCCCAGGCAAACTGGTCAAAAGAAGGATCCTGAGCCTCCTTTGCCATTTGGAGTTTGATCTTGAGCATGGCAATTGTAGCAGAGAGTTTGGCTCCCTTCATCACTTCCTCTTTCTCCTGCCGAGCTGTAGCTTGGGTCAGGACCAGCTCCCTCTTCACCAGGTTGATTTCATTCTCAAGGGAGGATATTTTCTTGTCCTTGGCCAGGAAGATCTTCTGGAAGTCCAGGAGTTTTTGCTCAGCCTCTTCAGCATGTGAGTCCAGCAGCATCTGGATCTCAGCAAATTTCTGCAAAATAAATGGCACGTGTCAGGATCTGTTATCCTCAGTATGGGAAGATCAGACTTGAGGATCCAGGATCCTTACCTCAGAGACGTACTCCTCGAATTGGTGTTGGAGGAGAGGAAGGCCTTTAAGGGGTTCAGAAGCTTTTCTTTTCTTGGCACCTTTGCTCCGCGTGCTCATGCTTTTGGGGTTTAGAACGCTGGGACTGGCAACAAGTTGCTTTTTGATGGATTATAAGGCAGCAAACGCATCAAGGTCACTGACACTGAACCTGGAGGCTGACTTTGAGGACTTTCCAGCGCCTACCAATGCAAAACACAGATAAGTATTCTTGTTTTATTTTCATTTAAACATTTAATCATATACAAACTTGGATACTTACTTGACATGGTGAAGGAACCGGATGATACTTCTTGTGAATCCTTTGCTTTGGCTTGGAACGTTCTAATTGCAGGGTCAAGGTTCCAGAAGGCAGTAACTCTTTCTTTTGTTGCAGGTGATTCTTGAATATGAGAGAGTGAGATAGCTGCAAAGATAAAATGAAGGATCAGTTATCCTTAAAAGAAATAGAGTACTACTATGATCCTTGTATGAGGATCCCATATCCTACCATGGGTGATCCACTTTTTAGGAAGGTTTTTCCCGTCTGGGATTGAATCCGTCCTCACAAAGAAGAAATGGCTCTTCCAGTGGGTGTCGTTTTTGGTGGTTTTGAGGATTGGGTGAGGCTGACCAGGTTTATGCTTGAATAAGAAACGATGTGAACCATGGCTAACAAGGTTATATAACTGACTCAACTCAGACATCCCTATTTCTACATCCTCTTGCTCTATGATGTTTTCCAGGGTGTAAAGAACTCTCCACATCATGGGCATGGCCTGTATGTAGCACATGCCCGTGAGTGTGAAGAAAGATTGTGTGAAGGCAGGAAAAGGATAAGAAAACCGTATCAAAAAAGGGGTGGCTAGAAAAGAGACCCAAGTGTCGGAAATACAATCACTCTTCATCGAAGAGTCAAAGGAGCGGAAAACGGTTTCAGCCGGAAAGCAATGGCGGATCCGGTCAATTTCTGGATCAGTGAAGCGGCAGAGTTCCAACGAGGGGTTTTTAGTAACGCCTTGGCTTTTCAAAGGACTGTCATTTTTAGGATCCTCAGCAGGTAAAGAACGGAGAACGATTTTTGCCATGAATGTTAAAGAAAAGAGGATCGGAATTAAAGGATTCGGAGAGAAGGGAAGAGAGAATACCTGTTTGATCTCCGGATGAGGATTTAAAGGGATGGAATGCTTGAATTTAAATGCCTATTGATCCTTATCTCTAACTCTGAATTTATAATGATGAGTATGCAGGTAGTCATGTCGCTGACGTCAGGTTTGAAACGGCTAGTTCGGATATAACGGTTATACTTACGATAGTTGGTTCATTGAAGATAAGGCAGAAAATATGACTCATCAAGTTATATTTTATTCTTCATATTTTGGGGGCAATTGTTAGGGATGGATTTTCTAAACCTAAGGATTACGGATCCTCAAGTGCAGCCAGGATCACGGATCCTCAGTTCTGTTTGAATTAAGGATCCTCAGAAGACGTTGCAGGTTTAAGGATCCAGGATCCTCATTATTATCCTTACACTAACGGTTGTTTCCAATATGTTTGAACTTGTTTTGTAGGAGTATTCGAATGGGACTTGGTCTTGCCGAGATTCCAGGGGAATATGCTCCATTATTTTGCACGTGCATGGCTTGTATAACCGTTACGGAAGTCGTGGGAAGCTTGCACCTTTTGCGGATTGTTTGTTAATTAGATTATTTCCATTTTTATAAGGGGATAACAAGCTTGATAGTTAGAACAATTAGCAACACACTCACTCTCGAGAACTCTCTGCAACTTATTGGCGATTTCATACATTTTGCACACTAGTGATCCTTGTAACAAGCTTGTTATCATCCCGATTTGTAACCTTTACTTGTTTAATATAGTTGGTGATCGGTAGTTTCCATCACCCGAGGTTTTTTGTGCCGGAGATCATATCTTGATCAAGGGCTTTTTCCTCGTATAAATCCTTGTGTTACACATTCTTTTCATTCGTATTTTTGTTCATACATTCGTTCATTAATTCAAGCATCACACCTCACAAAATCGGATTTGGTTGTATTGTCCTTGTGTGATTTTTGACCAAAACAATAAGGATAATATATCCCCTTTTTCTGGTTTCATTAAGGCTGGAGCTGAGGATAGGTAATCCTTAAGGGCCTTGAGTGCATTCTCATGTTTTTCAGTCCATTCAAATTTCTTGTTCTTTCTCAGGATGTCATAGAATTCCTTGCATTTCTCTGATGACTTTGAGATGAACCTGTTCAAGGCTGCGATCCTCCCTGTCAATCTTTGCACATCCTTGGCATTGGCAGGGGATTTAATATTCACAATCGCCTTGATTTGCTCTGGACTTGCTTCTATGCCTCTTTTTATCACCATGTATCCTAGGAACTTGCCTGCTTTTACACCAAAATGACACTTGGAAGGATTCAATTTCATATTGAATTTATCAAGGATATCAAATGCCTCCTCCAAATCTATAAGGTGATCCTCAACTCTCTTGGACTTAACCACCATGTCGTCTATATAGACTTCCATTGTGTGTCCTATTTGTTCCTTAAACATCATATTGACTAGCCTTTGGTATGTAGCACCTGCATTTCTTAGTCCAAATGGCATAGCAATATAACAATAGATACCAGTAGGGGTCATAAAGGTTGTATCCTCTTGATCAGATGGTTCCATCTGAATTTGTTGAAATCCAGATGAAGCATCCATAAAAGTCAACAACTCATGACCCGCGGTAGCATCCACCATGGAGTCAATGTGGGGTAATGGGAAAGGATCCTTGGGACATGCCTTGTCTAAATCAGCAAAATTGACACATACCCTCCACTTTCCATTTTTGTTTTGAACAACAACCACATTGGCTAACCACCTTGGATACTTAACCTCTCTAATCATACCTGCTCTGAGCAGCTTATCTACCTCCTCCTGGATGATGGCATTCCTCTCAGGTGCAAACTTCCTCCTCTTTTGATGTATGGGTTTGAATGACCTGTCAATGACAAGCTTATGAGTAATAATATCTTTAGAAATACCTGTCATGTCTTCATGCTTCCAGAAAAAGGTAGTTTTTCTCTTCTTGAGGAAGGATACTAGATCCTGTTCGATATCATTAAGGATCCCGGATCCTATGAAGACTTTGGATTCAGGATCCTGAGGATCCATTACGATATCTTTCACATCTTGTTCTCTTGCCTCCAGGACATTTCTTGGAGGATGCTTTAATTGCTATTGCTCCCTAGGTCTTGAGGCTGGTTTCATCGATGAAGTATAACAATTCTTGGCTTCTTGTTGGTCACTCTCAATCTTCACCACACCCCATGGACTAGGAAGTTTAACACATTGGTGGTATGTAGATGGAACTGCTTTCATGTCATGTATCCATGGCCTGCCAAGGATAACATTGCAACAAGATAAGCAATATATAACACAAATTTTTTGAAAAGAACTAAGTCCCTCTATATAAATGGGAAGTTTAATGTCCCCCAATGTGTTTTTAGTTTCTCCACTGAATCCCACAAGAACTGATGATCTTGGGATAATTTCTGATTCAGGGATGTTCATCTTCTTGAGGACATCAAGCTGAATGATATTCACTGAGCTTCCTCCATCTATGAGAATCCTGCGAACAAAATGGTTAGATATAAACAAAGTAATAACAAGACCATCATGATGAGGATCCTGAATATCCACACGATCATCCTCATCAAAGGATATAACTTTCTCCTGTGTAAGGATCGAGGTCCGGACGGGTCTGTCCCCATTGTCCATCTTTGTTTCTTTGGCTTGCCTCTTGGCTGCTGAAAAGGAAGTGCCACATATGTCTGATCCTCCAGATATGAAGTTGATAATCTGTGCATCTGCTGGGGGAGCAGGAGCTCTTTCCGGACCTGTTTCAGGATCCTAGATTCTTGACTTTTTCCTTCTGAGAAACTCCTTTAAGTGCCCTTTGCTTAACAAATAACCAATCTCCTTCCTGAGTGCTATGCATTCTTCAGTGAGATGGCCAAAATCTTCATGATATGCACACCATTTGGATTTGTCTTTTGTTGCAGCTGGCTTATCACTCTTTCTGGGCCATCTTGCTTTTTCACCTAGATTCTGCATTGCAAGGATTAGTGTAACACCCCAAAAATATAAAACTTTATATTAGAATTATAAAGTATAAATAAATAAGAATTTACTAACTAGGAAAATTATAACCTAGTTAACTACAAGTCTAGAAATAACTTGAAATAGGGTTAAATAACCAAAACTATATGTTAAACAAAAGTGGAGGGGCCAATGATGTTAAAATTGAAACTTATGTTACTAATTTTAATAAAAACAAAAACCAAACACCCCATTTGGGGGTCTGGTCGATCAAGAACAAGCAGGGGGCGACACCCCCACTCTCAAACCCTAACATCCACAAAATCTCATAAATTGAAGATGCAAATCTGGTCCAAAATGAAATCCGAGCTTAGAATTGTGATCCTCTTCGCAAGAGGATTATAAGGTACGTAAAATTTGATGAGAATTCTCTACTTGAAATTCTCATGAATTTAGGAAATCTGAAATTTGATGATGCATGTTGGTTACTTGGGTAGATTAGAAAAGATAAAGTGTCTAGGAGCAAAAACCTAGACAACAATATGTGATATCATGATAAAATTCTGAAAATTTCATAAACACAATGAAGGTGATTCATGGGTTTTGTGAGATAATGACAAACACTAGAATGATAGTGGTTGTTCTAGTAATGTTTGACATGTATGAAGTGATTTCAGGATTTTAGAAGATAAAGTTCATGTAAAATAGTTGATTTATGAAGAATTAAGGCTATATGATAAGTTGAGAACTTGATAATATATAGTGTAAATTTCTGCCCTTAAAGTGTTCGTATAAATGCCTCAAAGAAGACTTAAATCTGAAAATTTAAGTTAAACCGCATGATTGTGATGTTTAGGCAAAATATGCGAATTGTAAATTGAAAAGAGTTCTAAACATGTTTTGGTTGAACTCAATAGGAAAGGATACCGGAGCTTCAAGCGGACAAGCCGGTGGCGACTTGCGTTTGAAGGGCGTGCACTAAAGGTATGTAACTTGACCCGTTACATTAAACGAATTGTTGTTAAATTAGGCGAAGTCTCATTATAGGATAATTACGGTGTCAAATGTAGCGACTATGATCGTTACTTAAATTAATAGTCTAAGAGTGACATGGGATCGTTTGGTAGTCATCATATTGGGGAATTCCATAAGATGAGCCAAACGGGTTGATTAATTGTGCAAGTTGTTGTTTTAGTGTTTTAGAGAATCAAAATAGAGATACTAATCACAAGAGCATTAAACCATGAGATTGGTAAAGAAATGCAAGTGATGATAAGCCCGGGATATTGGGTATAAAGTATCATAAGTTTACTAGTTATATGGTAGTAATTTGTGTCAAGTAGGAATGGGTCGAATAAATGTATAACGACATATAGACTTTTTGTTCGTAAGTTGTAGTTTTGACATGACTATCGTAATAGGCACGTTGGTAATGAGATTACAGACGTATAGGAAGAAGAATCACTAAAAACGGACTTCCGAATCATAAGATATGGCTATTTTAAGTTGGAACTTGATTAAACTTTGTGACAACTCGGGTTTTCAAGGTCTCTATTCGATTTAATTTGTACTTGTTTACTAAGCGTGCTTTTATTATGATTGAGGTGCAATATAAATGTATAACTATGATACGTAGTATGTGTGTTATACATATTTGATAATTGTGATATGTAATATGTGTGTTATACATATTTAGATTGTGAGTGTGCATATCATGCATTTTTGGAATGTTTAATCATTTTATAATGTGAGACTCTACTAAACTAACCTAGCCGAAAACCCCACCACATAAAACCCCCATCGAAAACACCTTCATGGATGAAAACACCTAAGTGTTTTCGTCCATGTGTAGTTGCCGAAAAATCAAATGGGCTTTGCCCAGTTGTGAGTTGATAAGTATCTGTTTAACTCTTACGTGAATATTATTTGGCAAACCCTAATCACAAATCACACACACTCTCTCTCTCTCTCTACCCTTGGAACTTGACGGCAGCCCCTCTCAATCGTAACCAAACCCTTCTTGTTTGGTCTTTGGTTAGTGATTTACATACTCTGTTGATCTAGATGTTTATTGTATGATTATGATGTTAATCGATAGGTATGTAAACCTATGTTGTTGTTCATGAACTGCCTGGTATATGGAATGTAATATGATCGGTCATGTGTGCTTGGCAATAATGATTCTGTCTTTGTGATCGCATGTTACTCCTATGATTTGATTGTTGTATGCTGTTGATTAAACAATTAGAGGTGCATAGGTACTCCATTAATATTGTAGGTATCATGTGATGATAATGGCAACCCACTACATGTTGTGGTCCAATGATAACATGAAAACATTAACAATTGTCGGCTGGAATTGATAAGAGCACATGATTAGGTTGTTTGACCTTGGGAAGTGATGTAGGTGAATTGAACAATTTAAGATGTTAGTGCATATAATAATGATAAGGCATGTGTTGATGACAGTAAACATGTAATTTTGATATGAATATGTATACATGTCTAAATGGTGATTTTAATAATGGATCTGCTGCATGATGATTGGAACGATGATTCTCAATTGTAGATAAGATTAAGTAAATATATGTGATCATTCAGATTTGTTGATAATACGTAACTGATATGATGATGATGATGGTGATGGAACTGGCGAAAACACCCCATCCAACGAAATCGATACACCAACGAAATCACCTTAGGTGATTTCGGCTTAAGGGATTTCGGCTCTTTAAGGGTTTTCGGCCCAAATATGTTTTCGGCCCAAGGTTGATTGGCCTAATAATTATATCTGTTAAATAAGTTAACTTTATTAACTTGTTAACCGGGTTAGTTGTTAACTCTGTTAGTCCGTTAACTTCGCTAGTTTATTAACTCTACTAGCTTATTGACTCTGTTATATATGTTAATTCAGTTAAACATGTTAATTCGGTTAAAGTGTGTTATCAGTTAACAACTTTAGATTGAATGAAAATTTGCATGAATTGGATTTAACTGTTTACATGATACACGCTGCTAAGTGCAAGACACACTCTGCGATATTATTTGTGATGCTAGTTACATGAGAAACATTACGAATGTTATCTAATTGAGTATACGTGCACACTATAGGACGTGATTGATTACTTGCGAGCACTTAACTTAGCATACCGAGCAAACCAAGGTGAGTTCACACCCTTACTAAGGCATGGGATTCCCCGGGGTCTGGGGAATGGGATTGAAGGAATAAGGTTGAATAGATTCGTACATACACTGATACTAGACTACCATACCATTGTCCTCGGTTGTGTCAGGCACTTACGTAAAACCTACGTAAACCTCCACGTACCCCTATCCTCGGTTGTGAAGGATACTTACGTAAATCCTACGTAAACTTGTACGTATTACTGTTCTCGGGATATGTAGAACACTTATGGTTGCGAATAGTCTAGTGGTTATACAACATGGGAAGCCCCCACAAATAGAACGTACTATCGGCCCAGTGGAGCCACATGTTACAAACGAACTTACCATTACGCATTTACTTTCTGTGAACTCGCTCAACTAGTTGTTGATCCTCTGTTACATGCCTTGCAGGTCGTTAGGTACATGGAGCTTGCACAGGGAGGAGCTGGTCGTTGTGGGCTTGGATCGTGATTGTGTGTTAAACACTTTATGACATTACATACTTATTTATGCTGAGTTTTATCTATACGCTTCCGCTAAACTTTGATATGATACTTATGTTTTGGAACACCTTTCATATGGATTGGTTTGGTTTAATACAATTACTTTTACTTTATACATTGTTCTATATGATTGGTGGCTTGATCCTAGTCATGTCACGCCTCCAAGCGGTGGTACTCCGCGTGTGGATTTTGGGGGTGTGACAGATTGGTATCAGAGCCATTGGTTATAGAGAACTTGGTTTTAATATGGGAAAACGTTTTTTATTAAAACCGGACTATAACCAGAACAGTGCTCTCAACGATCCACAACGACGCTTCGCTCCACGTGCAAGACTCGACATCTTAGGTAATAAGGTTTATGTTTATTGCCTACTTGCTAGAATTGCATAGAACCTTGCTCGTAGTATGCTTAGATTACATTGCTCACTACTTGTTATTGCTTGGGGAACATTTGTGTGCTTACACTCTTCTGTCATCGCACTACTCGCGAACCATTCTCACTTATTTTACCTTTACTATGAAGATCATGTCCGGACGTGTGAACATGACTCAAGCCCAGTTGACGGCTCTTATCAATGAACAAGTTGCTGCGGCACTTGCAGCTGCAAACGCAGGAGGTATACCCTGCAGTCGTAACTCATCCTAGGATCTTTAGATCCTACGTTCCTAAACAACTCTTGTGTTTAACTTTATTCTGTTCTTACACATCAGGTCAACCCGTTCAGCAACCTGTGTGTACTTTCAAGACTTTCATGGACTGTCGTCCTAGCACATTCAGTGGCACGGAAGGAGCAGTTGGACTCCTCCACTGGTTTGAAAAGCTTGAGTCAGTATTCGAAATGTGTGAATTCCCTGAGGCACGCAGGGTGAAGTATGCTACCGGTACTCTCGAGGGTTTAGCCCTCACATGGTGGAAAGCTCAGGTCCAAATGCTGGGGTTGGTTGCTGCTAACGCCACCCCATGGAACAACTTCAAAGAGATGATCAAGGAGGAATACTGCAGTCGTGACGACATTCATAAGCTGGAAGTCGAGTTCTTCCATCTCAAGATGACGGGGTCAGAAATTGAGGCATTTACAAAGAGATCTAATGAGCTTGCATTACTGTGTCCTACTATGGTGGACCCCCCAATTAAGCGTATCGAACTTTATCTTCAGGGTCTAGTGCCAGAGATCCAAAGTCATGTAACTTCAGCAAACCTTGCCACCTACCAGAAGGTTGTTCAGTTGGCTCACCGTCTCACTGATCAGGCGGTGGAGCAGAACAGGTTGCCTAAACGTCTCAGCGCTACTACTACCGCTACCACTTCAGCTACTCCTGCTACTCCTAGTGATAACAAGAGAAAATGGGAGGGGGATTCCAGCAAAGGTTCAGCTACAGTTCAGTCACAGGTTCAGCAGCGAAAGACTGACAGTTATCAGAGTCCCAGTCAGCACTCTTTTGGTAGTCACGGGCAGAGAGGTTATCGAGGAAACCACCCCAAGTGCCACAATTGTAACAGGCACCACAGTGGCCAGTGCAACAAGGGTCGTTGTCAAAGGTGTTTCAAGATGGGTCATGAGGCCAAGGATTGTAGGAGCCCACGGCCTATTAATCAGAATCAGCAGCAGCAGCAACCACAGCAGAACCAGCAACAGGGTAACAAAGGATGTTTTCAATGTGGTGCTGAAGGTCACTTCAAAAGACACTGCCCTCAGTTGAACCGAAACCAGAACAACAACAACAACAACCACAATAACCAGGGCAACGGAAACAACAACGGTGGGAACAACAACAACAACAATGGCGCTAGAGGTCGTGCAATTGTGATCGGGCAGGGTGATGCAAGGAATGATCCCAACGTAGTTATGGGTAAGTTTCTTCTCGACGACTTTTATGTTACTGTCTTATTTGATTCGGGTGCGGATACAAGTTATATGTCTCTAAAAGTTAGTGAAATGCTTAAACGTGCACCAACTCCCTTAAACACCAAACATGTCGTAGAGTTAGCAAACGGTAAAAGTCTAGAGGCCACACACATAGTTCAGGGTTGTAATCTTATCCTCGCTGGTCAGACTTTCTCCATCGACCTCATTCCTATAACCCTGGGTAGTTTCGACATCGTCATTGGTATGGATTGGTTATCTCAACAGCAAGCAGAGATCTTATGCAAAGAAAAGGTTATTCGTATTCCTCGTTCGGGCAAAGAACCTCTCGAAGTTCAAGGCGACAAGAGTGGTGTCGTGAGTGGCATCATCTCCTTCTTGAAGGCACAGAAATGTCTGCGAAAGGGCCACACTGCTATATTAGCACTTGTTACAGATACATCGAAGAAAGAGAAAAAGATTGACGATATTCCGGTAGTACGCGACTTTCCTCAAGTGTTTCCTGAGGAATTACCTGGGTTACCGCCTCATCGCCAGGTCGAATTTCAGATCGAGCTAGCTCCAGGAGCAGCACCTATAGCTCGAGCACCTTATCGCTTAGCTCCAACTGAACTGGAAGAACTATCAAAGCAATTGCAAGAACTTTTGGAAAAGGGTTTCATACGACCTAGCTCTTCGCCCTGGGGAGCTCCAGTGCTATTCGTGAAGAAGAAAGACGGTACATTCAGAATGTGCATTGACTACCGTGAACTGAACAAGGTTACTGTGAAGAATCGCTATCCACTTCCGCGTATCGACGACTTATTCGACCAGTTGCAAGGGTCGAGCTACAACTCCAAGATAGACCTGAGGTCAGGTTACCATCAGCTGAGAGTCCGGGATGAGGACGTCTCCAAAACAGCTTTTAGAACACGCTACGGCCATTACGAGTTTTTGGTCATGCCTTTCGGGCTAACGAACGCGCCTGCAGTTTTCATGGATCTTATGAACAGGGTGTGCAAACCTTACCTTGACAAGTTTATCATTGTTTTCATCGACGACATTCTGATTTATTCGAAGAGTTAGGAGGAACACGAGCATCACTTACGACTTATTCTGGAACTTCTTCGAACGGAGCAACTATATGCCAAGTTTTCAAAATGTGACTTCTGGCTTCGTGAAGTCCACTTTCTAGGCCATGTGGTAAACAAGGATGGGATTCATGTCGATCCATCCAAGGTAGATTCGATCAAGAACTGGCCTGCACCTCGCACACCAACCGAAATACGCCAATTCTTGGGTTTGGCGGGTTATTACAGACGATTCATCAAAGATTTTTCAAAGATTGCTCAGCCGCTTACACTACGGACACAGAAAGGTGTTGTTTATCGTTGGGGTAATACACAGGAAACAGCGTTTCAGCACTTAAAGGATAGACTTTGTAGTGCACCTATCCTCTCATTGCCTGAAGGCACTGATGATTTTGTGGTCTACTGTGATGCATCAATTCAGGGTCTTGGATGTGTATTGATGCAACGGGATAAAGTTATTGCTTATGCTTCGCGCCAACTTAAGATTCACGAACGGAATTACACAACACATGATCTAGAGCTGGGAGCCGTTGTTTTTGCACTCAAGATATGGCGACATTACTTGTATGGCACTAAGTGCACCATCTACACTGATCACAGGAGTCTCGAGCATATATTCAAACAGAAAGAATTAAACATGCGACAACGCCGATGGGTCGAATTACTGAACGATTATGAATGTGCTATAAAGTACCATCCAGGAAAAGCCAATGTGGTGGCTGACGCCCTCAGTCGAAAGGACACCGTGCCTAAGCGCGTGCGAGCTCTACAGCTCACTATTCAGTCTAGCCTTCCTTCTCAGATACGAGATGCTCAGGTAGAAGCATTGAAACCAGAAAACGTCAGGGCTGAAGCCCTACGCGGGTCAAGGCAACGCTTAGAACAGAAGGAAGATGGTGCTTACTATGTCACAGGACGCATTTGGGTCCCACTCTATGGCAACTTACGCGAGCTGGTAATGGATGAAGCTCATAAGTCTCGCTACTCGGTACATCCTGGTTCGGATAAAATGTACCACGATATCAAAACTACATATTGGTGGCCTAGCATGAAGGCCCACATAGCAACATACGTTAGCAAATGCTTGACTTGTGCGAGAGTCAAGGCAGAATACCAGAAACCATCAGGCCCACTCCAACAACCTGAGATACCACAATGGAAATGGGAGAAAATTTCCATGGATTTTGTTACTGGCCTACCTAGATCTCAGCGTGGAAATGATACTATTTGGGTGATCGTGGATCGACTCACAAAGTCTGCACACTTCCTGGCCATTAAAGAAACAGACAAGTTCTCTACGTTAGCAGACATCTATCTTAAAGAAGTGGTTTCAAGGCATGGGGTGCCAACCTCCATTATCTCTGATCGGGATGCACGTTTTACCTCAGAACTGTGGCAAGCAATGCACAAATCTTTTGGCTCTCGTTTAGACATGAGCACAGCTTATCACCCTCAGACGGATGGGCAGTCTGAGCGCACTATTCAAACTCTGGAAGACATGCTTCGTGCATGTGTAATCGATTTTGGCAACGGCTGGGAAAAACACCTCCCGTTAGTGGAGTTCTCGTATAACAACAGCTACCACACAAGCATTAAAGCTGCTCCATTCGAGGCATTGTACGGACGTAAATGCCGGTCACCTCTCTGTTGGGCGGAGGTGGGAGATAGTCAAATCACAGGTCCGGAAATGGTAGTTGATACTACTGAAAAGATTGCTCAGATACGACAACGCATGGCGGCAGCTCGTGACCGTCAGAAAGCATACGCTGATAAAGACAGGAAACTACTCGAGTTCCAGGTTAGGGACCGAGCGCTACTCAAAGTTTCACCCTGGAAGGGTGTTGTTCGTTTTGGCAAACGCGGGAAACTTAATCCACGATACGTTGGACCATTCGAAGTCATAGAGAAAATAGGCAAAGTGGCCTACAGACTGAACTTACCAGCAGAACTCAGTGCAGTTCACAACGTCTTTCACGTGTCGAATCTGAAGAAGTGTCTGTCAGATGAGACCCACATAGTTCCTTTGAAGGAGCTCACTATCGATGAACAGTTGCGATTCGTCGAGGAACCAGTTGAAATCACGGACCGGGATGTTAAGGTCCTCAAGCACACTAGAATACCTCTTGTACGAGTTCGTTGGAACTCCCGTCGTGGCCCAGAGTTCACCTGGGAACGCGAAGATCAAATGAAACTCAAGTATCCCCAGTTATTCATAAACAGTGCAACCACTACTGAGGCTGAAGCTACTACAGAATTTCGGGACGAAATTCCAAATCAACGGGGGGATGATGTGACACCCCAGGAAAACCAGTAAACGACACAACACAACTAGCTTCCTCAGTAACCGCATGCTA
Source organism: Helianthus tuberosus (assembly GCA_030545235.1). Classification (NCBI taxonomy): domain Eukaryota; kingdom Viridiplantae; phylum Streptophyta; class Magnoliopsida; order Asterales; family Asteraceae; genus Helianthus; species Helianthus tuberosus. The sequence continues at coordinate 148,385,687 of CM060368.1, forward strand.
AATTTCGGGATGAAATTTCTTTCAAGTTGGGGATAATGTGACAACTCGGGTTTTCAAGGTCTCTATTCGATTTAATTTGTACTTGTTTACTAAGCGTGCTTTTATTATGATTGAGGTGCAATATAAATGTATAACTGTGATACGTAGTATGTGTGTTATACATATTTGATAATTGTGATATGTAATATGTGTGTTATACATATTTAGATTGTGAGTGTGCATATCATGCATTTTTGGAATGTTTAATCATTTTATAATGTGAGACTCTACTAAACTAACCTAGCCGAAAACCCCACCACATAAAACCCCCATCGAAAACACCTTCATGGATGAAAACACCTAAGTGTTTTCGTCCATGTGTAGTTGCCGAAAAATCAAATGGGCTTTGGCCCAGTTGTGAGTTGATAAGTATCTGTTTAACTCTTACGTGAATATTATTTGGCAAACCCTAATCACAAATCACACACTCTCTCTCTCTCTCTCTCTCTCTCTACCCTTGGAACTTGACGGTAGCCCCTCTCAATCGTAACCAAACCCTTCTTGTTTGGTCTTTGGTTAGTGATTTACATACTCTGTTGATCTAGATGTTTATTGTATGATTATGATGTTAATCGATAGGTATGTAAACCTATGTGGTTGTTCATGAACTGCCTGGTATATGGAATGTAATATGATCGGTCATGTGTGCTTGGCAATAATGATTCTGTCTTTGTGATCGCATGTTACTCCTATGATTTGATTGTTGTATGTTGTTGATTAAACAATTAGAGGTGCATAGGTACTCCATTAATATTGTAGGTATCATGTGATGATAATGGCAGCCCACTACATGTTGTGGTCCAATGATAACATGAAAACATTAACAATTGTCGGCTGGAATTGATAAGAGCACATGATTAGGTTGTTTGACCTTGGGAAGTGATGTAGGTGAATTGAACAATTTAAGATGTTAGTGCATATAATAATGATAAGGCATGTGTTGATGACAGTAAACATGTAATTTTGATATGAATATGTATACATGTCTAAATGGTGATTTGAATAATGGATCTGCTGCATGATGATTGGAACGATGATTCTCAATTGTAGATAAGATTAAGTAAATATATGTGATCATTCAGATTTGTTGATAATACGTAACTGATATGATGATGATGATGGTGATGGAACTGGCGAAAACACCCCATCCAACGAAATCGCTACACCAACGAAATCACCTTAGGTGATTTCGGCTTAAGGGATTTCGGCTCTTTAAGGGTTTTCGGCCCAAATATGTTTTTGGCCCAAGGTTGATTGGCCTAATAATTATATCTGTTAAATAAGTTAACTTTATTAACTTGTTAACCGGGTTAGTTGTTAACTCTGTTAGTCCGTTAACTTCGCTAGTTTATTAACTCTACTAGCTTATTGACTCTGTTATATATGTTAATTCAGTTAAACATGTTAATTCGGTTAAAGTGTGTTATCAGTTAACAACTTTAGATTGAATGAAAATTTGCATGAATTGGATTTAACTGTTTACATGATACACGCTGCTAAGTGCAAGACACACTCTGCGATATTATTTGTGATGCTAGTTACATGAGAAACATTACGAATGTTAACTAATTGAGTATACGTGCACACTATAGGACGTGATTGATTACTTGCGAGCACTTAACTTAGCATACCGAGCAAACCAATGTGAGTTCACACCCTTACTAAGGCATGGGATTCCCCGGGGTCTGGGGAATGGGATTGAAGGAATAAGGTTGAATAGATTCGTACATACACTGATACTAGACTACCATACCATTGTCCTCGGTTGTGCAGGACACATACGTAAAACCTACGTATACTTATGCTACTCGCTATCCTCGGTTGTGAAGGATACTCACGTAAAACCTACGTGAACCTATATTTACTACTGCCTCGGTTGTGTCAGGCACTTACGTAAATCCTACGTAAACCCCCACGTACCCCTATCCTCGGTTGTGAAGGATACTTACGTAAATCCTACGTAAACTTGTACGTATTACTGTTCTCGGGATATGTAGAACACTTATGGTTGCGAATAGTCTAGTGGTTATACAACATGGGAAGCCCCCACAAATAGAATGTACTATCGGCCCAGTGGAGCCACATGTTACAAACGAACTTACCATTACGCATTTACTTTCTGTGAACTCGCTCAACTAGTTGTTGATCCTCTGTTACATGCCTTGCAGGTCGTTAGGTACATGGAGCTTGCACAGGGAGGAGCTGGTCGTTGTGGGCTTGGATCGTGATTGTGTGTTAAACACTTTATGACATTACATACTTATTTATGCTGAGTTTTATCTATACGCTTCCGCTAAACTTTGATATGATACTTATGTTTTGGAACACCTTTCATATGGATTGGTTTGGTTTAATACAATTACTTTTACTTTATACATTGTTCTATATGATTGGTGGCTTGATCCTGGTCATGTCACGCCTCCAAGCGGTGGTACTCCGCGTGTGGATTTTGGGGGTGTGACAAACTTTGAGCTGGGAATCTGCAACATCAAAGAAATAAACATTCTGAGAAAATCGGGGCTAGGCGTGACGCGAGGGACCTTGGCGTCACGCGGCGCCCCCCTTCCGGATTTTTTTTTTATTTTCTTGGTTGTTGACCCTTGGAACTTGTTTGTATCCATTTTAACTTGATCAAAACTAACACTTGTTGTGGTTTTGATCGTAGGTGATGTTGGAAACTAACCGGAAGATGATCGAGCAAGCTTTTGAAGAACCGAACACTATTTACAAGCTTCCGCGATGTTTTTATCTCTAATAGACTATGTTTATGGGTTGTAAACAAATTGTTAAAAAAAACTTTTCGATGTTCTAACTTAGTCGTTAGTTGACTAAGGTTTATGTTACTTATGAACTCGACCTATGAAACTTATGTTAATTTGGTATCTTTTATATAAAAATGGCATGAATTATTATTAAATTCAAGTAAAATTAGACTGGTGTTACAAGTTGGTAATCAGAGCTTAAGGTTGTCAACAAAGTGTTCGGTTCAAGCTCGATCGATCATCCGGTAAGAATTAACTTATTATGTTAACAAATTATGTCTTATGTAAGAATGAGAAAGGAATTGATGTGCATGGGAAGAGCGTGTTAACACACTCAAACCCGGAAAGTGCATTAAATGTGAACGGTTAAAGCAAGTTAAGAACTTGGCTAAACCGAAACAAATGAAGCAATGTTATGAATGAAATGTTTAACGTTTAAATGTAAACATTTCAGTTTCAAGATGTCCGATGGAAACGACGATAATCCGGTGCAAACAAGCACCGAACAAATGAAAGAGATAATTGCCGAAGAAGTAGGGAAGGCAATTGAGGGTAGTCTATCTGGGTTTATAGACAAAATTCAAAGCACGGTGTTGTCGCTTGTCGAAGAGCGAGTTAAAAGGTTAGAGGATAGTGTCAACCTTATGAAAGATAAAACGGGAGAACGCAAAGGGTGTTCGTATAAGGAATTCATGGCGTGTAAACCGCCAATCTATAACGGGGAGGTTGACCCGATAATTTGCCAAAGATGGATAAGTGATGTCGAAGGAGTGTTTGAACGAACCCACTGTGACGTAGGTGACTTCGTTGCTTACGGAACGGGTCAATTGAGAAATCAAGCCAAGGATTGGTGGGACAATAAAAAGAAGGAAATGGGAGCCGAAGCGGCAAGGGCCATGACTTGGGATGATTTTAAGGTGCCGTACCTTAAACACCATAGTCCCAAAGCGGTTATTAACAGGATTAAAGAAGAATTCATCCAGCTAAGACAAAAGGGTGAAACAATTGATAAGATCACGGGCATCTTCATGGATAAGTTGAGATTTTGTGACGAGTTAGTCACCACTGAAGAGCAGAAGATATACGACTATTACAACATGCTGAGTGCTGAGTACCGGGAGTTTATGACTCCGTCAAAATATGAAACTCTCACAGAAATCATCAACACCGCCCGGGAGCGGGAAATTGAGTTAAAGAAACAAGTTGAAAGGGGCGAGCGGAGGGCACAAGATGTGAATCCAAGCCCTACAAAGAAAGCTAGAACTGCTGAATCGGGGAAGAAGGTAGAGGCTAAAGGCGGGTCGCCAAGTTGTAAAGTATGTGGAAAGGGGCACAAGGGTGAGTGCCGCTTCAAAGACAAGCCGTGTCGGGTATGTGGGAAAACGGGGCACACTGCATCGCTATGTCCCGGAAAAGTTTCCGTTTGTTACAAATGCTATCAACCCGGCCACAAAAAGTCAGAATGCCCCGAGTTGGTTGGAAAGAGAGACACAAAAGAGTCTCCAGTAGAAGCTCCCAAAGCGAAGGCTAGGTCCTTCCAACTTACCGCGGCTGAAGCGAAAACAGAACCTGATGTGGTCTCAGGTATATTCACAATTAACTCAATTCCAGCATGTGTATTGTTTGATACGGGTGCGAATAAATCCTTCATTTCGCATGGATTTATTCGACATCCTTCATTTGTATTGACGAAATTATCTGTGCCCTTAGAAGTTGAAATAGGGGACAACAAAAGTTTTATAGTTTGTGATGTCTGTCGAGGCTGCAAATTAAGCATCGATGATGAAGAATACTTGATAGACCTAATCCCGATGTCAATGGGGGAATTTCAAGTAGTCGTTGGGATGGATTGGCTGTCTCAGCACCATGCAAAGGTCGTGTGTTTTCGTAAAGAGATAAAGTTAACATCTCCGAGCGGGAAACACGTCACTATCTTTGGCGAAAAGGGAGGTAACCCCATAGTATGCTCAATGTTGAAAGCTCACAAGCTTATGAAGCGAGGATGCAAGGCATTCATGATATACGCAAATGAGCCCGAGAAAGAATCACGGAAGATTGAAGATATACCGGTAGTACGGGACTATGAAGATGTGTTTCCGGAGGATTTACCGGGGATACCGCCTGAACGGGAAGTAGAGTTCGGGATCGAATTGATCTCGGGCGCAAAACCTGTAGCTAAAGCACCATACCGACTCGCGCCGTCGGAATTACAAGAGTTGATGTCCCAAATTCAAGACCTGCTTGACAAGTGATTTATAAGGCCGAGTGTGTCTCCTTGGGGCGCACCGGTACTGTTCGTGAAAAAGAAAGACGGAAGCATGCAGATGTGTATAGATTACCGGGAGTTAAACAAACTCACGGTAAAGAACCGATACCCGCTTCCGAGGATAGATGATTTATTCGACCAATTACAAGGTGCGAACTGGTTTTCAAAAATTGACCTTAGATCGGGGTATCACCAACTAAAGGTCAAGGAGGAAGATGTGTCGAAGATGGCTTTCCGCACGAGATACGGACATTACGAATTCCTAGTGATGTCATTTGGGCTAACAAATGCACCCGCGGCTTTCATGGACCTCATGAACCGGGTTTGCAAGCCAATGTTGGATAAGTCAGTCATCGTGTTTATCGATGATATTTTGGTGTATTTAAAAAGCGAAGCTGAACATGCACACCACTTACAAGAGGTGTTAGAGACACTTAGACGAGAAAGGTTATATGCGAAATTCTCTAAGTGTGCCTTTTGGTTACGAGAGGTACAATTTCTTGGCCACATCATAAGTGCCGACGGAGTATTGGTGGATCCGTCAAAGATTGAGGCCGTGTCAAAATGGAATCCCCTGAAGAACCCTTCGGAAATTAGAAGCTTTTTGGGGCTTGCGGGATACTATAGGAGATTCATTCAAGATTTCTCCAAGATTGCGTCACCGCTAACAAAACTAACCCGGAAGGGAGAAAAGTTCATTTGGGGTGTAGATCAAGAAAGAGCGTTTCAAACGCTCAAAGAGAAGTTAACTCAAGCTCCGGTATTGACATTGCCGGACGGGGTCGAAGACTTGGTGGTTTATTCGGATGCTTCACTATCGGGGCTTGGATGCGTTTTGATGCAACGGGGCAAAGTCATAGCTTATGCCTCGAGGCAATTAAAGATACACGAGAAGAAATATCCCACGCACGATCTTGAGTTGGCTGCGGTGGTATATGCCTTAAAAATATGGAGGCACTACTTATATGGGGTAAAGTGCACCATATTCACCGATCACAAGAGCTTGAAATACTTCTTCGATCAGAAGGAGTTAAATATGCGACAAAGGCGATGGCTAGAAACGGTGAAAGATTTCGACTGTGAAATACACTATCACCCCGGAAGGGCAAATGTGGTGGCGGATGCTCTGAGCAGAAAAGCGGACTATGTCCCAATACGTGTAAGATCGATGCAGCTCGTGGTGACCTCGGGTATACTTGAACGTATTCGAGAGGCACAATTAGAAGCAGTGAAAGAGGAGAATTGGAAGAAAGAAAGAATAATCGGTCAGTTGAAAGATTTGTCGGATGGGGATAACTGGTTAAAGACCCGATCCGGAAGGATATGGGTTCCAAATACTTGTGGGGTGAAGACGCTTCTACTTGATGAAGCTCATAAATCCCGATATTCAATTCATCCGGGTGCTACCAAGATGTACAATGATCTGAAACAAAATTATTGGTGGCCTGGAATGAAGAGGGATGTGGCGAAGTATGTGGAAAAATGCTTGACATGTCTACAAGTCAAGGCGGAGCACCAAAAACCATACGGCAAACTTCAACCGTTAGAAATCCCGGTTTGGAAATGGGAACATATTACAATGGACCTATTAACCAAATTGCCTAAGACAAATCGTGGTTTCGATGCCATATGGGTAATGGTGGATAGATTGACGAAAAGTGCTCACTTCATTCCGATTCGTGAGACTTATACGTCAGAAAAGATGTCAGAAGTTTACACTAATGAGATAATAGCACGTCATGGAGTACCGGTATCCATCGTGTCTGATAGGGATACCCGGTTCACTTCAAATTTCTGGCGAGATTTCCAAGAGCAAATGGGAACCAAATTGTTCATTAGCACTGCGTACCATCCTCAAACAGATGGACAGAGTGAAAGAACAATACAAACATTAGAGGACATGCTACGGGCATGTATAATCGACTTTGGAGGAAGTTGGGATGTTTACCTACCATTAGTCGAGTTTTCGTATAACAACAGCTACCATGCTAGTATTAAGATGGCGCCGTACGAAATGCTCTATGGTAGGAAATGCCGAACCCCGGTATGTTGGGGTGAAGTGGGTCCACGTGAACTCGCACACCAAGATATAGTACAAGCCACTAATGAAAAGATTGATGTGGTTCGGGCACACTTGAAAGCGGCTCAAGACAGGCAAGAGGCATATGCTGATAAAAGGAATAGGCCAATCGAATTCCAGGTTGGCGACATGGTTATGATAAAAGTTTCCCCATGGAAGGGCGTTATTAGATTCAGAAAAAGGGGGAAGCTAAGCCCGAGGTTTATTGGGCCATTTAAAATCATTGGAAGGGTCGGCAAGGTGGCTTATCGCCTTGAATTACCGGAAGAGTTGAACGGAATACATAGCACGTTCCACGTGTCGCAATTGCGAAAGTGCCTAGCGGACGAAACAGCTTATATCCATTACGATGATATCGAAGTGGATAATAGCCTGAATTATGCGGTGAGACCAGTGGAGATTTTAGATCGAAAGGTCAAGCACTTGCGAAACAAACACATCGATCAAGTCAAGGTCAAATGGGAGCATAGGAAAGGTTCGGACACTACGTGGGAATCCGAAGAGGAGATGCGACGTCTCTACCCTACTTTATTTGGTACGTAATTCGGTTTCGGGGACGAAACCCTTTTAAGGGGGGTGGACTTGTAACACCCCGAAAATATAAAACTTTATATTAGAATTATAAAGTATAAATAAACAAGAATTTACTAACTAGGAAAATTATAACCTAGTTAACTACAAGTCTAGAAATAACTTGAAATAGGGTTAAATAACCAAAACTATATGTTAAACAAAAGTGGAGGGGCCAATGATGTTAAAATTGAAACTTATGTTACTAATTTTAATAAAAACAAAAACCAAACACCCCATTTGGGGGTCTGGTCGATCAAGAACAAGCAGGGGGCGACACCCCCACTCTCAAACCCTAACATCCACAAAATCTCATAAATTGAAGGTGCAAATCTGGTGCAAAACGAAATCCGAGCTTAGAATTGTGATCCTCTTCGCAAGAGGATTATAAGGTACGTAAAATTTGATGAGAATTCTCTACTTGAAATTCTCATGAATTTAGGAAATCTGAAATTTGATGATGCATGTTGGTTACTTGGGTAGATTAGAAAAGATAAAGTGTTTAGGAGCAAAAACCTAGACAACAATATGTGATATCATGATAAAATTCTGAAAATTTCATAAACACAATGAAGGTGATTCATGGGTTTTGTGAGATAATGACAAACACTAGAATGATAGTGGTTGTTCTAGTAATGTTTGACATGTATGAAGTGATTTCAGGATTTTAGAAGATAAAGTTCATGTAAAATAGTTGATTTATGAAGAATTAAGGCTATATGATAAGTTGAGAACTTGATAATTAATAGTGTAAATTTCTGCCCTTAAAGTGTTCGCATAAATGCCTCAAAGAAGGCTTAAATCTGAAAATTTAAGTTAAACCGCATGATTGTGATGTTTAGGAAAAATATGCGAATTGTGAATTGAAAAGAGTTCTAAACATGTTTTGGTTGAACTCAATAGGAAAGGATACCGGAGCTTCAAGCGGACAAGCCGGTGGCGACTTGCGTTTGAAGGGCGTGCACTAAAGGTATGTAACTTGACCCGTTACATTAAACGAATTGTTGTTAAATTAGGCGAAGTCTCATTATAGGATAATTACGGTGTCAAATGTAGCGACTATGATCGTTACTTAAATTAATAGTCTAAGAGTGACATGGGATCGTTTGGTAGTCATCATATTGGGGAATTCCATAAGATGAGCCAAACGGGTCGATTAATTGTGGAAGTTGTTGTTTTAGTGTTTTAGAGAATCAAAATAGAGATACTAATCACAAGAGCATTAAACCATGAGATTGGTAAAGAAATGCAAGTGATGATAAGCCCGGGATATTGGGTATAAAGTATCATAAGTTTACTAGTTATATGGTAGTAATTTGTGTCAAGTAGGAATGGGTCGAATAAATGTATAACGATATATAGACTTTTTGTCCGTAAGTTGAAGTTTTGACATGACTATCGTAATAGGCACGTTGGTAATGAGATTACAGACGTATAGGAAGAAGAATCACTGAAAACGGACTTCCGAATCATAAGATATGGCTATTTTAAGTTGGAACTTGATTAAACTTTGAGATGGGAATCTGCAGCATCAAAGAAATAAACATTCTGAGAAAATCGGGGCTAGGCGTGACGCGAGGGACCTTGGCGTCACGCGGCGCCCCCCTTCCGGAATTTTTTATTTTATTTTCTTGGTTGTTGACCCTTGGAACTTGTTTGTATCCATTTTAACTTGATCAAAACTAACACTTGTTGTGGTTTTGATCGTAGGTGATGTTGGAAACTAACCGGAAGATGATCGAGCAAGCTTTTGAAGAACCGAACACTATTTACAAGCTTCCGCGATGTTTTAATCTCTAATAGACTATGTTTATGGGTTGTAAACAAATTGTTAAAAAAAAACTTTTGGGTGCTCTAACTTAATCGTTAGTTGACTAAGGTTTATGTTACTTATGAACTCGACCTATGAAACTTATGTTAATTTGGTATCTTTTATATAAAAATGGCATGAATTTTTATTAAATTCAAGTAAAATTAGACGGGTGTTACAATTAGTTCATTGTTATCAACAGAAAAACAATATTCAGAAATAGGAGGATAATCCTCATCATCCTCTTCTTGCTCCACTGCATGCACGTTCTGGTTATCAGATCTATTGGATGGTTTGGATTTGTTGTTCCTGAAGTAGGATCCTTGTTTTCCTGTTTTGAGGATCCTGCCAGTCTTTCTTAGATCCTTTTATCATCCTCTAAGCGGATGAATCTAAGGGCCCTGGTTCTTACTTCATCCAGATTTCTGCAAGGGGTCATGACAAGATCATCATAGAACTGTGAATCCTTAAGTAATCCCATTTTGAAGGCTTCTACAGCCGTAGCTATATCCAGATTAGGAATTTCCAAGGATTCTCTACTGAATTTAGTAATATAATCTCTAAGCGATTCATTTTGACCTTGTTTTACCCTATATAGATCACTAGTTAAACGTTCAAATTTCCTACTGCATGAGAATTGGCTATTAAAAAATTAACTAGATTAGCAAATGAAGTAATAGATTAAGGGGGAAGACTTAGCAACCATTTAAGAGCTGATCCTGTAAGTGTGGATTCGAAACCCTTGCATAGACATGCTTCTTTTAACCTCTCCGGGATGGGATTGATCTCCATCCTTTCTCTGTATTGAGCTACATACTCTTCTGGATCCGTTGAGCCAACATATAGCTTCATGGTTGGTATTTGAAACCTCTTCGATATCTCTGCATCACAAATAGGTGGTGCAAAACGAGATATCTTGTGACTCCCATCTGGAATTTCAGGAATGGGTTTAACCACTCCCGGAATGCTGGATATCATATCCTTGAGCTTTTGTAACTCTCTGGCCATAGCTTGGTTGATACCTGTATCCTGCACAAAGCCATGGTTAGCATTATAAGAATTATTCAAAGTGTTACCTCCTGAAGGATTCAAGTTTGGGATTCCGGATGTGAATCCATATTGACGTGATTCTGGCATGATCGAGGAACCAGACGAAGCAATAGTCTGCATAGGGATGAAGTCTCCCAAATGAATGTCTGAACTTCCGGGTTGTACACTTCTTAAGGATCCTTGATCCTGATAGATATTGAATCCTTGGTATGTTGAGACTGGGTGTCTTGGAGGATAATCCATGGATCCGTAAACCTGAGATGAGGATCCCTGAACCTGAGAGGAGGATCCTTGAACCTGAGAGGATCCCTGAACCTGAGAAGAGGATCCCTGACCCTGGAATGAGGATCCTTGAATCGTCTGTGCTCCCACATATCCTCCAGAACTGAAGAAGGATCCTTGATGCGGGGAGGAGGATCCTTGAGGCTAAAGAGAGGATCCTGAAGGCTGAAAGTAGGATCCTTGAGCCTGAGTCATTGCCAACAATCCATAACGTATACTCGACAATCCACCCTGGTATTGAGTGCCTGATGCTGTGGAGTGCTAGGCTGTTATGGCTGGAGAATCAAAATTCAGTGATCTGGGCACCAATGGAGAGTGATCCTCCGGTGATCTCTTCAATTTCTTGATGTCATCAATCTCTCGAAGGATCCTGTCATTAGTTATGTCCTGCTGCTGCATGTGATCCTTCATCTGCAAAATCAAAGAATAAAGATCATTATTAGTAGGACCAAAAGAAGCAGTAGAAGTTGGGTTTAGGAAAATGGGGGTTTGTTTCTTCGCAGCATTCTCAGCGTTCTTCTAGGATCCAGAAGGTGCAGGAGGCAAAGGTGGAATGCCCTGTGAAGAGGTGATCGCCGGCATGGAGCTTGAAGTGTTTTTTCCCTGGGAAGCCATGTGGTTGAAGGTAATGAACCGAAATCAACAAAATTTCTCAGAAATGAAGCACGAATTGCCCCACGGTGGGCGCTAAACTGTTTTGGTCAAAAATCACACAAGGATAATGCAACCAAATCTGATTTTGTGAGGTGTGATGCTTGAATTGATAAATAAATGTATGAACAGTATATGAATGAAATGAATGTTGGACACGAGGATTTATACGAGGAAAAAGCCCTTGATCAATGTATGATCTCCGGCACAAAAAACCTCGGGTGATGGAAACTACCGATCACCAACTATATTAAACAAACAATGTATACAATTCGGGATGACAACAAGCTTGTTACAAGGATCACTAGTGTGCAATAAGTGTGTAATCGCCAATAAGTTGCAGAGAGTTCTCGAGTAGTGTGTGTTTGCTAATTTTTCTATCTAATCAAGCTTGTTATCCCCTTATAAAAATAGAAATAAACTAGCTAACTAACAATCCGCAAAAGATGCTAGCTTCCCACGAGCTCTATAACGGTCACAAAGGCCATGCACGTGCAGAATAATGGAGCATATTCTCCTGGAATCTCGGCAAGACCAAGTCCCACTCGAATACTCCTGCAAAACGAGTACAAATACAATGGAAACAACTGTTAGTATAAGGATAATAATGAGGATCCTGGATCCTTATTCCTGCAACGTCTTCTGAGGATCCTTAATTCATACTGAACTGAGGATCCGTGATCCTGGCTGCACTTGAGGATCCGTGATCCATAAGATGTTAAAATCCATCCCTAACACTTTGGTTTTGTAAATAACATATCAACTTATGCTTTGGATTTGAAAATAGCACATCAATTATCCTTTGGTAGTATATTAAAATATACTTTAGTTTATGCAATAACAATGTCGGTAGTATATCAACTATACTTTAGTAAATAATATCACGTTGGTAGTATGTCAGAACATACCTAAAATCGTGGTTTGGTAATATATCAAACTATATTTTAGTAAACGATAGCATATCAAATTATGCTTTGGCAAACTGTATCATGTTGGAAGTATATCGAAATATACCATAAATCGCGATTTAGCAATACATTCAAACCTTAGTGCATCAAACTACACTTTAGAGACTATAGAAATACCACAAAGGCAAATTCTATTTGGTTAAAATTTGGTTTCTGACATTCCATACAACAGGAATGGGGTGTCTAGTCCTATAGCTCTATATCGTACTACCAATCGGCTTGATCATTGTTAATGAATGTATAAGTAAACATATAAGCAAACAAATAGTCGTAACAAACTTGGAAATCAGTGTTTAAACCATGGATAATAGTTCAATTCGTCAAAAGATAGTTCAATGCATGTGTAATCATATAGTCGAAATCATGAAAATAGCGTATCGGCACATATGTATCACCCCAAAACATTGGAAAACATAAAAGAGGGGACTATGTATTCACTTGAGATTGTAAGTATCCTCGATTAAGTGTCCTAAGAAAGCTCGGGAATCAAGGAATCAAGTGGTACCTAGTAATCGGGTTGCTAGTTAAAGAATCGGTACCTAAATCAGGAGATCGGGTAGAATGAGGTCTCGTAAACCAAATGAGTATTGCAACTCATGTGATATGGTTTAACAAAGCCTACATTCTAAATCGGAATCTATCCTAAGTGTTTACGACCCATTAAGGTAGCTTACGCTACTTTAACGTGTCGTTCGCGCGAATGCGCGTTCGAGACGCATAACTGGTCCTATGACAAGTATTATATGCCCTAACATGTTTAAATATGTTGCATAATCAGTTTAAGTGACAAAAGTTAAGTTACATATGCTTAAATACCAATTATGCATGAAAAGGGCATTTTGGTCATTTACCTAAGGCATATAAACTACCTATCATACAACTAATTAGACTAAGTGACCATAAGGTATAACCTCGGAAGGTTATTCCCTATACAACTATGGTCACAAAATATGTTTGGTCGGATCCTAACGATCGACCAAACGGGTTGGGTTCGAAAGTCTAAGCGGTTGTTAAGACCGCTTATCTTACGACCCTATACAAGCACTAGACTAAAAGTGACGAGTTAAACATGTTAAAACATGTTTAACTAAGTTAGAAAACAAGTTTGATATCAAAAAAAGTGTTTTGATACCCGAAAGTAGTTTCGTTGCAAAATACGCATAAACACGTATTTTGACCGAAACTTTGACTCGTCACTTTGACTAATCAACGTGGTAATCAGTAGGTATACTCACAAGGGACTATAACCATCGTGATTACGCTCACGTTGCAAACTTCAAACGAACTTTGTGTTGAACAACTCGTGGTCAAAGCAGAAAAACAAACATTGTTTGACTTTCATGCTTGAAAAGCATAAAAAGCATGAAAGAAACTTACAAAAGGTCCAAGCAATGAAGATTTGATTCAAATTGCTCAGGTATGAAGTATGAAAACTCCAACTTAGAGCAGAAATTGAATCAAGTGTGAAGAACCAAATGAGAACCCATTGCTATTTATAGGAATATTGGATCATCAAGATCATTCCAAGTGTTAGGAAGGTGTAATCTTGGCCCTACATTTGTGCACATGGTTTATAAATACAATGGGGACCCAAAACCAGCTCCAGGTATTGAGAATTTTGCATAAATAACCCTGGAATTGAAGCTGGTTGCTGAAAATAAGATGCTAATTTTGGTCCTCTGTCACATGGCATGCTAGGGAGTCCCTGGGCTGGCGCGTGGCTCGGGGGAGCTCAGTTCCAAGTTTCCAGAATTGTCAAAACAGGTCCCTGCACGCTTAAAACTTGATTTTTGGCATGTTTAAGCTCTGTTAACCCCATTTCAAGGATCTAAAATGAAATTAAAGTATAGAGAGCTTAAAATATGCTCAAAAATATCTCGGATGTCGGTTCGTTTGGTCGTACGGTCACATTATTCGGTTAATTACGACGAAAACTCGAACGGACGCGAAAACGATCCAAATTACACGACGAATGGTATTTTTGCATTCCAATCACTAAAATAAAATATTTTAATGATTACAAAAATTTTTGGATGTCCGGATATGTTAAGAACGTAAGATATGCGCGAAAATGCAAACTTATGCACTTTTTGACGCTTTTAGTCCCTGTTGATCAAATAAGTTTATTTTCGCATACCGAACCCCTCAAAGCCTATTTCTAAGCTATGTAAAGAATATTTAGGGTATGTTTAACTTATGATCAAGTTCCAGAATGTTCGTTACCACATGAATCTACATACTTTCGCAGTTTGACGCAAATAGTCCCTGCGATCGAATAAACTTGTTTTCGACACACCAAACCCTCCAAAACTTATTTCTAAGTTATGTAAAGGTTATTTTGGGTATGTTAAGCCTATGTCACTATTCCGGAGTGTTTTTCGTGTTAAAGTGATTATATTTACGCATCAGTTCGCGTATAACCTTCCAGAAAACGATTTAAAACTCGAAATCGAACAAGAATTGATATGTGCAAATGATACACATATTTATACAAATCCCAAGTATGAAACACAATATTTCATTATTTTTGTATTTGTATGATGGTCGTAGTTTCACAGGTGTCACATTTTGGGACCGAGTTTTCAATCATTTTTGTCGTCATCTTATGCAGACAACCCGTGAAATGGATGAAGTTAGGAGGCGGGGTTGTTTACTCTACTTAAGATGTTCATTGTTTTTGTTGGTGCAGTTGTCTGTCGACTTCATCTTCGTTCGAGTCTTAGATTATAACTGATAGATCAGGGCTTGTAGTATGAGAAATTTAGGGTTTTGAGTGTTGTTTGAAGCTAATTTCGCTTGAATGTGTGATTCCGCTTGAAAGTGACAAACACCATTTCAAGCGAAATCATCATAAGCTATTTCGCTTGAAATGACATGTGTCACTTTCAAGCGAAATCTCAGCAACTATATATAGCCTTGAAGCGTAATCAGTTATAGAGTTCTTGTTCCGGTGAGCCGAAGTGCTACCGAAGTGTCTACATACTGTAAACTGTTTGAAGATCAATAAACGAGACATTTAATAGTGAATACAAGCTAAAAAAAGACAGAATCAATGAATTCCGCCTCTGATTCTGTCTGAGCACTCTTCTGATCGACTCGTTAGATCGTTTCACGATCCTACATGTGGTATCAGAGCTCAGGAAGAAGAGTTCTTACCGTTTAGCTTGTTTTCGCTGGAAAATTCTGATTTCTACACCTTTTTTCAAAATTAATCAAGTTTTCACGGTTAAAATGGATTGATTTTCACGTATAGTGTGCGAAACATTGAATTAACAAACCCTTGAAAGAATCAGACCTAAAATCGGCCTAGAACTTGATCATTTTTGCCAAAAACAGATCGAATTGATGATGTCAGCAACATTTCAAGCGAAATCAGCTGATTAATTCCGCTTGAAATCCTTATTTCGCTTGAAAATCTCATCAGATTCCGCTTGAAATAGGTTTTTTCGCTTCAAAGGTATAATCCCGCTTGAAAGTTTTCAAGCGAAATAACTCATTTCGCTTCAAGAAGTGATTTCTTTTGAAAACTGATTCCTCTTGAAACATCTCAAGCGAAATCAGTTATTTCGCTTCAAAACCATATTTCACTTGAAAGTGTTTGTTACCAAAACATGGAAACTAAAGAAGATATTGCATTGTATTACTATGTATCTCAACAAGAGAGTTATACTGTGATTAAAGAAGAACCAGTTTTCGAAGAATCAATTTCAAAAGAACCAGTTTCAGTAAAAATGGATTCAGAAACTGATCTAGATAAGTTTGAAAATAATCCGAAAGTTGATTCAGAAAAAGCTAAAAATATTTCAGAGATTGTTTCGGGGAATGTACCAGTGTTTGATAACTCATCAGATGAAGAGAGTGATGATGACAGTAATGAAATTAGTCAACTTGAATTTTATAGAATTTTGATGGCACCTGATTTGTATAATATGCTTGTTGCAGCAAAATTGGAGTTACTAAAAACTAAACGAGCTGCAAAAATGAAGGATCAAAAGGCAGCATATGTGGAAGAAAATGTTCAAGTTATGAAAAAACAGGGTGAACAAATTCCAGCTGTTAAGATTGAGAAAGAAGAATCTGAAAAGCTTGGATCTTCAAATTCTGAATCAGTATGTTCTAAATGTGATAAATTTGAAGCTGCCAATGACAAACTTTTGAAGGATGTGGAAAGTTTGACATTGGAAATCAAAGATTTGAAGGAACAGGTTAAAGAAATTTCAGCTTTTAAGGATGAGAAGAAAGCTGATGATAAACAGATTCTTGTTTTGCAGGAAAATTGTGAGAAACTGAAATCTGAGAATGTTAAACTGTTAAGTGATTTGAACAGTTTGACATTAGAAAACAAGGTTTTAAAGGAGAAAGAAAAGGAATTTGAAAGCAAAAAGAAGTCTTCAGAAAATGAAGATTTATGGATAAAGCTGGAGAACAAAAATTTGAAAGCAAATGAAACAAAATTTCAAGAACAGTTAAAAATTTTAGAAAATGAAAAATCTGTTCTTGAAAACATTAAAATTGAAAATGAAAAGACAATCAAGTCTCATCTTGAGAGAATATCTCAGCTTGAAAATGAAGCTAAGAATTCAAGGAACAAAATTGATGAGCTTGAAAAGAAATTGAAAGGTTTTGTGACCTCATCAGAATTTCTGAATCCTCCTTGTCCAAAACCGATCAATTCTGTTCCAATAAGTAACAATGTCACAAACTTTGACAAAGTCAAAGTTGAGGATTGTGATGAGAAAACTGATGATGAAACTGAAAAAAGAAAAATATTTTTGAAATTGAATGAAATGTTTCAAGAAACTGTTCTACATTCTACTGAAAAAGGTGAATGCTCAATGCAAAAACCTGTAAAGAAGAATGTGGAACAAAAACAAAAAGATAAAAAACCGAAAAATGTTCAAAAAGAAAATAAAAGCTCATCAGTTCAATCATCCAATCGTGATAAAAAATCACAAAAATTGGAAAATCAAAACTCAAAAATTGTTGGTAATAAGTGGTGCAGGTTTGACCACAGTGCTCAAAAGCCAAATCCAGCAAACAAGAGGAGCAAGGATTATCACCAAGCCAAATAGTGTTATGATCTGAATGTTTGGACTGAAGGTGGTGATTGGTACGATAACAGGGTGTGTTACACTTGTGGTGTGAAAGGACACATTGCTGTTAACTGCCAAAGTTGGAGTTATGAGACGAGAAGATGCTTTGAATGCAATATCAAAGGTCACATTGCTAGAGATTGCCCAATGAGATCAAAGGGAAGATCGAGTGCTGAATTTCATAAAATGGCAAAGAAACCAGTCAATGTCAAAGCAAAGCCCAAAGAACAGAAAGTTCAAGAACCTAAAGTTCAAGAACAGAAAGTTCTAGAAAAGAAAGTGAAGCTTTCACAAGGGCAGAAAGACAGACTGAGAAAGAAGAGGAAGAAAGCGAGAGAATATCTCGAAAGGATTTTGTCCCCAGATACAACTGGTAAAACAGATAAAAGTTCTGATAAATCGTCTTGCACACCAAAGAAGAGCAATTCAAGCAAAATTGAATTCATCAGATACAATTCTGAGGACAAAGGAGGAAGTAAAGAAAGAGAAGGCAGTTAATCAAGAGATTAACAAATCTGGCGATGAATTTGTTTATCTGGAAACAAAGGAGCCACGTTCAGGCGATGAATCTGACACTTCAAAGTCAGACAAGCCACATTCAGGCAATGATTCTGGTTCATCAAAGCCAGAAGAGCCATTTGTTGAGGTAAAATCTGAGAATTCTGGTCTAACAATGGATGATGCAAATTTTCCACCATTGTTGAACAAGAATTCAAAATCACCCAAGGATCGTCAGGCTTGGGTGAATTTGTTTAAATGAAAAACCTGACTTGCCGAAGCTCCCAGGTTGGTAAGTGTGGAGCAGGAATCGGCACATTTCTTGAGAAATTCACGAAAGTGATATTTCGACTTAGAAGTGGTAAATCAGGGACATTAAGTTGTACTTGATTTTTTACAAGAGATTATGTTGAAAAATCTAGAAATGTTAATAAGGTGATGAAAGATCCCCATGTTTGAGAAATGACACACAAAAATAATTTTCCGGAAAAACCATTTTGATTAAAATAAACTTAAGTGTTTTGAAATCACTATGGGAAAATAGTTTGTTGTCAGGGGGAGTTCTGATTGTTTAAGCCAAGTGAATGGAGAATTGAAGTGATTCTCATCATGTTGTCACATTTCTTGTACAGCTTGTTTTCAAATTTTCCCAGAAAATCAAAATTGAGACATATTTTGATTTTAGGGGGAGTAAAAATTTTTAAAAAATTAGAAAATTTGAAAATTAAAAAACATTGAAAAATGAAAAAATGAGTTTTGTTGTGAAAAAGAGGAAATGATAGTAAATTAGTTAGACTGTCACAGCATGCTAAAGAAATGGAAAGATAAAATGTGATAAACGATCTCACTAAAGATGTGACGGTAGGCTCAGCTAGACTAGTAGATTTGCGATAACGATACAAACATAAATGAAAAAGCCTAGTTCTAGTGGGAAACATGGTCAAAAGCATAGTACTTAGTTTTGTCCTTCTTGATTGTGTGCCTACTCAGTAATCGCTGATTGTCGAAAGACATAAAACTGGTTAAGTTTGTGAACTTTCACAACTTTGCTGAAAAGTCGCTGTGATTGTGCATTTTATTTTGCAAAGATTTAAACTTGTTTTATTTCTTTATTTTGTTTAAGCATTGGACATCCTCTGTGTATACGTGAGTATCAACCTGGATGTTATTGCCTAAACGTTCTGCTTTATTTTCTTTGGTGTTTCGTTTAAGCTTTGGATCACCTCTGCGTATACGGAAGTATCGACCTGGTGGTTAAATCCTAAACAACTTCAACTTATTTTTATTTTCTTATTTTGTTTAAACATTGGACTTTCTCTACGTATACGGAAGTATCGATCTGATTGTTAATGTTTAAACATTCTGCTTTATTTTCGCACAAATCACAGTTGATAAAAGTTTAAAGGCATTACTTGAGTCAGTGTATTGCATGATGAGGGGATATGCTGAGATCGTGGGGTCCATAAGAATTCAGTGCAAAATTAATATACTTTAACGTATCGGTAAGCATTTCGAAAGTTTTTAGATTGAGTTTAAGTGGACAACAATATCGTCAATCAACGTGAATCGTTTAGAACTGAAAATGTTTAAAGCTTAACGTTGCTAGTGATTGGTCACAAAAACTGATATGATCCTCTTACACAAATTCACAAAAATATTGTTTGTAAATATTTCATTTCTGCATTTAAATTCTATTCTTGCATTTATGTTTCTTTAAAAAATACAAAAAGATTTTCGACAACTGATATTGGAGAGCTGATATTCAAAATTTCAAGTGCTGAACATGATGAATAGGTTTGGGAAGTGTGTATACTGAATTGAAAATTTTGAATTAAGAAAGAAGTTGAGATTAGTTAATCAGGGTCATTAATTTAAACTTGATGTAACTATTACTAGTAAGTTGTTCTTATTGATTTAAGTAAAAACTTATGTTTCGGTTGAAAATTGTGTAGGTGATGAGCTTAAACAGAGTTAAAGCCAGGATTTGATTTCAAAGGCGATAACTAATTCCAGACTGAAAATCCCAGCTTGATGAAAGGGGGAGTCTGACGAGGTTAGAGCTAGAGAAAAAGATCAGGGTACATGATTCCGGGAGAAATTCCTGAAGAAGACCGATCAAGATTGAAGAGTCGTCATGTTGAAGACTCTCACTAAAGATTCCGTCAACATTCAAGGGGGAGTCTGTTGGTGCAGTTGTCTGTCGACTTCATCTTCGTTCGAGTCTTAGATTAGAACTGATAGATCAGGGCTTGTATTATGAGAAATTTAGGGTTTTGAGTGTTGTTTTAAGCTAATTTCGCTTGAATGTGTGATTCCGCTTGAAAGTGACAAACACCATTTCAAGCGAAATCATCATAAGCTATTTCGCTTGAAATGACATGTGTCACTTTCAAGCGAAATCTCAGCAACTATATATAGCCTTGAAGCGTAATCAGTTATAGAGTTCTTGTTCCGGTGAGCCGAAGTGCTGCCGAAGTGTCTACATGCTGTAAATTGTTTGAAGATCAATAAACGAGACATTTAATAGTGAATACAAGCTAAACAAAGACAGAATCAATGAATTCCGCCTCTGATTCTGTCTGAGCACTCTTCTGATCGACTCGTTAGATCGTTTCACGATCCTACAGTTTTCTTCGATTTACAACAACGTTCAAAATCCTGATAATGATCTTTCTGAAAATGATCTCATCATAGAGGCGTACCTTGACTACGCTGAGAAATACGATGACGTGTTCGAACACTTGAATGTTTGGGAAATTATGAAGAATCAAATATGAAGACGAATGTTACTTGTTATTTTGTGTTGTCATGTTTTATTTAACGTTTATGTTTATGTTTAATTGTTTATGTTTATGTTTATATATAATTTATGTTTATGTTTATGTTTACGTTTATATTCATAGCATCTATTGCTTATTGCTTTTAAAGATTTTCAATTGAAACTAAAAAAACTTTCGTTAAATTGTGTATTTAGTAGCTTCTATTCATACAAGTTCTTATGAGTATCATTTCAAGATTCTGCAAAATTTTGGACCATTACGATTGCAGTTAGAAGCAATGGAAAATGACTGTTTTAGCTTCTTAGATGTAACCTTAAAACTCCTATTTTTTTATTTTATGCATTTAATATAAAAAACGTAATAAAGCCCAAAGTGTGAAACTAAACCGGAACCAAACCGTTACTAATGGTTCAGTTTGGTTTAAATTTTTGACGATTTGGTCTCAGTTTTCGATAGTCAAAAACCGTTACTAACGGGGCTGATTTTAGCAAAAAAATTGCACGAGCCACGTATTTTAACACTGATAAAACGGGTCTTGCCGGTGTAGCCCTCCCCGTATCATTTAACGACATGAAAGTCCCATGTGAGGTTTTCATCTCGGCCAGGTCCGTTTGCCCATCAACACTCGGGGCTGGCAGAAACGGGCCCGCGAAGTGGCTTCTGAGGGGTGATTATACCAAAAAAAAAAATCGCACAACATATAATTAAAACGAAGAATTAAAAACTTGCTAATAAACGGCATGTTGCAAATTAGATTTAAGTAAAACAAACACTCTAAATACAATACCTTAATCCGGAAATAATTGTTTGTTAGCCTCATCGACTATCATTTTGCTAGTAGACGCCATATCAAAATTGACTTCCAAAATACTATCATACAATTTGATGGCGAGCTTGTGTCGCATTTGCATTGCGGTTTCTTTTGGTTGTTCATGTTGACGTAAGAGAGGTTGATTGTTAATCAACTTCTCCATGAAAATGCATACCCAAACGCCACAATCACCTAAAGATCCGCATTGTTGAGGGACGTTATCTGGGTAAACAACCTTGTACGGGAATGACAATGACCAACCCTTGTCATCATAATAATCGTTCATTCTCAACCACGAGTCAAATGCAAAATTTATATGACATATGATTTTTGTTCTCTCTTTGTCTATTGACGAACAATCGAGCAAACTGTAGATATAAAAAAATGAAAGGATTACTAAACATCACCGACAACACTAAAAAAGATAAATTACACTAACCTATTATATATCGTTAACGTTTTCTCATGCAGGTGGAAAACTCCCAACAACCAATGCTTGTTTTGTACGTTCAACGGAACAAAAACCTACAAATATTCGACAAACTCACTAAAAAATAAACCAAAGAAAATACTTATAACTAAAAATTAAATTTTTTGTTACCTCGTCAACTTGGTCAATTCGTGGCAAGGGCTCTAATGATCCATCGAAATAATACTTAAACATATTATCGACCATTGGAAATGAGGTGGTAAAATACACCAACGGTCGGTCTTCTTTCTCGAATTATACAAGTCTATCATGCAAGTATAGATGTGTTGTAAAACGATAGAGTGTTAAATATATTGTAAATTATAATCTAAATGTTATTTTACGTAACAAAGTTGGTTCTTACATCATCGTCTAACCAACCGCTCCCCTGTTTGCCTAGCAAAGAAAGCCAAAAGTCGGCCAACTTCTGTGGCAATTGTAAGGCCAAGTTTTCGAAACCTCGACTCACCTTTCTTAACCGCAGCTTGCTCCTTTTCGGCCCACTCCTTTATTTCATTTTTTTCCAGCGGAACTTCTTTATCTTGTTTCCGTTTTTGCCTACCCTCCACTTTGTTCAAAACAACGAAAGGTGACAGCAACCATGAGCTCGGCTTTGATAACCTATCGGATTTTCTAATCTCGGCGACTTCTATGTCCTCGATCTGCCGCAAAAATAATACCTCGTTATAAATCATTTTGAGAATTTTTACTTGTTAATATTTTACATAGAAAAGTGACTCACTTTTTCATTACTCGAATGCAACTTATCGGTCTTAACATGATAATCGCTACAATTGTCATTTGCACCATACGAGACCGCATCAACCTAAAATAAACAATATTTTTTTGCTAATGAATACATTATTTCTATGTAATTCAAATGTCCAACAAATATACCCTTTCAGTAGCATTAGATGCTCCATCTGCTCCCTTAGAAATTGTCGACTATAAAAACGTTACAATATAAGATATAGTAGGTAAGAATTGTTTGATAAAGAAATAAGTGGTTTACTGTTACCTCCGGCTTCACCAGCTTAGCCAACCTCTGGTAGTTTACCTCAAACCGATCGTCTAGAAGTTTTTGAAATCGTTCTATCAAAAAGTTTTGTGTTTCATCATCAACATGATACCCACCAAGCGGTTTTCCACTTCTTTTTTTTTCTTGAATGTGGGGATGCATTCATGTTATAATGAGCTTCCGAACCCAAAAAACCATCGACCTTGCCATGAAAACCGTCTAAACCATCATTGCCTCCACCGTCTACCTCCATATTTTCAAACACATGTGGTTCCAAAGACGTCTGCATTTTTTCTGAGACTGGTTTCATTTAACCAAAACTGAATAGGTGTTCAAACTCGAGCCGAACCACACGGTATCCGACTCTTCGCTGGTGGGAACTAAATCAGACGTTGGAAAATATTCATCAATCTGCATTTAATTAACATAATAGTTTTAATAAAATATATAATATATCCAAGTAAAATACAAATTCCAAACACAATACCATTGTCGAATCTTGAATTATCCGATCCACAGAGTTCCGTGCTAGCCTCTTTCCTTGGCCCCAACTCAAAAATCTTGGACTTTTTTGAGCGATATAAAATCCGCTCCTAGATTTCAACTCAGGAAAACTTTCTAAAATCCAAAACTGCAAAATTAAATAAGTATACCTAATTAGGAAAACTTTCTAAAATCCAAAACTGCAAAATTAATCTGTTGATGTACCTTGAATGGCCAAACGCAGCCGGGTAACGAAAAACCCTTGTTTTGTGGCTGGTGCCGTTGGATTAGATTGTAAACGTGTGTACATGTGTTCAGCCAGAGATAAGTACCCCATGGAAATTGGTTCCAAGCTTCCAAATTATCGACCAGATTTAACAATAGCTCGTCAACAGCCTGGTAGACTTGGCTGCCTTTAAAAGATTCAACCATCATCAAAAGGCAAATCCGAAGACAATCATTTTCTATGTACTCTGTCCAATCAGACCCAAACAACTCTTCTAGTTGACGTTGCCTAACCACTTTGTAATTTCTGAAATATCTACTCCTGAATGAGTTAGGGGATTGCTCGGATAGAAAACTTTCTACTGCTCCAAATCTAAACCCGGTTATTAGACAAAAATCTTTTGGTGTAAATTTCAAAGTGTGTACACCTATTGCATAAGATATTCCCTCAATAGGATTATCTTTTTGAAGTTGTCGTTCCACAACTGCTTGCAAAAGATTGCTTTAACAGATAATGTTTTTAATGTTCAACTAATCTCCAAAACAGCTTTGCCTAAACCGGTTTTCTAAGGAAGCAGACATTTTGTCCTTCAGTTTGTCAACTATCGTCCAAACGGCTCTAACTTTAATCCTAGGAACCTTAGGTTAAAATATAAATTAATCTTCGACAATAAACAACATAATAAAATTGAAGAATAAACATACTAATCTTCAACAATAATCAAAATGATAGACTTGAAGAATAAAAATAAAATACTAATGAAAGAAATACTTACCTTCTGTTTACATGTTTTGTCTTGCATCAAAACTTTCAAATTCGGATTGAGGTCGTCATTAATGTTTCCAAAGCCAATGTTTCCGTCGTTGCCAACGTTTTCGTACCTAGTGTTTTCGTTGTTACGAAGGTTTCAGAAGTAAATTTCTCCGGCGTTAGCAATGTTCCGAAGTCACTGTTTCCGGCGTTACCACCAAGGTTTCCGAATCCACTGTCTCCGTCGTCAACAAGGTTTCCGAATCCAATATCTGGGTCTTGACCCAAGTTACCACGTGATGGGGACACTAGAATACGGGTCGGGTCAAACGTTTTTTGTGAGTGTTTGGCACCGGAAATGAGTCGGGTTACACTATTACGATCGTTCAACAGGGTCGGGTCTCGTGGTGGTCCCTGGTTTAGCGTCAATGGAGTTTGGGAATGAAAGTGAGATGTGGTCCGTCATCTATGATGCGTCTGGCAGACACTTCATGAGAACACGTGTAGGCACGGTAAACGTCGCTGGACGCTTCCCAATTCAATGGCCGACGCAAGAGGATAACAAGGAGGGCAGACGTCTCGATTTTTGGAAGCGCCTGCCGACTCTTCGGAAGCGTCGGCTACCCAATTAAATTAACAAATAATTTCCCCTAATATTATTATCGGCTGACGCAAGAAGGCAGGATAACGACAGAAGACGCAAGAGGATAACGAGGGCAGACGCAAGACGTCTCGATTTTTGAAAGCGTCTGTCGACTCTTCGGAAGCGTCGGCTAAATTATTAAGTAGGATGCCGGACGTCTCAAGCTTTGGAAGCGTTTTTCGACTCTTCGGAAGCGTCGGCTAACTTATTAAATTAATAATATACAGTAATATTAATATTTGGGCTATTATTTTTGTATGGCAAAATATTTATACAATTCCCTTTAAAATACTGTTTAATTGCTTTGCCTTTGTCAAGCTAAATTATGTCTGATCGCCGTGGGAAAAGCATAGCTAATGACGAATATTGTTCCCAACCCGCTAAGAAATCTTCTAGTTGGATCTTAAGTAGGTGGAGGCGCCCGACGAATGTAAGCGAGACATCATCATTCAACGAAAATGCAAACCAACCCGCTCCGGAGGAAGATCAGTTTATACACAATCAACAAAGCCTACACCAGCACAACAACGGTAGATGGGCTATACCAGACGACGAAACAGAAAATTGGTCTAAAGATGTTGTCGAATTCTATAATAAAGGGGATTCTCTGTTCTGTTGCTCAACCGTTTTTTCAAGGACTGTAGAACTTGACAAAAAAATTTGGGGAACTTTGTTGGGCAAACGTTTAAACTGTAATCTCACCGAAACAGTAAGAATTATTAAGTATTTATAAATTTATTTATTTTTTATTTTATTTCTTAGTAACAAACTTAAAATTTTAATTTTTTTATAGCATATTGAAGGTTGGGTTGGAAGACTTATGAACTGGAGAAGTAGAAAGCTACAAAAAGATCCCTTGCTAAATATGCGTTGGACGATTCTACCACCAAAGTTTTATGAAAGCTTGTTAGACTCCGTTCCAAAAAACGTGGCTAGCTATTGCAACGGTAAATTAAGCCCGTTTCCATCTTTTTTTGATGTTGATTACGTTTTCTTCCCAATACCGCTCAACAATAAAGAATGGTTGCTTATAAGAGTAGAGTTGGAGACCCAACAACTGCTTATTTACGCATGGGAGAACGTTTGTGCCGGCCCAAAATACAGGACTGTCATTCACCCTCTGTTGAGAAAGGTTGCTGTGTATTTTGGAGCAGTTTTGGTAAACATGCGATACTGGAAAAAAACTGGTCAACAAGAAAAATGCATGACATTCGAGCTTAACGATGATTATGTAGTGTTTGGCGGATCACTGGCAGGTAATGAAGTTGTGTACGTTTGTATGCTCATGGAGCATCTGGTTACGGATAAACCAATTAATCTAGCAGGCGATATTCAACAAAGGTTTTTAGATTACAGACGGTTCATGGCTGATAAGATGTATTTTTGGCGGTGTTTACCCCGTCCCAATATGGCGTAATTTTCTTTACTTTGTGTTTGTATTAAATTTGTCATTTTCTTAATTGAGTTTTGTATTAATGAAACCATGGATTATTATATCCTGATTACTAAAAGAAGGCGTTGGCTAACTTATTAAATTAATAATTTAATAATTTTCCCCTAATATTAAAACGTCCCCGGACCGTTTGTGTTTTTTAGGTAACATCTGATTTTTTTGTAAAAAAAAGGTAACATCTAATTAAAAGTTTATTTAATACACATTAATACCATACAAAACACTTAATCTACTAAAAATAACCTTATGGTCTGCCACTCCGAGACATGTTTGAAATCCCGCCCAACCTGGTGCCAATAGTTGATGAGAGCGATTTGTAAGGTGTCGTCCTCATCGATGTCACCACCCAGGTACTCAACCTCGTTGTGGATTTGCTCAAACCACTGACAATCTAAATGTATCACCCTAAACCGTGAGGACAAAGCATCCACGGTTCGGTAGTGTGGGCCCGTATGTGCTGTGAAATCTTGCATTACTCTCCTTATCACACCCCAACCGATGACGGAAACATCGGGGAACGGCACTAAGCGATCCAGATTGCTCAAGAGATTCCACAACACTATCTGTTTCGATAATGATTAATCAATTTTCATAAATAAATCTAAAACATCAAACATGTTTCACAACCACACAAAGTCTCAAAAATAACATACGAATTAAACATTGTTCAAAATTGTCTAAATTTTCTAAGATGAGTTTCTAAGCATCATCCTAGCTTGTTTCTTCAGCATCCAAACTTATCAACCTGCAACATGTATTAAAATACTATCAACAAAAATGTTGGCGAGCATACAAGTTTAAATACATAGCATAATAGTTTAAAAACTCATATCCAACATGAAAACATATAATAAGTTTCACCATGCTAGTTTACGCAGTCCAAGTGATAGCCCAAGTTTCCAATGCGTTAAGTGCCTTTCCCAAAGACTAACGGGAGGTTAAATGTCTCATCCTAACAATACCCCAAAGACTAACGGGGAGGTGCATTACCCCTATAGCGCTACCATTGTTAAGGTGGAACTACACACATGGATTAAACGTTCACATAGCATAAAAGTCTCAAGTATCAAGTTTCATGTTTAAGGAGGATAGAGTATGTTTCAAATAAGTGTCAAGTGTCTTGATATATAGAATACATGTTGCATCCCAAAAGTGTTTAAAACAAAAAATGGATCGAGTATACTCACAGTGGGTGCTTAAACCAAACACTGCTAAGATTGGATCGAAGGGAGCGCTGGATCAGCCTGCGTGTGGGGAACAGAGCATAAGTCCTCTATGTGCTGACCCGGTTGGGAACAGAGTGTCGAACAGTGCGAAAATTGAGTAAAAGTGTCTGATAGAATACCTGAGCGGATGACCATTCGAACGGATGGCCATTCGAACAGTGGGTGTTTGCGAACTGTTAAAGTTTCAAACGTTGTGATCATAGTGTCCTGTAAAACAAACAAGTGTTATCAGAATTAGATCATCTGGTCGAATGGTCACCCGATCGGATGGCCATTCAGACAGACGATCAGTGAGTGAAGTTTCGTGGAATTTTCTAAGTTTTGAGTTAATGAAGACGGTGTAACGATGCAGCAAACAACGAAAACGTACCAAACCCAGCTCATTCGGTCAGCTGGGAACCACCCCTTCTTGAACCGACGAACTGTTTCTGGTGGTGTTTCATGTTTGAACTCGTCAATCGGTCCGTTTTCCAGTGGAATTCAGTCTTCTAACCGGCTTTCGACTAAGGAACGAGTCGAAAGTCTGTTTGAGTCTGATTTCACCCATGTTTTGTATAAAAGTTGAAGAAGAGTCCGATAATCAGTTGTAAAATGTAACGTTCATCATATCTGAGCCGGAAACCATGTGAAATTTCATCAGATCTGGTTTAAAAGTGTGAGATTCTTTAGTTTTGTATAAAAGTTGTGAAAATTTGTTAGATTTGAGGCCGCTCTTGGTTAAATGGTGCTCCACAACACTTTGTACAAACATCTGAGTGGAGAACACCTTCAAGAGACCCAAATCAGTTGAGTTTCATGAAAAAGTTGAAGTGTTCGTGTGATTTTGATGGAGAATATGGTGTAGAAGTGTTAAATGATGAAGGTTGTATAAAGATTTAAGAGAAATACTTAGGGAAATTGCTCGAATCTTGATTAAAGTGCCTGAGAGTGCGTGTGGTCGAATGACAGAGGCAAAGGTGTGAGAATGAGGGTGAAGGGTACTATTTATAGGTGGTGTTGACAGCTAGGGCGGTGTACGTGTGCTAGGGGTCGAATGGCCATCCGATCGATGGTCATCCGATCGTATGTCCATTCGGACAGCCGAGACCCGTTTGCTAGTTTTCCGTCTTTGGTTCGTTTTGCGAGCTAGATCAAGTGTTGCGTTGCGTACTATTGTGAGTAACTATTCCGTGGTATAATTGTATAATTAACACAAAAGTTTTCGTGTTTCAAGTCTGCGTTTAAGCTAGATTCCCGGTTAATAAGTATCAAGTTTCTCGTTTAATAAGTATCAAAGTCTCTTGTTCAATTAAGAATCAAGTTTCTCGTTCAACAAATATCAAAGTCTCTTGTTCAATAAAGAATCAAGTTTCTCATTCAACAAGTATCGAAGTTTAACAAGTGTCAAGTTTCAAGAGTCGGGTTTCAAAGCATCACAAGAGTCTAGTATCACAAGGGTCAAGTATCA
Organism: Helianthus tuberosus; assembly: GCA_030545235.1. NCBI lineage: Eukaryota > Viridiplantae > Streptophyta > Magnoliopsida > Asterales > Asteraceae > Helianthus > Helianthus tuberosus. The sequence continues at coordinate 148,415,062 of CM060368.1, forward strand.
CAAGAGTTAAGTATCACAAGAGTCAAGATTCATACTTATTCATGCATAAGTATCACAAAGCATTATAGAGTAAAAGTTTCACACAGTTTTACATGATTAAGACTCAAATAGTATCACAAGGACGAGACTTGCCAAAAGATAAAAGTTTCGAAACGCAGGGCGTTACAGTCTCCCCTCCTTTAGGAGATTTCGTCCCCGAAATCTAAGAGGAAGACTGCTCGAAGAGTTGTGGATACTTGGTTTTCATTTCACTCTTGAGTTCCCAAGTGAATTCGGCACCACGCTTTCCTTCCCATCGCACCTTAACTTTGGAAATTTTGTTGCGCCTCAACCGCTTGGTACCTCGGTCCATGATTTCAACCGGTTTTTCCAAAAAATGAAGAGTCTCGTTTATTTGCAAGTCTTCGATGGGAACCTGTAGTTCCTCGTCTGCTAAGCCCTTCCGAAGATTAGATACGTGGAACGTTGGATGTACATTGCTAGGTTCTTGTGGCAAATCGAGTCGGTAAGCCACCTTGCCAATCCTTTCGAGAATCTTGAAAGGACCCACATAGCGAGGGGAAAGCTTTCCCTTTTTACCAAAGCATAAAACTCCTTTCCAAGGAGATACTTTGATCAGAACGTGATCTCCAACGTTGAATTTTTAACGCCCCAAAATCTGAATGTTAATATTTGTCGGGTGTTCCTATATGACACGTCATGAAATAAATAACTAGGCTATTTAACCTAGTCAAAGGTATGGTCAAAAGTATTAAATGATGAAGGTAGTGTCAGTTATGTTTTAAAGGCAAACCAGAGGGGCTAAAGTGGAACAAATGAAAGTTTATTTTGTTAAATAAAAGATCAACACACACACATAAACACACATACGTGTGTGTTCTGGAAAGATCGAGCAGGGGCTCTCAAGAGCCCCAAAACCCTAGTTCTTCAAAAGCTTCAATTTGAAGAAGGAATCAAGGCCCAAATTCATAACCGAGCATGGATAAATGATCACCATCACGAGGGGATCATAAGGTATGTCTTAAATCTAAGATTGGTGATCATGGGTGAAGTGGGTTATGTTCTAATCCTCGAGTTAATATGAAATTGATCATATACGAGGGTTAGAAACCTCGTATAGAACATGGGTTACGTATGGTTTGTGTTAATTTGATGATTAGAGGTGAAACCCGTTAGTTAGGGTAAAGATGATGACTAGAATCACCTTCCATGTCCGAGCCTTGTTGAAAGATTGATGTATTATGTGGGTATGATGAATTCTTGTTAGATGAATTAGGAGAAAAATGATGATGATATGTTTGATGTTTATTTGGGAATGATCCATGATGATTAGTAGTAGGTTTTGATGGGTTATGTATGAGTTTAGAAGATTTATGCATGAATAAGTTGTACGTTATGCTTAAAAGGTAGTATGTACATCAAGTGTATGATAAAATGTATATAGTGTCATCCGTATAGTCGATTATGATGTTACGGGTATATGTTGATAAGTCGATGGTAACATATGGTTAATAGTTGACTTTTGAAAGTCAACAAGTATAAGAAACATGATTTGACTTGTTGTCGTAAAGGTAGGATTATAGGAAGTCTTTTGGTACATGTTATGTTAATATGCGTTATTTGTGATTACATGATAAATTACATGAGTTGGAAAGGATATGAAGTTGATTTTTATGCAATATGCTTGTTAGAAATGACTAAGGGAAGTTAAGTGTGGATTATGCGATTGGTATGATTGTTAACATGTACAAATGGGTATGCTAACAAGAATGTGGTTTCGATGACATGGAAGTGTAGGGACCTTGTCGAGACGGGCTTAAGCATGAGGTGTTAACGGGTCAAGAAGAGGCAAGGAATCGGATACGAGCACGGACGCATAAGGTAAGTGATTTCTGTAATCACTTCTTAGTTAGATTATGTAATATGAAGATGATTAATTAACTAAACATGATGATTGAGGTTAACTAGGTGACGTAGTCTTTCGTCGTAAATGATGGGATTAAAGTTGACCAAAATGCCCTTGATGGGTATTTTGGGCAAACGATCTTAAAAAGTAGTTTAGAGACAAGTTATTCGAGTAGTGTAACGTTTTGGTCAAGTATGAAAGTGAGGAGTATGGTTTTGTAAGTCAGAAACGTTTTAATGCACAATTATCCTTAACGGGTCAAAAAAAGCTTTGAGCGCAAACGGGTGAAATAGGAGGTAAGGTATCCGGGAAGGAATTCTTTTATGACAAATGACCTTGATATTATGAATTCATATGAAGTTAAGGTCAAACAAACAAGTTATGTGATAGAATTATGAACGGGTCAATTATTGGTAAAAAGGGTAGTAAGCCGAAGACTTAAAAGTCTGGAATTGTGTTAATCCGGATGTCGGATCTTAACACCATAAGATGGGGAATTAAATTACGGACGCGTAGGAAAAAGAATCGGGTAAAACGGACCAATAACGAAGAAGTTATGACCGTTTCCGTGAAACGCGGACGTTCTGGAAATCTGCAGCACAGCAGCAACAACATTCTGTCGTTTTGAGGGCGTCGCGCCACGCGACGGGGGGTCGCGCGACGCGACGGGTCATGTTTTTCCGAAAATTGTTTTCGTGCCTCGTTTTGGCTTGGGAACTCGTTTAAACGCGTTTTAAGTTGCGTATGACTAATTTAACTTATGTTTTATGACCATTAGGGTAAGCGCACATGTAGATAGGTATGTATGCATGTTTGTATACCTCTATACACGTATGTAGAAATGTATGAAAGCATGTATGTACCTACGTGAGTATGTTTAAAAGTATGTGAGCAAGAATAAGCGGATATATGATGGTATGTATGAGAGTAGGCATGTATGAGTTTGGTATGATGCACGTAGGGTTGTATGTATGTATGTAAATATGTATAATGTCATGTGTGTACTTAATGATGTTGGTATGTGTACATATAGATACGTATATAATGGTGTAGATGTGTGTATATGTAAGTATGCATGTAGATTGGCCTGTATGTGTGTGAGTATGTATGTAAGCAGGTATGTATGCATGTGTGTACGTATGTATATATAGAGATAATATGTATGAAGTAGGGTATGTATGTAAGTCTTTCGGTATGATTAAGTGTTTACGTTGTTTATTCGTGTACCTGGAGTTATAAGTGAAATGCAGGAATAGCAAAGAAGTCTCACCACGGATGGTATGACAGGATGGAAAAGCTGGGATGTAAAGAGTTAACGAAACGAGAAGTAAACGTGAACAAATCTTGTATGTTTATAATGCGTACTAATGTTGTGAATTCTATGTGGTGAGCGCAGGTAGTACCAGTCATGAGGATATCCAAGGATTGGAGATCGAGGATCGAGTCACAAGATAGATTGTACGGGAGTGTTGACTACGTAATTGAGTGAAGCTAGGTTATGGTTTCTTAATGAAAATGAGTATAATAAATGTATTTATTGTGAAAGAATTAACGATGAAAATGAATTTAAGTACGTCAAGAGGTGTTGTAACGAAAGAAATTTTATGTTACGTTTTTCCGCTGCGACTTTTGTCTAATACATTTTAGGGTGTAACAGAATTCCAGAGGCTTACGCCTTTTGTCAGCATAGCTCTTTTGTCTGCTCCTAGGCTTGATCAAGTTGTCGCGGATTTGAAGAATCTTATCCGTCGTCTCTTGAATGATCTTAAGGCCAGTAAGTTGCTTGTCACCAATCTCATGCAAACTGAGGGGAGATCGGCACTTGCGACCGTATAAAGCTTCGAAAGGAGCCATCTGAATACTGGAATGATAGTTGTTGTTGTACTAGAACTCGATCAATGGTAAATGTACATCCCAATTACCACCAAAGTCGATGACACAAGAACGGAGCATATCCTCTAAGGTTTGAATAGTGCGTTCAGTCTGTCTATCCCTTTGGGGATGAAAGGCTGTACTAAGATTTAAGTGAGAACCCATAGCGGACTGAAAAGTTTGCCAAAGGCGCGAAGTAAAACGACCATCGCGGTCAAAGATAATGTCAATGGGTATACCATGATGACATATGATTTCATCAGTCTAGATTCGAGCAAGCTTCTCCACCTTGAAATCTTCACGAATAGGAAGAAAGTGGGCTGATTTGGTCAGACGGTGAATGATAACCCATATACTATCATGACCGACACGCGTACGGGGTAGTTTAGTTATAAAGTCCATAGCGATACTATCCCATTTCTAAAAAGGGATTTCGGGTTGTTCATGAAGACCTGAAGGACGTTGATGTTCGGCTTTAACCTTCGAGCAAGTAAGACACTTTGAGACATACGCTGCGATGTCCTTTTTCATACCAGGCCACCAATAAGTCATACGCAAGTCATGGTACATCTTATCAGCACTAGGATGAATAGAGTATCGGGATTTGTGAGCCTCGTTCATAATGAGTTCATGAAGATTGTCGCAATCTGGCACCCAGATGCGATTGAGATAGTATTGAAGTCCATCAGACTTAGTTTCAAGCTGGTCGGTAGAAGCACCTCGTATTTCAACACTTAGACTACCTTCGTTGGCTGACGAGTATTGTGCTTCACGAATACAGGCATGAAGATCACTAGTGATCTGGGAACAGCGGATGCTACTAACATGAGTCTTACGACTAAGAGCATTGGCCACGACATTCGCCTTGCCAGGATGGTAGCGAATCACACAGTTGTAGTCGTTAGGCAACTCCACCCATCTTCGCTGACGCATATTCAGTTCCTTCTGGTTAAAGATGTGCTGCAGGCTCTTATGGTCAGTGAAAACCACACACTTTGTACCATATAGGTAGTGTCGCCAGATCTTTAACGCAAAAACAACTGCGCCAAGCTCTAAATCGTGGGTAGTATAGTTTTTCTCATGTATTTTGAGCTGTCGGGAGGCATAAGCGATGGCATTATCCCGCTGCATGAGCACACAGCCCAGGCCATGGTTCGAGGCATTGCAATATACCATGAAATCATCATTCCCATCAGGGAGAGCAAGCACAGAAGTGTTACAGAGCAAGTTCTTTAGAGTTTGAAAGGATTCCTTTTGTTCAGGACCCCAAACAAAAGGTTTCTCTTTCTGAGTCAATGAAGTGAGAGGGACGACGATCTTTGAAAAGCCTAAATGAATCGACGGTAATAACCCGCCAAACCCAAGAAGGAACGAATCTCAGAGGCAGATTTAGGCGTACCCCAATTCTTCACAACGTTGATTTTGGAAGGGTCAACATGAATTCCTTGTTTACTAACAACGTGACCGAGGAATTGTACTTCATTAATCCAAAATTCGCACTTAGAAAACTTTGCATATAAGCGTTACCCACGTAAAAGTTCCAACATGAGTCGTAAATGGCGTTCATGATCAGCTCGAGTTTTCGAATAAATAAGAATATCATCAATAAAGACTATCACGAAACGATCCAAATAAGGTTTAAAAACACGACTCATAAGGTCCATGAACAAGGCAGGTGCATTGGTCAAACCAAAAGGCATAACCACGAACTCGTAGTGCCCATAACGAGTGCGAAACGCGGTTTTGGGATATCTTCTTCGAGAACATGGAGCTAATGATAACCAGATCGAAGGTCGATTTTAGAGAAACAGCTTGCGTCTTGTAGTTGGTCAAATAGATTATCGATACGGGGAAGAGGATAGCGATTCTTAATGGTGAGTTTGTTAAGCTCACGGTAGTCGATGCACATGCGAAACGATCCATCTTTCTTCTTGACGAACAGTACAGGAGCACCCCAAGGTGAGGTACTTGGACGTATGAATCCTTTGTCGAGTAGTTCTTGCAGTTGACTAGATAATTCTTGCATTTCAGAGGGTGCAAGTCGGTAAGGAGCCTTGGCAACAGAAGTTGAACCAGGTATAAGATCAATACGAAAATCAACAGATCGAGGAGGAGGAAGACCAGGAAGATCTTCAGGAAAGACATCGGGGAAATCACACACTACTGGAACATCACTTAAGCTCTTTCCCTTGCCCTTTTGTTCCACTATGTGGGCCAAGAAGGCAAAGTACTGTTTACGTAAGCATTTATTCGCTTGAGTGCATGACATCAACCTAGTCCTCTAGAAGGTCGATCTCCATAGACTTGCAAGGTATCACCAGATGGAAGAGGTAGACGAACGTACTTCTCATAACAAGCGATTTTAGCATGGTTCTTGCGCAACCAATCCATGCCAATTATGATATCGAAACTACCCAATTGCATGGGTATGAGGTCAATAGAAAAAACATGATCATTAAGAGTCAGAGAACAATCATGAAGGATAGAATCAACTAGAATAGACTTACCATCGGCAATCTCAACAGAGAATGACTTAGGTAGTTTAGAGCGTGCACAATTTAACAAAGATTCAAATTCTACGGACACAAAGCTTCTGTCGGCACCAGTATCAAATAGTATCGAAGCATAAAGATTATTAACGAGAAACGTACCATTAACGATGTCATTGTCGTTACGCACATGATTCGCGTTGATGTTTAACGCTCGTCCTCGAGCGGCTGGCTGTTGCTCCTGATTCAGCTGGGGACACTGGGGACGGAGATGAGTAGTGTCTCCACACTTGTAGCATGCCTTCATGTTGTTTGCTGGTCTGGGATTCTGCTGAGCTGGTTGAGCTGGCTGAGCTGGTGGTGCTTGCTAGACCTGATTGGGTTGACGGAAGTACGGGGTTGTGTGACCATAGCGATTGCAGTTGGTACACAAATGGCAAGCTGAGTTGGCAGGGTGATGATAGTTACAAGTGGCACACTTGGGATGAACCCTAGTGTAGGACTTCTTGGTGTTCTCTGGAGTAGGGGGGTCAGCAGCAGCAGGCACAATAGCATTGCCAACAGGGTTTGCATTTGTAGCAGGGATAATTGCGTTGCAGCCAGAACTTTGAGACTTTCGTTTCTTGTTCTTGTCGCCACTTGGCTGCTGGGTAATCTGGTTAGCAGGTTTCGAAGGAGCAGAGTTTCCAGACTGTTTATCACAGACACAGTTATTGTTCAAACTTGCTGCAAGACGGTAAACTTCTTCAATAGAACCGAGCTGAGCTGCTTCAATGGCATCACGCATAGCAGGAGGTAACCCATGAATGTACTTGGTGATCATGTGTTTAGGAGTGGACACCAAGTGTGGTACGATGATGCCGAGTTGCTTAAAATGGGTAGTATAAACCAGGTTGTCGTCACCCACTTATTTCAGATGCCAAAATTCATCCTCAAGTTTCTGCTGCTCATGCGGAGGGCAGAATTCAAGCATCATCATTTCCCTAACCTCTGCCCATGGTAAAGCATAAGCTTCATCGTTGGAGCGGATGTTTCTCTCGTTTGTCCACCATTCTAGAGCTCTGCCTTGAAACACGCCAGTTGCACTCCTAGTCTTTTGATGGGGTTTGCCCAGTTGCACTCTTTACTGTTGTTCTATCGTCCCATAAGACAAAGGGCAATTCTTCTGCCCATCTTCCTTTCTTAGCCCCTAGTCTCTTCTTCAAATTGTTGACAATTATCTTATTCGAGGATTCTGCCTGCCCATTTACTTGAGGATGTACCGATGTGGATGTGATCATCTTGATTCCCCAACTTTTGCAAAAATCAGTGGTTCTCTTGCTAATGAACTGAGATCCATTGTCACATATTATCTCAGCTGGTATTCCGAATCTAGTCAGGATATTCCTTTTTATGAAGGATATTACTTCTTGGTCTCTGACTTGAACAAATGCCTCAGCTTCAACCCCTTTGGAAAAATAGTCTGTCATTGCTAGCATAAAAACTTTTCCTCCTGGAGCCTTGGGCAACTTCCCCACTATGTCCATACCCCATTTCATGAATGGCCAAGGGGAAGCAATAGGATATAATGGCTCAGCAGGCTGATGTAGTATATTGTTGTGCCTTTGACATGCATCACATCTTCGAGCATATTCTGCTGCATCTTTCCTCATTGTCGGCCAATAGTATCCTGTTCTTAGCACCTTCGAGAACATTGATCTGCCCCCAGTATGGTTGCCAAAATCTCCTTCATGGATATCCTGAAGTACCTCCTTGGTCTCAGGATCCTCCAAGCATCTCAAGTATGGTCCTGCAAGATACTTTTTATACAAAATATTAGCTGTAATAGTAAAATGAGATACCTTCATCCTGAAAGCCTTAGGATTCTCATCTTTAGGGATGACTCCTTTTTTAAGGTATTTTATGATCGGAGCTGTCCGTGACTCAGGATTCTTCTCAGGATACTGTTGGTGCATGTTATGTGACAACAGCGTTGGTTTGGTCTTTGGATATTGATCACGTGTTTGGGCCGCGAAGACTCGCGAAGACTTATGAAGACTTAATGATTACGAGTTATTGAAGCCCAATCAAGTCCAAGTTTGTATCAAGTTTTAGTCTATCTAGTTTAGCCCGAAATTGTAAACAGAATTCGTATGGGCTTGGCCCAGTTCGATTTGTATAGGTTGTGGTATATAAACAACCTTAAGTTAGAGTTTTAGGGTTAGACCTTTGTTAGACTTTTGGAGATTGTGGAGAGCATTCGAGTTGTGAGAGTTCAAGAACAAACAGAAATCGGCTGTTGGTTCTAGGAGATCTTTAGTGATTGTAAACGTTTTCGTTAGATAATCATAGAAGATCAGTTGGTAAATCTGTTCGTGTTCTTGTTTCTGTTTGATAGGTTTATCAAGGGGATTCCGCACCCTTGGTAGATTGTCAGTTTTGTTACGATCCACACGGGATAGGGACCTACAATTGGTATCAGAGCGTTTGCTCTTGTGTACGGTTCAAAACTGATTTTACAGATTCAAGGATTTTGTTCGTTTGTTGATTTTCGAATTCGGGGTGAAGAACAGTGAAGAACATCGAAGAACATTCAAAAATTGTGAGTGTTTGATTCGTTTTGGTTATTGATCTGATTTGTTTGCTTGTTTTTAGGATTTTCAGTTGGAAAGTTATCAATCAGAGGATTCTGTGGTGTATAAGGTGCTGATTTTGTGGGATTTTGGTTGAAAAATAGCTGGTTTCGACTCAAGGGTGCAGGTCTCGACTCGCAACAGTGATTGCGACTTGTACTGGTTGACTCGCAACCGTGATTGCGACTTGTGCTGGTTGACTCGCAACCGTGGTTACGACTTGTGCTGGTTGACTCGCAACCGTTGACTCGCAACCGTGACTCGCAACAGTGACTCGCAACTGTGGTTTCGACTTGTGCTGTTTTGACTCGCAACCGTGACTCGCAACCGTGGTCTCGACTTGTGCTGTTTTGACTCGCAACCGTGATTCCGACTCGCAACAGTGATCTCGACTCGCAACCGTGATCTCGACTCGCAACCGTGAAAGTGGTGGAATTTTTCTAGGCAACCGTAGGAAAAATTTCACTGTTTCGCGTTTAGAGAATTATCCGTAACTCATCAGGACAAACCGTTTGCATCGTTGGACTCCTCGGATTTTTAGGACCAAAAAAAAAAAAAAAAAAAAAAAAAAAAAAAAAAAACCTCTGGAAAATCCTGAAAACGGTTTTAGACATTATATATCATTGGAATCGTAATCTCGAGACGAATCTAACGGTATAATTTGGTAAAAACAGGTTTCGGACTAAAATTGTACGGTTTTAACAGTCTGATTAACTTAAAATGTCGAACATGTCTAAATTAAACGAACTCTTAAGGATGGAACATGAGGTAGGCACAACGAATAAACCACCTAAGATGATGAAGGTGGAGAATTACTTGACATGGAAGGATAGGTTTCAATCTTTCATTGAATATCAGGACACACGCATGTGGATTTGTATTGAAGATGGGTACACAAACCCTACACATGACTTTGAAGGCAGACCGCGTGTCACACCCTATGTGAACATGCAAGATAATGATAAAAGGATGTATGAGGCTGAGAAGAAAGCATTGGCTGCTATCAAGATGTCCCTACCTGATAGCATCAAACATACCTTTAAGAAGTATACTACTTCAAAGGAAATGTGGGATGCGTTAGAGAAGAGATATGAGGGAAATCCTGATGTCAAGAAGAACAAAGTTGATCTACTCAAGAAGCAGTTTGCTGTGTTCAAGTTTATGAAAAATGAGTCACTTGAGGACATCATCACGAGATACTACCATCTGATGTCAGAATTGGACAATTATGACATAGATTGTTATTCTGACATAGAGAAAAATGACAAGCTGCTTGATGCTCTACCTACGAAATGGGATATTTACACTCTCATGATAAAGGGAGAAGCTGATTATGAAACAAAGGAACTGGAAGAAGTAGTTGGAAAACTAAGAGCTTATGAGCTCAGCATGAAAAAGAAGGACACTGGATATGATCAGGTTCAAGATCCAGGGATCTACAATGGGCTTACATCTTCTTCGTCTCATGATGCTTCTAGCGACTCTGCTACTGCGTTTCTTTCATGTGATAATGAGCAGGTCACAGTAAATGAGGATGGTGATGTGTGTTTTGTTGCTGCTTCAGGAGGATCAACAGGAGTTAAGAGATCATCAGCTGCTAAACAAAGTAGTAGTACAAAGTCGATGCCAATGAGTGTGAAGTCTGCTGAAGAACATCTTGCTCTACTTGCTTCATTTGTTGCCTCTTATGAGAACTATATTCAGGGGAAGATATCTGATCCTGCCACTTTAGATGAAGATTATGATCAGATTGACCCTGATGATCTAGAAGAGATGGATTTACAATGGCAGATGGCCATGATTTCGAGACGTGTGAAGAGGTTCATGAACAGAACTGGAAGGAAGTTTGTGGGAAAAAGTGTTGGTTTTGACAAGGCCAAAGTTAGATGCTTTAATTGCCAAAGTTATGGTCATTTCGCTAGGGAATGTCAGAAACAAAAGCATGAGACTTCGAGTCAGAGTTCAAACAATAGAAATTCATCAAACAACTCTAACTCAAGGGCGTTGATCTCTACTGCAAGAGAGGGTTCGTATGACTGGAGTATTCACTTGGAAAATGATGAGAATGTCACTCAGGCATTCATGGCAGAGATTGTGCAAATTGATGATGGTGAAGCTACAGTAGATGAGGCTAAAGTTGAGCAGAAGAGTGAAGCTGAGGAAGATAAGGCTGATCAGACAACAGATGCTGAAGAGAAAAAGCCACAGTCTGAGCATGAAATGGAAGCTAATGAGAAAGATGAAATCATCAAAAGAATGGAAGCTCAACTTGCTGCTCTCATGGCCAACTCAGACAAATCGACAGGAGAGGTAAGTAACTCTGCCACTTCTGTTTGTTTAAAGTGTCGTGAACTACAGGGTGAAGTTGACAAATTGTCAACTCAAAACAAAAGTCTTGTGAGCGAAATGTCTAATGTAAAAGAATCAAATTTCTTTGCTAAAAGAAATGAGTCATCATATTTGAAAAAGATAAAAGGCTATGAAGCTGAAATTGAAGTTTTAACCGGCAAATTAAACGAAAAACTTCAAGTCATAGACTTAGCTCATGACATGATGGCTGAGAAAACAAAAGAGATTTCTGATAAAAACAAAGAGTTGTCAGATGCACAACTTAAAATTGTTGAACTTGAAAAGAAGTTAGGTCAATTCAGAGATTCTACTTTTGTTATGAAACATATGATGGGTGGGTTAAAGAAGAGTAATGACAAGACAAGTGTGGGATTCAAGGGCTTCAATGAAGTTCCACCTCCTCTTAGTCATGACTATTCTTTCTTACCTGATGAAGATGAGTTCACAGACTTTCTGTCAACATCACCAAGTAGTTTCACATCTAGTCAAGGTGATGTGTCGAAAGTTAATGATGCTAAGAAGGATAATAACAGCAAACCTGTTTTGAAAAAGAATACATCACATCCTAAAAATAACAATCCAACTTTTGTTAAAAAGGTTAATTTTGTTCAAGGAAGTGACATGAAAAACGAAACCGCTGTTATTGAAAATGAATCTAATATAGAGTTTGCTAAAAACAAAAACATAGAAAATTCTGAAACTAAGCAAACTACACCAAATCCTTCTAAGGCATCATCAGAAGAAAAACCCGAATCTAGTTCAAAGGCTTCAGAAAAGAAGTCTTCGAATAAGAGATCGTGCTTCAAATGTCACACCAAGGGACATGTAGCTAGCTGCTGTCCTAACAAAAAGAGTGAAGCACAAGTGAGTGAGAGGAAGAGAGAGAAGTCACCAGAGAATAGTGGTGATAAACAGGAGAAAGTTGCAAATTCTCCAAAGAAATCTGCTCCTAAGCAACCAGAGAATGTTGCTGTTGGTGTAGATAAGGCTGAAAAAGGAACTCCACAAGTTCCTCGTTTTCAAAGAAATCAACCAAGATTTCAGCCTAGATCTCCACCAGGCAGATTTGAGAGACCTAGAAGCAGTTCACCAAGAATGAACAATTATAATGCTAATAATTTCAGGAGTCAAGGTCAATATCAAAATCGATACCAGAATAATGGTGGTCGAAATTTTTATAACAATGGCTTTAGAAATTACAACAATAATGCTTCTTGGAATCAAAGTTCAAGGTTTCAAAATCAAAATTTTCAAAGGTCAAATAGTCCAAATACATATAGGAACCCTCAGGACCAGAGACCCAAGACTCCAGCTAGGAGTGATGGATGCTGGATGGACGTTCAAATAGTTGGTGAATTTGGACGACCCAAGACCATTAAGGCTTGGGTCCCCCAATCTAACTAATCTTTTGGTTGGTGTGTGCAGGAGCTGCTAAGGAGGATTATCAACTTATGGTATGTTGATAGTGGCTGCTCCAGGCACATGACGGGGGATGCGAGGTTGTTTTCTGAATTTGAAGAATATGATGGTGGACATGTAAATTTTGCTGGTGCTAAAGGTGGAAGGATTACTGGACGAGGAAAAGTGACGAATGGGAAGATCACTTTGGACAAAGTGAACTATGTTGAGCAGCTTAAACACAATCTGATGAGCGTGTCTCAAGTCTGCGACAAGGGTCACTCGGTCCATTTTACCAAGACTGAAGCATTGGTGTTGAAACCGGGTTTGGTTATTCCGGACGATTGGATAGTGATGCGTGCACCGAGGAAAAATGATACTTATGTCATGGACATGGGTGCCAAGGATCCAACTGCTGCGGTGGCGTGTTTACTGTCAAAAGCATCTGAAGCTGAATCTATGTTGTGGCACAGACGCATGGCCCATATTCACTATCGCAAAATGAATTATATCATAAAAAATGAGCTAGTGAAAGGGGTTCCATTGCTGAGGTTTCAAGTGGAAGATAAATGTCTTCCATGTCAAAAGGGAAAACAACACAAGAAACCTCATAAGTCTAAAACAGTAAATTCCATAGATGCCCCTTATGAATTACTTCACATGGATTTATTTGGTCCAGTGAACGTGAGGAGCATAGGTGGAAAGTACTATTGTCTTGTTGTCACTGACGATTACTCACGTTATTCATGGGTTTTCTTTTTAGGTACAAAAGATGAAACAGCAGAGATGTTGATAGATCTTTTTACAAAATTGGAAAACGTCCATGATGCAAGGATTAAGAGGATAAGGAGTGATAATGGCACAGAGTTCAAGAATCGGATTCTGGATCTCTACTGTCTTCGAAAGGGAATAGAACATCAATATTCTGCTCCTTATACACCTCAACAAAATGGAGTCGCTGAGAGGAAAAACAGGACGTTGATTGAAGCCGCTAGGACGATGCTTTCAGATTCAAAGCTACCAGTTCTTTTCTGGGGAGAAGCTGTGAATACAGCTTGCTATGTCCTAAACAAAGTTTTGACCGTTAAACGTTTTAACAAAACTTGTCATGAGTTGATGTTTAACGAAAAACCAAACTTAACAGGCTTTGAACCATTTGGATTACCCTGCACAATTGTGCGAAACAAAGATAAACAAAAATTCGGTGAGGTGGCTGACGAAGGCTACTTTCTGGGTTACGTGCCTGGCACACCGAATAAAAGGGTTTTTAATCTCAAAACTGGTAAAATTGAGGTTGTTTTTAATGTGGAAATTACTTCCTACAAACCTCAACAATCAACGAGTGGTCCTGCTATATTATATGATTATGAAAGTGTTTTTAAATCATTTAATATTCCTGAGGTTTCTGATGCAGATGATTCTCAGCTGATTCAAACAGTGCTATGTGAAGACGATGAAGGCGAATTCATGCCTAGATCAAATGTTGATATGTCAGATGCTCCGGAAACTTCCCAAAGTGCTGCTAATCCTGATTCAAGCGATAGTGACTCTGAACCCATTCAGGGGGAGGAGTTTGTTAATCCGTTTGCAAATCAGAATATTCAGGGGGAGGTTGGATCAAACCTGGGTGATAATCTAGAAGTCGATGTCGTTGCTACTACACGAGCAAATAAAGATCATCCGGTTGACATGATACTTGGAGATCCTAATGCAGGTGTTCAGACGAGAAGAAGCATAGCAGCGAATTCTGGGTTATTTGTTTCGATTGAGAAGACTGGGATAGTGAATGAATGCTTGTATAGTTGCTTTATTTCCCAAGAGGAGCCGAAGAACATTCACATGGCTCTTAAAGATAATTCATGGGTTGAAGCTATGCAAGAAGAATTGGCCCAGTTTGCGAAGTTGAAGGTTTGGGAGTTAGTGGACCTTCCTAAAGGTGAAAGAGAGATTGGCACTAAGTGGGTGTTTAAGTGCAAGAAGGATGATAGAGGTATTGTCACGCGCAACAAGGCTCGGTTAGTGGTAAAAGGGTTCAATCAGCAAGAAGGGATAGATTACAATGAGGTGTTTGCACCAGTGGCAAGGTTGGAGGCAATTCGTTTGTTTCTAGCTTTTGCTTCATTCAAGGGCTTCAAAGTTTTTCAACTAGACGTGAAGAGTGCATTTCTTTACGGGAAAGTCCAAGAAGTGGTGTATGTCTCACAACCAGATGGGTTCGTTGATCCAGACTATCCAGATCGAGTGTACAAACTTGATAAGGCTTTATATGGGTTACATCAAGCTCCTAGGGCGTGGTACGAGACACTGTCTACACATCTGCTCAAGAATGGTTTTGAAAGGGGTCAGATAGACAGTACACTGTTCATAAAGAGAAAGAAGGAAGATTTTCTGCTGGTACAAGTGTACGTGGATGACATCATCTTTGGGTCATCTGATGTGAACTTGTGTAAAGAGTTTGAACAGGTGATGAAGAGTAAGTTTGAAATGAGCGCTATGGGTGAGCTGTCTTACTTTCTAGGATTACAAGTTGAACAGAAGGAGGATGGGATGTTTATTCATCAAACGAAGTATGTGTATGACATTTTGGATCGGTTCAAAATGAATGATTGCTCTACTTTCAACACACCCATTTGTGAAAATCACAATCTAGGCCCAGATCATGAAAGTACTGAAGATGTTGATCCTACTCAATACAGGGCGATGATTGGTTCTCTAATGTACTTGACTGCTTCAAGACCTGACATCATGTTTGCAGTATGCTTGTGTGCCAGATATCAGGCGAATCCGAAAGAGTCACACATGAAAGCAGTGAAACGTATTCTTCGTTACTTGAAGGGGAAACCTAAACTTGGGTTGTGGTATCCAGCTGATAGTGATTTGAGGTTCGTTGCTTACACTGATTCAGACTTTGGAGGATGCAAATCAAACAGGAAGTCTACAACAGGTGGTTGTCAGTTTTTAGGAGGCAGGATCGTGTCTTGGCAATGCAAGAAGCAATCCTGTGTGTCTACATCTACGTGTGAAGCTGAATATATTGCTGCGGGTAGCTGTTGCTCTCAGGTTCTATGGATTCAACAGCAGATGCGCGATTACGGTTTGGATTTCACTCGTACTCCTATTATGATAGATAATAATGCCACTATATCAATCACAAACAATCCCGTAAAGCACAGTAGAACTAAACATATTGACATACGTCATCACTTTATACGGGATTGTGCTGAAAAACGACTAATTGAATTACATCGAGTCGACACAGAAGATAACCTTGCTGATCTTTACACAAAAGCTTTTGATCGAGCTCGCTTTGAACACTTAGTCGAACTCAACGGGATGAGGAATCCTGAATAACTGGTTTTTCATAAGAATTTTGTAAATAGTTTACTGCTTTTTCAAAAATCAAAAATACAAAAACATTGAAAAATCAAAAACATAAAAAAAAAAAAATAGAAAATCAAAAATGAGTTTTCACTGTGTGAAAAAGAAGAAATGATAGTACATCAGCAAGTTAGACTGTCACACTCGAACTGATTTAAAATGCTCAAGGGTGATAGCAGTTTCATCATATGATGTACCAGTAGGCAAAAGCATGAAATAATCAACTTACCAATGTGATATAAATATAAATAAACTGAGTATGAGTGGGGAACACATCAGTGGTGTATGGTTTAATGACCTTAAATCTTACGTTGATAGATTGCCAAAATCTGAAGTTTTGGGTCTTTATACTGTTATTTCATCTGGGGATATCTTGACTTTCCGTCTGTTCAGAATTAAAATTGTACATGACACCAGAAAAGAAAGTCACTTGGAATTAGCACATTTCTATTTGAATGTCTGTATGTGTCCCGATACACACAATTTTGATCTGATTCTGATAGGGGGAGACTGTGTTAGAAAGTGGGTTCAAATTTTGAAATGATGCAGGTTATAAGGTGTTTGTTTAAAAATTGTTGCGTGTTGGTGCTAAAAAGAAAATGCTTAATCTGTGATACAGTTGAATTATCTCTTGAATAATAATAATTGTTTAACTATGTTGAAAAATTCTTATGGTTTCTCGAGATGTTTGTTTTATAGTATACAGATTGAAGCAGTTTGTTGATGAGAAGTTGCTGTGAAGAGATGAGGAGTTTGTTGCTGCTTGGTAGAGTCCTCCTTCTACAATGCAGAATGGATGCTGTGAAGACTTATTTGGAATGCTGAATTAAAACTTGGAAGATTTGGTGATTGGATACATCAGCTTAGGGGGAGTCTGTTGCTGACAGAGTTCATGTTGAAGCTGACACTATCCAAAGACCAAAGACTGTGAGATTCTGAAGACTAAAGTTTCCTTTGCAAGCTATTGTCAAGGGGGAGTTTGTTGGTGCATGTTATGTGACAACAGCGTTGGTTTGGTCTTTGGATATTGATCACGTGTTTGGGCCGCGAAGACTCGCGAAGACTTATGAAGACTTAATGATTACGAGTTATTGAAGCCCAATCAAGTCCAAGTTTGTATCAAGTTTTAGTCTATCTAGTTTAGCCCGAAATTGTAAACAGAATTCGTATGGGCTTGGCCCAGTTCGATTTGTATAGGTTGTGGTATATAAACAACCTTAAGTTAGAGTTTTAGGGTTAGACCTTTGTTAGACTTTTGGAGATTGTGGAGAGCATTCGAGTTGTGAGAGTTCAAGAACAAACAGAAATCGGCTGTTGGTTCTAGGAGATCTTTAGTGATTGTAAACGTTTTCGTTAGATAATCATAGAAGATCAGTTGGTAAATCTGTTCGTGTTCTTGTTTCTGTTTGATAGGTTTATCAAGGGGATTCCGCACCCTTGGTAGATTGTCAGTTTTGTTACGATCCACACGGGATAGGGACCTACAGATACTCATCGTCAGGATCCTGGATGCTTGACACTTCCTTATCCTGAGGCTTGGAGTGTTCCATCGCAAGATACAGGATATGTAGTATTGGTATTTGAGTTCCTTCTGGTATCCTGACTGTAGATCCCAAATTTGCTAAAGCATCTGCTTCAGCATTATCCTCTCTTGGTACCTGTTCAAGTGTAAAAACTTCGAAATATCCTGCTAATTTTTTGATAATTTCAAGATATTCGATTAATCTTTCACCTTTGACTGCATAGGATCCATTGAAATGGTTAGTAATTAATAAGGAATCAACATATACTTGCAAATTTTTAACATTCATGTTCTTGGCCAACTCTAATCCTGCAATCAAAGCTTCATATTCTGCTTCATTATTAGTGGCAGGAAATTCACACCTAATAGCCTGGGGTAATATGTCCCCCTGTGGCGATTTTAGTAGTATACCCAATCCTACACCTCTCACATTAGATGCACCATCAGTGTATAATGTCCAGGATTCTAAGGTTTCTCCTAGTTGTTGTACTTCTAGGTCTACTTCATTTTGAATATCACTACTGAAATCAGCCACAAAGTCTGCTAGAGCCTAAGATTTTATAGCATTTCTAGGTTCATATACTAGATCATAGGCACTTAGCTTTACTGACCACTTAGCCATTCTACCCGACATCTCAGGTTTTCTAAGCACATTTTTAACAGGATAATTAGTTTTAACATGAATCCTATGTGTCTCAAAATAATGTCTAAGATTAGTTGATGCCATAACTAGGGCTAATATCAATTTTTTCTAAATGTCAATATCTAGTTTCAGCATCTAATAAACTTTTACTAACATAATAGACAGGAAACTGTTGACCTTCATGATCCTTGACCAAAACAACACTTACTGCATTCCCTGATACTGCAAGATACAGGGATAATGGTTCACCATCCTCGGGCCTTTCTCAATAAAGGTGCAGTTGAAAGATATTGCTTTAACTCCTGCAAGGCTGCTTCATGCTTTTCTCCCCACTCGAATTTCTTATTTTTCTTCAGGATATCGTAGAATTCTTTACATTTCTTTGAGGATCTTGATATAAATCTGTTCAAGGCTGCTACTCGTCCTGTTAATCTTTGTACATCTTTCATGTTGGAAGGTGACTTGATATCCAGGATAGCTTTGATCTGTTTTGGGCTTGCTTCTATACCCCTTTTAGTTACCATATATCTTAAGAACTTTCCTGCACCCACTCCAAAATGGCAGTTGGCAGGATTTAGCTTCATATTATACTGATCCAGGATATCAAATGCTCCTTCAATATCCTGGAGATGATCCTCACCCTTCTTGGATTTTACTACCATATCATCAATGTACACCTCCATGGTGTCCCCCAGTTTGTATTTAAACATCATGTTCACCAATCTTTGGTACGTTGCACCTGCATTTTTCAAACCAAAAGGCATAGCAGTATAACAATAAATACATGTTGGTGTCATGAAAGCAGTATCCTCCTGGTCTGAAGGTTCCATTTAGATCTGTTGAAATCCTGGGGATGCATCCATGAAGGTTAACATCTCATGACCGGCAGTTGCATCCACCATCGAGTCTATATGAGGCAGAGGAAATGGGTCTTTAGGACATGCTTTGTTCAAGTCTGTGTAATCTACACAAACTCTCCATTTCCCATTCTTCTTTTGAACTACGACCACATTTGCTAGCCACTTGGGAAATTTAACTTCCCTAATCATTTTGGACTTCAATAATCTTTCAACCTCTTCTTGAATAATTATATTTCGCTCTGGGCAAACTTCCTTCTCTTTTGTTGAACAGGCTTGAAAGACCTATCAATTCCAAGCTTGTGAGTTATAATATCTTTAGAAATACCTGTCATATCCTCATGCTTCCATGCAAATGTTGACATCCTGCATTTCAAAAAGTTAGTTAACTGATTTTCAATATCCTGAGGGATATTGGTTCCTACGAGCACCGGGATATCTGGATTATCCTGGTCCAGTATAATTTTCTTAACATCCTGCTCTGAAGCCTTCATGATATCCTGGGCTCGTGTCTTTAATTGCTATCCTGCTTTGGGCGTTGTTGAGGATTTCATCGAAGAAGAATAACATTCCTTTGCCTCTTGTTGATCACTCTCTACCTTGACAACCCCCCAAGGGGTAGGGATCTTGATACACTGATGATAGGTTGAAGGCACAACCTTCATATCATGGATCCATGGCCTGCCCAATATGATATTGTAGCAGGATAAGGAGTCCATGACACAAAAACGTTGCATTGAGTTGACTCCTTCAACATATACTGGCAGTTTTATCTCTCCCACAGTATTCTTAGCCTCTCCACTGAACCCTACAAGTACAGTGGATTTTGAGGTGATCTCCATTTGGGAAATATTCATCCTTTTCAGTGTTTCTAGTTGAATTATGTTGACGGAGCTGCCATTATCCACCAGTATCATGCGCCTAAAATGATTAGCAATATATAAAGTTATTACCAAACCATCATGATGGGAATCCTGGACACTATCCCTGTCATCACTGTCAGACGTTATCACTTTATCAGTTGTAAGGGTTGTCATCCTGGTCGGCTTGTTTCCCCGTTCTGCCTTAGCCTCCTTTGCATGTCTTTTCGTTGCAGAATAAGAGGTCCCACAAATGTCTGATCCTCCTGAGATAAAGTTAATTATCTTGGCGTCAGCGGGAGGTGATGCTGCTCGTTCAGGATCCTTCTCGGTATCCTGACCCTTATTCTTCTTTCTTCCCAGAAGATCCTTCAGCTATCCTTTGCTTAGCAGGTAGCTTATTTCCTTCTTCAAGGCTATGCAATCCTCCATAACATGTCCAAAATCCTCATGGAAGGCACACCATTTGGATTTATCTTTCCAATCAGCCGTTTGCTGGTTCTTTCTGGGTCATCTTGCTTTATCTCCTAAACCTTGCATGGCATACATTAGTTCAGGTATATTAACATAAAAACAATATTCTGACAACTCAGGATACTCCTCAGGATCCTTATCCTCAACAGCATTCACTTTCTTATTATCATTCCTGTCATATAGCTTAGAATGATACGGCTTATACGAGGATTCTGACTTCCTGTTAGTTGATTCATAGGTTAAGGATGAATTCATCCTCTTTTGCATCTTTTTATCATCTTCCAGTCGAATATATCTTAAAGCCCTATTTCGAGCTTCATCCAGGTTCCTGCAAGGATTCATTACAAGATCTTGATAAAATTGAGAATCCTTTTGCAACCCCATCTTGAAAGCCTGCACAGCCGTAGCAATGTCAAGATGTGGGATATCTAAGGACTCCCTGATAAACTTGTTCACGTAATCCCTCAATGATTCTTGTGGACCTTGAGTTATCCTGTAGATATCACTGGTTAGTTTCTCAAAACTTCTACTGCAACAAAACTGACTATTGAACAAATTAACCAACTGAGCAAACGATTTAATTGAATGAGGTGGAACATTTAAGAGCCATTTTAAGGTTGATCCTGTCAAAGTGGAGCCAAAACCCTTGCAAAGGCATGCTTCCTTGAGATCCGGAGGAATAGGGTTAATTTCCATCCTTTCCCTATACTGAGCAATATGCTCCTCAGGATCCGTGGTCCCATCATAGAGCTTCATGTTGGGAGTTTGAAATCTTTTTGGAATTTCAGCATCACAAATAGGATGTGCAAACCGGGATATCCTCTGGCTATCCTGGGATACTTCTGGAATGGGCTGAACAACCCCAGGTACACTGGATATCATATCCTTCAACTTCTGAAGCTCCCTAGAGAGTGCTGACGTTACACCTGCATCCTACAAAGATCCACCACTGTTAGTAGCAAGAGTATTAGCATTATTAGACACGTTACCATCCTGAGGATTCTGGCCATATCCTGGAGGGTATCTCAGGAGTATGGCTCTGGGAATGACTAGGTACAATATTGCCCCTGTTATCTGACGTGATGTCGCGGTCACAATCAAATTTAATCCAATTACAACTAAGTAGATAGCGGTAAGTGGGTATCGAACACAGGGAGTTTGTGGAAAATGTGCTATTTCAATTGTTTCTCTAAATTAACTAAATTAGACTAATTGCAAGAAAATAAAATTCAAGAGTTGATTGTTTGTTTTAAAACTAAGAATACTAATTAAATTGCGAATTGAGAATTGGTTTTGTAAACAATTTAGGGACAAATGACCATCCTAAGTTTTCGGTTTGCTTCAACAATTGTGCTATCATCCACTAGAAAGAACTACATAGACATAGTTCATGTGCAATTACTTATTGTGATAAAAGGGAACGAAGTACTCAGATTCCTAGAACGTGAGGTTGTTACCCGATGACCAATCAACCCTTACCCAATCCTAATTCTACCCATGATATCTCGATTGCCAACGGCACCAAGAACGTATGGTTTCAAACTAGAATATCATAAAAATCAACAATTTACAAATAAGTAATCACACACCATGATAAACAAAACATAGATAAAGTTTACCATTCTAGAAATATGGAATCCAAAACACAATTGTCTCATACAAACCTCCAACCTAGGATGACCATAAGAAAACTAGCCACACATGGCTTGGACAAACATTGTAGCAAATATAGTTTTGATGTTCAAGTGAATCACACACATAAAACTAAAGATTAACAAGTGTTCTTCCTCCCAAAAGTCTCTCCAAATCCTCTCAATTTCGTGAACAAGATGATGGTAACCGAAAATGGCAATGATAAGTCCCATAAATCCCTCTTCAAATCAGCTTTTAATGTGGATGTTACATAACAACATCAGTCGGAGCCGTAAGCTACGGCTCCTTGCCGTAGCTTACGGCAGTCAATGATCCCGGAAGTCAACACCGAGCCGTAAGCTACGGCTATGTGCCGTAACTTACGGCTATCATCATTCTTTACGGCTGGAACTTCCTGTTTTACGGCATGCATTCAATCAACAACATAAGAGCCGTAACCTACGGCTAAGGGTCGTAGGTTACGGTAGTCAGTGACATTTTCTTCCTTTGTTTCTTCATGCATAGCCAATTCCTTCATTTTAAGTTTCCATCAAGTCCCAACATTCATCCAACCTTCTAAAACATGTATCTTGAGCATTATAACATCTGCACATCATCTAGTGATTATCATGTTCAAACAATTAACCGAATAAAGTGTAGAATGTGCATTGTATTAAACCTTTTAAGGGTTGTCCTACGGACCACCCGTCATTATCCTCAGTATATACTGCCGAACTGAAGTTCAATGCTCTGGGCTGCAAGGGAGTGACACTATCCTCAGCAGGTCTACTTGAGCTAGATATCAAGAGTTGTATTTCTCTTATTAGCATTTGGTTGGTCTCCTGTTGTTGCTTCATCTGATCCTGTATACTACCAAACAAAGTTAGAATTTCATCATTAGAAGCCATAATAGGGGTTCTCCCTGAAGCAGCGGAGCCTTGAACATTCTGAGTGGGAATAATATCCCGAGCCAAGTGAGTTTCGGTCCTTCTTGGAGGAGCTTGAGGCTGTGAAGAAGCTTGCGTCCTTGGAGGTGGTGGAAGCACCGAACCAATTATAGCAGAGGTGGTAGCAGACATGGTAGAAGAGCTCATGTTTGATTTTGAGGCCATTGAAAATAGTGTGGCAAAAAGTTTCAAAAATAGGAAACCAAGTAGTGATTTTAAGAAAGCTTTTAGTAGAAATAGCACCACTTATCCCACGGGTGGCGCCAAATTGTTTTGGTCAAAAATTACCCAAGCAATTTAGTGATCAAATTAGTTTTATGAGGTTGTGTGCTAAGAATGTGTATTGAAAATATCATGGTTGAGTTGTTTGCAAAAACAATTTTCATGATATAGCTCAGGATTTGAGCTATATCTATAATCAAACAATGAGCAAAAACGTAAAGGGTGACACAAGATGTACGAGGAAAGCCCTTGATCAATCTAGATCGTCGGCACAAAACCTCGGGAGCTGACATCGCAGTTGCCTTGTTCTTCTTATTACTTCAAATGTCAGGATACAGTGCAGGATATTGACCAGATCGTTGCTAAGTGTTACAATGCTTTTTCAGAAAGTGTGTAGATTGTGAGGGAAAGTATAAGAATTCGAGAGTAGTGAATGTGATGTCCTAGATGATCTGGTTTAACCATATATTTATAATTACAAAATGATAACAAAATCTCCTAAAATATGGGGATGCCAGCGAATATTCCCATGTGAACGTTGAAGACCAAGTAATGCGGCTTCAACGTTCTCCTTCGAACAACTTGGACTGAGTCTTCAGGGGAAGAGGACTTCGTGAACGTTATTAACTTATACTCGTACTCCTGCAAACAACACATTAGTAATCCTCAGGATACCTGTTTTGGTCAAAAATCAAGCTAAGATAATGCAACCAAACTTTCTGTTGTGAGGTGTGATGCTTGAATCAATGAACAATGCTAAGGATCACTCAGAAATGAAATGAACAAGTGACACAAATATTTATACGAGGAAAAAGCCCTTGATCAAGAGTTGATCTCCGGAATAAAAAACCTCGGGTGATGGAAACTACCGATCACCAACTCAAATTAAACTAACAAGTTATTACAACTTTGGATGATAGCGAGCTAGTTACAAGGATCACTATAGTGTAATGTGCAAAAAGTGTGTAATCGCCAAGTGAATTGTCAAGAGCTGATGAGAGCAGTTACGAGTGTGTGTGTTAAGCTAAAAATATCCAAGTGTTCTAATCTTGCTCGTTATCCCCTTTTAAAAATGGAAAAAATCTAAGCTAACAAACTATCCGCATTTTGTGCAAGTCTTCCACGAACTCCATAATGTCCACTTCAGTTAAGCACGTGCGGAATAAATATGGAATATGCTCCAGGAATATCGCCAAGACCAAGTCCAAGCTTGTACTCCTGCAAAACAACATCATATTCAAAGCAGACAATCGTTAGTGTAAGGATCACTATGATGATCCATGATCCTGATCCTATAATACCCTCTGAGGATCACTAATTCAAACAGAAGTGAGGATCCCTCAGCTTGACAGTAATTGAGGATCACTGATCTTTGGAAAATCCTCCCCTAACAATTGCCCCCAAAATATAAGGAGTGAAATGTAAATAAACGAGTTGTATTTTCTCGTTCTTATCCGTAACAAACCAACGGATTTATAGCCGTTACTTCCTGACTAGTCGTTGCATCCTGACGTCACTGAAGTGACAATCCTGCAAATTCATGATTATAAATTGAAGTTAGAGATAAGGGTTAGGAGGCATTTAAATTCGTTCGTTTCCTCCTTTAAATCCTCATTCGAAGACTTGATCAGGTATTCCTCTTTCCTTTCTCTCTTCATCTTCTTCTTCCGTTTCTTCTTCTTCACCATTATCATGAGCAAGATGATGCTACGATCCTCACCGGCTAAGGATCACAAGAAGGACAGTCCCTTGAAGACCCAAGGGATCATCAAAGACTCTGCGAAAGAAAGATGCTGCTTTACCGATCCACAGATAGACAGAATCCGTCATTGTTTCCCGGCGAACACCGTTTTCAAAACTTTTGATCCCACCGTCCTGAGCGACTATGTTTCTGAAACCTGGGTAGCTTTTCCGGTCACCCCATTTACAATAGGATACTCGTATCCTTTTCCTGATTTCACACAATCTTTCTTCTCTCTCACCGGCATCTCCTACATCCAAGCAATGCCAATGATCTGGAGGGTCTTGTTTACCCTTGAAAGAATCATTGAACGTGAAGGAATTAATCTGGGAATGTCGGAGTTAGCAGAGATGTACGACCTTGTTAGCCATGGATCCCACCGATATCTATTCAAACATAAACCTGGTGAAGAACACCCCATCTTCAAAGCCACTAAGAATGACACCAACTGGAAACGGCGATTCTTCTTTGTCAGAAGGGTTTCTATCCCTAATGGAAAGGATCTGCCTAGGAAATGGACCACCCATGGTAGGATAGAGGATCCTGAGAAGGATCACAGGATGACCTTGTTTCTGCTGAGGATCACTAACATCCTTTTGTTTCTATTTGCAGCTATTACTGTCGCACACCTTATCACAACTCCTGCAACGAAGGAAAGGCTTGCTGCTTTTCGGAGGCTTGATCCTGAAATAAGATCATTTAAAGCAAATACCCAGGATTCTCAAGAGGTATCCTCAGGTTCTGTCACAATGTCAAGTAAGTATCCCATTTTGTGCATAATTAAATGTTTAAATTAAAATGAAATGAGGATACTTATCTGTTTTGGATGTGTAGGTGCTGGAAAATCATCGAAGTCTGCTACCCGTTTCAGTGTCACCGATCTCACCACTGTTGGTCCCAGGTCTGGGAAGAAAAAGGCTGCTGCTAGCCCAAGTACTGCCATCCCCAAGGCTACTGCTTCCTAGGGAAAGAAGAGGAAAGCCTCAGAGGCTGACAATCTAGAAGGCCTGCCTCTAATCCGCCACCAGTTCCTTGAGTACTTCGCTGATGTAAGGATCACTGACTTAGCTTAGTTATCCTGCCCACTTGAGGATCATGTGATCCTAAACTTTACATTGTCTTTCTTGCAGAAATTTGCTGAAATCGAGGACTACGTAGGCAGAGTTGAAGAGGTTGAGCAAAAGTGTTTGGACCTCCAGAAGATCAGGCTAGCCAAGGATCAGAAGATTGCCTCCCTCGAAAATGATGTCAATCTGGTAAAGAGGGAACTCGTCCTGGCTCACATCACTGCTGACCAAGAGAAGGCTGAAATCACCAATGATGCCAAAGTCTCCGCTGCCATTGCTATGTACAAAACCCAGTTGCAGATGGCCCAAGAAGCTCTGGATCCTGACTTTGACAAGAGCAGCTGGGACGTAGAGGGCTGGAAGGCAAGATTGGCTGAGCTGGACGATGAAGAAGAGGTCTTAGCAATTGAGGCGAGTGGAAGTGGAAAGGATCATGCTGATGCTGATGATGCTGGTGGTGATGCAGCAAAGGTGTAGGCTGCAGGAATGGGCGATGAAGGACATTTCTAGACGTAGCCGGAGCCCATTTTTTAGAATTTGGTAGTTTTATTTTGGTTATGGTGTTTTGAAACAATCTTGGGTTGTAATAACTTTAGACAATAGTTTCTAGGGTGAAGGATCATGGATCCTTGGACAATAGGCAGGATAATGGGTGGTGGATGGATCCTCTGTTTGGGGGATGAAGCCACTCGTTATCCTTCCGTCTTTTATTTCCTGCACTACAAAGACCCGTAAACAATGGACACCCTTTGCCAACCCATGTGGACGGGCCACGTTTTGCTGGTAGAAACGTGGGTTGGCAATTTTGACAACCTTAAAGGGTTTAACGTTTTGTTAATAAATAAAACCTTAACTTTTTGGCTATCTTCCGTGTTGTTATCCTTGTGAATACTTTACCTTTCAATTGTTACCTTTCAATTGTTGTGATATATATTTTATCTGGATTTATTAAATAAAGAAGAAAAATTTAATAAATAATTTCAAAAAGTTTAGGATATGATCAAGGATCACATATCCTATAATCGACAGGTTCTGAAAAGTAGTGTAGTTTGAGGATCATAAGTTCAGTTGTCAAAGGATAAGGGTCACTTAAATAAATAATGAATAAAATCAAAATGATCAAGGATCATACCTGAGAATCCAAGTTAGGATCTTAACCTTTAACACTTATAATCAGGATAACCAAAAGACAAACCTTAGTAAAAGGTAAGGATCAAGGATCCTTGGTCATTTAGCTTCAAAAACCTGAAATAGGATACAACTTGGGACTAAGCCAATATAAGATAAAAGTTAGTAACTGGGGACAAGCCCAACAATTCTGGGGACAAGCCCAATAATTCTGGGGACAAGCCCAATATACTGGGGACAAGCCCAAAGGATAACTGGGGACAAGCCCAAAGGATCGTGTGTAAACTGGAGTATGGCCCTCACTGGCGACTATCCAAACTTAGTGACATGAAAATGCCAAAACCTTAGCTAACGTGAAAACGTTAGAAACCTTAGGAACGGATGTATGGTGCGTCTACCATTATACGTAGGATCCTGAATACAGCCAGTACAATGAAATTGTCAGCCCCTAAAGTGAGTACTGGTCCCATTGCCATGAACTGTACCAGGATCATCGTGCGCTACTGGCGAAACTGGGGACAGGCCCAAACTGGGGTCAAGCCCAAATAACTGGATACTTCTGTGGATAATCAATCCTTTGTTAAGGATACCTGAACCTTCAAAACTCAGAATCAAGTGAAAGGAGGATAAAGGATGCAGGATCCTTATCCTTATATAAGATAATTAAAGAATGAAATAGTTTGAGATTAGAATATTACCAAAACGAGGATCATCTGTCCTGTAAGGATCCTTCAAGGATACTTGTCAGGTAAGGATCATGGGTCCTTATCACATGAAGTATTTTTTTCAAGTGGACAGCATTCCAAGCTCTTGGTAGCAAATCACCTTCCATTGTTAGCAATCGATATGCCCCCTTTCCTGCCTCAGCTTCAATCAAGTAAGGGCCTTCCCACTTTAGTGCCAACTTTCCATCAGCAGGATTGGTGGTATTCTGAAATGCTTTCCTTAATACCATATCACCAACTTGGAATTTCCTGATCCTGACATTTTTGTTGTAAGCTCCAGCCATCCTTTGTTGATAACTGGCCATCCTTATCCTTGCCAAATCCCTGAGTTCTTCTATAGTATCCAGATCTTGAACCAAGTTTTCAGCATTTTCTTCATGATCATGAATGCTTGTTCTTGCAGTAGGAACCACCATCTCTGTAGGGATCACTGATTCTGCTCCAAATACCAAAGAGAATGGAGTTTGGCCAGTAGCATTCTTGGGAGTTGTCCTATCAGCCCAAAGTACATAAGGTAGTTCTTCTGCCCATTTTCCCTTCTTGGATCCAAGCTTTTTCTTCAAATTGTTGATGATGATCTTGTTGGATGATTCTACCTGACCATTAGCTTGTGGGTGGACTGGTGTTGATGTTATCATCTTAATCCCCCAGCTGTCACAAAAGTTAGTAGTTCTACTCCCAATAAATTGGGATCCATTATCACAAACAATTTCAGAAGGGATACCAAATCTAGTAATAATGTTTCTTTTAATAAAGGATAAACTTCCTTTTCTCTGACTTGAGCAAAGGCTTCAGCCTCTATCCACTTGGAGAAGTAATCAGTCATAGCAAGCATAAATACTTTTCCACCAGGTGCCTTAGGAAGCTTACCAACTATATCCATTCCCCATCTCATAAATGGCCAAGAAGAGGATATAGGATGCAAAAGTTTTGCTGGTTGGTGAAGGATATTACTGTGTCTCTGACAAGGATCACATTTCTTGGCATATTCCACAGCATCCTTCTTCATAGTAGGCCAATAGTATCCTGTCCTCAGGATCCTTGAGAATAATGCTCTGCCCCCGGTGTGGTTTCCGCAATCTCCTTCATGGAAATCCTTTAGGACTTCTTGGATTTCAGGATCCTCAATGCATCTTAGATATGGACCTGCAAGAGATCATTTATACAACATGTTATTCAATATTGTAAATTGAGATACCTTAATTTTGAAAGCCCTGGGGTTTTCTCCTGTAGGCATCTCTCCATGTTGTATGTATCTCATGATTGGAAGGATCCATGATCCTGAATGAGATTGAGTATCATCACTAGGGATGATCGCAGAATCCTCTCCTATCTCCATAGCTTCATGATCCTCGATAGCATGGGTCAGGATATGGATAATAGGGATCTTGATATCCTCCGGGATCTTCAAGGATGATCCTAAATTGGCTAATGCATCAGCCTCTGCATTCTCTTCCCTTGGTACCTGTGTCAAACTAAAGGAAACAAAAGAGAGTGCCAATTCTTTGACTATCTCTAAATATTTGATTAGCTTTTCACCTTTAACAGCATAGGATCCATTAAAGTGATTAGTGATCAATAAAGAATCTACATGTACCTCAAGATACCTGATCCTCATATGCTTGGCAATTTGCAAACCAGCTATCAAGGCTTCATATTCAGCCTCATTGTTGGTAGTTTGAAATTCACAAGCTATGGAGTGGGGTATTATGTCCCCCTGTGGTGATTTTAGTAGTATTCCAAGCCCTGTTCCTTTAACATTAGAAGCACCATCAGTGAAGAGTATCCAAGGATCCTTAGTTTCTTCTAACTGTTGGACTTCCAACTCAGCTTCCTTTTGCAAGTCACTACTAAAATCTGCCACAAAGTCAGCTAAGGCTTGGGATTTGATGGCAGTCCTTGGTTCATATCTTATATCATATGCACTTAGCTTCACTGCCCACTTAGCCATCCTTCCTGACATTTCAGGTTTCCTGAGAACATTCTTAATTGGAAAATTAGTCTTAACAATAATGGCATGAGTCTCAAAATAATGTCTTAATTTAGTAGATGACATAATTAATGCAAGGATAAGTTTCTCTAAGTGTGAATACCTGGATTCAGCATCAAGTAAACTCTTACTTACATAATAAACAGGATGTTGTGTACCTTGGTGATCCTTAACAAGGACCGCACTTACTGCTTTTGAGGATACTGCTAGGTATAAGGATAATATATCCCCCTTTTCTGGTTTCATCAAGGCGGGGGCTGAGGATAGGTAATCCTTAAGAGCTTTGAGGGCACTTTCATGCTTCTCTGTCCATTCAAATTTCTTGTTCTTCCTCAGGATGTCATAGAATTCCTTGCACTTTTCTAAGGATTTGGATATGAACCTGTTCAAGGCTGCGATCCTGCCTGACAATCTTTGCACATCCTTAGCATTGGCAGGAGATTTGATATTCACAATAGCCTTAATCTGCTCTGGACTTGCTTCAATGCCCCTCTTTGTCACCATATAGCCTAAGAATTTACCTGCTTTGACACCAAAATGACACTTGGAAGGATTTAGTTTCATATTAAATTTATCAAGGATATTGAATGCTTCCTCCAAGTCTTTAAGGTGATCCTCAGCTTTCTTGGACTTAACCACCATGTCATCTATATAGACTTCCATAGTGTGTCCAATTTATTCCTTGAACATCGTATTGACTAGCCTTTGATAAGTAGCACCTGCATTCCTTAGTCCAAATGGCATAGCAATATAACAATATATACCAGTTGGGGTCATAAAGGCTGTATCCTCTTGATCAGATGATTCCATCTGAATTTGTTGAAATCCAGATGAAGCATCCATAAAAGTCAACAACTCATGACCCGCGGTAGCATCCACCATGGAGTCAATGTGGGGTAATGGGAAAGGATCCTTGGGACATGCCTTGTTTAAATCAGTAAAATCGACACATACCCTCCACTTTCCATTTTTCTTTTGAACAACAACCACATTGGCTAACCATCTTGGATACTTAACCTCTCTTATCATACCTGCCCGAAGTAGTTTATCTACCTCCTCCTGGATAATAGCATTCCTTTCAGGTGCAAACTTTCTTCTTTTTTGATGAATTGGCTTGAATGACCTGTCAATGCCGAGTTTATGAGTAATTATATCTTTAGATATACCTGTCATATCCTCATGCTTCCAGGAAAAGGTAGTTTTCCTTCTTTTAAGGAAGGATACTAGATCCTGTTCAATGTTGCTAAGGATCCCTGATCCTATGAAGATCCTGGATTCAGGATCATCAGGATCCATGAGGATTTCTTTTACATCCTGCTCTCTTGCCTCCAAGACATCTCTTGAAGGATACTTTAATTGCTATTGCTCCCTTAGTCTTGAGGCTGGCTTCATTGATGAGGTATAGCAATTCTTTGCTTCTTGTTGATCACTCTCAATTTTCACCACCCCCCATGGACTAGGAAGCCTCACGCACTGATGATAAGTGGATGGAACTGCCTTCATATCATGTATCCACGGCCTGCCAAGGATAACATTGCAACATGATAAGCAATCTATAACACAAAATTTCTGATAAGAATGGAGTCCTTCAATATAGATAGGGAGTTTGATGTCCCCCAATCTGTTCTTGGTTTCCCCACTGAATCCCACAAGGACTGAGGATTTTGGGACAATATCAGACTCCGAGATATTCATCTTCTTGAGGACATCAAGCTGAATGATATTCACAGAGCTTCCTCCATCTATAAGGATCATGCGAACAAAATGATTAGAAATAAACAGGGTAATAACAAGACCATCATGATGAGGATCCTGAACATCAAGACGATCATCCTCATCAAAAGTTATGATCTTATCCTTGGTGACAGTGGACGTCCAGATGGGTCTGTCTCCATTATCCATCTTGGTTTCCTTGGCATGTCTTTTGGCTGCTGAAAAGGAAGTACCACAAATGTCTGATCCACCGGATATGAAGTTTATAACTTGTGCATCTGCTGGAGGAGCAGGAGCCTTTTCCGGGATCCTTTCAGGATCCTGGATCCTTGACTTCTTTCGTCCCAAAAGCTCTTTCAAATGCCCATTGCTTAACAAGTAACCAATTTCCTTTCTAAGTGCAATACACTCTTCAGTGAGATGCCCAAAATCCTCATGATATGCACACCACTTGGACTTATCCTTTGTAGCATCTGGTTTATCACTTTTTCTCGGCCACCTAGCTTTCTCACCTAAATTCTGCATTGCAAGGATTAGTTCATTGTTATCAACAGAAAAATAGTATTCAGAAATGGGATGATAATCCTCATCATCCTCTTCCTATTCCACTGCATGCACATTCTGGTTATCAGACTTGTTGTAGGACTTTGATTTGTTGTTCCTGAAGTAGGATCCTTGCTTTTCCTGTTTTGAGGATCCTGTCAATCTCTCCTGGATCCTTTTGTCATCCTCTAGGCGGATGAACCTAAGGGCCCTGGTTCTTACTTCGTCAAGATTCCTGCATGGGGTCATAACAAGATCATCATAGAATAATGAATCCCTAAGCAATCCCATTTTAAAGGCTTCTACAGCCGTAGCAATATCCAGGTTGGGGATATCTAAGGATTCTTTACTAAACTTAGTGATGTAATCTCTAAGTGATTCATTTTGACCTTGTGTTACCCTATATAGATCACTAGTTAATCGTTCAAACTTTCTACTACAAGAGAATTGACTATTAAACAAATTAACTAGATTAGCAAATGAAGTAATAGAGTAAGGGGGAAGACTTAGCAGCCATTTAAGAGCAGATCCTGTAAGTGTGGATCCAAAACCCTTGCATAGACATGCTTCTTTTAACCTCTCCGGAATTGGATTGATCTCCATCCTCTCCCTGTATTGGGCTACATGTTCCTTTGGATCCGTTGAACCATCATATAGCTTCATGGAAGGTATTTGGAACCTCTTGGGTATCTCAGCATCACAAATAGGTGGTGCAAAGCGAGATATCCTATGGCTACCATCTGCGATCTCAGGAATGGGCTTGACCACTCCTGGAACACTGGATATCATGTCCTTAAGCTTCTGTAACTCCCTGGCCATAGCCTGATTGATACTTGTATCCTGCATAGAGCCATGGTTAGTGTTATATGAATTATTAAAAGTGTTACCTCCCAAAGGATTCATTTTTGGAATTCCAGATGTGAATCCATATTGACGGGACTCTGGTATGATTGAAGGACCAGAGGAAGCAATGGTCTGCATTGGTATGAAGTCTCCTTGATGAACATCCGAGCTCGGGGGCTGCATACTTCTTAGGAATCCTTGATCCTGAAAGATGTTGGATCCTTGAGGCTGAGATGATCCTTGAACCTGAAAGGATCCTGGAATCATAAAGGATCCTTGGACCTGGGAGGATCCTTGGACCTGGGAGGATCCTTGGACTGTGTGCATTCCCAAATGTCCTCCTGAGCTGACGAAGGATCCCTGATGCTGAAAAAAGGATCCCGGTGGCTGAAAATAGGATCCCTGAGGCTGGGAGTGAGAGCTAAATGCCTGACTCATAGTTGCCATTCCATAATGCCTTTCTGGTGGACCACTTTGATACTGGATGCCCGGAACTGCCGATTGTAGGGTAGTTACAACTGGAGTGTCAAAATTCAATGACCTTGGCATCAAAGGAGAGTGATCCTCCACTGATTTCTTCTGTTTCTTGATATCACCAATCTCTTGGAGGATCCGTTCATTGGTTTTGTCCTGCTCTTGCATGCGATCCCTCATCTGCAAAATCAGATTAAAAAGATCATTAGTAGTAGGATTAGTGGAAACAGAAGAAGTTGGTGGTTTTTGGAAAATGGGGGTTTATCTCTTCGCAGCATTTTCAGCATTCTTCTGGGATCCAGAAGGTGGTGGAGGCAAAGGAGGAACGCCTTGTGAAGAACTGATCGCCGGCATAGAGCTTGATGTGTTCTTTGCTGAGGAAGCCATTTGCTTGATTGTAACAAACCGAAATGATCACCAGAACAATAATTTCTCAAGAACGAAGCACCAATTGCCCCACGGTGGGCGCCAAACTGTTTTGGTCAAAAATCAAGCTAAGATAATGCAACCAAACTTTCTGTTGTGAGGTGTGATGCTTGAATCAATGAACAATGCTAAGGATCACTCAGAAATGAAATGAACAAGTGACACAAAGATTTATACGAGGAAAAAGCCCTTGATCAAGAGTTGATCTCCGGCATAAAAAACCTCGGGTGATTGAAACTACGGATCACCAACTCAAATTAAACTAACAAGTTATTACAACTTTGGATGATAGCGAGCTAGTTACAAGGATCACTATAGTGTAATGTGCAAAAAGTGTGTAATCGCCAAGTGAATTGTCAAGAGCTGATGAGAGCAGTTACGAGTGTGTGTGTTAAGCTAAAAATAGCCAAGTGTTCTAATCTTGCTCGTTATCCCCTTTTAAAAATGGAAAAAATCTAAGCTAACAAACTATCCGCATTTTGTGCAAGTCTTCCACGAACTCCATAACGTCCACTTCAGTTAAGCACGTGCGGAATAAATATGGAATATGCTCCAGGAATATCGCCAAGACCAAGTCCATGCTTGTACTCCTGCAAAACAACATCATATTCAAATCAGACAATCGTTAGTGTAAGGATCACTATGATGATCCATGATCCTGATCCTATAATACCCTCTGAGGATCACTAATTCAAACAGAAGTGAGGATCCCTCAGCTTGACAGTAATTGAGGATCACTGATCTTTGGAAAATCCTCCCCTAGCAATACCACATCAGGATGTTACCAATATCCTGATTCAGCATCTTGGTTGTGAACATATATCGTATAACCAAGATATAATTCAAGATACTATAGAGGATATGGGATCAGAATTTCACCCATAACAACAATCAAAGGCCATGTTTGCCTAAGTCTCTTACATCACTTGGTGAAGACAAGCATTTAATGTAATACTTTTGATTTTTAATCTTTTCGTACTTTTTATTTGGTTTTGTATTAATGACTTTAATAACTAGTTTCTTATGTTGAAGGTGAAACTTCCTTATCATTTATCTGTGGTGTCTTGGCATTATTTTACTGTCTATATAAAATAAAAGATTTTCACCATTCATATCTCTACGGTCTATATAGAGATATATTGGCTACCTGGTCGGGGGTTAAGGGAATGGTTTAGTAAGGTTCTTGCCTTGTTCAGTGTATAGATCCTGCAAGGACCTGGGTCAAGCTTACTAGGACCTCCTTCAATACCCACTGGTATTGGATGGCGGGGGTGCGAATGGCTTGATCCCCTCATATGTAAACTACTATTAATACATTAACCCGCCTACTTGGAATTATATCCCTGCTGACTCAAACCACTTAGCCGAGGGTAACGTCACCTTCAAAAGAGGGGCCTACCACATTACGCATTAATAACTTAATTAATTATCTTTCAATATTCCGACCCTTTGGGATTGTATCCTTGCTGACTCAAACCACTGGGTTGAGGGTAACGTCACATTCAAAAGAGGGGCCTACTACTATAACTAAGATAATCTCTTAAAAAGTGCAAAAGTGTGGAAATCATCAAAGGTTACATTAAAGGCGAATCAGATCCAAGTGATTCATCTTGTCTATCTGTTTTATTTTATTTTTATTTTCAGCATTTTTTTAGTTTTTCATGTTTAAAACCTTTTCTAAAAATTTTGATTTGATTAGACGTTGAGGATAAACCGGTACTAAAAGCTCTTGTGTCCTTGGACGACCTCGGTATCTTACCAACGCTATACTATGCTCAATATGGGTGCACTTGCCCATATGTGTGTTTAGTGTTAGTAGAATATCATGTTTTATAAATTTAAAACTTGACTAATGTGTTAAAAAGGGCTTAAAATATTAACAAAAACATATAAAGCTACACACGCATCAGTTTGTTAGTTTGCAAAAACAGTTTCAAGATATGGCTCAGGATACCAAGCTGTATCAACAATCAAACAATGTGCAGAAATGTAAAGGTTGACACGAGATATACGAGGAAAGCCCTTGATCAATCTAGATCTCCGGCATAAAACCTCGAGACCTGACAATCGTCGGTTGTCTTGTTCTTCTTATTACTTCAATATTTAGGATACAGTGCAGGATATTGTACGGATCAACTAAGTTTTACAATGAATTTTGAGTGTAAGTGTTGGTGAATGTGATTGCGAATAATTGTAGCTGCCAAGAGAGTAAAAAAGTAAGCGAAGTTGTGTGTGTTTTTATCGATCCGTACACTCCGATTTATAGTAAACAGAAATAACAACCTATCCTATAATCTTGGGGAACTGCGAATATTCCCTCTTGACCGTTATAGTCCTTTTCTTCAGGCTTCCAACGTCTTTCTTCGAATTGCCATGACCGAGTCTTCAGGAGAACAAGTCCACATGAACGTTATAAGCTTGAAAACATAACCTACACATGAATAATTAGTAACTGCCAGGATACTACATCAGGATGTTACCAATATCCTGATCCGGTATCCTGGTCATAATCAGAAACAACAAAGTCAGGATATCGGTTCAGAAAACCACCCATAACACAGGGCGTTACACTCCTCCATAATCCGCCTTGTCTACGGCGTGGTGGAGCACATACTGCCTCGACATATGACTCGCATAGAGCGAGATCTTCCTCGACTGTCCAGGAGTTATTTGCCATTGTTGGTTGTTAGGGTTGGTGAATGTATGGGGTGTGGACAAAAGAAAACGGTTGACGCTATGTGTGGAGAAGGAAAGTTGGTGGTATTTATAGTTTGTCAAAACCTTTCTTAAAGGTTTAAAGTTTTTTAAAAATTAATTAACTCTAAATATTAACGGGTGATATATTAAAACATAATAACATTTACAATTCATAAAACATAATAACTCTAAATTAACCAACAGCAAATACAATAAAAATTACACATCATACCACTAAATTTTATTATATAAGTAAAATGACTAAAACAATTAACCAACAGTAAATTAATTAAACAAGATATTATTCAGTGGCAATCAACACGTTCACTCTTCAAGTTCCCGTTGTAAGTGAGT
Organism: Helianthus tuberosus; assembly: GCA_030545235.1. Classification (NCBI taxonomy): domain Eukaryota; kingdom Viridiplantae; phylum Streptophyta; class Magnoliopsida; order Asterales; family Asteraceae; genus Helianthus; species Helianthus tuberosus. The sequence continues at coordinate 148,451,924 of CM060368.1, forward strand.
TCTTGAGGAGGTGGAAGATCGTACCGATAACACAGTGTGATTCTAGGTGCCCTTTGTAGATGAGTTCTTCACATTTCTGAGAAGTTCCATCACCTTTAAGGGTTACAGCGATCACATCCGTGTTATCTGCCAGCTACCGTCACCCATCAACACCGGCACTTTTAAAGCTCAGGAAAACGTCATTTTCAAAACATGTAATCACCTTTGTTTCTATTTGTATATTATCGAAAGAAATTAAGATAGGCATTGTATAACGCTGCTTGGATAGAAAACATCTGATTTTCGATGGTATTTATAGGCTGATAATTATAACAAATTATAATAATCAAATAATTTAAAAAGAATCTGGTACATGTTGCCACGCGTCCGTCTGACGCAAGACGCCTCCGAAGCGTCTCCATGACGCAACAAAGTACGATGCAACCATCTTCCGAGGAGTCCGTCTGACACGATCCCAAGCGTCCGCTTGACCAGTCCGGTGCGTCGGCCAGACCATTCCGGTGCGTCGGCCTGACGCATTAATTTTTTTTTTTTTGTTTTTTAATTATTAAACAAATATATTTTACTAATATAATTTTAATACTTTTATTAAATTTTACTAAACATAGCGGCCAGCATACAGTTGATCAGCCATAAATCTTCTATATCTCATACAAGCATCTTGAATGTTTCCTTCTTCCCATTTGAGTGAACGGTTTTGAACTAGATTTTGTAGTAATATACATACGATCACCCCAGAATTTCGTCGTACGTGACAAACACACGTAGGCCATACAACATCCCCAGCATATTCTAATGCGTCAGACTCGCTGAGTCCAGTATTTTCCCAGTAACCTATACGTTCTAGAAACCATAGGAATGCCGACTCGAATTCAATACGAGTTTTGTATATTCTCCGGTGGACGCAAAACGAATCACCACAATTAATTGCATCGCAATTGTTTGTATAATATATAGTAATAGTTAGTGATGGCATTTAAATCTTAATAATGTTCCAATATTCTTCGTCTCTTGGCAGCGGTATGTATACCTGACAAACGTTAAGTTAACATTAATATTGTAGTATCGGAAAAAAAAATTACTATTATTTTTACCGTATCGACATCCCACAACGCAGGATATATTCCGCTAGAGCCATTTACATGTCCGTAAGCATCATGATGTTGTTCTACAAGGAGATTGAGACATTGAGGCGGGAGCAACGTCCAGCGATTACTGACTAATGACGTGGTAATTCCGGGATTTTTATTTTTCTTCGTCTGCACGAGTCAGTTACACCATGCTCCGACATGCTGTATAGAATATTTTGATATTTTAACTTTTGAATATAAAATTTATATATATTACAAATTAACGTTTGTTGAATAAAACCGTTTCCACATAAACCTAATAGGCCACCCCACCAGTGTTTATCTAGAGGTGTACTCCCCATATAGCTAGAATAACATGAAGGACAGTCACCCGCATAATAAAACTCAAGAACATTTGGAGACCAATTTTCATGTTGTTGCTTATCATTGGCCCAGATAGTGTTTTCTACTGATTCCGGTATGTTACTGGAACGCCTCCCGGTTTCCATTATGCTCATGCACACTAATGGACACCGTGGGCCTGTATATATAGGCTGAAAATTTAAAAATTTATATTTAACTCATATCTTTAGTTTGTAATATTTAACTTTGAAAATTTATGTTTAATGTTATATTTCAAGATAAGTTATGTGGGAACATTTTAGAGATGATATAATTAATAGAATAAAAAAACACAAAAATATATTGGAGAATCCAGCCGAGCCAAAGAACTAATTCAGCTAAGCCGTTGATAAGTATCAGCCTAGCAAATTGGAAGAGTCGGCCAAGCCATTCGAAAGTGTCGGCCAAGCCGTTCGGAAGTGTCGGCGGAGCCACGTACACAGGTTAGAGGGACGCGTCAGCCAAACTCAAAGCCAGACGCATCAACCAACCTTTTGGTTATGATGCGGCGGCCGTCGACGCTTAAACATGTGGGACACTTGTTAGACACCTGTCAGCTGCTAGAGACATGGACGCTTCAACATAACACGCGGACTCTTTCGAAGCGCAGAGGTCCTTCCATGGACGCATGAGAGTGACAAAATTTAAAACCATGTTGGTCAACAGAAAATTTCATAATTTTCCCTTTTATTAATCTATACAATACGATATAGAGCACTCTAAATGACATGCAAGATGTTGGAAACATAATTGGTAATCAAAGACACACGAACACGGTATTTTGCGATGGACACCACACTAATTTATATGTTTTATTAACTTGAATGAATGAATTACAAAGAACCTAAAGACTATCTATAAGGCTGTGTGTACTAGCTTAGTGTCACATGCCAAGTAACCCTCAAAGGGAGTTAAACATTGTTAAGGGGACGCTAAAGAGGGACCCAAAGGGATCGTGAGTATGATAAAGGATATGAAAGGGAGAAGCATGTGAGTGTGTGAATTAATTTTGCAGCCAATGAAAACCCTCTATTTGAAAGGGGGCACCACACAACTATACATGGCCTAAGCTACCAATACTTGCAACCCAAGAATTTTATACAAACCCAATTTCAAGTTACAAGCAACTTTGAATCTAAGCATCATTAAAATATCAAATTAGTTAAAAGAGTAAATTACAGTTTTCGTTCTTTATGTTTATATCGGATTGCATTGGATGCCCTTTAACTTTAGTAATTATAGTCCCAATCCTTTTTTTTGCAAAAACCATTACACCCAATGTCCTTTGCCCCTTACTTGGTTAAAATTTTTAGTTAATGTGCAAGGCACATGAGGATACTTTTGTAATTTTACTCATTTATTCATTTAAATCGAAAACTCACACTCTTGCTCTTTCTCTTTCTGTAACATACTTTCTATCTCAACACTCTCTCTCTCCACTTCTTCTAATCTCTAGTTCAAAATCAAAGAATCTAATCACCACTATTAACCATCACACCACCGCTGTCTACCTTTTCTCTCTCACCACCACCACCGGCGGTTTCTAAGGCCCACTACCACCAATTTCGTCTTCGTCAAACCCTAGCCCCCCTCATCAAACCCTAGTCTGTCGTCCGCCATCGGTGATAGATGTACAAACTACCACCGCTAAGTACGTCATCGAAGAGATCGTCGCCTCCCATGACCTTATTGTCCAACAATTACTTGCAAGATTAGGAGACATCTTGGGGGATGTGGGGCCCTGATGTGTGTAAAATGCAACATATAAATTACATCAATTGAGACATAAAACTAACCCTTTTTTAGTACTAATGTTGGAAAAAATGTGCTTTTGTCTTCCTTTTGTATTTTCAGGACTAAATGAGCGTAAATGAACAAAAGGAACAAATATGCAGCAAAATCTAACATAAATACAAAAAAGGAACAAACGTGGCATGCCCGACCCCTAGACAGCATCTTCCCAAGGAAAAACAAAGAAATAGAAGGCTGACCACGGCCCCGTCCCCAGCAGACACGGGGGCATGGCCAGTTATTTGCATAAAGGACAAAGCTATAGAATCTTCTATTCCCGACACGGGGGCGTGCCCAGCTCAACACGGGTCGTGGTCAACGCTAAGATTCGCTGAATCCAAGCAAAACTTGATAGTACAGATACGCTTCTGCACATGGGGCCGTGCCCAGTGGACACGGGGGCGTGTGGAGCTAATGCAGACAAATTGCAATTAATGAAGAAATAGAATAAGGATGGACACAGGGTCGTGTCCGGGCTTCTGTGCAGGCTATAAATAGAGGTGCTTGGTTCACTTCAAAGGCATCCCTTGGCAAACCACCTCTCTCCCACTTCACCCACACTCCCCCACCACTACAACCCACATCCACCACCATCATCCATCATCCATCTTAGAGTGTGTGTAGTAGTCTCGGGATCCAAGATTGATAGTAAGAGTTCTTGGCAATCAAAGGCCATGTTTGCCTAAGTCTCTTACATCACTTGGTGAAGACAAGAATTTAGTGTAATACTTTTGATTTTTAATATTTTCGCACTTTTTATTTGGTTTTGTATTAATGACTTTAATAACTAGTTTCTTATGTTGAAGGTGAAACTTCCTTATCATTTTTCCGTGGTGTCTTGGCGTTATTTTACTCTCTATATAAAATAAAATATTTTCACCATTCATATCTCTACGGTCTATATAGAGATATGTTGGCTACCTGGTCGGGGGTTAAGGGAATGGTTTGGTAAGGTTCTTGCCTGGTTCAGTGTATAGATCCTGCAAGGACCTGGGTCAAGCTTACTAGGACCTCCTTCAATACCCACTGGTATTGGATGGCGGGGGTGCGAATGGCTTGATCCCCTCATATGTAAACTACTATTAATACATTAACCCGGCTACTTGGGATTGTATCCCTGCTGACTCAAACCACTTAGCCGAGGGTAACGTCACCTTCAAAAGAGGGGCCTGCCACATTACGCATTAATAACTTAATTAATTATCTTTCAATATTCCGACCCTTTAGGATTGTATCCTTGCTGACTCAAACTACTGGGTTGAGGGTAACGTCACCTTCAAAAGAGGGTCTTACTACTATAACTAAGATAATCTCTTAAAAAGAGCAAAAGTGCGGAAATAATCAAAGGTTACACTAAAGGCGAGTCGGATCCAAGTGATTCATCTTGTCTATCTGTGTTTATTTTATCTTTGTTTTCAGCATTTTTAGTTTTTAATTTTCATGTTTAAAACCTTTTTCTAAACTTTTGATTTGATTAGACGTTGAGGATAAACCGGTATTAAAAGCTCTTGTGTCCTTGGACGACTTCGGTATCTTACCAACGCTATACTATGCTCACGATGGGTGAACTTGCCCATATGTGTGTGTTTAGTGTTAGTAGAATATCGTGTTTTATAAATTTAAAACTTGACTAAAGTGTTAAAAAGGGCTTAAAATATAACTAAAAACATATAACGCACTGCGCACATCAAGTTTTTGGCGCCGTTGTCGGGGACACAAGGATTTTAAGAAAGTTAGGAATCAACGGCCTAATCGTTTTTTCTTATTTTTCTTTTTTTTTTTAGGATTTTTCTTAATTTTTCAGCTTCTGCAGACTACAGCATGGGGCCGTGCTCAGCATCCTTAATGGCAGTTTTTATTTTCCGAGTTACAAAGAGCTGAACACAGGGTCGTGTTGGTGCAGCACGGGGCCGTGTCAAACTCCCCAGTAACAGGGATCCGGAAAACAATAACTGTAACCACGACCACGGGGCCGTGTTCGGCTGAGCACGGGGCCGTGGTAAGACTTCTGACCAACAATATTTTTTGTTTTTATCGCAAGACTTGGAACCCAGGCGCCGCACCTGAACTTCCTACGCTATGCATGAGCTCCAGTTCCAATAAAGACATAAAAGAACCTCTAGACGAACCCGAATGCTTCCTAAGAAAAAGACTTAAAGCTAAAACCCAATAGAAAGTTTTGGGGGGGGGCACTTCCAATGGCGGATCAACGCACCCTAATGGATTACTGTAACACCTCGTAAAATTGTGTCCAATTATGTGTTGACACGTGTCCCTAATCCTAATTAAGTCAAACGTCGACTAGGATGGACTATTATTGCCAAGCAATGAAAACTTTGAATATGCAAGGACTAAAAGTGTCAACATACTTAAACTAAGCCTCTGAGTGACCTTATACGGCATTCGTATTCTTTTAATAAGCCACTTGTTGGATAAACGAAACCGTTTGTAATATAATTCAAAAGTTGTGCATCGAAGGGTTAAAAGTGTCAACATGTTAATTTTTATCTCTGAGTGACCTTTTAACGAATCTGAGCATCGTAATTCTCGGTTATACCCTCGAGAATGCCTAACATGGATTATGTAGGGCTTTGATATCGTTTAACGATGTTACGCACAAGTTGTACGTTAAAAGGGTTAAAATCGTCAACGTGGGAAACTAGTGTATTCAGGTGATCTTTTAACGAACCCGAAGCTTAATGGTGTTTGTTATACTCCCATGAAAACCCAAAATATAACTTCAAGGGCCAAATGTGCTGAAAACGAAAGTTATTTCAAGTTATAAGGTGCAGGGACTGAATGTGTCATTTTTAAAACTTGAATTACTGAAACCTTAGGGGGTCGCGCTGCGCGACAACCCCCCTCCCTCTCGGTCGCGCGACGCGAGCACGGGATCTGAACAGAATTCTTTGGCAGCTGCAGGTTATTCAAACTTGGCTACCACACAAACCATCTTCTACTCACATAATTCAATACTAGGGCCTCTTTAATGGTTTTTAAACATGGTATTACACATGTTACAATCCTATTATTACATCGAGAGCACACATAACACTTGGCACAATCCTAGTATTTTGAAAACTATATAAGGCCTTAGAATTCATTCAACACTTGCACCTTCCTTTCATTTCTCTCTAGCTTGAGTTTTCCTTAAGCTTTCTGGGATTCCTGATCATAAGGAAGCCTATTCTTGTTGAAAAGATAGCTAGGACCCTTTGTAAGTGTTCCTAGCCACTAGTTTATGTTTTATAGGCTTTTAAGCCAAAAGTCAAGCGTTATCGTAATAACGCTTTGACTTTTAGTAAGACCTTAAAAGGTTAAGCCATTGTACGCAACGAACATGGCTACGTGATCGTAATTAGGTAGGTGTTAATCCCTAAAAAGGACACCTCCTAAGAATCACGTTTGCTTTGTCAATTGACGAGACAAAGTAATATTAATTTAAAAAGTCAACGGGTCAGTTTTTAAAATAATTATGATATGAGTTTAGAAATGTTCTAAAATATGTTTTATCACCTAAACAACTCGGTAATAATTATTAGAACATGTGTAAACATGTTCAGCTCGTCAATTCCCGTTTTAGGGTCGATTCGCAACCGAAAGTCGCGTAGTTTGACTTCTTCGTTGACTTTTGGTTATAAACCGAATTAGACTAGTATGCTACTGATTTTAGGTTCTGTTATAATTGTAATATAATGTAGTATAATCCTATAAGGTTATATTACACGATCGGACTAGGAATCTGAGTTTTATGCAAGTTTCCGTATTTATGCCATACTTTGACCTTTATGCCCTTTTTAGCAAAAATGAGGTTTTAGACACAAATAAGCTTGCAAATGATTTAAGTACTGATATGTTAACATGTTTAACATATTTTGATGTTTATAATCTGGTCATAAACTGAGTTTACGCGTATGATCGTAAACTATGCTTTTAAAAGGACTAAAATGCCCTTTTTCATCTAAAATGAGTTTTAAACATAATTTCATGGCAAAACTCATTATGTATTGATATGATATCATATTTGGGATTTATTGGGATGCTAGGTCAGATTGTAAACTGAGTTAAACTTCAATCTCGTATACAATGCCGATAAATGACGATAATGCCCTTTTGGCGCATATACAAGTTTTAAGCATGATAGGCAAACCAAACCTTTTCCTTACTGATTTGTTATGAAAAATAAATATTTTAACTATTCAAAGCTGTTCATAACATCAGATTTCATAAATCTTCACATAAATCGTCATTTAACGACATTAACGTCGTTTAGGCGTGTAGTATGGTTTTAAACCATATTTATAAACCAAGACTTGTTACCTACTGAGTTTATAGACCATTTTAAATGTTTTTACAGTAGGTATAAGTCATGAACTCAGAATCCCAAATAAGTTCTCAAAACTATGTGTGAAATGACCAAAATGCCCCTACGGCGCATAGTTTGGTCTTAAAGCATAAACCACACATATATTTGACATCTTACTGATACGATATCATAATTTAAACATTTTTATAGCATGTTTATAACCATGACATCAATTTACTCGCAAGCTCCTTTTATAAGTTGTAAAATTACCAAAATGCCCTTATGAGGCATAGTTTGATTTTAAAACCCTAACGGGCATACAAGTTGATATCCTACTGATATTATAACTTGTTTAAAGTGTATTGGCATATGGAACTTGTTCATGACTCATCCGGTTACTCGTTATCGCCTATACGCGTACGGTTAGACTTACGTAACTAGTTTACATATGTTTACCGAAAAGCATTTAACCTTATCGTTTTGATCCCGAAATCTAGAATGTACTTTGTTTACCCACATTATACAAGTCCTAGTACTTGTTGGGTTTAAACCACATTCTATTTAGTATACGCTTAATCTAGCGAACCTATTCTTAAGTATCGGGTCATATCTAAAGGATCTACCTTTGGCCCGTATACTTTCTAACAGATAATAAATCTGTTCATTCCAGACTATAGTACCCCTAGATAATCGGACTTGGGTCAATATACTTAGACTTGCAGCTTTATGCCAAATATAGTCTTATTGATTGGAAGCTAGCAAAAAGGTAAATACTCTTGACTTATTTTAGTGTAAACTTGGGATGGCAAATAAGCCTCTTGGGACGGTTATTACACAAGTAAGTCGCCTATGGTTGCGCAAAAGTGTATAAATACAGTTTTATTCCGTTTACTTGATAATTAGTGTTATTGGGGGTTATTGATACCATGTCCGGACAACCCAATGGGTTAATCAAGCATACAATCTTGTAACAAGAAAAATCCCAAGATATATTTATAAGATTACCTACGGGTTATCTATATATATAAAATTCTTTTTGAAAAACTATTTTTTTCCAAAGAGTCAGTTAAGTGTATTTACCAGCTTTGGCTGACGTATTTTCAAAAGATTGAATAGCAGGTACTGAACCTTAATATAGGCTGGGAATATGGGTCGGCTAGAATGAAGGCTAAGGAATTTACACTCCTGATGCTTAAGGCCTATGATGTCTAAAGCTCTGTTTATTTGGATCCTGCCTGTGGGCTTGTATCGAACGCTTGTAATACTTTTATACATTCAAGTTTTATTTTAATTTCAATCAAATACTTTCGCTGCATATTATTATATTGTGATAACTGTTATCCAACCGTCACGTGTGTACCCATCCGGGCCCACCAGAAATCGGGGTGTGACAGGTTGGTATCAGAGCTACAGTTTGAGTGAATTAGAAACTAGCCCTTTGTGTCTAATCTCAAATATCACAAATGCAAATTCCTTTAAAAACTTCGAGTCTAGACTTGAATATAAGACTACTCTTAATCTATATAGTAGTTATTGATTTTATATCGCCAAGATGTCACAGACTAGATGAAGAAAACTATAATGGGTCACGGACTCGAGGATCTCTACCTTTGAGTAGCTTGAAGTTCCACATGATGAACTACATATGCTTTGGAGACAATGACTCCTATACGAGGATGCTAAACCTCACCATCTGATATACCTATTGATATTTCTATGATATCCTAATATCATTTATCCAAAGTCTATCATATTTGATAAGACATTCCGGTGATATATCACCAGCTGATTGAAACATCAACAATATTGAAAAGGCATATCATGGCAATGTTATGTATGCACTTTGCACCAAATTTCTATTCTTCAATCCAAATGTTCTCCCATTTTAGAGAATAAGCAGAAAAAGAAATCACTTTTTCTGATTCATGCTTAAAGCATATAATTTTGAGTCTTCGAACTCGATTAATTCAAACTCGTCTGGGTATATTATATTATATAAATTCGGCAATTTTCGCCAGCAATTCCTCGAACTGGAATACGACAATGATTTTTATTTCATTGATTTTTAACAACTACGAATGCCAAACTTAGTTTGATGGAAGAGCCATATGATAATTGGTAGTATCTTAGTGTGTCCCATAGATTGCTTTCATGCCTAGCCAGTATGACGGTTTAATGTATGGAACCACTAAGATCTCCCAAGGGTCATATTGTACTGATATCGGCTAATAGTAGGCATCTAATATACTTTGGCGATATTACTGCCATAAGGAGAATCATTGATTTTATGGAGCCCATTTTATGATTTTTCCTTCTAATAATATGAAGGTCGTATTTATTACTCCTAACTTATCAAAAAGATCTCTTGATTGCGTAATAGACAAGGCCAAAAAGCACATGTTCCCACCAATGAGTGGTTGAAAAAGTGCAAAACTTTCGTCCAAATGTGTGACGACTTATCCCCAATTATTCCAATATGGAGAAGGGTATATATTTAAACGGTGTACTTTATTGAGCCGTATCATATACAGTGTACTTTATTGAGCTGTATTATATACGCTGTACTTTATTGAGGCGTATTCCCAAATATCCCATGTGGAGAAAGGGTATATTATAAACGGTGTACTTTATTGAGCTGTACCACATACAGTGTACTTTATTGAGCTGTATTATATACGCTGTACTTTATTGAGGCGTATCCCCATGTCTTCTGAGAAAGGAGAGGGGTATGTATTTAAACGGTGTACTTTATTGAGTCGTATCGTATACACTGTACTATATTGAGGTGCATACCAAATCTCCAACTAAGGAGAAGTGCATATAAATAAAACGTCAAATGAGACGTGTCCTGGAAACTCCAACTGAGGAGAAGGACTACAAGTGCCAACTCTGTTAAGTGAAGACAATTAGTCAAAGAACCGCTAGCAATCAAGTAAAAAAATCTCTTTTGAATTTACTCGGTCTACTAGTTCTTATGTAATTAAGACTAGTAAATAAAACCATGATAAAAGACTCTGTCTCAAATTTCCCACCAACGGTAGTGGTTGAAAAGGGTGATAGAAGTGGAAAACTGATTCCCTCACACCCGTATAATCTTAAAAATCTTTAAGTGGTTCTCGTCCAATTAGGGGACGACACTCATCTAAGATCTCCAACTAATTCCCAAATGTGTGGAAAGGAGATAGAATGTTCATCCATCCATGATGCTAATCATCCCCAAATCTCCCAATGTGGAGAAGGGCATGTATTTAAACGGTGACTGTATCGAGCCGTATCATATACGCTGACTGTATTGAGGCGTATTCCCGAATCTCCCCATAAGGAGAAAGGGTATATTTATAAACGGTGTATTTTATTGAGCCGTATCATACAGTGTACTTTATTGAGTTGTATTATATACGTCGTACTTTATTGAGGTGTATTCCCAATTATCCCTATGTGGATAGGGACATATATTTAAACGTCAATTACGACGTATTCCCAATTATCCCAATGTGGATAGGGACATATATTTAAACGTTAATTGCGACGTAATCCTAATTATCCCAATGTGGATAGGGATATATATTTAAACGTTAATTACGACGTATTCCCAGATCTTCCAATATGGAGAGGGACTTATATTTTCAGCGTCAACTGAGACGCATCTCCAAATGAAGAGAAATATTCATATTCAATACGTTGACTAAAACGTATCATTAAATCTCCAATTAAATTTCCAACTGTGTTGAAAGGAGAAAATCTTTGTCAACTTTGTGACGATATTCGTTCCAAATCTCCGACAATTCCCAACTATGTGGAAGGAGAGGAATCATAATACTGCTTTGTTAGTTAAAACAAAGACAGTTGTGACCTTTATGGTCCCCTGTCTGAGGTAATGAGCTATGACATGATGTCGTGGTCACAATCAAATTTAATCCAAATACAACTAATTAGCTAGTGGTAAGTGGGTATCGAACACAGGGAGTTTGTGGAATATGTGTTATCTCAATGTTTATCTAAGTTAACTAAAATAAACTAATTGCAATAAAAGTAAATTCAAGATTTGATTTAAGTGAATTGGTTTTAGAAACTAAATTTAACTAAATAGATTGCAAAGAAAAGTTTTGGTTGTAAACAAATTAGAGACAAATGACCATCCTAGATTTCCGGTTTGTTTCGACATTCATATTATCCTTTCACTAGAAAGAACTACATAGACATAGCTCATGCGTGATTACTTGCAGTGATGAAAGGGAACTAAGTACTCAGATTCCTAGAACGTGAGGTTGTTACCCGATGATCAATCAACCCTTACCCAAGCCTAACTATACCCATGATATCTCGATTGCCAACGGCACCAAGAACGTATGGTTTCTAATTAGTTCAACATAGGGATTAACAAGTTACTAACAAACAATCACACACCATAACAACAAATCATAACGATAAAGATTGTTATTCTAGAAATTAGAGAAATCAAACATAAAATGTCTCAACCAAACCTTCAATCCAGGACAATCATCAAGTGTTTAGCCACTCATGGCTTGAAGCCACATTTTAACAAAAGTTCTATTGTTCATAAAGATCGAAGCAACAAAAACTAATGATTAGACAAGTGTTCTTCCAAGCCAAAGTCTCCAACAAGCTCCAAAAATTGTTCCCCATGATTGCGTAACTGAAAAACATGATTAGACCCTATAAAACTCCATCAAAAGGCCATTAAATGCGAGAAGTTACACTATTGGATCAGTCAGTGCCGTAACCTACGGCTCCCTACCGTAGGTTACGGCGGTCAGTGAGTCATACGGTCCTTGTCTTCTGTCTTACGGCAGGCAATGCTGAAAACTTGTTTTCAGCATAACTTTTTCGTTTCAACTCCGTTTTCGCCTACGTTCTCGTAATTTCGTCCTCTATCATGCTATCCTCTTAATTCTTCAATTCCAAAAATTGATTTTTTATTGATGCTCCAAATTCTTTCCCTTTTATGCTCCATTTGCACCTGCACGTCCAAACAACTAGTAGTTACCAAGTTCAAACAATTAAACGTGTAAAGCATGGGATTTTAATCTTTTTAAGGCACTTAAGGGTTGTCCTACGGACCACCCGTCAAGCTATGCTCAAGCCTAATAGTCTATATGATCAATACGATCATGACTAATATCATCTAATACGATGAACATATCATTTTACATCCTTAGTGATGTTATGCCTACGGGCTATACCATATTGTCTATTTGAGACAATGACATTGTGATCTTTATGATCCCTGTCCATGGTAGTGAGCTATGCTCAAGCCTAATAGTCTATATGATCGATGCGATCATGACTAAAATCATCAATATGATGATTGAATTTAACATCCTTAATGATGTTTTGCCTACGGGCTATAATATATTGTCTATTTGTGAAAAAGACAATTGTAATCTTTTATGATACCTTGCCCAAGGGGGTGAGCTATGCTCAAATCTCATAGTATATATGATCTGTGCGATCCTGACTAATATCATCAGTATGATGATCACAATATTAACATCCCTAGTGATGAAGTGCCTACGGGCTATACTTTACTCTATTGTGATAAGACAATAATGGTAGTGACCTTTATGGTCCCCTATACAAAGTGGTGGGTTATACCCAAACCTAATAGTCTATACGATCTACGCGATCATGACTAATATCATTAACATGATAATCATACTTAACATCCCTAGTGATGTTTCGTCTACAGACTATATTATATCGTCCATTTGAGACAATGACAGTTGTGACCATTATGGTTCTCTGTCCAAAGCGGAGGGCTATGCCCAAGCCTCGCAGTCTATACGATCAAGTGCGATCAATACTGATATCATCAGTGCGATGACCATTAGTTTAACATCCTTTGTGATGTCAAACGAATCGCCTACGGGCCATATTATATCGTCAAATATGATGATAATAGTGGTCTACGACCCCTTATTCAAGGGTAATGAACTATGTTCAAACCTTAAAGCCCTTTGATCAAATGAGATCGTGGCTTATATATATCTTAAAATGTTCTTCGTAACAAGGCTTTAGTGCCATATCTTCTAATTGTCCTCCGTGACAAGGCTTCAGTGCCATATTATTCAATGTCCTCCGTGACGAGGCCTTGTGCCATATCTTTCACAACCTTTGTGACATGCCCTCGTGCCATGTCTTGGACGTCCTTCGTGACAAGCCAATGTGCTATATTTAAATGTCCTTCCTGACAAGCCAATGTGCTATATTTAAATGTCCTTCGTGACAAGCCAATGTGCTATATTTAAATATCCCTTGTGACAAGCCGATGAGTTATACGGCTAAGTCCATTACCGATTGTGGTAAGCAGGGCTAGTGAAATTGATATATAAACATATAAATCTGTAAGATCTAATGCAAATAAATTAATTTGCTATTTAGTTCTCGAAGTATTACTGATGGCTTTATTATCTTTCAGATAAACTTATGGCGAGCCTGAGTATTGGCAAAGCTAGTAAGAAAAAAGGTGGTGATGATTTAGAGCACCAAAACCGTAATGACGAAGAGAATCGTCTTCGATCCATAGTTGCCGATGAAGTCGGTAAAGCCCTGGCTGGATATATGGCCACATTTAAAGGGCCAGAGCCATCAGTACAGAAAGAGAACTCCATTACCAAACCCCGTTCTAATACTCATGAGACTGAAAAGTCTCATTTCTCCTCAACTAAAAGTGAGCCGAATATCAAGAGTATCAAGAAAATTGAGTCTCATGACTCTAAGAAGGGGTGTACCTATAAGTATTTTGTTTCATGTAAACCCCGTGACTTTACGGGTGAGATTGGAGCAATCGATGCTCTAAAGTGGCTGGATGAAATGGAAATCGTTGTTGATATAAGCGGTTGTGCCGCCAAGGACACTGTAAAATTCGCGTCCCAATCCTTCAACGACGATGCTCTGACTTGGTGGAAGGCACTAATCCAATCCACTGGCAGTGTTGAAATGTACAGCCTAAGTTGGTCAAAATTCGTGGAATTGATCCGCGAGACTTATTGCCCACCTCACGAGGTGGAGAAAGTTGAAACTGACTTTCTAAAGCTGACCATGAAAGGCCTCGAATGTCGAGCCTATTTGTCTGATTACAACTCCTTATCAAGACTCGTGCCATACTTAATTACCCCCGAATCTAAGCGCATTGCGCGGTTTATTGGAGGACTTGCTCCAGAAATCAAAGGGATGGTTAAATCCTCCAAACCTGTGACTTATAGATCAGCTGTGGATCTGGCTATTTCTCTCACTGAAGATGAAATAAGAGCAAGGGCGATTAAGGCCGAGGAGGATCATAAGCGAAAGCGTGATGATGCCCCAAGTAAAATGTTCAAAAAGGGTAAGACCGGTTCGAGTTATAACCAGTCTAAGCCAAATGATGCAAAACCCAAATGTAAAACCTGCGGGAAGCAACACTTTGGAAAATGTCTCCGTGAGCCGACCAAGGGTTGTGGCATCTGTAAGAAGATGGATCACAAGTCTCACGAATGCAAAGACTTGAAAGATGCCACTTGCTATGGATGTGGCGAGGGCATATAAAGACCCGCTGCCCAAAGAGGGTGACTTGACAAAAGAAACAAGGCCACTGATGGCCAGAAAGGCAATGTTTGAGCCTTCTAATCTGCTACAGCAAAAGCAGTTCAAGTCATGTCTTTACGTATCTGTTTCTCGTAAATGTTTTATTTATTAGAAACTTGTTTTAAACTCTGGAGCCAGTTATAACTTCATTGATTGTAAATTTAATAAAAAATTTAAATACTGCCCTTTACAAGGCTTACACATTAGTTGTAAAATCCAGTGGCCAATCTAGATGGTTTCACATACGATACATCCTTCTCAAATTAATCTGCCTTTGATAATCTTTTTAATTATAAATCCTGCGGGATTCGATATGTTTTTAGACATGGATTGGTTAATCCGAAAACCAAATTCACCTTGTCTACAGATAGAAACTTATCGAAATTTAAAATCCCCATCTGGTGATATATTCACCATCTGTGGAAAACCAACACTATGGATTGCCCGAGAAAGCTTTTATGCTTGAGGCATCCAAGTGGTTGAAGGAAGGATGTGTCATCTACAAGACATAAGTAACTTTTGATGAATTAAAGTCGAAAGCTGAGGACTTTTGTGTGGATGGACATGAGAAGTCCGTAGCCACCTAGGAAGCTTAATGTTTAGAATGTTCGCATATGAGTCAAACATAGTAGACCATTCATGGCCTGCATCATTGAATTGGAAATCCCGAATAGATTGGGAAATGGTAACAACGGATCTAATCTCCCAGTTACCTAGAATAAATCGCGGCAATGACGCGATGTAAATTATATTCGACAAACTTACTAAATCGACGCTTCTTGTCAATTAAGGAAAATTTAAAATTTCCAACAAGTTAAGCTATATATATATAAAGACAGCGTCGAGTCTCCTTATGGAGCACTGTTGTTTAAAGCATCAAATTAACATACTAAATATATTCTTATCTTTGGAAATTCCAGCAAAGTGCTCAGTCGATAAGCACTTGTCATGTTTCGTCATGACATTTAAACGTGAGCATAAGGTTTATTGAAAAACCTTGTCCATTATGGACCATGGAATTTAAAAGTTCCAAGTTTTCTCTCGTAAATGAGAAATGGGATTCCCATTGTGGCCCAGGATACTCTTGAGAGATTGAAGCCTCCTACTATACGGAATTGACCGTACTACTCTGAGCAAATCTTGAGGTCGAGATTTTTTTAAGGGGGTGAGGAGGTAACACCTCGTAAAATCGTGTCCAATTATGTGTTGACACATGTCCCTAATCCTAATTAAGTCAAACGTTGACTAGGATGGACTATTATTGCCAAGCAATGAAAACTTTGAATATGCAAGGACTAAAAGTGTCAACATACTTAAACTAAGCCTCTGAGTAACCTTACACGGTATTCGTATTCTTTTAATAAGCCACTTGTTGGATAAACGAAACCGTTTGCAATATAATTCAAAATTTGTGCATCGAAGGGTTAAAAGTGTCAACATGTTAATTCTTACCTCTGAGTGACCTTTTAACGAATCTGAGCATCGTAATGCTCGGTTATACCCTCAAGAATGCCTAACATGGATTATGTAGGGCTTTGATATCGTTTAACGATGTTACGCACAAGTTGTGTGTTAAAAGGGTTAAAATCGTCAACGAGAGAAACTAGTGTATTCGGATGATCTTTTAACGAACCCGAAGCTTAACGGTGTTTGTTATACTCCCATGAAAACCCAAAATATAACTTGAAGGGCCAAATGTGCTGAAAACGAAAGTTATTTCAAGTTATAAGGTGCAGGGACTGAATGTGTCATTTTTTAAACTTGAATTAGTGAAACCTTAGGGGGTCGCACTACGCGACAGCCCCCCTCCCTCTCGGTCGCACGACGCGAGCACGGGATCTGAACAGAATTATTTGGCAGCTGCAGGTTATTCAAACTTGGCTACCACACAAACCATCTTCTACTCACATAATTCAATACTAGGGCCTCTTTAATGGTTTCTAAACATGGTATTACACATGTTACAATCCTATTATTACTTCGAGAGCACACATAACACTTGGCACAATCCTAGTAATTTTTGAAAACTATATAAGGCCTTAGAATTCATTCAACACTTGCACCTTCCTTTCATTTCTCTCTAGCTTGAGTTTTCCTTAAGCTTTTTGGGATTCCTAATCATAAGGAAGCCTATTCTTGTAGAAAAGATAGCTAGGACCCTTTGTAAGTGTTCCTAGCCACTAGTTTATGTTTTATAGACTTTTAAGCCAAAAGTCAAGCGTTATCGTAATAACGCTTTGACTTTTAGCAAGACCTTAAAAGGTCAAGCCATTGTACGCAACGAACATGGCTACGTGATCGTAATTAGGTAGGTGTTAATCCCTAAAAAGGACACCTCCTAAGAATCATGTTTGCTTGGTCACTTGACGAGTCAAAGTAATATTAATTTAAAAAGTCAATGGGTCAGTTTTTAAAATAATTACGATATGAGTTTAGAAATGTTCTAAAATATGTTTTATCACTTAAACAACTCGGTAATAATTATTAGAACATGTGTAAACATGTTCGGCTCGTTAATTCCCGTTTTAGGGTCGGTTCGCAACCGAAAGTCGCGTAGTTTGACTTCTACATTGACTTTTGGTTATAAACCGAATTAGAGTAGTATGCTACTGATATTAGGTTCTGTTATGATCGTAATATAATGTAGTATAATCCCATAGGGTTATATTACACGATCGGACTAGGAATCTGAGTTTTATGCAAGTTTCCGTATTTATGCCATACTTTGACCTTTATGCCCTTTTTAGCAAAAAATGAGGTTTTAGACACAAATAAGCTTGCAAATGATTTAAGTAATGATATGTTAACATGTTTAACATATTTTGATGTTTATAATCTGGTCATAAACTGAGTTTACGCCTATGATCGTAAACTATGCTTTTAAAAGGACTAAAATGCCCTTTTTCATCTAAAATGAGTTTTAAACATAATTTCTTGGCAAAACTCATTATGTACTGATATGATATCATATTTGGGATTTATTGGGATGCTAGGTCAGATTGAAACTGAGTTAAACTTCAATTTCGTATACAATGCTGATAAATGACGATAATGCCCTTATGGCGCATAAAACAAGTTTTAAGCGTGATATGCAAACCAAACCTTTTCCTTACTGATTTGTTATGACAAATAAATCTTTTAACTATTCAAAGTTGGTCATAACATCAGATTTCATAAATCTTCACATAAATCGTCATTTAACGACATTAACGCCGTTTAGGCGCGTAGTATGGTTTTAAACCATATTTATGAACCAAGACTTGTTACCTACTGATTTTATAGACCATTTTAAATGTTTTTACAGTAGGTATAACTCATGAACTCAGAATCCCAAATAAATTCTCAAAACTATGTGTGAAATGACCAAAATGCCCCTACGGCGCATAGTTTGGTCTTAAAGCATAAACCACACATATATTTCACATCTTACTGATATGATATCATAATTTAAACATTTTTACAGCATGTTTATAACCATGACATCAATTTACTCGCAAGCTCCTTTAATAAGTTGTAAAATTACCAAAATGCCCTTATGAGGCATAGTTTGATTTTAAAACCCTAACGGGCATACAAGTTGATATCCTACTGATATTATAACTTGTTTAAAGTGTATTAGCATATAGAACTTGTTCATGACTCATCCGGTTACCCGTTATCGCCTATACGCGTACGGTTAGACTTACGTAACTAGTTTACATACGTTTACCGAAAAGGGTTTAACCTTATCGTTTTGATCCCAAAATCTAGAATGTACTTTGTTTACCCACATTATACAAGTCCTAGTACTTGTTGGGTTTAAACCACATTCTATTTAGTATACGCTTAATCTAGCGAACCTATTCTTAAGTATCGGGTCATATGTAAAGGATCTACCTTTGGCTCGTATACATTCTAACAGATAATAAATTTGTTCATTCCAGACTATAGTACCCCCAGATTATCGGACTTGGGTCAATATACTTAGACTTGCGGCTTTATGCCAAATATAGTCTTATTGATTGGAAGCTAGCAAAAAGGTAAATACTCTTGACTTATTTTAGTGTAAACTTGGGATGGCAAATAAGCCTCTTGGGACGGTTATTACACAAGTAAGTCGCCTATGGTTGCGCAAAAGTGTATAAATACGGTTTTATTCTGTTTACTTGATAATTACTGTTATTGGGGGTTATTGATACCATGTCCGGACAACCCAATGGATTAATCAAGCATACAATCTTGTAACAAGAAAAATCCCAAGATATATTTATAAGATTACCTACGGGTTATCTATATATATAAAATTCTTTTTGAAAAACTATTTTTTCCAAAGAGTCAGTTAAGTGTGTTTACCAGCTTTGGCTGACGTATTTTCAAAAGATTGAATAGCAGGTACCGAACCTTAATATAGGCTGGGAATATGGGTCGGCTAGAATGAAGGCTAAGGAATTTGCACTCCTGATGCTTAAGGCCTATGATGTCTAAAGCTCTGTTTATTTGGATCCTGGCTGTGGGCTTGTATCAAACACTTGTAATACTTTTATACATTCAAGTTTTATTTTGATTTCAATCCAATACTTCCGCTGCATATTATTATATTGTGATAACTGTTATCCAACTGTCACGTGTGTACCCATCCGGGCCCACCGGAAATCGGGGTGTGACAATTACCTACGAACCACGGTAGGTAATCTTGGCGCCGTTATCAATGCACCGAATGTCGATGCCAACAATTTAGAACTTCAGCCGCATTTGATCCAAATGCTCCAAAACTTCGCAACTATCCATGGGCTTGCGGACGAAGATCCCCATTTACATATTACCAACTTTTTGGAAATATGTGATACTTTTCGGATCAACGGAGCATCGAATGACGCCATCCGCCTTCGAATGTTCCCATTTTCACTAAAAGACCGAGCTAAGGCTTGGCTTAACACCCTCACAGTTGGTTCGGTAAACACCTGGGATGAACTAGCCCAAAAGTTTTTGTATAAGTATTTCCCTCCTTCTAAAACGGCTAAATTAATGACTGAAATTAATACATACTCACAAGAAGACGGGGAATCCTTATATGAAACTTGGGAAAGATTCAAGGAGCTACTAAGAAAGTGCCCTCATCATGGTCTTGCGGTATGGCAACAAGTATCCACTTTCTATAATCGATTGTTGCCACACACAAGTCAAACACTAGACTCTAGCTCCGGGGGACTTCTAGGTAATCGTCGCCCAAATGAAATTTATAATCAAATTGAGGAAATTGATCAAAACAATTTTCAGTGGCACACTCCCCGAGGCACAAAATCTGTCGCCCCGGGAGCCCATAAGGTTGACGAAAGCACCTCTTTACAAGCCCAAATCGAGGCCCTCTCTTCAAAAATCAAAAAGTTAGAAATGGCAAAAACGACCTCGGTTATGGCTTGTGAGGGGTGTGGTGGACCACATGAAAATTGGAGTTGTATGAAAGAAATGGATAATCAAACAGAAACGGTAAACTACATTGATAATAGACCTAGACCGTCAGGTCCTCCAACGGGTACCTACAACCAAGGATGGCGTAACCACCCTAACCTTGGTTGGAGAGAACCCGACAATAGTAGTAACCAACAAAATCAAAATCAACGAACAAACTTTCAACAACCAAGAATTGAGTCACAAAATTTCTCTCAACAACAACAAGGGGGCGAGAGAGGCTTGAAGATACTATCTCACGCCTCATCTCCGACACCGAAAAGAAAAACTCAGATCAATTTCAACAAATGGAATCGAACTTTAGAAATCAACAAGCTAGTATTCAAAACATTGAAAAACAATTAAATCAACTAGCTCAAAATTTCTCTAAGAGACCACAAGGCGCGTTACCCAGCAATACCGAAACCAATCCAACAGCGCAAGTACATCTCATCACATTGAGAAACCGTACTGTAAGTCCCGAAGAGGCTCCGCTGCCTCTAACCGAAAAGAGTTCGTCTAACCAAACCGCAACTTCGCCGATGCCCCAAAAAGAAACGACTCCTCCACCAAATCAAGAGCCTACCAAGAATCCTCTGGTACCTTACCCCGGTCGGTTACTTCGCCAAAAGACCGATGAGCAATTCACAAAATTCGTAAATTTACTAAAACAATTGCACATCAATCTTCCCTTTGTGGAAGTCCTCACTCAAATGCCTAAATATTCAAAATTTATGAGAGACTTCCTCACTCACAAAAGGAAAATTGAATCATTGCAATTAGTTAATTTAAGCGAAGAATGCTCCTCCTTGCTACTCAACAAACTCCCACAAAAGAAGATCGATCCCGGAAGCTTCACCATCCTTTGTTCGATTGGGGGATCACCCATACGCAATGCACTAGCCGATCTTGGGGCTAGCATCAACCTCATGCTCGCATCAATGTTCGACCGACTCGGACTAGGGAAAACAAGCCCTACAAAGATGAGCATACAACTCGCCAATAGGTCCATTAAATATCCACAAGGTGTCGCCGAAAATCTATTGGTAAAAGTCGGAGACTTTGTCTTCCCGGTCGACTTTGTCATACTAGATATGGAGGAAGATACCGAGGTACCGCTTATCTTAGGAAGACCATTCCTAGCCACCGCCCACGCAATGGTGGATATGAATGGTGGGAAATTAACATTGAGGGTTGGGGACAAAGAGATGGAGTTCGGGGTTGGAAAAAGAGTAGAAGACGAGGACCCGGTCAATTACATGAAGGTCATAGACTCAAGCTTGGATGATGCTCTCCGACGGTGCAACATGGGATGCAAGACATCCCACTTGGGTAACATATGACCGACTTTGGGTCTAGCCAAGGACCCTTATAAACGTGGCGCACCACGGAGGCATTCCGCGGAACTATCCTTAGTTTTAGTTTAGATTAACTTTTATGTTTTCTAGTTTAGTTTTACTTTTCAGGAATAAAACACACTCGGAATGGTGGAGGTTACTAAGGGAAACTTGAACCCACACCCCATGCACAAAAACAGAACCTCCCGACAATTTTTCTTCATTACAGCAAGTTCAGCATGGGGCCGTGCTCAGCCCAACACGCCCCGTGCCCAAGGTTCTGCAGAAAATGCCCAGTTCAGGTAACTGGACACGAGGTCGTGTTCACTGAACACGCCCCCGTACCCAGCCTTCTGTTAATTATGATACTTGCATCTGAACACGGGGCTGTGCCCGGACCAACACGGGCCCGTTTCCAGACGCCAAGTAACATAATTTTTTGTTTTTAAACACCTTTTTACACATTCAATCAACCTAAAAACTTATTATTGGGACACATTGAGGACAATGTGTAATTTAAGTGTGGGGGGATGCTAAAACCTTGAATTTTGCAAGTCCTAATAACAAGCCTTACACAAAACTCTATTGGAACCGCTAATCACCCCAATTTTTTTCAAAAAACTTTTCATTTTTTTTACTTGTCTTGGTTTAATTTGGGAATAACAAGTTCTAAAAAGATTATATTTTTACAAATTTACAACCGATAGCGTCGTGATAAAAAGAACCAACATAAGAAAATTATGAAATGACATGACAAATCTAGTTAAAATTTGATTATATACTTGATCACATCATAAACCCATTCCCACAAAAAGTGAGTTTTGAGCCTTTATTGAGCATACAAATATACATCTTTAAACTAAATGCTCATTTTTCGTTTCTTGTGTGAATAGCCGCTTGGTTTCTTACGACTCTAGAACTTGCCATGACGATACATTCCCGGTCCTTACCAACTTAAACCCAAGTAAGTAAATGATGGAGGCATTAGGACTAACCCTTTTTCTTTTCAACACCATTATTTTTCATTTTTTTATCACCTACCCAAAAATCCCCCTAGTTAACCCCTTTGAGCCTAAACCTTTTCGTTTCTAAACCCACAAAACAAACACCCTTTACCCACCAAAACCCTTTTGAATTTTAAACCCTTTATTTTAGTAAAAAAACTCGGTCTACATGTGACATCCCTTATCATAAAAAAAATGAAGTATAGCAATAAACAAACAAGTTCCTCAAAGAAACTTTGTTTGAAAATGCTTGTTTGAATAAAAGTCACAAAAACAAAAAGTTTTACGACGACCGACGCTTTTTACGCTTTTCGCCCTTTTTACTAACCACTAACCCAAAACCACCTACCTTTAACCCAAGCCTAACCCTTCCCCAAGTCCTCTTGATATTTACAAAGGTTTATAGTTAAAAAGGAGGAGGATTGATTGCTTGCAAGCATATGGTAGAAATAAGTTCCATGCCGGTCTCGAGTGTTTCACAAAACTACATCTTCGGCCGAGTGTTGAGTGATCTCCCGTGAGGTATGTGAACTTGTATATAAATGGAATTTTAAAGAGGCATGTTATGCCCAAGTAAGTAATTTTTCTTATGAAACGTTCTAAATAAATCATAACGAATAGGATTGTAAATAGCACAAAAATAAAACCCAATAAAGATCTTGGATTCCCGACACTCAAGACAAGCCCAAAACTTCTCTTCTACCCATTCCATTTGGGCGTGTAAGCCACATTATAAAGAGTTTTGCTTGAGGACAAGCAAAGATTCAAGTATGGGGGTATTTGATGTGTGTAAAATGCAACATATAGATTACATCAATTGAGGCATAAAACCAACCCTTTTTTAGTACTAATGTTGGAAAAAATGTGCTTTTGTCTTCCTTTTGTATTTTAAGGACTAAATGAGCGTAAATGAACAAAAGGAACAAATATGCATCAAAATCTAACATAAATACAAGAAAAGGAACAAACTTGGCGTGCCCGACCCCTCAACAGCATCTTCCCAAGCAAAAACAAAGAAACAGAAGGCTGACCATGGCCCTGTGCCCAGCGGATACGGGGGCGTGGCTAGTTGTCTGTAGAAAGGACAAAGCTATAGAAGCTTCTATTCCCGACACGGGGGCGTGCCCAGCTCAACACGGGTCGTGTTCAACGCTAAGATTCGCATAATCCAAGCAAATCTTGATAGTACAGATACGCTTCTGCACACGGGGCCGTGCCCAGCGGACACGGGGGCGTGTGGAGCTAATGCAGACAAATTGCAATTAATGAAGAAAGAGAATAAGGATGGACACGGGGCCGTGTCTGGGCTTCTGTGCAGGCTATAAATAGAGGTGCTTGGTTCACTTCAAAGGCATCCCTTGGAAGACCACCTCTCTCCCACTTCACCCACACTCCACCACCACTACAACCCACATCCACCACCATCATCCATCATCCATTTTAGAGTGTGTGTAGTAGTCTCGGGATCCAAGATTGATAGTAAGAGTTCTTGACAATCAATGGCCATGTTTGCCTAAGTCTCTTACATCACTTGGTGAAGACAAGCATTTAGTGTAATACTTTTGATTTTTAATCTTTTCGCACTTTTTATTTGGTTTTGTATTAATGACTTTAATAACTAGTTTCTAATGTTTAAGGTGAAACTTTCTTATCATTTGTCCGTGGTGTCTTGCCGTTATTTTACTGTCTATATAAAATAAAAGATTTTCACCATTCATATCTCTACGGTCTATATAGAGATATGTTGGCTACCTGGTCGGGGGTTAAGGGAATGGTTTGGTAAGGTTCTTGCCTTGTTCAGTGTATAGATCCTGCAAGGACTTGGGTCAAGCTTACTAAGACCTCCTTCAATACCCACTGGTATTGGATGACGGGGGTGCGAATGGGTTGATCCCCTCATATGTAAACTACTATTAATACATTAACCCGGCTACTTGGGATTGTATCCCTGCTGACTCAAACCACTTAGCCGAGGGTAACGTCACCTTCAAAAGAGGGGCCTACCACATTACGCATTAATAACTTAATTAATTATCTTTCAATATTCCGACCCTTTAGGATTGTATCCTTGCTGACTCAAACTACTAGGTTGAGGGTAACGTCACCTTCAAAAGAGGAGCCTACTACTATAACTAAGATAATCTCTTAAAAAGTGCAAAAGTGCGGAAATCATCAAAGGTTACACTAAAGGCGAGTCGGATCCAAGTGATTTATCTTGTCTATCTGTTTTTATTTTATCTTTATTTTCAGCATTTTTAGTTTTTAATTTTCATGTTTAAAACCTTTTCTAAACTTTTGATTTGATTAGACGTTGAGGATAAACCGGTATTAAAAGCTCTTGTGTCCTTGGGCGACCTCGGTATCTTACCAACACTATACTACGCTCACGATGGGTGCACTTGCCCATATGTGTGTTTAGTGTTAGTAGAATATCGAGTTTTATAAATTTAAAACTTGACTAAAGTGTTAAAAAAAGGCTTAAAATATAACTAAAAACATATAACACACTACGCACATCAGCCCCCCATGAAACCGTCAAATGAAGGGGTGGGGGGTTGTGTCAAAACTTGAAAGTTGAGGGACTTGGATGTGAAATGGGGTTTAATTAAGGGTTTAGTGTTTTTAAGTGTAACTAAGTAACATATGGTCATTACTGGTGTTACAGTATTAAAACAATGTTACTAGTGCATATTTGGTGTTTTGTTTGTGTTCGGATAATTGTTCGATGCTTGTTTCGTTGTCGGTTTGCTAAAAGGTTAAGTTATGTAATTTATAAGGTATTATATGTTTTTTTTTGTGTTTTAAAGGTAGCCCCAATACTTTTAAGTAGTTTTTGATGTTTAACAACATTTCTGGACTTGTATAAATTGTCGGATTCCGAATCCTGCGAAAAATTGTTATTTATGGTCCAAAACGGACACTTTTAAGTTCGTTAAATTTTTCCGGAAAGTGTTAACTATTATACTTGTTTTCCCACTTGGGATTTGATATATTTTTAATGTCGGACCTATATCTAAGTCCTAAATCTACCATTTAGCTAAGTACTGAGGCTGTGCAGACACAACCTATCTAACCGGTGAGGTTACTAATTGTTTTGACGCAACGCATAAATTGTTTCACAATGCGATGAATGAAATGTATAACATGCATGATTGAAATGTATAACATGTAAACATAAAATGTTGACTTTAAAACACATAATTGCAGACAGTAAATAATTATCTAATGGTACGAGAGTTACCGGATTTGTGTCGTTTGTCACATATACGGACTAGCCGACTATTACCCATGATTTCCATTTATCTATATTTCCGTTAAAATCTCGTATGCATGTGCACGTTTTCTTTTCATGTTTGTAAGCCTATATAAGGTCGGTTAGTTTATTGAATATTTGAATGTTAAAGAAGAAAAAAGTTGTAAAATTGTTCTCTTATATTTACTTTCAAAGTTACTTTTACAATTGTTCTTCGCTCGTAACTTGGAGACAACCGATCTCGAACTCGGTTATATCATAGTGACAAAATGTTGGAAAACACCCCCTTTTCCTTCCTACGAAAACATAAGTCTCGAACCTAGGGGGTCTCTTTGTTGATCTGTATGAGTGTTACAAGATGAATGATGGTGGTGTTTTGATTTAGGGTATGGTTTGGGGATCTGGAGGGTTTTGAATTGTGTTAATGGGGATTGTGGTGTGTGTGTGTGAGAGAGAGCGAGATAGAGCTAAGATAAAGAGATGGGTCTATATTTCTTTAAATCTGGTTTGTTTTATTTATAAATTTGTTTTTAGATAAATGATTAAAATTACAAAAGTACCCTCATGTGTCTTGCACATGGCATACTTAACTGAAAATTTTAACCATGTTAATGGCAAAAGACGTAGGATGTAATGGTTTTTACAAAAAAATTATGACAGTAATTATTTAAGTTAAAGAGCATCGATTGCAATCAGATATAAACATAAAGGACGAAAAGTGTAATTTACCCTAATTAAATATCTTTAGATGCATGGTTGACTTCTAGGCCCACATAGTTCGTCTTAGTTAGGATATTTATACAATATAAATTAGCAACTATTTTGTGCATTAGGAGGTGTACACCTAGCTTAGGGTGTGTTTCAAAAAAAAAATTTGCTTTTTCACTTTTAACCCAATCATTTTCCTATTTTGTAGTTTAACCCCTTTTGATTTTTTTACTTTTAACACAAAGTTTTTCATCTTTTATAATTTAACCCAACACTTTATTATATACAACTTTGGTCCCTCATACTTTTTATGTTTCGCAAGTTTTTCGTTTTACGTTTCGTTCTAAATTTTGTGAGTTAACACGTCGTGGCGTGCATGTGAGGTTCAACGTTTTTTACTCTATTTTTTCGAATTTGATAGGCCCGTCTCAACGTGTCCATTTTTCCCCTTTTGACAAGTTCGCCGCAACGGGCAGGTCCTTGATCGGCTAAGTTATTATTTTCTATATTTTACGTTTCTGTTTAATTTCTTCGCATTAACACACTGTAACGGGTGTGCGTGGTTCAACGATTTTAAGTCTGCTTTTCGTTCGGTGTAACTTTTTCCATTTTATCTATTTACTTTTACGACTTTTTTCCCATCTTGGGAGTCGATACCGGTGTGGCATTGGTGCTACTTGGCATGGTTTTACGAACGTTTTTAACCTATTAAATTTTTTACTAATACTTTGTTTCGGTTTACCCTTATACATTCTTTACTTAAAAACTATTTTTTTACGTGCATATTTTATGTACGGGTAGGTATAAATATGATTTGTTATACATTTCGACGTAAACTTTTTTTATAAACAACTCTAGGTCAAATACAATACGTTTTCGTTTGAGGAAACAATTTTTACGTGCATATTTTTATGTACGTTTCGGTATAAATTTAAGTTGTTCTACGTTTCGACGTAAACTTTTTGGGGAAATGATTTAGGTCAAATATAATATGTTTATGTGTTTATTTTATGTATGTTTCGTAAAGTTTGTTTCGAACCGAGTGGAGTCAAATTATGGTTTCTTTTTTTCCCTTTATTCGAAAGCTCTAATTAATCCCTTTCGATTACATGTGTCAGATTTTCCTTTATACCGGTTACGTTTTTTATGTATGAGTTGGATCACACATAATACGTTATGAGTGTTCGATATGAATTTGATTTACTTTACGTTTGATCCAATCACAATGCTTATACAAGTTACATTGAGTTCAACTGGATACGTCGAAATATGTGGTTTCATATAGTTAATGCATCATATAACGTTTGGACTAATCCATTCAATATTTACGATGTATCCGCGCTGCAACGCGGGCGGGTCTTAATCCTAGTTAGGTAATTAATTTAAAACCACTTCAAAACTCAAATCGATTAAAATAAGTTAAGTAATTAGTTGTGTCAGAATCTAGTTTAGCATCGATAGTGTCTTGTGGGATCAATATCCAGACTTCATTAGGCTTTACTACTTTCAATAGGTACATTGCATGTCTTGTGGTCTATCATTGGGAGAGTCTAGGTTAAAATTACAGTGTTTAGGTTAGGTTGATTTTTATAGATCATAATTTGCATATCACTTTATCATTACATTTTCTCTCATCAACTTTCAAAATATATTAAAAAATTATAAAAAGTTAACAATACACTCAAATACACATATAAACAGTAATATTTTCTTTTCTCCGCTCACAAACAGTTAGTTTTTATAATATAAAATTCACTAAAACAAAATTTCGTGGTTGTTAAGGTTATGGCTTTCCTTATGGCTTCACTTTATACACGTGCTTGTCACATGTCTTTAAACCTACGAATCCGCCACTTCATAAACGAACCAATCAAACCATTTCTTCACATCCCACTCGGATCACCATCCTACGGTCATCAACCCCTCCCCATCCTACCAATCCAACGAACCAAAACACTCCATACGCAAAACCCACACCAATATATAAACACAAACCCAGCATTTACCAAAATCATCAAAAACACAATCTTCAATTTCAAACAGCAATCATGTCAGGGAGAGGAAAAGGAGGAAAGGGGTTGGGAAAAGGAGGAGCAAAACGACACCGTAAAGTTCTCCGGGACAACATTCAGGGCATCACCAAACCGGCGATCCGACGGTTGGCGAGACGTGGGGGAGTGAAGCGTATAAGCGGACTGATATATGAGGAGACGCGTGGTGTTCTCAAGATCTTTCTAGAAAATGTAATTCGTGACGCCGTTACCTACACAGAGCATGCTCGCCGGAAAACTGTTACTGCTATGGATGTGGTTTATGCGTTGAAGCGTCAGGGACGCACTCTTTACGGTTTCGGTGGTTAGTAGGAGGGAAGTTAGATCTGGAGTGTTTGGTTATTATTTTGATATGTATGATAGTTAATGCAATGAAAAGTTAGCTTTGATGTCATGATATTTGGAATTTATATTTTGGTTAATACTGAGCTTTTTAGCATGGATTTGAGGTTCTGGAAATGCATATATTAATAGGTTTTGACCAACAGAAGTTTGGTAAAATTTTTGCTTGAATCGTTGAATTAAAGGTTTCATTGCTATTGCATTTGCTGCTTATGTTGAATTTCATTGCTAATGCAGGTCAAAGCTGAATGCTAAGTTTTGAAATTTTGTTGGTTCATTGTTATGTTTCTTGTCTAAATGATAAGATAAAAAAGAGTGATTTTCACCCCAAAAATGAAGTGGATCGGTTCATTCGTCTTGTGTAACGAGCTGAGCCAAGAGGAACTCGTCTAAGTTCTTGCTCGGCCAGTTTAACTTATGAGACCTCAATCTTAGCTTGTTTAATTTTTTAGAGCTTGAGGCTTGGATTGTTTTGTGCTCTATATCTAATGCTCAAGCCTGAATTGTTTAATTAGTTAATTAATTATCCACTTGGAAATCCCATTGATTGTTTATCACTTTATTGCTTTTGTGTTTCGTGTTTCTATTTGTATGTTTGATCCTCACAGTGCAAGCACGGAGGGGCATATATGATTTTGGTTTAGATTACCTTTGAATCAACCGAACGCTTTTAGGCTGGAGGGTAGAGAGGTGCCACCAAGGCCACCTCACCCTCTATGGCGTCACCCGGCACCATACCTCTACACCATGCGATTCAAGAAGGGGCTTTATCAGGACACGTCAGCGGCACGTTAGATTCACGTTAGCCAGGGGGCTTTATCACGGCCTTCCTTAACTTGCAGAGTGTGAGATAAAGTCACTGTCATCATTACCTAATTAAATTTTTTATTTAAATTTAAACGTTATTTAATTTTGATATATTAATTTATAGCTCATAATTCAAATAATAAAAATAAAATGCCATAATTGAAATAATAAAAATAAAATGCCATAATTTAAATAAAAAACATACAATGTCATAATTAAAAAAAAAAAAAAATACAAAGTCACTCGTCGTCCCCTCCTTGTTCACGATAAAACCATAGGTGTTCGGTCAGATTAGCTCGAACGTTATATTGTGTGTTCCTGTCACGTATTTTCGATAGGATAACTTCTTTTTCAGCGTATGTTACTAGTGGGTTCGTCGGTTGGTTACTTTCATCAAAACTTTCTCCACAAAACGCTATATCCGAGTCCTCCAATATCATGTTATGCAAAATGATGCACGTATACATGATGTTTCTCATTTTACTTTTTTCAACCGGTTGGACATGCCGCCCAATCCCAGTGCGTGCAATCATGACTACCCAACATCCCAGGAAACCCGTGTATGCGCTGATGGGCCTCGTATAAAAGTGGAACGTCGGCAGCGGTTGGCATACTCAAATATCGTCTCCCGTACAGACATATAACACCTAATAAAATAGTGTTAATAAAAAATAATAACGTAAATTAAAAATAATAACAACGTAAATTAAAAATAATAACAATGTAAATTTAAAAAATAAAAAAATAAAAAAATTACCTTCACAAAAATTTTCAAGAGAATCACGACACATTCTTGACGACATCCTTAAATATTCATCCCACGCATCACTTGTTGTGCCGTACGCTAGTTGCCTAATTGCTGCTGTACAATTTTGTATTACAGAGAAACCAACTTTGTGACTAGCACTTTCTCTTTGCGTGAAAAAAGGGAGTTCGCCCGCAAGATCATTAGAAATTTTAATGAAAAGACGACGGCTCATACGAAACCTACGCTTAAACTGAACATCATCGTACAACAGATTTTCACAAAAATAATCTTGCATTAGACGTTCATGAGCACCTAACCGATCTCGTTCAAAAGCCGGTTGTCTGGTACGCGATGTAGAGGATTGGGCTTCTTCTCGCAAATAATTAATCGTCTCCTGCGTAATTGCGATAATCATATCGTCAAGAACGTCGTCGGATGAAGAGCTCAAAGAATCGAATGACATTTTTTAGTTGTGATTGGTGTGTGTTTTAGTTTGGGATAGGTTTGTATTTATATTTGAATAAAAAAACTTTTTTTTTAAATATGAAAGTTGACCAACTTACCTCGATCGTCCCAAATTCAATTCGTTAACATGTTGGCGAGTCCCTTATAGCGCCACCTCTTAACTTCGATGGTGTGGGGTGGTGGCGCCCCTCAGGCGCCATTGATATTGAGCTGGCAATGGTGGCGCATCCACACCCTCCGGCCTAACCAACCCGTTGCTCCGGTTCCCACTCGACCATCTGCCTATGGAACTGGGTTTGTCGAGTACAATTAAAACCAAACCAGCTTAATGAACCTATTGAACCAACCTCTCTCATGGGACCCAAACCAATATGTTTGGAACCCGAACCAAAACATCGGAGGTTTCGCAAATGCTTCACAACCATTTGTCTCGACACAAAGCGAGCCCGACTTCGTCCCGGAGACACAAACTGAGACTCAACCGAAAATAGAGGAGACCAACGCCTTCAAGACATACACGACCTCAGGGCTCAACGCGGTGGTCGGGCTTATGAAAGATAGACAATTTGAGAGAGACTTTGAGTTTTATTCGAAGCCGCACGACCACCTAACCGGAAAAGAGTTGGCCTTGGCTCTACAAAGAAGGAGATCATCGAAAAAAATATATAATCTTTGAGATCTAGATAGTTTTTTAGTTCTGTTGTAATGTTTTTTTTTTTAAATTATTGTAATGTTTTTTTAATTTAATGAAATGCTATTTGTTTTTAAAATTTATAAATTTAGAGATTATTGAAAAATAATAAAAAAATTAATAATTGAGTAATGATTATGTTTGGTGTTATGTAGTGTTACCACTACACCGCTTAGTCCTTGTGTAATGCAACACTATATCACGGGGAAGCCCACTATGCCGCCCCATAGCGCCGCCCAACACCATTACAGGGAGCGCTTTGGGGGTTTCAATCCTTGCTCCCGTTATCAACATCGCGGCGTGAACATTTTGTATTTTCAAAATTTAACCGTTTCAAACGGTCATATATTTAAAAAAAACTTTAATTCAATTTAAAATACCATATCTCCTATAAATAAACCCCCATGTCTCCTATTTTTATAAAATCCAACACACTCAACACACTCTCAAACCCTCTTATCTCTACCTTTTTTTTATAAAAATCTAGAATTTTTATACAATGCATCCTTTCAACCGCGGTTTTATTCTTCCGCGTTCGAGTGCGGACACGAACCAAAGTAGCAATCCTAGTCGTCCCGTTTCTCTGGTTCCCACTCGACCCACCCCATATGGATCCGGTTTTGTCGATTTTAATCAACATCAAACCAGGTTCATGAACCTATTTAACCAACCACTCTCATGGGACCCAAATCTATACGGTTGGAACCCGAATCAAAACATGGACGGAATGGGGTCGTCTCAAACATTTGGATCGGCACAAGCA
The DNA here is from genome assembly GCA_030545235.1 of Helianthus tuberosus. Taxonomy (NCBI): domain Eukaryota; kingdom Viridiplantae; phylum Streptophyta; class Magnoliopsida; order Asterales; family Asteraceae; genus Helianthus; species Helianthus tuberosus. The sequence continues at coordinate 148,484,673 of CM060368.1, forward strand.
TTCGGCTCGCCACTACGCGAGCCCGAAGTCGTTCCGGATACACAACCGGAAGTAGAGGAGACACAAAAAGGAAAAACAAAACGCCCACATAAAAAGAAAACCGAAACCCGAGCGAAAAAAAAACGTGCAACCGTGGGATGATGAAGAGGAGTATGCTTTAACCCGATCTTGGCTCGACGTGTCGAAGGACCCCCAAATAGGTAATATTTTTGTATAATTTTTTTGTTTTATTTTTTTGTAATAATTATTTGTTTATTTTTTAGCAAACAAACAAAGTAAAATCATCATATTCCTCATGGAGTATTTTGCTAAATGTAGCTTGCTGACCGACTGATGGCTTCTGAAGAGTTAGCCAAATATATGTTCGAGCTCGGTGGAGCGGCGTACAATAGTGGCCGTAAGGACGGTTATGCTGAAGGCAAGGCGTTTGCAATCGAAGGAAAACCAGACAGCAACTTCAAACTATTCAAAGAAGACTGTGCTGGTAATTATTCCGAGAAGCTTAAGGCGTTCGGACTCCTGGAATTTGGCATTTTGAAGGCTATTGAGAAACTATCCCGGAAGGGAGTTGCTGTGGACGTTTTACGAAAAGTCTTAGAAGGTGGTGATGCAAGAACCGGTGACGCAGGTCCCAACGGGGGTCAAAATTAGACTTTATCCAGACCGGCTTGCATGTCATAGCATTGGTCTTAAGACCGTGTAATAGTCTCAAACAATTTTTATTTTATGTTTTTTGAACATGTTTTTTATGAATGTTTATGATTATGACCTGTTTTTTGCAAGAAGACAACCTTGTGAAGGTTACGTTTTTATCATGAATGTGACTTATTTGGGCCTTGGGCCATTTGTATGAATTTTGCTTGTCTTACAATTTGTGCATATGTAAACTGCTTTGTAGAGGTATTACGAATAAATGTTGGCTAAGACAGGTGTATTTGTAAGGTCGACCCGGCTGAGCACTTGGTCGTGACGAGCCTTGGAGGCCTGTAACCTTTATACTGTCGTGTGCCAATGATATTTTTGAACAAACGGCGTATGTCAGGGGCATAAATATTTTTAATGGTCACATCATGCTCAATGTCTTGCTTTCTTGGGCAAAAAAGGCAAAAAAGAAAATGTCCATGTTTAAAGTCGACTTCGCAATGGCCTTCGACTCGATAAATTGCCACTATTTAGACTCCATTCTTTCGAAAATGGGCTTCTCTACTCCATGGAGAGATTGGGTTAAAGGGTATTTCAGATCTGCTAGGACCTCGGTCCTTGTCAACGGTTCTCCTACACAGGAATTCTCTATGGAGAGAGGGGTTCGACAAGGGGATCCTCTTTCTCCCTTCTTATTCATTGTTACAATAGAGGGTTTATCTACGCTTATTAACTTGGCTGTTGAAAAAGGCATATTCAAAGGTATCGCCCTTCCCAATAATGGGCCATCTATTTCTCATACCATGTACGCGGATGACGTGATGTTTGTAGGTGAATGGGATATTGACAATCTTAAGAATCTCAAATGAATTCTTAGGATCTTCTACCTTTTATCTGGGCTTAAAATAAACTTTCACAAAAGTAGCTTAGTGGGGGTGGGAGTCTCTGGTGATGAAAGTCTTCAATTTGCAAATATTATGAGCTGCAAGAGAGGGTTTTTCCCTATCAAACATTTTGGGCTTCCACTAGGTGCAAACATGAAGTTCGCTAAGAACTGGGAACCGGTCGTGTCTAAGTTCAAAAACAAGCTCAATAACTGGAAAGCTAAATCATTATCCTTCGGCAATCGCCTTACACTTGTTAAGTCTGTGCTAACCAGTCTCCCACTATATTTCCTTTCCATGTTCAAGGCCCCGTCCAAAGTTATTAAGTCTTTGGATAGTATTAGAAGAAAATTTTTATGGGGTGGCAACCTATCTAACAATAAAATCAGCTGGGTTAGCTGGGTGAAGGTGCTTAAATAAAAAAATAAGGGAGGATTGGGAGTTAACTATCTTAGGACTTTAAACATTGCATTACTTGCTAAATGGAAATGGAGGGTACTTACCGAGTCCGAAAATCAATGGGGTGCGGTTGTTAAACATGCTCATAATGTTTCATTTTCTTCTATGGAGGACATTTTCAAAAACTCTCGATCGGATCTCTGGTGTCACATCAACTCCTCGGTCTCCGGCGACAATTCATTTAACTTGCACTCAGTCTTGCGTGTTTCGGTGGGGAATAATTCCAACATCAGCTTCTGGTCCCATCCATGGCTCGGCCTGATTCCACTTCAGCGCCTTTTTCCCACACTATATGATATTGAGCGGGTCAAAAGAGTTCCAATTTCGCATCGTTTATCAACAAGTAACGGGTTAATTTCAGCTTTTAAATGGGAATGGATATCGGCTAGAGCTGATGAAAGTCTTTCACATGAAGTGGCTGAACTACAAGATATTTTAAGTGCTTATCCTTTCGGTAGTGGGTCGGATAGTTGGGTCTGGCTTCTAGATCCGAGTGGCCTTTTCACAACATCTTCCTGCAGAAAGTGGGTGCTGATAAATGAAGCTACATATCAAGATGTGATGGTTAATTGGTCTCCATGGTCTCCTCTAAATGTTAAATGCTTCATTTGGAGACTTGCGCAACAACGTATTCCTGTATCCGTAAAGCTAGCGTATAGAGGGGTGCACATTCCGTCCTTGTTGTGCCCAATATGCAATCTGGAATTAGAAGGTATTAATCACCTTTTCATTGAGTGCGACTATGCAAAAAAATTGTGGGGGTTAATAAGTAATTAGTCTATATTCAACTTTGGGAATGCCAAGTCGGTCACAGACCTCTTGCAAAGGGGAACAAAACAGTGGCCTGGCGAAAAAGGAAAAGAAAATATTTGGGGTCATCATCTATGCGACATTATGGAGTATATGGGGGAACCGTAACTATCAAGTTTTCAAGTCTAAGATGTGCAGGGCAGAAAGGCTTTGCAGGGCAGAAAGGCTTTTTAAGACATCCAACTCGTAGCTTTTGAATGGTTAAAACAAAGGGCAAAATCACTTAATATAAATTGGCATAAATGGTGTTATAATCCGTTTTTTGGGCTACAGTAAATGTATGTGGGTTGGGGTTAACATGTTTTTTGTTTTTTCTCTTGTATGTTCGGATCTTTGGGTGGCTCAGTTTGGCCGGGTTTGTATGGGTTTTTCCGCTAGTCCCCCGCTAGCTCTTTGATATAATATCATTGTCGCCGTTCAAAAAAAAAGATAAACCCCTATAGAAGTAGGTATATATCCTAATGCAATTTTTCAAAAGATTAAAAATACAAGGGTTGATTGCATTTATTTACAAACTTAAAAAATAAAAAAGAGAGTGCAAATATTAAAATTTAAAATAAAAGTAGTGCGTTTAGCAACACACTTTCAAAATTTCGTGATTGTTAAGGTTAAGGCTTTCCTTTTTTTGGCTTCACTTTGTACACGTGCTTATCACATGTCTTTAAACCTAGGAATCCGCCACTTCATAAGCGAACCAATCAAACCATTTCTTCACAACCCACTCAGATCACCATCCTACGGTCATCAACCCCTCACATCCCACCAATCCAACGAATCAAAACACTCCAAACACAAAACCCACAGTCCCACACCAATATAATACAAACCGGGCTTCTACCAAAATCATCAAAACTTCAAAACAGAAACTTAACAATCCACAATCAGCAATCATGTCAGGAAGAGGGAAAGGAGGAAAGGGGTTGGGAAAAGGAGGAGCAAAACGACACCGTAAAGTTCTCCGGGACAACATTCAGGGCATCACCAAACCGGCGATCCGACGGTTGGCGAGACGTGGGGGAGTGAAGCGTATAAGCGGACTGATATATGAGGAGACTCGTGGTGTTCTCAAGATCTTTCTAGAAAATGTAATTCGTGACGCCGTTACCTACACCGAGCATGCTCGCCGGAAAACTGTTACTGCCATGGATGTGGTTTATGCGTTGAAGCGTCAGGGACGCACCCTGTACGGTTTCGGTGGTTAGTAGGAGGGAAGTTAGATCTGGAGTGTTTGGTTATTGTTTTGTGATGTATGATAGTTAATGGAATGAAAAGTTAGATTTGATTTCATGATATTCGCAATTTATATTTTGTTTAATACTGAGCTTTCATTGTGGCATTTTGTCGAACATATGCAGTGCATGATGATTTAAATAAATAGATAAGCATATGCTGGACAAAGTTGAAGGCAAGGTTCTGAAATAGTGAAAGCAAAGTTTTTAATTTTTATGCAAGTGATTAATTGTGAAATTAAGGTTTAAAAGTTAACGACTGAACTAAAACCTCAAAATATAAGCTTTTCTAGGCTTGTTTAATTAATGAGAAATTTAATCATTTTGGGGCTCTATTTCTAAAGCTTGAGTATAGCTTTTTTGATATGTGTTAAATAAATAATACACTAGGAGTTACCCAAGAATGGAGGTGATGATTGTGTGTTTGTGTTAGCCTGGAAAATAACACCAGAGGTTGGGTACCTTTGGTAACAGTGGCGCTAGCACCTGTGTTTTTTCGTCGGGTTCATGGAGGGAGGTGAGTTGTTAGGCTAGAGGGTATGGTGATGGTCCTCCAAGGGAGGATGATCCGCCACGTAGGCGCCACGCCATAGTCCTCCCAAGGATGGTACATCACACAAAACTAGAGGGTATGGAGGATGGTCCTAGATGATCCTATCTCACAACTTTTATGTTTTTTTTAATCTTCTATTTTTTTTAACATTTAACAAATAAACTAACAAAATATTTTCATTATCCTATATATTAAAAAACCAACCTTGTGAATAGTTAAGCTGGGACACGTCACAAAACTAATAAATAGTATCATCCTCTTCAACTCTCTCTCTCTCGCCTGAATACAGCGTACAACACCCCCTTTCCCTTTTCTCTTCGTCTTCTCCGGTTCGTAATCCGACAACCCTCTAAGCCCTCTTTCCTTGAACTGTTTCACCCACTCCTCCATCTCTGTACGATGAACGACCGGCGTGGTGGCATATGGCGGCGACTGCACAAGACGAGAGAAGAGAGAGAAACGAAGAGCGTGAGAGATGAGAAAGAGAAATCAGAGACGGCGACGATCAGCCGTCAGCGGCGGAGCCGCGGCGGCGGCAGCGATGTTTGGCCGACGATGTTTACGGTAACACCCCCTGCTACTTCTCATTCTATTCCTTTTTTTTATTGAGAAGTTACCTGCGACACAGGTAAGTTCTATGGTGAAGTTTATAAATAAACCACAACAATGGCAGATCCTTATTGGCGATACACCTCTTCTGCTGACAGAGGTATCCGCACACCTTCTTCCTCTCGAATAAGCCCTAATTCGTCAAATTATTCATTAGGTTATCATATTCGTTGTTTTGATTTTGATAATTGGCTTTGTGATTAACCTAATTCCAGTTCTATTCAATCTATCGTATCGTGAAACCGTAATTACATACAATTAAGAGCTTTCGAGTGAATTTACGGTTCATATATGTTTCAGCAGGATGAATTGCATGTTATTCAGAGTTTTTTTAGTCAATCTAGGGTTCATATATGTTTCAGTAATATGAATTACATATGATTAACAGTTGGTTATTGATGTTTAGGGAAAAGAATCAAATAATTTGAAGTTTAAACAATCTAGGGTTTATATATGTTTCAGTAGTACGATTTACATATAGTTAATAGTTTTTGAGTCAATTTTGGAGAATAGTTATTGATGCTTAGTGAATAAAAGAGGTTTAAACAATTTACGGTTGCTAAATCTTTCTGTTAACTGAATTCTAATAGATTATTTGCTTTGCCTTTCAAAAAAAAAAAAGTATGAATTACATTTACATATAGTTGAGAGTTTTTGAGTCAATTCAGGGGAACAGTTATCGATGCTTAGTGGAAAGATTTAATTAATTACGAGGGTTCATATATGTTTCAGTAGTATGAATTATGTATAGTTAAGAGTTTTCGAGTCCGTTTTGAGGAACACTTATTGATGCTTATTGAAAGGGATCAAATAGTTTTGAAGTTTGAACAATCAAGGGTTTATATATGTTTCAGTAGTATGATTTATGGCGGCGACTGCACAAGACGAGAGAAGAGAGAGAAACGAAGAGCGTGAGAGATGAGAAAGAAAAATCAGAGACGTCCGCTGCTGACGGCGGCAGCCTGTGTTTAAAAAAGCGCTTCAAGCGAGCGTGAAGCGCTGGAGAAAACGCTTTTTTGGGTCTGAAGCGTTACATTACGTGAAGCGAGCTTTAAGCGGCGAAGCGATGAAGTTGTGAAGCGACGCTCCAGCCAATCAGATCACCATTTGGGCCATTTTTTAAGCCCAACAGTCTTTACAAGGTACATATCGACCTTATATCGACGATATAGCGACTTCCTATGTGAAATCCGGCTACAAATTCCAGCGACGGAGTTGCTTTCAGCCGGAAACCAGGAATAAGGGGGAAGAAGAAGAAGAGAGATGCTGAGAGCGGCTGCGTATATGTGTTTTAGGCTTTTAGGGTTTTTATAAGTTAAGGTTTTTAAACATTTAACCCCTCTATCTTTCATTAGTTTACATTCAGTCCCTGAAACTTCTAACTTTTTACTTAAAAAGTGTAAAGATAGTTTGTCTATTTAAACATTTAACCCCCTCTATCTTCAGTAGTTTACATTTGGTCCTTAAACTTTTTAATTTATGCATAAAAGTACAAAATTAACATTATAAAATACATATATATAATATGGATAGCTATTTTTTATACATATATATAAAATTAACATTATATATAATTATATATAATATGGAGCGCTTCGTATACGTGAAGCTCTCGCTTCGCGCTTGAAGCTTCGCTTAAAGCTTTTGGAACCAAAACGCTTCGGAGCGCTTCGCGCTTTTTTAAACCAAGGCGGCAGCGATGTTTGGCCGACGATGTTTACGGTAACACCCCCTGCTACTTCTCAGTCTATTCCTTTTTTTTATTGAGAAGTTACCTGCGACACAGGTAAGTTCTATGGTGAAGTTTATCAATCGAACAACAACAATGGCGGATCCTTATTGGCGATACACCTCTTCTGCTGATTGAATCGAAGCTTCGAGATGCAGATCTTCGTCGACAGGTTAGGGCTATTAGTTTGTTGTAGTTAGTTGCCCTAATTACTTGATTAATAATCTGCGTAACAGACAGTTCTTTTATTTTTTAGAATTATTCGATGAAATTGTTAGGTATGATCATATAAGTTTAAGGAAATAATATCAGATTCTGTGAATTTTGCATCTTAATTTTGTGTACTAAACTTTGTGTACTAAACATGTGCTTAAGTTTACTGATTAGTAATTACTGATTTGGAGAGAAGGAATTCGAGATTATTATTATTTTTAAGGCGAATTCATTATGAAGTAAAATCTATTTGATCTTTGTGATGTGAAGATCTTTTCAACTTTGTTTGTGTTTTTTAATCGTCTTGTTATGTAAGATTCTCTTTGTTGTTGAAGGTTGTCCTCGAGTTAGGTAAGGTGGTTGCTTCAGAATCTTTTTCGTAGTGAATCAAATGAGGTTAAATTTGTAGGTTTGACTGATATTTAAGCAATTGAAAACCAGAGGAGATAAATGGGAACTTAGTTTAGTGTATTTTAACTAATTAACTGCTGAAAACTTGTATTAGTTATAGTCTTCTCTGTTCTTGGCATCTAAGTTTTTAGGTGATGTGGTTACCTAAACTTTGATTTGCTGATCTTTGTTTTCCCTTTTTTGATTTTTGCAGAAGTTTTATGAGCATTTGTCAAGTAAGGCTCGAATAAGGCCCAGGAGTCCTCTACAATCTGCATACAATGAAGACCTTGGCCAACGGCTACAGGCAAAGCTTCTAGCTGCTGAACAGAAAAGGTAATTTTATTTACAATTTTTTTAATCTGGCTTTTATTGTACCAAACCAACCAAGCTAAAGTTTTTAGATTGTGACATATATCGGTCATTTAGGTGCTAACAAAAGTTGAATGCGTTCCATGTGAAGTTTAGGCCATTATCTTTTATGGGCCTACTACAGGGCTGTCTTCGAAAATCCTTAAAAAAAATTAGGCCCTGGGTGAGTTGAAGAAAACGAGCTCCTAAAATATAAAGCCAATAACTTAATTTTATAAAGAAAAGATAAATATATTCGAATCAGTACATATGTATATATTGGAAAAAATAAGAATAAATGAAAACGATGGGCCGCTAAAATATAACTTTTTTTCTAAAAAGTGTGTGTATATATATATATATTAGAAATATATAAAAACTAGAGAGGGACATTTTCTTTCCCTTAGACTATGGGGTATGGGGTGGGGGTTGGGGCGTGGGTTGGGTACAAACGCCTAAGTCACCACCCCGGGTGGGCTTGGGTTTCGGCGTGGCCCCTTGGGCTGGGGTTTCAGCCCGGGCGTTGGGCGGGCCTAGCGGTCTTCCGTGGCCGGCTCTCATTGGCTGGATTGGATACTTACAGTAAGAGCAATCACAGCTGTTATGAGTCCTGCTTGAATTGGTGCTGATATATATTTGGGATCATAATTCAAATTTTTCAGAGAGGAAGGATTAATTCCTTTTTTCAACTCACCCACCTGTAATTTTCCAAATATATTATTTCTGATAATTTACAATAATCCAAACTAAATAAACTCTTTAATACATAATTAATTTTTTATTTTCTTTTAAAGTATGTTCAAAGGTCTAGCTTAAGTAAAATTTATAGCTTGATTAGTTTAACATGAGGTGTTTTAAAAGTTTTGAATGATTTTAATTCACTAGCCTAAACTTGTTGATACCTAACATTAAGCTTGGATTGAAATTGCAGGCTTTGCAGGTCAAGAGTAATATCTTGCAGTTTTCTGGCTTTGTCTGGCCTGATAATGAGGTAATAATCATTTCATCTACAGTAGAATGTTGATGTTATTTTCTCACTAGCTATTTTCTTTTTAAAGTTACAAGGTATGACAAGCATGCATATGTAGAGAATAAATAAATAAATAGATATTTACACATGTGACGCAAGAAATCCAAAAGAAAAAAATGTTTTAATGCTTTATAATCATATATGCTAACCACAATGTAAATCGCGCAACGCGCGTCGGGCAATGACCCTAGTTAATATTAAAAACACATTACACAAACTTAAAAAAAAACATAAACTTAAAAAAATCCCAAAAAATCAAAGAACAAACCGACCTACTTATAAAATACTAATATCAACCATTCAACCCAAACAAAGTTAAGAAGCCGCCGTCCCATCCATCCACCGAAACCCTAACCTAAAATCCGCCGTCGCCGTTAAGGAAGAAGAACAAGAGCCAGAAGAAGAACCCTATGAAGAAAATCAAGAAGAAATCAATGAACAAGACGAGGAGGAACAAGAAGAAGAAGAAGAACAATCCGACGAAGAAACCACCGGAAATGACGTCAAAGAAGTTAAAATTGAAACCAACAGTGAAGATTTAACCGAAGAACCCGTAGAGAAGATAAGCTTATGTTTTTTTATTTAAACGGCTACATTTGACTGGGGGCCCACAATAATTGCTTCGTCGCCAACGGCAACATCTCGACGTTGAGGACGGGACAGGGGGGATGGTGTGCCGGCGTCGCCGGAGCTCGACGGGGTGGGGGACGGTCCCCATACCATATAGCCTTAACAAATGATTGGTAGGGTGAAGGGTATCGATGGGCAATGCCCTGTCCAACCAAACCAACTGTAGAGGTGCTAAAAATTGTTTTTGTGTTGCCTAATTAGGTCGGTTTTAAAATAGTTTTGTGTTAAAACCGGTTTCATCAAAGTTTGATGGAACACGTTCGTACCATGAATCGGTACGGACGATCCGGGCCGTAGATTGTGGGCTATGCATCAAACCAGTTTGGATTAGAAACCAGTTAGCAAGGGAAAGGGATTTAGAGGTTTTTATGGGCCGGTCTGATTTCAAACCATACAACAATACAGATTGGGCCGAATAACAAATGAGATGAAAACAGTTGTTGGATTAACCTCAATTATGACAAATCCGCTACACTTAATGCGCTTTACACCTTGTATCATTTTTTCACTTCATGTCTAGTTGATTTGGGATATTATTTTTGCATTGTCGCAAACCGGGAGGTGGGATGGGGTGATGTTGGTTAACGCATTTTCGTTTAAACATTCACTCTAGGGACCGTCCCCGAGAACTCTAAAAAAGTTTAGACCCTGGGTGACACAAAAAGCTGATCAAGAGGAAATGAATTAAGAAAAAAAAAGATCTTGGTGTTGGAGCCAAGTTTTGAATTTCGGACGTCTACGTTATCTTGAGAATTTTTTACACTACACTACCAACATTTTTATGTATAATAAACGGATGGATATACTAAATATATAATTTACAATATATACAAAAGCTTATAAAAAGATTTCGGGCCCTTTAAAAATTTGGGCCTTGAGCGACGGCACAGGTTGGCTGGCCCAAATCCGGCCCTGAAAGAAATTATTGTACCCTTGGAGATGAACTCACTTGTGTAAGAACAACAGCAAGTGTGTTTAATCTTTCGTGTGTAGAAGAAGACTGAGCAGGATGTAGGTCTATCGTTTTGTAAAATGAAACAAAGTGGAATGTTTCTATTTCTATTTGTCTCTTTCGATTATGCCTGTTGCCTTTTACCTTCTGTTTCGATGTAAAAAGAAAGAGACCAAATTAACCAACACATAATCACTCATTAAAAATTCTTAAAATGATTTTTAATTGTCATTTTAAGATTTTTAATACGAAAATAACTTAATGACAATAAAAGAAAGGGTTATTGGATTTTAATAATCCTAAGTTTAACATGTTGGCCGATAATAATCCTAACTTTAAAATTTCCCTCCAATAATCCTAACTTGTAATAGTTTGGCCCCATTAACCCTAAAAGAAATTGGCACCTCTTGTCACTGAAATAGACAACGCAACATGCATGCATGGAAGTTAAGTTGAACCCAAGTGAAGAAGCTTACCGAACATCTAGACTCTTTACCTATGAAGCTCTTTTAACATCTATACTATTTATAAACCTGAGGTCGTAAACGAAGCGAACGAACACGAACAAGGTCTTGTTCGTGTTCGTTAAGAAATAAATGTGTTCTCAAACGGTAATGAACACTTACCGAACGAAATTTTATGTTCGTGTTCGTTCATTTAGGAAATGAGCATGTTCACGAACACAAATAAATTCGGCGAACGCAACGAAGGCTAAAGGTGGATGGCGGAGAAAGCAGCGCTGCAACTTGAAGCCCTAATTTTGGAACAAAAGTCGATTGTATTCGTCAATGTAAATAATGAGAAAGGAAAGGGAAATTATGCATAAACAAGGTGAAATATGGTTTCATAGTTTAATTGTTAGGGTAATAAAATAAATAAAAACTAAAGAATATAAAAAGTTTAGATAAATATATGAAAGTACAAAAATATTTAATTAAAACAAAAATAAACGAACACAAATGAATGTTTGTTCATGAATACGTTACCGAACGTTCACGAACACAATTAAACGAACGAGACCCATGTTCATGTTCGTTCATTTAACTAATTGAACGAAATTTCTTGTTTCATGTTCATTCATTTATTAAACTAACGAACGTAAACGAACTTCCCGCAGAATGGTTTACGAACTGTTCGTTCGCCGAAGAATAGATGTTACCATTATTTAAAGATGAACATCTCATTAACTTTAGCTTCATATTAGACATATTAACTTGTTCGAAACCTCTTAATAAAACAAAACACAAACCCATAATCCATTAATTATATATCTTATAAGTATATTTATTTGTATGCAAGTTAAAAAGCGTTCTGATACGAATCTAATCGTTTCTCCAAGAAAAAAAGAGAAGCTTAAAAGATATTCCAGAGATTGGGTAGAGATGATTTCATATTTTCATTCTTAATCCAAAAGAAAAATACGAATGGCTAATATACAGCCTTACAATACAACCTGACCTACTGTTGGAGGCAACAATTGGATTAAGAACAAAACACACACGGTTTTGAGAAACCTTCTCGACACTTTTCTATTTATTGAAAAACTCTCTTAAACAATTACAATAAAACCTATCAGTATATAATAGGACTATTACTTGAGAAATAAGCTAAACAATAATAATTATATTCAAACTAGGACTCCTAATAATTTGGAAACTTAACCTATTTAATTACTAACTAATATCCGTAAACTTATTTTAATCAGTTCTTTGCTTCCCAAGTTTTCTTTGCATGGATATTCACCCCCTTAATCCTTGCATTTGTTCCACCCAAATCCACCACTCCGAACATATTGCGCATCTCTTCGAATTTCAATCTTGGCAAAGCTTTGGTTAAAATATCAGCCCATTGTTCTTCTCCCCGAATGTATTCCACTCGAACTTCTCCTCTTTCAATACTTTCACGTATAAAATGATACCTTGTATTTATGTGTTTACTCCGACCATGAAATACAGGATTCTTCATAAGAGCTATAGCCGATTTGTTGTCTACATGTAGTTCAACCACATCTTCTTTACTGCAGGTTAACTCGCTCAGAAGTCCTCTTAACCAAATAGCTTGGCATGCGGATGCCGATGCCGATGCTGCCATGAACTCCGATTCACACGAGGAGAGAGTTACAGTTTGTTGTTTTTGCGAACTCCACGACACTAGTGCATTACCGGAATAAAACGCCATTCCCGTGGTACTTCTTCCGTTCGATTGGTCTGCCCCGTGACTACTGTCACAGTAACCAATTAATAATGGGTTGCCATCTCGCTCATACCGCAACCCATATCCCACGGTTCCCTTTATGTATCGCAACACATGCTTCAAAGCTTGTATGTGTGATTGTCGTGGTTCTTGCATAAATCTACTAATCATTCCGACCGAAAAACTTATGTCGGGTCTCGTATGTGTCAAATACCTCAAGCTACCAATGAGCCTCCTATACTCCGTCGGATTTACTAGTTGGCTATTGTCATCTTTTGCTAGTTGTAAACGCGGCTCCATCGGATATTTACTTGAGTTACATTCGAGCATACCACCAGTTGTTAGAATCTTTTTTGCATAACTTTCTTGTTTAATTTTTATGCAGCCTGGTTCCTGTTCCACCTCCAAACCAATATAGTAACTTAACAAGCCAAGATCTTGCATCTCAAATTCCTTTTTCATTTGTTCTTTGAAGTTGTTGATTTCACTAACACTTGAACCCGTTACAATTAGGTCGTCCACGTATATCCCCACAATAATTAGTTCACCCCTTCCATATCTTCTATAAACTGCCGATTCTCTTGGACACTTAACAAATTCTAACATTTTGAGGGTCTTATCCAATTTTTCATTCCATGCCCGAGGTGCTTGTCTAAGGCCATACAACGCTTTATTTAATTTTAGACGAATCGCTCTTTTCCTGGAACTATATACCCCTCAGGTTGTTTTACATAAACAAGTTCCTTCAAATCTCCATTTAGAAAAGCCGACTTAACATCTAAATGGTAAACAAACCATTCATTGCGAGCTGCTAACGCCAATATCAAACGGATTGTTTCCATTCTTGCTACCGGAGCAAAGACTTCATCAAAATCTACACCATGTTCTTGCGCGTAACCTTTAGCGACTAACCTCTCTTTGTATTTTGAAACCGACCCATCCGCGTTCCTTTTTATCTTGTAAACCCATTTTAAACCAATAGCTTTGTGCCCGGTTGGTAACGAGCATAATTCCCATGTATTGTTTTCCTCAATGGAGATTAACTCGTTCCGCATTGCATCACGTCATTCTTTGCAACCTTTGGCTTCAACTACATTTTTCGGTTCATCATTAAGGAACAAGCATTCTTCTTCTTGTAACATTACATAATCGTTATATCTGATTGGTTTCTCGTTCGTCTAGATGAACGCCGCACCCCCTGAACTGGATCATCTTCAACAATAGCTTCTTCTGGAGACTGAGTTGAAGCTTGTACGTCGACATCATAAGTTGGTGTGTCAACATCATTGTTTTCGACTTGTTGATCTGATGCTTCGGCTTCACGTTCCGTGTCGCAAGATTGGTTCTCATCAATAGGATTATTTAAGTTTTGTTGACCTCCTTTTTCAATTTGCACGTTGAACTCAATCCATTCTAGACCTTTTCCAATGCCCAAAGTATCCTCATAATTTAACCAATCAAAACCCATCCTTTCATTAAATTTTACATCTCGACTTACGTAAATTTTCTGCTGGTTAGGATCGAACAAACGATATGCTTTTGACCCTGGCTCACTCCCGAGATAAACTAACGTCATACTTCGGTCGTCAAGTTTAGTTGTATTTACCGTTGGAATCTTCATATAGGCTTTATGTAACACCCCGTGTTTCAAAAGTCAAAGTCAAAGTCAAGATTGAAGTCAAAGGAAGAAAAGATTGCTAACTGCGATCTGTCACTCCTTGCTCAACTACTGTTTTGACTTCTTTGACTTGTAATCAAATCTATTTAATTATTTGCTTTAGTTGTATTATGTGGAGTATCTATTAATAATCGAGGTTTAATCGCTATTTGATGCATATTTATCGCTAATCAATTTATCGCTATCGCAACCGCAACTCGAATTATGTGTTCTGGATATTGTTTTACGTGTGTGTGCTAATTATGTGTTACTTGTGCATGTTATGTTTATGTTGAGGTGTTAATCGCAAATCTATCGCATCGCAATCGAATCGCAAACGCTAAACGCAAGTTAATTATAGTGATTGTATGTTAGATATAGTAGTTATGTTATTTGAATGAATAATGGGTAATACTATCGCATCGCTCACTCGAATCGCATCGCAACAACAAAACTCGTCTCGCCGAACACTAGGATCGAGTGGCCAACCGATCGAGTGGCCATCCGATCGGATTGCCATCCGATCGGGTTGCCATCCGATCGAGTTGTCACCCGATCGGGCTGCCACCCGATCGAGTTGCTACCCGATCGACCAGCCACTTTCACCCACTTTCCTTTTTGGGAAACCCTATAAATACCTACCCGTCACATCATTTGCGATGTGGCAGCTCCCTTGTTCGACCAACCGACTTCAAGCCCTCATTTCTCTTGATTTCTCTCGATTCTTGTAAGTTTTCAACCTAAATCTTGTACTTCTATGATCTACACACACTTCTACATCATTTTCACCTTTGAATCTCAACTTTTAATCGTGAAATCACCGGATTTGAGGTGTTCTAGGATGATGTCATCATGGAGCTCTTATGAACTTCAATGTTTGGCTTCGTTCCACCAAGAACAACTTAGATCTGAAGGATTTCCACAAGATTAATCAATGTTTTCGCATAGATCTACTCAAATTCATGGTTAAAAGGATTGAGAGAAGGAGTTCCAACTTTCTTTCAACTCTTTTACACTCAATGCACTCAAACCCGATAGAATCGAAGCTCGTTCTGATCTTCTACTCATTCTTAGTGATGTATTAGTTCCAGATCTGAATTCTATCTAAGAGACTACTGATTTCGGGTTTGAACATGAACAACCGTCTCGAACCGTGAACCGGTCGGACTAGGGTGATTCCTGTTCGGTCGGGTCACTTGGGTCGAGATAAGGTTTCTGTGGTTCAAGCAAGATATCAAAACGTCTCGTTCAAAACTACAAAACTTCAAACGAAATCAAGTGTCAAGACAATCTGACCGTTGGGACGGATTGCAGTCCGATCGGATTGCCATCCGATCGACCTGCCATCCGATCGGGTTGTACTTGGTTCCATACTTAAACTCTTACTTAAACATTCCAAGGATCTGAACGTCGAACGGATTGCCGTCTGATCGGATTGCCATCTGATCGAACGACCATCCGATAGTGTGACGTTTGGGACTTTGATACTTAACCAAATTTTTCAACATGTTCAATATGTACGGATTGCCACCCGATCGGATAGCTATCCGATCGAGTGACCGCCCTGCTGTGAACTTGTTCTCAAACTGAGAAGCCTCGCCAATCGGATCGCCGTCCGATCGAACCGCCGTTCGACCGACCGACCTGAAAGGTAGAGATACTTCTCTATTTTCAAAATGCTACAATGAAAACTTCAAAGTGCAAACCATCATACACAAACACATCCTCGCTAAACGAGGTGACAATCCAATCGAATGGCCGTCCGATCGGATGACCATCCGAACGGATTGCCCCCGATCGACTGGCCATCCGATCGGATTGCCATCCGATCCTTGGTACACTTGCATCGTCTTACGCGCCGCTTATCGTTTATGCTATCGTTAACTATTCAGGCTAATTTCTCTCAGCACTCCCTTCAATCTAAGGCAGTGTTTATTAAGTTAAACGCTATCTGTGAGTATACTCAATCCCTTTTTGCTTTACGCACTTTTGGGTGTTACATACGTTACTTATTCCCAATCACATTGAACACACAACGCAACACTATTTATACGCTGACCTCTAATGCATGTTATACGTGCCTCGATGAATGCCTGTTTGTTATGTTAACACATTGATTGCTGTCTACCTGCCTTAGCAACGATAGTACTATAGTTTGGACTCAGCACCTGTTTACTCAGGGGTTGTTAAGGACAATACTTCACGTGTTCACAGTGGTGGACATGTGTTGCGCACTCGCTATTCGCAGTCAACTCGCAGTCATTGGTATTGATAGGATCTTTGTCGATAACTTATATGCTTCACATTAAACGTTGTACATGCTGGTTATGCGTAAACGTTTTCGAACTCTATTATGCTATTATCAAACTTGTATGCTCACCTTTACACTATGTGTATTGACCTTTATTTTAACGTATGTGACAGGTGCTTAAGATGCTAGGATGCTTGCTTGCTCTTTGATGGAATCAAGTAGGGGAGAGTCTAGAAACAAACAAACAATTTGTTTTTATTTGAATCTGAGTTGTCGGAACAATTTTATTTGTTTTGGAGATATCTATGTCCGTAATAACTTACTTGCTTAATAGGTTATGGTATGGGACATAATGTTTAACTATTCGGTAAAGTAGTTGTTATGGAATTTCTCTTGAACAATCTGTTTCGATCAGTGCCATGCCCTGATGTTTTCGTCATCGGTTGGGGTGTGACACTTTACACCCAAACACTCGTAAGTGTTTAATGTTCGGTTTTCTTCCATGCAAAGCTTCATACGGAGTGACATCCTTTAGTGCCTTGGTCGATACTCGGTTTAGCACATACACGGCATGACGAGCTGCTTCGCCCCACATGTTTTGTGGTAATTTCATTGCCTTCATCATACTTCGAGTCATGTTCATCACCATGCGGTTTTGCCTTTCAACGACGCCGTTTTGTTGTGGCGTATATGGTGCCGTAAAGTATCTTCGTATGCCTGTTTCTTCACAATAGTTTAGAAATACTTTATTTAAAAATTCACCACCACGGTCACTACGAACAGCTTTGATCTTTAGACCCAATTGAAGTTCTACTTCCTGTTTAAAGTTTTTAAAGAAATCCAAAACATCAAGCTTGTTTTTGGTAGTATAAATCCACATATATCGTGAATAATTATCAACAAATAAAACGAAATACCGATTTCCTCCAAGTGTGGGAGGATTGATAGGCCCACACAAATCGGTATGGATCAATTCTAAGGGCTTGCTCGCACGCAACGAAGTTTGCTTTGGGAATGTTTCACGTGCTTGTTTGCCTAACATACAAGCCTCGCAAACATGTTCGCCAACTTTTATTTGCATCTTACCTCGTACCATCTTCTTAGTTTTCATGTCAAGAATAGATTGAAAATTCAAGTGACCGAGTCTAGCATGCCAAAGCCATGCTCGGTCATCTATAGAGTTAAAAAGACATACCGGTGTACCGATTTTAAGTGCAATTTTATAGAGGCGGTTGGGACTTCTTGGAACCATCATTAAGACACGATTACCTTCTTCATATAACCACAATTGATCATCTTCCATCCATACCTTGCACCCGTTCTCAGTAAGTTGCCCGAGACATAAAATATTACTTCGTGTTAGGAAACTTTATTTGTAAGTATTGAAGAAAATCACAATCAACTTGATCTATGAAGAGATCACAGTCCTGAAGATCACGAACTAGAAAAAGAAGAAAAGATGGGACAACTGGAATGCACAACATCTACTTCAAAGAATCACAAGTTGATCAAGAGCTGAATTGGATTATCAGAAAAGGTCACTTCTGATGGATCTGATGATATTTCTGATGAAATATCATCAGTTTCTGACGATTCTGATCATCAGGATTTTTCTGATGAAATACCCCACTTGTCTGAAATTGGCTCTGTCCTGCCACACTTACCGAAGCAAGTTGACATTAATTGATATCATGATGAAAAAGGCAACTTGAACGTTGGATTCAATGAATATGTCAATTGGGCACTTTTTGCAGGACTTATTGCATGAATAAACTATTGTTTATTCATGCACCCAGCCTTCTATAAATAGAAGGCTCAACCAGGAGAAGCAAAGTGAGTTTGAAGCTTATCATTCATACATACATCAAAACTCCATTGCCCTCTCACCCACAGAATTCAAGATTCATTTGTACTAGATAATAATCTTACAATCACCTTGTAAACCATTTTGTTTCAAAGTGATATAAACTTGATACTTATGTAGGTCTTGTTTCTTGAAAGTCTGATTTCCATTTCCACACATCTTTTTCACATCTACTGAAATCACTTGCCATATTACGTGAAAAGAAGTTGTTTTTAAGGCCATACTGGGTCCAACAATTGGTATCAGAGCAGATTGAATAAACTATTTTCAAATGATCAATCGCTCATCTTCTTTTCTCTAAATATGGCTAGCTTTCAATCCTGGAATAATGCTTTTAACATTGGTTCTATGTGCAAACCTCCGACTCTGGTCAGAGAAGAATACCCCCCAATGGAAAATCAGGATGGTCAATTTCCTTAATGGTCATGACCGAGCTCTGTTTCAATCCATTGAAAGGGGTCCACATATACCAATGACAGACATACCTGCTATTCCAGCAACTGACCAATCACCTGCTATCCCTGCCTCCCGCGCTCCCAAAAGTGAAATTAACTGGAGTGCGGAAGACAAGGAACGAGTGGCTGGGGATGAAAGGGCAAAGTCACTTTTAATAATGGCCATCCCCAATGACATATTTTCACAAGTTGATGCATGTGCATCAGCTAAGGAAATATGGGATCAGTTGGAAAATCTTTGTGAAGGAGGAGAAAGGATGAGAAGAAACAAGAGAACAAACAATGTCTCATCTTATGAAAGGTTTAAAAGTTTACCAAATGAAATGTTAAATGATACATATCAAAGATTTACAAAACTTTTAAACGAGCTAAAGAAATTTGGTATAACAAAGTCAAATGATGAAAGAAACATAAAATTTCTTGATGCCCTTCTTAGAGAATGGAGAAGTCTAACCATAACTTTATCATCAACCTTAGAACTAGGAAACATGAGTCTTTATGACTTATACAACATCTTGATCCCCAGAGAGGAAGAAATATTTGAAGAAACCATTCAAAGAGGGGGATCTTTAGCTCTTATCTCAAACTCACAAAGATCAACAACAACCAATGATCCATAACCATCAAACAGCCAAAATCTTGAAACTTCTGATGCATCATCAGACTTTTCAGCTTTTGTTGAAGCAATAGCACTGCTCACCAAAACATTTGAGCAGAGGTTGAGGGGAGGTAACCAGAGATACCAGAGGAGTGACAGAGGAAGGATGGATGGTAGATCTAAAGAAGAGGTTAGATCTAAGGATAAAGGGAAGGCTGAAGTTGTGTGTTACAAGTGCAAGTAGAGAGGTCATTATGCATCAGAATGCAAGACCAAAAAGCTGAAGGATGTTGCATATTATGAGAAAAGGCTTGAAGAAGCAAAGAAACAGCAACAAGTAAGCTTAATTGCTGGAACAGATACATGGTTATCTGATGATTCTTCTGATGATGAAGAAGAAGAATTGGCAAATTTCTGCCTCATGGCACTCTCTGAAGGACTACCAGAAACTTCAGAACAAAAGGTAAATTTAGACAATCTTGATCTTGAACACAAGCTAAACAAGCTCATGTCAGATTTTCTAAATCAGCAAGAAAAACATCAATCAGATATAAGAAAATCTGATGAGTTGCAAAGGACTTTGAATAAAATCATTCTAGAAAACCAACTTCTTATAAATGATAGTTTAGATCAAAGAGCTAAAATTGAGTTTTATGAAAATGAAAGAAACGATCTTTACAAGAAAATCAATGATAAAGAAATCAATGTAAGAGGTTTTCAACAGGCCAAAGAGTTCATAAATTTTATTGAGACCACACCAAAGAACAAAGGAGAGGGTTTAGGTTATACAAGTTCTACAAGATCAAATAGAAATAAACCTACTATCTTTGTAAAAGCAACTCATCAGAATTCTGATAAATTTACATCAGAATCTGAATCTGAATCTTGCAAAACAACATGTTGTGAATATTCTTTTGAAAAACCAAACTTCAAAACAAACAATAGTGAATGCAGTCAAAAATCTGTAAAGACTCCAAAAGCAGTTCACTCATCTTTTCAAAATTATCCACTCATTTCATCACAAGAGGACATATCAGAAAATTCTGATAACTCTTGTATGTGTGTTGACATACTGAAGCTTATTCAACACCATCTTCAAAAGAAAACTGTAAAATCTGTTAATGGCTTAGCATATAACAGAGTTTCTGATGAAAAATCAAGAAGAAGAAGAAAGAAAGTGATTAATATTTCATCAGAAATAGTACCCAAGCATGCCTGGGTACCAAAGACCCTCTAATCATTTCATTTCAGGACCATCATGTGCAGCAGATCTGGTACTGCGACTCAGGAAGCTCCAAGCACATGACTGGGGACAGGAGCTTACTCAGCAACTTTGTTTCAAGGCTGGGTAGATTGGTAAACTTTGGAAATGGAGTGAAAGGAAGGATCATGGGATATGGATGTGTAAGGTATGGATATTTGACCATAGAAAGAGTAGCCTATGTTGTAGGCTTAACAAATAATCTGCTTTGTTATGGTCAGAATTACTCAGATAATTTTAACACCAGAAAAATGATTGATAAATTGCTTTAGAGATAATCAAAGTCATATATTTGATAAATCACCAGAAAATCTGGTAACTTATCAGAAATTCTGATGAAAACATCAGAAAATCTGATACATCATCAGAACACCTGATAAATCATCAGAATTCTGGTGAATCATCAGAAAATATGCTGGATAATCAAAATCATCAAAGTTCATTAAAAAAAAATTTCTGCATTTAATCATCATCCATATCTCTTGACAATATATTCATAAATTGTACATTGGCAATTTTTTTTATTTTTTTTTGTTAGTGCTGATAACGTCATCCAATAGAAAATTTCTGGGAATTCGTTAATATGGAACTTTCTCTCTCCATTTATTACACCCCATGATGTAGTAAGAAGGTTGAAGTGACATATTGGTAGGCTATCAGATTACATCACCAGAAATTAGCCGCCTATATCATTAAATACATGAGAAGTGGAGTAGAAACATATCTCTGGTATTTTTTTTGTCCCCCGGTAATCATTAAAATAACAGAGATTGCGGTGAAGAAAATCTGCAAGTTGGTAGCTTCCATTTATGGCAAAGATTAAACTTACTATAAATAATCACCACTTTGGGTTAAAATCTGTCTTCTTCACTCCTCTTCTTCACCTCATACTCACACACTCTCACAAAATGAACACCATCAAAGATGAATGCTTCCCACTTATTCTTTATCCATATCACAACCTTAGATTGAGGACCAATCTAGAAGGTCCACAGTGGGAAGGGTGTCAAGTTGTGCTCAAGATGCTCATGAATAATAACTTGAGTTATGCCCTCATTGCTCACATAAGTGTTAATCCAGAAATTCTTCAAATCTTCTGGAAAAATGCAACATTATCAGAGTACCAGAACAGGGAACAGATGGCCATCAAGAGTGAGGTGCTAAATCAACAAATTCTGTTAAATGAAGCCACCATCAGGACAGCCCTTCAACTCGATGATGATAATGACGTCCTTATGTTCACAAGGGCTCAGAAGGATGATGTCTTGAATCAAATGGGTTATCACACACAAATCCAACAACGGGCAATCAACAAACATGGCTTCATTAAGCCATGGCAATATCTGGTCACACAGATGGGAGCATGTTTTTCAAAGAAAGTCACCAATCATCACGAAGTATCTCTTAGATTGATGGAGCCTATTCTGGCACTTGTACTCAAAGTACCTTACAATTTCTCTCATTATCTAATGAGTGATTTTGCAAGTAACATGTGGGTTAGCAAGCCATTCTTAATGTATCCTCGTTTTCTGACAAAGATAATAACGAGCTAGCTAGACTTCGCAGGCATTCCTGCAAGTTATCCAAGAGCTGATATGAGACTTCAAGAAAATATGGGTCTCAGCATGCTTGTACCCACCAACCACAACTTTGGGTTAATAACTGATCTGTTGTTGCTCCTTGAAATGGAACATGGTGAAGGGATATATATTGATTAGACTTTGTTTGCTCTGCTTGTACATATTTTTTCTATTTTGTTAATATTTTGTGCTTACTTGATCATCTGTTTATAGTTTATATTTGTTTGGGAAATGGGTAAAATGTGATATGATCATCAGAAATCAAAATTCTGACTCAAAACTCAAGTTTTCTGATGACAGAAGACAAAATTTGATAAAATGGATCTAAATTTTTTTCTGATAAAACTTCAATAATAAACTGATTAGGAAAATATCAGAAAAATGCCAAGAGACATGGACATCACCAGAAATACAAATGTGAGTCTTCTGATCCTATCTCATTCCCTCTCGTCTTAATATATATATATATATATATATAGGGGACTGCTAAAATGAGAACCACATCGAGTTGTAAGAACCGTGAGAACTACACCGTACGGGACGAGGCGGACCAATTTTTTTTCATAAACATAGATGCGTGTATTATAAACACATTTGTAAAAAAAAATTCAAAAAAAAAATGTCGTGTGTGTAGTTTTGAGCACCACAAGTTTGTGTTTACGGGTACCGTAAATCCTACCGGAAAATTTACGGTACCCGTAAACACACACTTGTGGTGCTCAAAAACTTTTTTTTTTTGAATTTTTTTTACAAATGTGTTTATAATACACGCATCTACGTTTGTGAAAAAAAAATTTGGTCCACCTCGCCCCGTACGGTGTAGTTCTCACGGTTCTTACAACTCGAGGTGGTTCTCATTTTAGCGGACCCCTATATATATATATATATATATATATATATATATATATATATATTATTTTTTTTGAAAATGATCACAAGTTTAGGGGGAAAACTCAGAAACTCTGTTGAAAAGACTATTTACTTCTGTTGACCACGTCTAAAAGGTCAACAGAAGTCTGAACAAAAGGGAATACATATATTCAATAGAATTTAGGATCAATTTCTGATAACATCATCAGAAAGGGAATGTTTGACTTACAAAGAAAAGAGGATACAAACGAAGAAAGATGATTGGACCTCCTGTCTAATGGGGTCCACAAAGAAGAAAAAGGTGTCATTGAACCGATAGTTTTCTCCAATCAAATTGAAGATCAACACGTTCTTGAAGAAATAATTGAAGAAACTACAAATTGAAGGGATAAAATTGAAAAGGCATAACCACGTTTACATGGTAAATAATCTCATTAATATCTTGATACCCACGATCCAACGGTTACATTCAGAGCCAATAAATCATATCACACGATCTAACGGTTATAAAGACATTTAATGAGCGCTTAACCACCATTACATGCCACGTTCTAAAAATTCCCTCAACTCCATACACTCACAACACACTGCTGAAATATTTCTATATAACACACACTTAGCAGAAATTCAAAAATCACTCACCATCTTCACAAAAACTTCAACCCTGAAAATCCCCTGTTTCTCACTTACAATTCAAAAATCCCTAAATTTCAAACCCTAACTCACAAAAATAAAAAATGGTAGAAGTAAACCTCAACATCCCAATTGTTCAACATGAAGTACCTTTTGTTGAAGAAGCAGAATTTCTACCAATGAAGGAAAACAATCTGCTGATGAATACAGAGCATTCAAAATATGATGAAAGATGTCAACTTCTGGTGGAATATCTCATAAAATGTCCGATCTCTGGAGCACTAACAAAAGGAAGAGAAGTACCAGAAAGGCTTCTACAGCAATTTGTTCACACATTCAACGAAGTTGAAGAAAATCAGGTATTTGCTCATGTATGGGGGAGTGTTTATGTAACATTAACCCCTGCAAGAGTAAGAGAATGGATTGAACTGTCTATTCTTGATGGTTATACTGAAGCTCCGAGCAAAGAAGATTTAATAAACTTCATCATGGGGCTTGGTTACAAGAAAAGAGATATCAAAAAAATTGGAGCAATAAGAAGAAGTGAATTGCCAGCCATCTGGCAAGTGATGATGGAAGTGCTAAATAAATGTCTCACCTCAAAGATAGGAGGACCTGATCAAATCAGTCAAGCTATTCTGACAATCATGTGGGTTCAAAATCGATTACGGGTCAGAAATTTTTAACCTTCTCAAAAGATCATTCATCACCAGAAATGGAAGAATAAACTCTCATCTGCCATATCCAAGGTTAATCTCAATTTTCATTTCTGAAGCGTTTATTGAAAGAAATATGGAAATTCCAATCTTGGAAGATGTCTGGAGATCAAAAACCATGAAGGCCTGGAGTTCCAATCATGGATGGGAATCAGACAAAGATGTTCCTGTGTTACCAAAAAGCATGTTATACTTCATTGAACCAGACTCACAATACAGAATACAACATGAAAAACTTCTGACAAAATCAAATTCTCCAACAGAAGAACCCAGCAGAGAAGTTGTGAACTATTCTTCATCAACCGAAAAAGGAGATGATGAGAAGTCCTCGCCATCAGAAAAAGAGGGTGTAGAAGGAAGACGAATTCTGGAAACAGCTAACTTGGAGATAGCCAACTCACCAGAAAACAAAGAAGAACATGCTGAAAGTCAACAGATTCATGAAGCAGGAACTCATCATGAATTTGAAATCCATCAAAAACATTATGCAGAATCACATAATGCTGGAGAAACTCATACTGCTGAAATTGAAGCCACTGAAGTTATACATTATGAAGAATCTCAAATCGCTGGTACATCTCTTTTAAACACTGTTTTAGTTGAGTCTCACAGAGAAGAAACAAAATCAGAGAGCTCAGTTAATGTATCCTACAAGATAGAATACAGAACAACTAAGGTTGATGAGGAGGTTACTAGTTCCATTAATCTCAACTCTGAATCAGAAAATGAGGAAGAGGATTAGATCCCAACAGATAGAGATCAGGAAACTGATCAAGGAAATCTGACTAAAGGTAATTTGTTTACCTCAAAAACTTGTGGAGAATCATATGTTGATATGGTTCAAGGACACAAGGAAATCCAGGATGAAAATGAGTTTTTCATTACTGGTGGAGATGATTCTGGTAAACTTAAAGCTGCACCAAAATCGGGTAAAGCCAAAAGTGACCCAATCATTTCCAAAACAGCAGCCAATATGTTTGCAGCTGGTATGTTACGTGGAAAATCTGTTGTTCCCAATATCCCTGAAACACCCATGAACCAAGAAAATTTAAAAACAGTGCTGGAAAATGTTTACAAAGTTTGCAAAAGAGATCCAGTTGAAGAAAAACTTGATATGTTGCTGTCAGAAATACAAGGTCAAAGAGCTGATATGAAGACTTTGTCAGAATCAGTGGAAGCAATAAAGAAACAAACTGATGAAAACACTGAAACCCTAAAGTCTCTTCAAAAGATGAAAGAAAAGGCACCTGAATCCAACATCTCTGCATCAGAAATCCAAACGATTGTCACAGAAATAGAAAAGATCAAAACACAAGTTGCAAATGTGATGGAGTCAAGGCAGTCAAGTAGTGCAAACAGAGTTTTGGAGGAAGTTACAATGCTAAGGGCAAGCAACAACAATATCACAGACGCTCTTGAAAAACTATCAAAAGAATTGGCTGTAATTCAGACGAAAGCTCAAACTGAATTCACCAATGTTCAGAAAAACATGGCCAGCAATTCCAAACAGGTAAGAGAAGTACAACAACTGATGGAAAAGATGCAATTCAACATTGCAAGATTAGCCAAAGTGGATCCACAAGAAATCATGAAAGAAACCCATGCTGAAAGCTCACATCAAGAAACTTCAAAGTCAACTCCTCAACAATCATTAAGCACACCAATCACCAAAGCTGGAATCACAATGATGGGGCCACCCCCAAATGTCCCAAAAGAAGAATTGCTGCAAAGGTTAGCAACTGCAAAACCTCAAGTTATTACAAATTTGAAATTGCTAGCATCTGTTCCAAATCCAACAGTAACTGATGACTCAGCCATAAGTAAATATATGAATATACAAACAATGAATGAATGGGAACAAGAAGGTGATTCATCAACAAAATCAAAGATTGTTAAGAGAAAAATCTCTGAAACCAAGTCTGTGATGGTTAAAGAGATTACCAGGGATGTAATGATATTCCCTGAGAACAATCTGGTGAGCTATTATCTAACAAAAGAAGATGAAATTCCAAGATCACTGTCTCCTACCAGACTGGCTTTGAGAAAAGAAAGGATAAACAGAGGGTCAGGCAGCATTCACAAACAAAATGAGAATCCAGTGAGGAGAATTTTAAAGGTGGACGAAGTGAAAGTTGCAACTGATGATGTAGGAGGAACTCATGTGCAAAACAGATACACACTTCAGAGAGAAAATGGGGAAGAACAAAAGGTGACTGATGAAGAAATAGCTGACCAATTGCATCCTTTAGACATTCTGTTTATGAAGGATCACTATGAAAAAGAGAAGAGAAATAATCAAGAGGTCAGAAGGGTATTATGTGGCATATCAAAAGCTGGAATATTGCTATTTCAAAGAATAGCTTTCTCAGACTTTGATCTATGCATCAATTTTGAGCATGTACACAACAAAAAAGTGCATGTCAGATCACCAAAGACAAAGGTTCCCTCAGATATATTAGAAGATGCAAGATCTGGAGACATCATTATGGTGACAAGTAAAAATGAAGAACAGGAATATGGTGCCATCTTCAGAGATCATGATAATAACAAGGCTCTATTCAGAAGTGTTGACATCTGTAAGTACTCAAATCAAACTCTGAGGTATATCTTGAAAACCATGAACAGAAGACAAGAACATCTTCAGAAGATAGAAAAGAACTTGGAGGGAAAAAGAAAAGAAATTGAGCAAATGATTGAAGAATGGATCCAAGCAAGAGAATGGTACAAAGACATGTATGTCAGCTGCAACAAGTATATCTCCTACAAAAAGAAGTTAAAGGAAGGAGATGTGCACAAAAGAATAAAGCTGAATTGAAGAACCTGTTCATCTGAATGGTACAAAGACATGTATGTCAGCTGCAACAAGTATATCTCCTACAAAAAGAAGTTAAAGGAAGGAGATGTAATTTTTTTTTTCAAAAACATCAGTAACTGTTTTGCTTAATTCTGCAAGTATTATGTTTCCATTGTTTGGAAATTTTATGTTCATAAGGTAGTTCATTTTCTTACAATACTTAGGGGGAAACTGTTAGGAAACTTTATTTGTAAGTATTGAAGAAAATCACAATCAACTTGATCTATGAAGAGATCACAGTCCTGAAGATCACGAACTAGAAAAAGAAGAAAAGATGGGACAACTGGAATGCACAGCATCTACTTCAAAGAATCACAAGTTGATCAAGAGCTGAATTGGATTATCAGAAAAGGTCACTTCTGATGGATCTGATGATATTTCTGATGAAATATCATCAGTTTCTGACGATTCTGATCATCAGGATTTTTTTGATGATCTGTTCATCAGAATTTCTGATGAAGTGGTTTATCAAAATTCTGATGAAATACCCCACTTGTTTGAAATTGGCTCTGTCCTGCCACACTTACCGAAGCAAGTTGACATTAATTGATATCATGATGAAAAAGGCAACTTGAACGTTGGATTCAATGGATATGTCAATTGGGCACTTTTTGCAGGACTTATTGCATGAATAAACTATTGTTTATTCATGCACCCAGCCTTCTATAAATAGAAGGCTCAACTAGGAGAAGCAAAGTGAGTTTGAAGCTTATCATTCATACATACATCAAAACTCCATTGCCCTCTCACCCACATAATTCAAGATTCATTTGTACTAGATAATAATCTTACAATCACCTTGTAAACCATTTTGTTTCAAAGTGATATAAACTTGATAATTCTGTAGGTCTTGTTTCTTGAAAGTCTGATTTCCATTTCCGCACATCTTTTTCACATCTACTGAAATCACTTGCCATATTACGTGAAAAGAAGTTGTTTTTAAGGCCATACTGGGTCCAACACTTCGCAAATCGGGGATGTAATACACATCACTTACTACTCGATGTTCACCGTTTTTGCAAGCAAATACAATCGGACCCTTTCCTTTAATCTCAACCTTTGAACCGTCACCGAACCTAACCAAACCCGTGATGTCGTTGTTCAACTCGGTGAAGTGAGACTTGGTACCCGTCATATGATTTGAAGCTCCATTGTCCAAGTACCATATCGAGTCATCATCACCATCAGTAGAGTACATTTTGGGATGAACTTTTTCTTCATTAAGCAATATTTTATCATGGACTTCGGTTACTGCCATCATAAGTGTCGGACCACGTACCTCAGTTTGATTCAAATTTACTTCACCTTCAACGTGCTTAGTGCATTCCCATGCATAGTGTCCGTTTTCGTTACAATTGTAATATCGAACATTACTTTTGTCTCGTCCTCTGCCATTGTTGCTACTGTCTCGTCCTCGGTTATTATTGTTGTCACGGATTTGATTTTCACGATTTTGATCATGGTTTTGATTGTCATTATTTTGTTGGTTTCGACCTCGTCCTCTACCATAACCACGACCTCGTCCTCTCCCACGACCATGTTGATCGTGGTTTGAAGATCCCCGACCTCGTCCATAGTTGCTTCGGTCTTGAGCGGAATCTTTCTTACCATGATTCTCAGTTTTAGAGAATAGGAGATTACCCATCTCGGCTGCACTTTCTTTCCCTTTAATCCGTTCTTCGAACGCTTTGAGCCTTGCAATACAATCTTCAAAACTCATCGTGTTAAGATCCGCCCGTTGTTCTATGGTTGCCACAATTGCTATGAAACGATCAGGAACACTATCAAGAAGTTTATTGACTAGATCCACATCTTCAAGATCGGTGGCAAGGCTGTTGAACTTCGTGGAGAATTCAGCTATATTTCCAGCGAATTCTTTGATAGTTTCCTTTTCTCCCATCTTCAATTGATTGAGTTCTCTTTTCAAGGATTGTAAGCGAGCTTGTTGAGTTGTTGTACTCGATCAGCTCCGAGAAATCTCACCCGGAGTGATTCCAAAATTTCACTCGCACTTCGACTTCTCGCAACTTGCATAAGTACACTTTCGGGTAAAGCTTGGTAGATTATGGCTCTAGCTAGCTTGTTTTTTTTTTCTCATCTACAGCATCACCCGTCACCGGATCTACTGCTTCCCACAAACCTTAGGCATCAAGTATCGATCCCATAATCACTACCCACGTGTTGTAGTTTGTTTTTGTAAGCTTCGGACATTGAAGAGAGGTTGCACTCGGCTCCCTAACCGGTTGATTTATAATCTGTCCTTCACCATCGGCCATCGTTGTTCAAGATTCTTTGATCCGAAAAACTGAGTTGCGCACCTTGCAACTATCGGAATCTCCCCCGGTTGTGGTTAGACACCCCACGCCGCTTCTTGAACTCTCGAACAGATCGTAGATCGCCTACGCTCTGATACCAATTGTTGGAGGCAATAATTGGATTAAGAACAAAACACACACGGTTTTGAGAAACCTTCTCGACACTTTTCTGTTTATTGAAAAACTCTCTTAAACAATTACAATAAAACCTATCAGTATATATAGGACTATTACTTGAGAAGGGGAAGGTTCAAATGAAAACCACTTGTTATTGTGAAAACTCGAAAACTAATTAAAAAAGCCAAAAAAACATACCAAATTTTTTTTTGTTGCATAATAATTTTCGCAGGTCTTTTTATATAAAAAAAATTTGTGTAGTGCACATGTGTATTATTACACATGTGTACTACAACAATTTTTTTTTTGAAATTTATTACACATGTGTACTACAACAAATTTTTTTTTTTTGAAATTTTTTTTTTTTGAAATTTATTACACATGTGTACTACAACAATTTTTTTTTTGAATTTTTTTTTTCATATATAAAAAGCAGCGATTTTTATAAAAAAAAAATTGAAAAAAAAAAATTTGTGTGTTTTTTAGGCTTTTTTTAGTTAGTTTTCGAGTTTTCACAATAAAAGTGGTTTTTATTTGAACCTTCCCCTACTTGAGAAATAGGCTAAACAATAATAATTATATTCAAACTAGGACTCCTAATAATTTGGAAACTTAACCTATCTAATTACTAACTAATATCCGTAAACTTATTTTAATCAGTTCTTTGCTTCCCAAGTTTTCTTTGCATTGGTTAATTAGTTCACACCCACTACTTGTACATGACTCCACTACTTGCACAAAACGCCCATTATGCTTGTTCTTAATAAAAGAAAACAATAAAAAAGTTACTGTAAATAAATTAAAGATAACCACTACTGTTTGCATGACTTGAACGGTTGTACACCTTCATGGAAATTGTCTAATGAACACGTACGTACACATCAATGAATTAGACTCAATATTCATTTCGTTCTTGACTTTAGATTGAACACATAGATGTCCTGGAATTAACAAGAGAAACATATATAATCACTAACACCAAATACTTTAGAAATAACTAATAAATAAAGAAAATCCATTAGCCCACGAACAGGTGTTCATGCGGAATGATGCCCATAACCACGCGCATGTATCACGTTTTAACTTTCAAATATCTAAAGATACATATAAGTTACATGTCTCTCTTACACTTTATAGATCAAAGGAAAATAACAAATTACTACTTAACATTATTTTCACGTCCCATTTCACTCCTTCCGTTTTTTTCACCACACCACTTTTTTGACGCGTACTGCCGCCGTTGCTACATATCGCATAACGCCTCATTTTCATGTCTCTCCACACCGAATGGTCAAAGTGTGTGGTCATTACCCAAAAATTATCCTCTTTATTATTTTAATTTATTTTTTAAAGTGTTAAAATATAGTAAAATGGAAAAAAGATGGCCCGTGGTAATCGTGGTTCAATTAACGCCAACCACCATGAAATATTGAGAAACGTGGTGTAGCCCTCTATTCATATTCATATGTATCAAATCATGTTTCAATCATAACCCCACACCCTTTAGAGTTATAATTCGCTTTAGCCTTTTAAGTAAAAACTATTATTTATGTAACACCCACATTAAATGCAGGCGGTCAGGAGACATTACAAATAAAAATTTCGAATTTGTTTTACATGTGACATTTTTAAATCTAGAAGTTTGAAACTTAAGTCACTAGAAATGTGTGGCTTAAAGTCATTTTGTTACGTGGGTACCAAAAAATGACACGCACTACGCTATATCATACGAAATTTAAACATATTTTCGATCAAATCTGCATTTAATGAGGGTGTTACATCATGGATTATGTAATTGCTCATGTCCTCGAGAATGCTTATGTGATTTTGTCAAAATTTGGATTACGTGGATGTGATACATACCGGAGGGTGGTATACGTGGACATAATAGGAAATGAGGTAGAAGAATTGGTGTAAACTACGGCGTAAATCAATATGTTGGGTTAGCGGGTTAAAAGTTTAAGCTGAGCAAACCCGTATTTTTATTTGTGTAAAAACTATTGATCCAACTCAAGACGGCACGTTTAACCCATATATCTTAATATGCCATGTTGTCAACTTGGTTGACGGGTTATAAAAAATGGTAAACTAGTCATGAATGGGTTAACAGGTCGACTGTTTAATCTA
Organism: Helianthus tuberosus; assembly: GCA_030545235.1. Taxonomy (NCBI): domain Eukaryota; kingdom Viridiplantae; phylum Streptophyta; class Magnoliopsida; order Asterales; family Asteraceae; genus Helianthus; species Helianthus tuberosus. Next base: position 148,516,645 of record CM060368.1, read on the forward strand.
TTGGGTTAAATAGGTCTACTAGAACACGACTTGTTTATTTAATGGGTTTGATATGATAACTCAAAACCTGATTATTTTTCTCGTGTTGAAAAACTCTGCTTTGAATGATTTGGAATAACGTTGATTAATGTTTGGTTGTTTTGAAAGTAGAACTTGAAGTATAAGATGTTACAAAACTATACTAACAAAAGCTAATGAAATCATCCGAGTTAGTTGTCATTCTTCGTTAAATTTTAGAATAAATTGAATGATTACTCAAACTGAATTATTTTGAAAGTTTTATATTTTCTTAATGTTGCAATAAAAAGTAAAAATATCTTGATAATTTTCAAGCTATAGTTACCATATTAGAAATTAAATAAAGCTTTGATCATACATTCATTAAAGAAAGCTGCATGGTTAACATAATAGTAGGGCTGGCATATCGTGTATACCAGTGGCGGAACTAGCCCAAAAAGTTAGGGGTATCCTATTTTTTTTTATGATCAGGGGTATCCTTTATATAATAGAAACGGAGTTGAGGGATATTTTTACACTACGGAAATGAAGTTAAGGGGTATTTTTACACTACGGAGACGGGGTTGAGGGGTAGCCCGTGCTACCCCTATTAACACTCTATGTCCGCCACTGGTGTATACCTGTACACGATAATACACGATACACGAAATCTCATAGACGAACACGACACGATAAGGTTTCGTGTCCAGTTTTCCATACACGAACACGAAATATTTTTTAACAGGTATACACGATAATTACCTGTTAATACCTGTTTACAAATATTTCAATATTTACATATCTAGGAACCTATTTAGTGAAACAAAATAATGCATAAACGCATAATCCGTAACAAGTTTGAAACAAAATCCATAAGACAAATCACAAAAGGTTTAAATAATTCATAACATCCATTCAAAACTATATAAAGTTCATTGGAATGGGAACGGGAAGAGTTAGGGAAACTAGAAAGATAAGTGATAAAATCAGGTTTTAAAATTACATGGTCACACTAAATTATATTTTTTATTATATTAAAATTGTTAACATGTATTAACAGGTACTAAACATGTAAACATGTATTTTACCTGTTTAGACACGGAAATTAACAGGTATTTTTGTGTCTACTTGTTTAGTACCTCTTATCTGTTAAGGCCATACACGATACATGTTAACTCTGTGTAGGTTCGTGTCGTGTATTCGTGTACGTGTCTAAAATTTCCAGCCCTACATAATAGTACAAAACAGAAGCGAACCCGGCAACTAAACCGAAATTAGAAACATTCGAGAGGGGTGATGAGACGAGACAAACATTAAAGTATGAGATTAGTTTTAAAAAAGTTTGCGGGTATGAGATGAGTATAATATTAGATAATACCAGTCCCAACTACCAAAACGACATACCAGTTAGGGCTGGCAAATCGTGTCTTATCGGGTTTAACAGGTCTCTAACGACGCGCATAACACAAGTATTAAATATGAATACAACTCGTTTAACTACTTGATATCTCATGTCTATAGTGGGGGTAGGGGCGCCCATCACTCACCACACACTCATCACTCACAACATCCAATCAATTTCCGTCATGTCATCGAGCATTATTCCATCACTAGTGATGGACTTTAGTGGAATTGTCCATCATTCACCACACACTCATCTCCATCATCTCATTCACAAAACAACTTGAATATACAACGTGTGATGATGATGCCGCGTTATCATCACCACGCGTGATGATTAGTGGTGGCGGCGGTGTTTTCTTTTGTTCCACGCATGATCTTGAGCCCATAACGGGGCGCCCCGTCCCCCTAACACAGTTTTATGTTTTATGTATCAAGAAAAAGAAATGATGGATCCTAACCTCATAATTTTATTTATTTTTAAAAAAGTAAAAAATCATACTGTGTACTTTTTTAATAAACAGATCTAATCATCTTATACAGATATCTATTACCAACCCTATTACCAGTTTGCCTAAATGGTATCCATAAATTTTTTACTATATCCTTGGGTAATATACTTATATAAAATTAAAAATAACATATCCTTGGTTTAGGTCAGAAAAGGTTTACTGTATTGTATACTATTGATACAATTGATACATCATTACAAGAAGAAACAAGCCTAAATATAGGCAGTAGAAGAATCTCAGAAAAGGCAACTAATAAAAGGAAAATAATAGTGTTTGGCTGGAGATATGCACGAATCGTTGATTGAGTGTGAAACAAGGAGGAAAATATGCACAGAATATTGTGTTTTCAATACTCCCCCTCAAGGTGGAGTGTGCAAATTACGCATGCCCATCTTGACCAGAAGAAACTCGAGTTGTTTGATCCCTAAAGCCTTTGTGAGGAGATCGGCTATCTGTGCCTTCGTGTCAACATAGAGAGGTTTTATTTCATGTGATTCGACTCGCTCCTTGACAAAATAGCAATCCATTTGCATGTGCTTTGTTCGTTCGTGGAAAACTGGGTTGTTTGTGATATGCCGAGCTGCATTGTTGTCACAGTAGAGCAGTGTAGAGTCGTGTTGTTTTGTTTCTAATAACCAGCGCATCCACAAAATTTCACTAGTGGCGTTGGCCATTGCGCGATATTCGGCTTCAGCTGAGGAGCGAGAAACGACTGACTGCTTCTTTGATTTCCATGAAATGGGAGCTCCCCCTAACAGTAGAACGTATCCCGTCCTTGACCTTCTTGTGAGCGAGCACCCCATCCAATCCGCATCACAGTATGCCACTAAATCTATACCACCTTCCTTCGGAAGAAAGATACCTTGCCCTGGTGTTGCCTTTAGGTAGCGTAGGACTCTCATGGCAGCATCCATGTGCTTCTGTCAAGGGTCCGAAATGAACTGACTTAGAACATTTACCGAGTAGGCAAGGTCCGGTCTAGTGGTTTGGAGATAGAGTAATCGGCCAACCAATCTTTGATACTTGCTAGCATCAACATGAGCATCATCTTCTCCTTTATCAAGCTTCATGTTCGGTTCCATCGGGAAGGTGCACGGTCTACATCCTAGCATTCCACTGTCCCCTAGGATGTCAAGGGTGTATTTTCGTTGACTTAGCACTATCCCGTCTTTAGTTCGTGCGACTTCTATTCCAAGAAAGTACTTTAGCGGCCCGAGGTCTTTAATGCTAAACTTGTCGTTTAGGAATTTCTTTGTTTCTTTGATTTTGTCTTCATTGTTCCCTGCCACGATGACATCGTCTACATATATGAGGGCGGTGACAAAAACTTTCCCTTCTTTGTAGATAAAAAGTGAATGGTCCGCAGCGGATTGTTTGTAATTGAGTTGTAAGAGGGCCGATGTAAATTTTTTATACTAGTTTCTAGAGGCCTGTTTCAACCCATATGGGGACTTCCTTAATCTGCATACCTTTGTTCCTCCCCCTTTGTCATAGCCTTGAGGTATTCACATGTACACATCCTCATGCAAGTCACCGTGCATGAACGCGTTATTCACATCTAGTTGATGAATACTCCAATCCCTTTTGATAGCTACGGCAATGAGACTTTTACGGTCACCAACTTCGCCACTGGCGCAAAAGTGTCGTGGTAATCAACGCCTTCCATTTGTGTGTATCCTTTGGCGACGAGTCTTGCCTTGTACCTCTTGACTTCACCATTCGGTTTAAATTTTATTTTGTAGACCCACTTGGAGTCAATGACTCGTTTCCCGCTGGGAAGATCTTCTATTGTCCAAGTTCCGTTTTCCTCAAGGGCCTTTATCTCCTTTTGCATGGCATCCCTCCAATGTTGGTCCTGTACGGCTTGTTTGAAACTTTTTGGCTCATCATTTTCGGTGATGGCCGCAAGGAAGGCTTTATGAGGTTTTGAAAATTTATCATAAGAAACAAAGTTAGCTATGGGACATACCGTTGAGGATCCTTGATCGGAGGCGAGGGGCGCATGGTTTAGGGATGTGGGCAGCTTCACGTCATAGTCTTTGAGGTGTGCGGGTCTGGTCCTAGTCCGTTTCTCTCTACCTTGTGCGATACCTTCATTGCTTTGATTTCGGGCTTCATAAACAGGAGGCTCATCATGTATTTGTGATTGGGAAAAAACATTCGGCCCATCAAGAATCGGCCCAGTATCGTTACTTGGGATATATTGGTTTAATTCCTCAAGTTCTTCTTCTTCATTTCGATGGGCTTCTGGACCGTTTGGGTCCAAATTCTCGGTACTTGGCATGTTCGGTATACTAGGCCCATTTTCTTCATCCATGAAGCTTGTGAATACGTCCCCCCCCCCATGTTTGCCTTGTTCAAACTTTGTGGCGAATGGAAAAACCCTTTCAGCAAACTTTACATCTCTTGACGTGATTATCTTGCCATTATTTGGATCGTAGATTTTGTACCCTTTTGTTCCGATAGGGTACCCCATGAATACACCTGGTCTACCCCTTATCTCAAACTTGTCTCCATTTGTTTCAATGCTTCGATAATACGCCAAGCAACCCAAGACCCTCATGTGATCGTAGCTCGGTTTCTCACCATGAAGTAACTCGTATGGTGTTTTGTCTTTGATGACTTTCGAGGGTAACCTGTTTATGATGTATGTCACGATTAACACACACTCTCCCCAAAATCTTTTTGGGAGTTTTTGTCACGGCCCCCGACCCGGTTTGACCCGTTTCAGGAGCCGCGGGATAGAAAATCCCATGGTATTTATTTAACAGCGGAAGTTTTCTTCAGGATCTTTTTAAAACTGCAATTTTCCCGATTATTTTATTTTACAACTCGGGATAAAACCCCGGTAATTTACAATCATAAGATTTCATAGAGAAATCTTTATTTTACAAAACATGTTTCTTTATTTTATATTGAGCCACTTCCTTAAGCTTGTAGTGCTTCGCGGCACTTTTCCTGGATCACAACAGATTACCTGAAACATGTTTGAAAAAGGTTTTGTCAGCGGGAAATACTGGTGAATCATTCTTTTTACTAAAATGACCCGTTTGTTATAATTTACAGTATTAAGGGTGATTACATTGTTTCCATATATCAACCAACTACCCATAGTATTTGTCACTCGACCGGATCTGTGACTATGGTCATATCACCCATTGGCCACCCGTTTGTCCAATGGTGAAGATTATCAAGTAATGTATACAAAACCCCACATACTGGCTGTAATTTGGTGATTACAAAGACTTAATCCCTGTAATTATAACTTTGAAAATATTTAAGAATTTATAAAGCATTTTGATAAAAAGAGAATGACTCACATTGCAGATTTATAGGAGCAGAGCTTAGCCTACTGATTAGCTTTTTAACCTAAATTTAATAACATGCACACGGACTCGGTTAGTAACTAATACAGCATTTACGATAACTCACGAGATTAAAACCTTCACAACGAATGACAAAATGCGATACTTAAACATCCATTGAATTAACAACGAATGACAAAGCATAAACCCTAATGTGGGCAGCACTTAAACATCCATTGGATAGTTTAATCGATCGGACATTGAATCGTAGCAGCGATCGAGCTAATACCCGGTATCGGAGCAGCGCCTTGCTAATTATATATGAAATTTCGACTTCAGAGTGATATACTTTCGTTTTTGAAAGTTTTGATCGACACCAGTGGATTGTGCAAGTGACGGGCTATTTATAGCTGAATTTAGGGCCTTACGCGGCCCGCGTCACCTATCCCCTATGTCTTACGCGGCCCGCGTGGCCGCCCAGTCTACGAGTAGCCTTGACCAGTCACGAGTAGGTTAGCCAGGTGGTCGCTTCGTGGATCCGGAACACTTATCCGGTCAACACAGGTTTGACGCGGCCCGCGTAAGACATACCTTGTCTCTTACGCGACCCGCCTGAGAACCAAGATTTTGTTTTTCTTGATTTTTGATGTCGGGCAAGGTTTCAGGGGTCCGAGTTTATATTTATGGGTATTTTTAGGACAATTTTGAGAGTCTTTACATTCTCCCCACCTTATTTAGAATCTCGTCCTCGAGATTCATTGGAATAAGTGAGGATACTTTCGCTTCATCTCTAATTCCAACTCCCAAGTGTATTCAGGTCCTCTCTTTGAATCCCACTTAACCTTGACAAGTACTAACCGTTTGTGTTTGAGAAACTTTACTTTTCTGTCTTCTATTTGAAGAGGTTTCTCAACAAATTTTAACTTTTCATTTATCTCTATGTCTTGAAGAGGTATTACCAAAGCTTCGTCTGATAGACATTTCTTGAGATTGGATACATGAAATACATCATGTACTTCAGCTAACTCTTCTGGTAGTTGTAACCGATAAGCAACTGGTCCTATACGTTGGATTACTGAAAATGGTCCTACATACCTTGGACTCAACTATCCTTTCTTACCGAATCGAACTACCCCTTTCCAAGGAGAAACTTTCAAAAGTACTTTATCTCCCACTTGAAATTCTAATGGTTTTCGTCTATTGTCTGCATAACTCTTCTGGCGATCTCAAGCAGTCTTTAGTCTTTCCTTGATTTGAGTAATCTTGTCGGTCATCTCTTGCACTATTTCAGGACCTGATAATTGACTTTCTCCTATTTCTGCCCAACAAACTGGAGTTCTGCACTTTCGTCCGTATAGTGCTTCGAATGGGGCAGTTTCAATGCTTGAATGGTAACTATTGTTATAGGAGAATTCAATTAAAGATAAATGGTCATCCCAGTTTCCACCAAAATCTATCACACATGCTCGGGGCATGTCTTCTAGAGTTTGGATTGTCCTTTCACTTTGTCCGTCTGTCTGAGGATGATATGCAGTGCTTAAATTTAATCGTGTGCCCATTGCTTCTTGGAAACTAGTCCAGAAATGAGAAGTAAACCGACTATCCCTATCCGAAACAATGGAGAGTGGAACTCCATGTATGGATACTACTTCATCTACATACAACTTTGCCAACTTTTCCATGCTAAAGGTTTCTTTCAAAGGTAGAAAGTGAGCTGATTTGGTTAATCGATCCACAATTACCCAAATCGCATCATTACCTTTTCTGATTTTGGGTAACTTAGTAACAAAATCCATTGTTATGAGTTCCCATTTCCATACAGGCATCTCTAGTTGTTGTAGTAGACCTGAAGGTTTCTGATGTTCTGCCTTAATTTGTGAACAAGTAAGACACTTAGAAACATATCGAGCTATATCCTTTTTCATTCCTATCCACCAAAAATTATTTCTTAAATCTTGGTACATTTTATTGTTTCCAGGGTGCATGGTATACTTAGATTTATGAGCTTCTTCTAATATCTTATTTCTTAATTCTCCCTGCTTAGGTACCCAGATTCTGCTTTTGTGGAATCTCCAAATTCCATCAGCTCCTTGCTCTAATTCTTTTATTCGTCCTTTCATTCCTTCAGCATCATCCTTGATTGTTGTAGCTTGAACATTCTTCAATTGTCCCATTAAATCTAATTGTAGATTTAATCTGAGAGCACGAACTCGCTTTTGCTTTTCATGATATTTACGACTTAAGGCATCTGCAACTACATTTGCCTTTCCTTCGTGATACTGAATATCACAGTCGTAGTCACTTAAAATTTCCATCCATCTCCTTTGCCTCATGTTTAACTCTTTTTGCCCAAATATTTATTTTAAACTTTTGTGATCCGTATAGACAGTAAATTTACTTCCGTACAGATAGCGTCTCCAAATTTTAAGGAAAAAAATTATGGCTCCTAATTCTAAATCATGAGTCGTATAGTTCTCTTCGTGCTTTTTCAATTGCCTTGATGCATACGCAATTACCTTCTTGCGTTGCATAAGCACACATCCTAATCCTATCTTTGAAGCATCACAGTAAATTTCAAAATCTTTTGTTCCTTCTGGTAAGGCTAAGATTGGAGCATTTGTTAATTTCTGCTTCAAGATCCTAAAGGCTTCTTCTTGTTTAGTTCCCCATTCAAACTTAACTGCTTTACAGGTTAGCTTAGTTAATGGTACAACTATCTTGGAAAAATCCTTAATAAATCGTCTATAATATCCAGCTAAACCTATAAAAGTACTAATTTCCATTGCGGATTGCGGAACCTTCCATTTGGTAATTGCCTCTATTTTAGCAGGATCTACATGAATACCTTCGTGATTCACCATGTGTCCTAAGAATTGCACTTCTTGCAACCAAAATTCACACTTCGAGAATTTGGCGTATAGTTTTTCTTTTCTTAACAAAGTTATGAGTGCATGCAAGTGCTGACAATGTTCGTCCTGACTTTTGGAATAAATAAGTATATCGTCAATAAAAACAATTACAAATTTATCAAAATACGGTTTACAGATCCTATTCATCATGTCCATGAATGCAGCAGGTGCATTCGTTAATCCGAAGGGCATAACTGTAAACTCGTAATGACCATACCTAGTTCTGAAAGCAGTTTTAGGTATGTCTTCTTCTTGTACTTTCAATGGATGATATCCGGAGCGTAAGTCTATCTTAGAAAAATATCTAGCTCCTTGAAGTTGATCGAATAGATCATCAATTCGAGGTAATGGGTATCGATTCTTAATTGTAACCTTATTCAATTCTCTATAATCAATACACATTCTCATTGAACCATCCTTTTTCTTTACAAACAACACTGGTGCTCCCCACGGGGATGAACTAGGTTGTATGAAACCTTTACTTAGTAATTCATCTAATTGCTTTTTCAGCTCTAACATTTCTGTGGGTGCTAACCGATAAGGTGCCTTGGCTATCGGTATAGTTCCTGGAATTAGATGAATTCTAAATTCTACTTCCCTATCTGGTGGTGATCCCGGGAGTTCTTCTGGGAATACATCTGGGTATTCTGAGACTACATGAATCTTCTTAAGTTCTTTATCCTTAGTACTAATGATTACTGAAATCATATATACTATTCCTTGCTTTCGTTCATAACTAGCAACTTTCATTACTGATATGAACTTCATGGGCTTACGTGGTTTATCTCCTGTAATCATAATTACTTCTCCGGTGGGTGCCTTAATTTCTATGGAATTCTTGTCACAAAGAATTCGAGCATGGTTGGCTACTAACCAATCCATTCCTAACACAACATCAAATTCGGCTAATTTCATAGGTAACAGGTTTGCAAAGAATTTATGACCTGATAGTTCTATATTTTCTTTCTGCAAAACCTTATTTATGTTAATAAAATTCCCATCTGCTGTTTCGACTGTAAAAATCTGTCTAAGGTTGGTCAAAGGTAGATTAAGAGCTTGGCAGAATGAAGTATTGATAAAACTTTGGTTTGCACCAGAGTCAAATAATACTTTTGCATATACGTTGTGAACTAAGAACGTACCAGCTATCACATCTGGAATAAGTTCAGCTTCCTGAGTAGTTAACTGAAAAGCTCGAACATTCTTCTTGGTAGCTCCGTCGGCTGGCTTGGCTTTATTGTCTGCTGGTTTAACCACTTTAGGACATTCTGTTTTGAAATGCCCAGCTTCTCCACAGTTATAGCAGATCCTTGTTTTCCTTCTGCAGTCTTCTTCACGATGTCCTATGGCTTTGCAAAAGTTGCAGGTCACATTACATCTTCCATAATGTTTCTTTCTGCAATTCTTGCAGAACGGTGGATTTGAGGATTGCCCTGTTCCTCTTCTCTTGAAGCTGTTATTATTACCCGTACGAAATCCTTGGGTAATTTTCTGAGCCAGTTCTTTTTTCCTGTTATCATCTCTTGTGCGCACCAGTTCATCAGTTAGGGTGTTGGCTAATTCCACTGCATCGTCAATAGTATGAGGTCTCGCAACTTTAACGATATTGCGGATTTCACCAATCAATCCCCAAATATAGCGAGAAATGAGTACTGGTTCTGGCGAAGCCAGTGTTGGTACTACTCTAGCATATTCAAAGAATGTCGAAGTATATCCTCGACAATCTATACCCGTCATTCGATGATTTAGGAACTTATTCGCCATTTGATCTTTTTCATATTCGGGACAGAATTTTCTTTCTACAAGACTCTTAAATTCTTCCCAGTTCATAGCGTACGCCATCATCCTTCCCTTTGCTTGTAACACCGTGTTCCACCATTCTAGCGCCCCTTCTTTAAAAAGATTTGACGCGTACATGACCTGATCGTCCTTGGCACATTTACTTATTGTAATTACTGCCTCGGTTTTCTCTAACCAACGCAGTACTGCAGTCGCTCCTTCATTGCCTGCAAACTCAGATGGTTTACAAGCAAGAAATTCCTTGTAAGTGCAACCAGGCGTTGCAGCTTTTATTTTCTTAGGGAGAGGAGCCTGCCGTGGATTATTATCGTGATTAGTATGATTACCGTCTCCATTTACGCTATTACTGAAGTTATCTTCAGAAATACGTTTGCTAGGAATGATTTGTTGAGGTTCGATTGGATTTCTAACAGCAGCAACTATTGCTGGAATAGCATTAGCTATTCCCTGAGCAACGATAATTTCGATATCTTGCCTATTTAAAAATTGATCATCCGGATGTTGCTCAGATTGATTAACCTCATTAACTGGTTCATTATTAGCGTTTTCCATCTGATAATTAATATATATAATTTATTAGTATCAAATAATTAACAATTGTACATAAAACAATCCTAAAATTTTCAAATACACACATATAGTCAAAACTATCGATTTCTCGATTCCCATTTATATATTTTATATTATGCGTCAATACACACCATTATTTTACAAAGTTTTATTTGTAGTTATTTTACATGATTATATTATTATTGCTATTATACAACCACCGTCTCATAAACCCACTATCCTTCGTCAGTTGATATTTTAGTAACGACGTTCCCTCTCGTCGTATTTCCAGGAGATCTGTTCTCCTACTTCCCTGATCCTATTTCCTGCATCCACTAACTCCTCGCCAAAATGGCGGAGTTCAGCTAAATTCTCATTGCTCATATGTGGGTTAGGTATAGGTTCCGGGTCGAATTGAGGGAGAAAGGAATAAGGATTGTTGAGCGGGTTTTGGAATTGCCAGTCATTGGTCCACCACTCATCCATTCCTAGAGGTTGGGTGTGGATTATAGGTTCTGGGATTGCTGGTTCCAAGTTCATAGGTAATTGAGTTTCAGCAGAAAAAGGGTAGAGATTATTATTAATAGGCTTGACAACATCACAGCTTGCCAATGCACGATCCAATTCCTCCTGAAATGGCAACTCCTCAATTTGTCTAGAGCTTTCCCCAATTTCCCTCTTGGTTTGTCTAGAACCTTCCCCATACTCCATTTCTATCTGCCTAGAATATTCCCCAAACTGTATTTCCATCTGTCTAGAATCTTCCCCGACTTCAATCCCCTTCCCTTTGTCTAAAGGATTTTCTATTTTGGGAATCTTTATAGTGACGGGTTTCCTCCTACGCACACGTCTCCATCCCACAAATCTCCTCCTTTTCTTGGGCTTGGGTTTCTCTGGAGGTGGAGCATTGAATTCCATAGGTTCTTCTATATCGGGTATATACCTATTAAAATCTCTAGAAACCTCTATTTTCACCGGATAGAGATTTAAGTTCTGGAGGGCTTCAGACAAGTCATTCATGCTGTTTAGCATATACATAAAATTTGCTATGTTAAAATTTTATAACAAAATTTTATAGATAACCTTAAAATATTATTGCATACCGTGTGACTACAAAACAACTGAAATTTTAAAACATACTAGGGTTTACTGTAAATTTATTTATTTACTGGATAAGGTTTCTGGCTTGTAGGTAATAAGGATGCTAAAACTTGAGTCAGAGTAATTAAATATTTGCATTTACTGCCACAGTGGCTAGCATATAAAGATCTGCCCATTTTTCATCTAACTTGTCTTCCCATGGTGGGTTACTGCCTAGTTCTTGGGTTTTCTGATTAACTCTCCCTCTTTTGGATTTCTTTAGTTTCTCCTGACTTTTCCTAATAATCAAACTTCTTTTATTAGGAGAAAGTGGTTCCTCATATTGTGCCTTACGGACAAATATTCCTTCTTCAGGGTTTTCATAGGGTTTTGAGGAATTTGTTTGGGATGAACTTCCCTTTTCGTTTGATGACCTATCTAATTTAAGATAGATGGTTGAAAGCTTTTGTTTACCCATACTGTACACAAATATTCAATTAATAAAACACATAATCACTAAATGGCAATCAGTAAAATTAAGTATTTTCTAAATACTTAATTGGCTTAAATCAGTGGCTCTGATACCACCTTTTTCTATCACGGCCCCCGACCCGGTTTGACCCGTTTCAGGAGCCGCGGGACAGAAAATCCTGTGGTATTTATTTAACAGCGGAAGTTTTCTTCAGGATCTTTTTAAAACTGCAATTTTCCCGATTATTTTATTTTACAACTCGGGATAAAAACCCGGTAATTTACAATCATAAGATTTCACGGAGAAATCTTTATTTTACAAAACATGTTTCTTTATTTTATATTGAGCCACTTCCTTAAGCTTGTAGTGCTTCGCGGCACTTTTCCTGGATCACAACAGATTACCTGAAACATGTTTGAAAAAGGTTTTGTCAGCGGGAAATACTGGTGAATCATTCTTTTTACTAAAATGACCCGTTTGTTATAATTTACAGTATTAAGGGTGATTACATTGTTTCCATATATCAACCAACTACCCACAGTATTTGTCACTCGACCGGATCTGTGACTATGGTCATATCACCCATTGGCCACCCGTTTGTCCAATGGTGAAGATTATCAAGTAATGTATACAAAACCCCACATACTGGCTGTAATTTGGTGATTACAAAGACTTAATCCCTGTAATTATAACTTTGAAAATATTTAAGAATTTATAAAGCATTTTGATAAAAAGAGAATGACTCACATTGCAGATTTATAGGAGCAGAGCTTAGCCTACTGATTAGCTTTTTAACCTAAATTTAATAACATGCACACGAACTCGGTTAGTAACTAATACAGCATTTACGATAACTCACGAGATTAAAACCTTCACAATGAATGACAAAGTGCGATACTTAAACATCCATTGAATTAACAACGAATGACAAAGCATAAACCCTAATGTGGGCAGCACTTAAACATCCATTGGATAGTTTAATCGATCGGACATTGAATCGTAGTAGCGATCGAGTTAATACCCGGTATCGGAGCAGCGTCTTGCTAATTATATATGAAATTTAGACTTCAGAGTGATATACTTTCGTTTTTGAAAGTTTTGATCGACACCAGTGGACTGTGCAAGTGACGGGCTATTTATAGCTGAATTTAGGGCCTTACGCGGCCCGCGTAACCTATCCCCTATGTCTTACGCGGCCCGCGTGGCCGCCCAGTCTACGAGTAGCCTTGACCAGTCACGAGTAGGTTAGCCAGGTGGTCGCTACGTGGATCCGGAACACTTATCCGGTCAACACAGGTTTGACGCGGCCCGCGTATGTCACACCCCCAAAATCCACCTGCGGAGTACTACCGCTTGGAGGCGTGACTGACCAGGATCCAGCCACCAATCATATTGAACAAGCATATAAGTTATAAAAATCCAACCAATACAATTGGTGTTCAAACAAAACATAGTTAAGTTGCAAGCGGAAGCATAAGTCTTAAATCATAACATAAGTTTAATTGTTTCAAAGTTTAACATGGCACACAGTCGTCCATGTCCCACAACGATCCTCCTCCATGCAAGCTCCAGCTTAAGAACCTAAGGACCTGCAAAGCATGTAGTAACGAGTCAACAACAAGTTGAGTGAGTTCACGGTTGGGTGTTCGTTTTAAGTTGTTTCGAAAACAGTTTCCTTTAGCTGGCATCCTGCCGTGGGGGTTACCCCATAGTTAAAAACGTGACTTGTTTATTCCCGGTTACTCTGGCTCTCCAGCCGTGGGGGCTACCCCTTGTTAGTTATCTGGCATTTCGGCCGTGGGGGCTACCCCATGTATACACTAGACTCGTTACCATATCGACTGCTGACTGTAGTCATGTTTAAGTGCCCTGAAACTGTCAATGTCTATCATCATTGACGTGCCCCAGATCCATTAGTTCACGCCCGTCCTCTGCGGCACGGTGTGAGGTTTGTCAGACCTAAATAGCGCTATCTAACTAATGACCCGCTCGCCATTGGCCCGGCGATTAAGTCGATATAAAAAGGAGGGACTTCGTGATAGAGTTTTGGTCTAGTACGAGTTATCTGTCCGTGAGGACGAGGAATTACATTCCTGAACCTTTGCTGTCCTACCCAAGGAGGACGAGGAACCCAGTTCCTTAACCCCATTCCCAACCCAGGGAATCCCATGCTTTGTAGAGGGTGTGAACTCACCTTGGTTTGCTCGGTAGAAACACAGAAAAGTCAAACAAGCAACGTTGAGGCTACTCACGTCCTATCATAGTTGTATCATACAAGTCAGGTTCGTAACCAAGTAGCACACGGATGTTTCTAGCACATTGCATTCAAGTATCATCTAAGGCAGTTCAACATTCACGTTCAACAGTAACATATAAGGTCTGTGCATTAGGCCCAAGAGTCCGGCCCAAACAATCAAGTCCGAAATGAGGTGCAAGCCCAAACAGCGTGTATTTGTGTATAGTCTCGAGTCGCAACTAGGCGTTTTCGAGTCGCAACCTGAGTCGCAATCATGGTTTCGGTTCGTGTTGTTTTGGTTACGAGTCGCAACCGGACTCGTAACTGTGGTTTCGAGTCAAACGGTTCATGTGCTGTTCTCGTGTGGTTTCGAGTCGCAACCGGGTGTTTGCGACTCGCAATCTGTGTCGCAACCGGGGATTTCGACTCATCATGCGGTGGTTTCGAGTCGCAACTAGAGGTTTCGGTTGGACAGGAGCTGATTCGGTACAGTGTACTACCCAATAACATTCTGATTTCATGCACCATTATGTACTATCCTCATAAACATGTTTATTTGTCTAACAATTTCCTAAAATGGATCAAACAATCAGATTTCAAATATTCAACCATGTTCATATCATATTCATCATGTTCTTCAAACATTCAAGTAGTTCATATTGCTTATTCAAACTTGTTCATCCTATTTCCGGGTTTTTATCATTAATCACAACATATAATCATGAACAACAATCAAACATTTGAACATATTCATCTAATGGTTTCAAGTCATCCAATAACATCTCCAAATCTACCCTAATCCGATTAACATGATGCTCTCTATACACATATGCAAGCCGGTTTCATGAACATCAATATTCAATGGTTTGAATCACATTTAGACATAAGATATTGTGTGTTCATTATGCAACATATCCGAAATCAAAACATGTTATCCGATTATCAACAACATACATATCCGGTTCACAAAACATCATCAAGCATACAACTACACTAGTTAAATCATATCATTAACACTATTATTTAACAACAACAAACATCGTAAAATCACTAACCGATTGATGGGTTTCGAAGATGAGTGTGAAGCTTCCGAGTGTGTGTGTGTGAGAGCCGATCCGCTAGTCCTAGTGTCACCGGTTTGGATCCGAGATGAAGGGAAACAATGTTGTAGCTTAGGGTTTAATGGTTTCTAGAGAGAGTGTAGAGGAGTGTGTGTGTTGTCCAAGAAAATGGCAAAGGTGGCTAACAATCGGATTATATACTAGCTTCAAGTGCACCCTAATGGGCTTCGACATAGGCTAAGTGTGTATGTGTGGCCTAACCGGCCCATAAGTCATTGTTCACTCGAGACCACGTGGTCTCGAGTCGGGTTCGGGTTGTCTCGGTTCATATACATACTCGCATACATACACACAAGCATACATGTAACATAACACATAATCATAAAAAGGCTCACTTATCATTCATTAAATCATCAAATTAGTTAGTCACTTAGTGTTCAAACGTACAACGAAAGGTTCTAAATTTCGAGTTGTCACATCATCCCCAAGTTGAAAGAAATTTCGTCCCGAAATTTGGTAGGCACTCACTGAGGAAGCTAGTTAAGTTGTATGGTTTTCCTGGTTTTCCCGGGGTGTCACATCCACCCCCCGTTGATCTGGAATTTCGTCCCGAAATTCCGTAGCTTCGGCCTCAGTAGTGGGTGTACTGTTTGCGAACAGCTGGGGATACTTTTGTTTCATCTGATCTTCGCGCTCCCAGGTGAACTCTGGGCCGCGACGTGAGTTCCAACGAACTCGAACGAGAGGTATTCTGGTGCTCTTGAGGACCTTAACATCCCGGTCCGTGATCTCGACTGGTTCCTCGACGAATCGTAACTGCTCGTCGATAGTGAGTTCCTTCAAAGGAACTACGTGGGTCTCATCTGACGGACACTTCTTCAGATTTGACACGTGAAAAACGTTGTGAACTGCACCGAGTTCCGCTGGTAAGTTTAGTCTGTAGGCCACCCTGCCTATTTTCTCAATGACCTCGAAAGGTCCAACGTATCGTGGGTTTAGTTTGCCGCGTTTACCAAAACGAACCACACCCTTCCAGGGTGAAACTTTGAGTAGTACCCGCTCCCCAACCTGGAGCTCAAGCGGTTTCCTGCCCATGTCGGCGTAAACTTTCTGACGTTCACGAGCGGCCGTCATGCGTTTTCGTATTTGAGCAATTTGCTCGGTTGTGTCTACCACATATTCTGGACCAGTGATCTGACTATCTCCCACCTCTGCCCAGCAAAGAGGAGACCGGCATTTACGTCCGTACAATGCCTCAAACGGAGCAGCTTTAATGCTGGTGTGGTAGCTGTTATTGTACGAGAATTCCACAAGTGGCAGATGCTTTTCCCAGCGGTTGCCAAAGTCGATTACACATGCACGAAGCATGTCTTCTAAGGTTTGAATAGTGCGCTCGGACTGCCCGTCCGTCTGAGGATGATACGCTGTGCTCATATCTAGTCGTGAGCTGAAGGATTTGTGCATTGCTTGCCACAGCTCTGAAGTAAAACGTGCATCTCGATCCGAGATAATGGAGGTGGGCACCCCGTGCCTCGAAACAATTTCCTTGATGTATATTTCTGCAAGAGTGGAGAACTTATCCGTCTCCTTGATAGCCAAGAAGTGTGCAGATTTTGTGAGTCGATCCACGATCACCCAAATAGTATCGTTCCCGCGCTGGGATCTAGGTAGGCCAGTGACAAAATCCATGGAAATTTGCTCCCATTTCCATTGAGGTATCTCTGGTTGTTGGAGTAGGCCTGATGGTTTCTGGTATTCCGACTTGACTCTCGCACAAGTCAAACACTTGCTGACGTAAGTTGCTATGTGGGCCTTCATGCTAGGCCACCAGTACGTAGTCTTGATGTCGTGATACATCTTATCTGATCCAGGGTGTACTGAGTAGCGAGACTTGTGTGCTTCATCCATCACAAGCTCTCGTAGGTTGCCATAAAGTGGGACCCAAACGCGTCCCGTTACGTAGTAAGCACCGTCTTCCTTCTGTTCTAATCGTTGCCTTGATCCGCGTAGGGCTTCGGCCCTGACGTTTCCTGGTTTCAGTGCTTCTATCTGAGCTGCTCGTATCTGGGAGGGAAGACTAGAGTGGATCGTGAGTTGTAAAGCTCGCACGCGCCTTGGTGCAGTGTCCTTTCGACTAAGGGCGTCAGCCACAACATTGGCTTTGCCCGGGTGATACTTGATTGCACATTCGTAATCGTTCAGTAGTTCGACCCATCGTCGTTGTCGCATATTCAGTTCCTTCTGCTTGAAGATATGCTCGAGGCTCCTGTGGTCGGTGTAGATGGCGCACTTGGTACCATACAGGTAATGCCGCCATAACTTAAGTGCAAAAACAACAGCTCCCAGCTCTAAGTCGTGCGTCGTGTAGTTCTTTTCATGAACCTTAAGTTGGCGTGAGGCGTAGGCTATAACTTTATCTCGTTGCATCAACACGCAACCAAGACCCTGAATTGATGCGTCGCAGTAGACCACAAAGTCATCTGTGCCTTCCGGCAAGGAAAGGATAGGTGCGCTACAAAGTCTACCCTTTAGGTGCTGAAATGCCAACTCCTGTGCGTTTCCCCAGCGATAAACAACGCCCTTCTGCGTTAGTGAGGTGAGAGGCTGTGCAATCTTAGAAAAATCCTTTATGAATCTCCGGTAGTATCCCGCCAAACCCAAGAATTGGCGAATTTCCTTTGGTGTACGAGGTGCAGGCCAGTTCTTAATCGAGTCTATCTTGGATGGATCAACGTGAATCCCATCCTTGTTTACCACGTGGCCTAGGAAATGGACTTCTCGAAGCCAGAAGTCGCATTTCGAGAACTTTGCATAAAGCTGTTCTGTTCGAAGGAGTTCCAGAATAAGTCGCAGATGCTGCTCGTGTTCCTCCCGACTCTTGGAATAGATCAGGATGTCGTCGATGAAGACTATAACGAACTTGTCCAGGTAAGGCTTGCACACTCGGTTCATCAAATCCATGAAAACCGCAGGTGCGTTTGTCATCCCAAAAGGCATGACCAAAAACTCATAGTGCCCGTATCGAGTTCTGAAAGCTGTTTTGGAGACGTCCTCTTCCCGGACTCTCAGCTGGTGATAACCCGATCTCAAATCGATCTTCGAATAGTAGCTCGACCCTTGCAACTGGTCGAACAAGTCGTCGATGCGCGGTAGAGGATAACGATTCTTCACCGTCACCTTGTTGAGTTCTCGGTAGTCGATGCACATTCTGAAAGTACCGTCTTTCTTCTTCACAAATAGCACTGGAGCTCCCCAGGGCGATGAGCTTGGACGAATAAAGCCCTTATCCAGGAGCTCTTGTAGTTGCGTGGAGAGTTCCTTCAACTCTGATGGAGCCAATCGATAAGGTGCACGGGCTATGGGCGCAGCTCCAGGAGCTAGTTCAATCTGAAACTCGACTTGGCGATGAGGCGGAAGACCAGGTAATTCCTCAGGAAATACCTCTGGATAATCGCGCACAACTGGAAAATCTTCTATCTTCTTCTCTTTCTCTGTGGTGTCAGTAACGAGAGCCAAAATGGCAGTGTGGCCCTTTCGCAAGCACTTTTGGGCCTTAAGGAGAGAAATGACGTTCTCAACAGCACTCCTCTTGTCGCCATGAATCATGAGAGGTTCACCCTCGGGACCTGGAATACGGACAACCTTTTCGTTGCAAAGAATCTCTGCGCGGTGTTGGGATAACCAATCCATCCCAATGACAACGTCGAAACTACCCAAGACAATAGGAATGAGGTCGATAGAGAAGGTCTGGTATGCGAGAATGAGTTTACAACCCTTGACTACGTGTGTGGCTTCTAAACTCTTACCGTTTGCTAGCTCTACTGTGTGCTTGTTGTTCAAAGGGGTTGGAATACGCTTAAGCATTCGACTAACTTCTAGTGACATGTAGCTAGTATCGGCACCCGAATCAAATAAAACTGAAACATAAAAGTCGTCGAGAAGGAACTTACCCGCCACAACATTGGGGTCATTCCTTGCTTCACCTTGTCCAATCACAAACATTCGCCCCCTAGCGCCATTGTTGTTGTTGTTCCCATTGTTACCATTCCCCTGATTGTTGTTATTGTTGTTGTTGTTGTTCTGGTTCCTGTTCAGTTGGGGACAGTCTCTCTTGAAGTGGCCCTCAGCTCCACACTGAAAGCATCCTTTGTTATCACCCTGTGGCTATTGCTGGCGCTGGTTCTGTTGAGCTTGCTGACGATTCTGATTGGCGGGGTATAAGCTTCTGCAATCCTTTGCAGCATGACCAGGCTTGTTGCACCGATGACAGTTGCCCCTGGTGCATGGCCCGCTGTGGTGCAGGCTGCAGCGATTGCATTTGGGGTGATTTCCTTTGTACCCACCATGGCTTTGACCACCAGACGATTGCTGATTAGGGCTCTTGTAGTCATCAGTCTTCCTCTGCTGAGACTGGGACTGAACAGAAGTCGAACCCTTACTTGAAGTTCCATCCCATTTCCGTTTGTTATCACTAGAGGTACCAGAAGTAGTTGCAGCACCTATGCGTTTTGGTAACTTGTTCTGCTCCACCGCTTGATCCGTGAGACGGTGAGCTAACTGAACGGTTTGCTGGTAGGTGGCGAGGTTCGCTGAAGTCACATGACTTTGGATTTCTGGCACTAAGCCCTGAAGAAACAGTTCGATGCGTTTGATGGGAGGATCCACCATAGTAGGGCACAGAATTGCCAGTTCGTTCGACCTTTTCACATAAGCTTCAATTTCGGACCCCGTCATCTTGAGGTTGAAGAACTCCACCTCGAGTTTGTGAATCTCATCACGACTGCAGTATTCTTCTTTGATCATCTCCTTAAAAGTTTCCCATGGGGTGGCGTTGGCAGCAACCAACCCCAGCATCTGAACCTGAGCATTCCACCACGTGAGGGCTAAACCCTCGAGAGTACCAGTAGCATACTTCACCCTGCGCGCCTCAGGGCATTCACACATTTCGAAGACAGATTCTAGTTTCTCAAACCAGTGTAGGAGACCTACTGCTCCTTCAGTGCCGCTAAAAGTAGTTGGTCGGCAGTCCATGAAAGTCTTAAAAGTGCACACGGGTGGCTGAACGTGCTGACCTATCGTAGGTGAAAGAAAAGACAGAGTTTAACACAAAGGTTGGTTCACTAGAGTAGGATCCTAAAGATCCTAGAATAAGTTCGGACTGCAGGATATACCTCCTGCGTGTGCAGCTGCAAGTGCTGCGGCAACTCGTTCGTTGATCAAAGCCGTCAACTGGGCTTGTGTCATGTTAACGCGTCCAGACATGATCTTCATATCAAGAAGAACGTGAGTGAGAGGAGTTCGCGAAAGTACGACGATAAAATTGAGCAAGCACGCACGTGTTCGAGCAACAGTAGTTATACTAACCAAGCATACCATAAGCAATGTACTATGTAACTAATAAGTAGGCAATATATACACAGATCATATCACCTAGAATGTCGAGCCTTGCATGTGGAGTGAAGCATCGTTGTGGACCGTTGAGCACTGTACAGGTTATAGTCTGGTTTTAACAAAAACGTTTTCCCCCTTTATTAAAACCAAGTTCTCTATAACCAATGGCTCTGATACCAATCTGTCACACCCCCAAAATCCACCTGCGGAGTACTACCGCTTGGAGGCGTGACTGACCAGGATCCAGCCACCAATCATATTGAACAAGCATATAAGTTGTTATAAAAATCCAACCAATACAATTGGTGTTCAAACAAAACATAGTTAAGTTGCAAGCGGAAGCATAAGTCTTAAATCATAACATAAGTTTAATTGTTTCAAAGTTTAACATGGCACACAGTCGTCCATGTCCCACAACGATCCTCCTCCATGCAAGCTCCAGCTTAAGAACCTAAGGACCTGCAAAGCATGTAGTAACGAGTCAACAACAAGTTGAGTGAGTTCACGGTTGGGTGTTCGTTTTAAGTTGTTTCGAAAATAGTTTCCTTTAGCTGGCATCCTGCCGTGGGGGTTACCCCATAGTTAAAAACGTGACTTGTTTATTCCCGGTTACTCTGGCTCTCCAGCCGTGGGGGCTACCCCGTGTTAGTTATCTGGCATTTCGGCCGTGGGGGCTACCCCATGTATACACTAGACTCGTTACCATATCGACTGCTGACTGTAGTCCTGTTTAAGTGCCCTGAAACTGTCAATGTCTATCATCATTGACGTGCCCCAGATCCATTAGTTCACGCCCGTCCTCTGCGGCACGGTGTGAGGTTTGTCAGACCTAAATAGCGCTATCTAACTAATGACCCGCTCGCCATTGGCCCGGCGATTAAGTCGATATAAAAAGGAGGGACTTCGTGATAGAGTTTTGGTCTAGTACGAGTTATCTGTCCGTGAGGACGAGGAATTACATTCCTGAACCTTTGCTGTCCTACCCAAGGAGGACGAGGAACCCAGTTCCTTAACCCCATTCCCAACCCAGGGAATCCCATGCTTTGTAGAGGGTGTGAACTCACCTTGGTTTGCTCGGTAGAAACACAGAAAAGTCAAACAAGCAACGTTGAGGCTACTCACGTCCTATCATAGTTGTATCATACAAGTCAGGTTCGTAACCAAGTAGCACACGGATGTTTCTAGCACATTGCATTCAAGTATCATCTAAGGCAGTTCAACATTCACGTTCAACAGTAACATATAAGGTCTGTGCATTAGGCCCAAGAGTCCGGCCCAAACAATTAAGTCCGAAATGAGGTGCAAGCCCAAACAGCGTGTATCTGTGTATAGTCTCGAGTCGCAACTAGGCGTTTTCGAGTCGTAACCTGAGTCACAATCATGGTTTCGGTTCGTGTTGTTTTGGTTACGAGTCGCAACCGGACTCGTAACTGTGGTTTCGAGTCAAACGGTTCATGTGCTGTTCTCGTGTGGTTTCGAGTCGCAACCGGGTGTTTGCGACTCGCAATCTGTGTCGCAACCGGGGATTTCGACTCATCATGCGGTGGTTTCGAGTCGCAACTAGAGGTTTCGGTTGGACAGGAGCTGATTCGGTACAGTGTACTACCCAATAACATTCTGATTTCATGCACCATTATGTACTATCCTCATAAACATGTTTATTTGTCTAACAATTTCCTAAAATGGATCAAACAATCAGATTTCAAATATTCAACCATGTTCATATCATATTCATCATGTTCTTCAAACATTCAAGTAGTTCATATTGCTTATTCAAACTTGTTCATCCTATTTCCGGGTTTTTATCATTAATCACAACATATAATCATGAACAACAATCAAACATTTGAACATATTCATCTAATGGTTTCAAGTCATCCAATAACATCTCCAAATCTACCCTAATCCGATTAACATGATGCTCTCTATACACATATGCAAGCCGGTTTCATGAACATCAATATTCAATGGTTTAAATCACATTTAGACATAAGATATTGTGTGTTCATTATGCAACATATCCGAAATCAAAACATGTTATCCGATTATCAACAACATACATATCCGGTTCACAAAACATCATCAAGCATACAACTACACTAGTTAAATCATATCATTCACACTATTATTTAACAACAACAAACATCGTAAAATCACTAACCGATTGATGGGTTTCGAAGATGAGTGTGAAGCTTCCGAGTGTGTGTGTGTGAGAGCCGATCCGCTAGTCCTAGTGTCACCGGTTTGGATCCGAGATGAAGGGAAACAATGTTGTAGCTTAGGGTTTAATGGTTTCTAGAGAGAGTGTAGAGGAGTGTGTGTGTTGTCCAAGAAAATGGCAAAGGTGGCTAACAATCGGATTATATACTAGCTTCAAGTGCACCCTAATGGGCTTCGACATAGGCTAAGTGTGTATGTGTGGCCTAACCGGCCCATAAGTCATTGTTCACTCGAGACCACGTGGTCTCGAGTCGGGTTCGGGTTGTCTCGGTTCATATACATACTCGCATACATACACACAAGCATACATGTAACATAACACATAATCATAAAAAGGCTCACTTATCATTCATTAAATCATCAAATTAGTTAGTCACTTAGTGTTCAAACGTACAACGAAAGGTTCTAAATTTCGAGTTGTCACAGCGTAAGACATACCTTGTCTCTTACGCGGCCCGCCTGAGAACCAAGATTTTGTTTTTCTTGATTTTTGATGTCGGGTAAGGTTTCAGGGGTCCGAGTTTATATTTATGGGTATTTTTAGGACAATTTTGAGAGTCTTTACAGTTTTGCCTCAAACATGAGAGCACGCGCCGTGTCAAGCAAGTGTATATGTTTTCTCTCCACGGTCCCGTTTTGTTGTGGAGTGTGCGGACACGTCGTTTCCAACATGATTCCTTCTTCATCATAAAAATTCACCATTTTATTAGAAATGAATTCACCACCGTTATCGCACCTTATTCTCTTTATGTTCTTCTCAAATTGAGTTTTAACCATCTTGTGAAAATGCATTAGGCACGTACTCGCCTCAAATTTATGTTTGAGAAGGTAGACCCAAATGGACCTACTAAAATCGTCAACTATCGTCAAAAAATAGTTGGCTTTTGTAAACAAGGGCGTACGGTACCTACCCCATATATCACAATGAATGAGGTCGAAACAAGCATTTGTTTTAGTCGTGCTAGTGGGAAAAGGCAATTTAGTAAACTTAGACTTCATGCAAGAATCGCAAACATTGTCACTGTTCTTAAATGAAAAATTACTAAGGAAATTTATTTGAGACAACTTCTCGTCACCCGCATGTCCGAGCCGTTTATGCCACAAATCACTAGTCACCATCATAGCTTTCCTTCTAGTCCCAAGCATCCCCATTTGATACATACCATCCTTGCACCTACCCGCTCCAATCAATTTCCTCGAACGCAAGCCCTGCATAACAAAGAAACCGGGAAAAAAAGGTTACAACACAATTTAGATCCTTTGTGAGTTTACTCACGGACAAGAGATTGAAAGTAAATTTCGGGACGTGCAACACATCTTGCACCCTTGCTCCATTTGGCAACGTGTGGCTCCCCTTTCCTTCGACCGACACGTTGTCTCCATTGGAGATGGTTACGGGCGGCTCATTTCTGAATTCAGTTCTATTCTCGAGGATATCAAACCTGTAAGTAATATGTTCCGTACATCCGGAATCCATTACCCACTCTTCATCATGTTTAAACTTACCTGCCATGTTTGCGGTACGAGGAGGCTCACTCTGTGCAGGTTTGTTTTAAGCAGCAAAAAGCTTCTGAAACTGTTCATATTGTTCTCTTGTCAAGCTTGCAATCGGGTCTAGTTCGGTCTCCGCACAAGCTGCCTTTGGTTTTGCTTTCTCTCGCTTATTCTTCACTTTCCACCATTCCGGGTAACCGACTATTTTAAAACATCCATCTCGTGTATGTCCATCCCTTCCACAATGATCACAGTGTGTGACACTCTTGTTTTCTTTTTGGCCGATCCGACTCGACGGTCCACCTCGTTTCATAGAGGTTTGAAAAGCCATCGTTTCATTAACCGGTCTTTTCTCTCCGGTAATGGCTCTTTGTTGCTCATCCTCGGCAACAAGGTGATAAACACTCCCTAGAGATGGAATCGGTTTGGTTGCAAGAATCTGAGTTCGAATGATGGAAAATTCTCCATCCAGACCCATAAGGAACTCATAGAGTTGTTCTTTCTCTTTAAGTTCCCTAAGAGATTTTCCAATATCACAAGTACAACCACTGCACTTACAAATCGGAGTAGGCAAAAAGGACTGTATCTCGTCCCACAAACCACACAGTTTCGTGTAGTAGGCTGATACCGTCATCCCTTCTTGTTTGGTGTTCGAGATTGCCTGCTTCAATTCACATGCACGCGGTGCACTTTCCTTTTCGAATCGCTCCTTAAGATCCTTCCAGATTTCCGACGCTGAATTGGCGTACTTTATGCTTCCTCGGATCTCTTTCTCCATGGCCGCAGTGAGCCATCCCTTGATCATCGCGTCGCATCGCATCCATGCCATGTATTTTGCATCGCCCGTCTCTGGCCTTTTGATAGTTCCATCGATGAAGCCTATCTTGTTTTTGGCAAACAAGAAATTTTCCATCTCTTGGACCCAATCAAGGTAATTATTGTCGGTTAACGCATCGTTGACATGCATTTGCCTCGGATAATCGGATGGGTGGAGGTAGTACGGTGAGTTATGATCCGGGTGTGTAGCATTGGTTTTGACAGACTCATTGTTCACACCGCCTGTCATATTGGCAAGAAGGTGAGGAGAATGTTAGGGTTTTGGTTTTGAATCGAGCGTGATAATCAGCGCTCTGATACCATAAAGGTTTAGGTCAGAAAAGGTTTACTGTATTGTATACTATTGATACAATTGATACATCATTAAAAGAAAAAAACAAGCCTAAATATAGGCAGTACAAGAACCTCAAAAAAGGCAACTAATAAAAGGAAAATAATAGTGATTGGCTGGAGATATGCACGAATCATTGATTGAGTGTGAAACAAGGAGGAAAATCTCAATACTTGGTAGGGGTAAGATCAAATAAAAAGTTTATTTTGCCTTAAGGTAGGGGTAAGATCAAATAAAAAGTTTATTTTGCCTAAGTAGGATGAGAAGTAATCTTAACCATTTATTTTTCAAATCAATGGTTAAGTTGAAAATGTAGAAAAAAATTAGTGTAAGGGTATCTTGGGAAAATCCTATTTATTGACTTTCTCTCTCCATTTTTTAAACGTTCATAACTTTTTTATACGACATTATTTTTCATAAAAATTTCACCATAAAATCGAACGTTTTTTTATCTTTAATTTGAGTATCATATTGCTATATAAAATATGACGACTAAAAAAACTCACAAAAATGTGTTGAATTTCTGTGCTGGATTTTTATACTATATTTTTGTGTTGATTTTTTTTTTCTTAAAATTTTTTTCTCATTTTTTTTGTGCTGGATTTTTTGTACTATTTTTTTGTGCTGAATTTTTTCGTGCTATATTTTTTTGTACTAGATTTTTTTATATTGCATTTTTGTGCTATATTTTTTTGTACTGGATTTTTTGTGCTAGATATTTTGTACTAGATTTTTTTGTTGTATTTTTTTAGAAAACAAAAGAAGTGCCACATGTTATTTTTACACTCCTATTTATAAGGACCAAAATGCACTTCCTTCCTACTTATTTGGAGTGTCACATGGCATCATCACAATGCTTCTTAGGCTAATTAGGCAAAATCTACTTTTTAGTGGATCCTTCATCCCTTAAGGTATATTCGATAATCGACAAGATGTGAGATGAGTAATCAAATATCCCACTGATATAGGACACGCTTCATAATCGGCTACCGGTCGATATAAGGGGGTGTTTGGCTTAACTTTTTGAAACAACTTATTGACTTATTGGCTTTTTCAAGGCAATAAGTCAAAATAATGTTTGGACAATTGAAAAAGACTTTTTGAAACTTTTTGTATTAGATGAAAAAGTCATTTTGAAAAACTAGAAAACATTGGCTTTTTAATATGACTTTTCCTTATATAAAAAGTTGTTTCAAAAAATCTTTTTCACTTGTGCAAACATTATTTTGACTTATTGGCTTGAAAAAACCAATAGACCAATAAGTTGTTTCAAAATGCTAAGCGAAACACCCCCTACGACTAGATTACCACGATCCCTAGTTCAGAACATTCTTAATCACTCATTAGTTAACCAATTATCCCCTAAATCGAGTCTCAACTTTCCTACCTATTTTACCTTGTAAGAGCATTCACATCCATTCCACCAAATTGTGTGAGTGGAGATTTTATAATATAAAGAGTATAAAAAGTGGTTGTGAGTGGAGAAAAAAGAAAATGTTACTGGTCATCTGTATATTTGAGGGGACACTGTTCACCCCCTATAATTTTTTAATATATTTTGAAAAGGTAATGATAAATATATAGAAAATATTATTTAATTGAAAAGAAGAGAGAAAATGTATTGTTTTTAGTGTAATTTTGAGTGAAAATATGGTAGAATGGATGTGAATGCTCTAATACCCTCATTTTATCCTATAATTTTGCAACCCAATAACACATCTAAAAAGTATTTTCTAATTTTAGTTATATAAATCATATTAAATATATAAAAACATAAAGGAGTACTTAAAAGGTGTTCATCGGCTTGGAGAACATTTCGGTTGAGACCGAATCCAGTACAATAGTTCAAAATCGAATCGAAACTGAACTTGAATTTGATTCCAGTATGGTTTCAAACCGCTAAACCTGATCTATAACAAGAATATTTCGCCTTTTCTGTTTCCCAGTCTTGTAATTTGCTAAATAAACGAATATTTCGGTTTTTATGTTGTAACTGGATTGCGTTTCGTTTATGAAAATCGAAACTGAACCAAAAACAAATTACCTATTTTGGTTGTTTTTAAACAGTTTCGATTTGATTTGGTTTGTAACAAAATGAAACAACCCTTACTATTTCTATCCAACAAATAATATCAAAAGTAAAAATAAAAAGTATGGCAATTATATATATATATTGTTGACGAGTGTTGATGAATAGTAACAACTTTATTTTTATAATAATATATAACTTTTTATTATTATTTTATTCTTTAATATATTATAATAGTTTATTATATATATATATATATATATATATATATATATATATATATATATATTGTTGACGAGATTTGATGAATAGTAACTTTATTTTTATAATAATATATAGCTTCTTATTATTTTATTCTTTAATATATTATAATAGTTTATTATTATATTTACTTTTAATAACATATTTTTCATTTTTTTTCTTTTTAAAAAAATATATATTTCCTTTACCATTTTTTAATAATTTTTTAAAACATATATTAATTTATCAGTTAATTTGATACTTCTTTAATAATTTACGTTATAACTTTTTTTCTAAAAACTTAAGTACGTAGTTATGCTTAATTTTTTCCCTGACATTCTGTTATAAGTTTTGTTAAAAACGAAGTTGTACTCAAAATAAAGTATTTATTTGGTATCATAAAACAATACGATGATAAACTAAGTCGTTCTAAGAGTCTAGCTTTCTAAACAACATGCTTTATTTTCAAATCACGTTTGTTTTGAATTATCATTTACTCGGTTTCGTCGCAACGTGCGACATAAAAAAACTAGTTCAATATTAAATATTTGAAAAGTATTTATTAAATATTTGAAAGGAACCATCCTTGATACTTCCCCTCCATTTACATCCCTATATATTTCTTTTTCTTTCCAACTAGAAACATTCAAACTCCATACACATTCTCTCAATAACACACACAAACACCAAAACACCGTGTGATTACATGGATGATCAAGAAGCAATGGAAACACTTTCTCTCAAAGATTTCCCTGTATCCCCAGATCACCAGAATCCACCAAAATCATCACCGGCCGACAACGACGTTTTCGAGTTTTCTAGAGGAGGGTTGAGTGATGATTCCGAAGAGAATATGATGTCTCATGCAGAAGACATCATATTCTGTGGAAAACTTGTCCCAATCAACCAACAAATCCATCGTAAAAGACCGTCGCAGCAAAGAAGCTGCAGACGGTCTAGATCAGAGTCACGGTCAGACGTAAAAAACGTGACTGTGAGTCCACTAGCCGCTAGAAATAGCAGGTCAGTGGACTATAAAAAATTAAAAAGGAACTCAAGTATGAGTTCTGAGACAGCGGCAGAGCCTAGCTGTACAGGCTCCGCCGCTAGTTATGGGAAGAACTCAGGTACTTCCATAAGAAATGTTATTTTGTATGGATTAGTAAATGTGCCACAGCCCGAAATGAAAGTTCGAGACTTAAAGAACCGGCGGGCTCGCTCGAATACTTCAAAGGCGCGTAGCGATTTATCGGAAACCCTTGATGTATCTTCGGTTGGCCGGAATGTTGATCACCGGAAATGTTCATGGAGAGTGCTTGAGCTGCTGAGTTGCAAATCTAGTAGCGCTGCCGTAACGATGCCGTTGAGTTACATGGCTAAAGTTTGAGGAAATGACACTTTTGTACTCACAATTTAACTATAGTTCAAGTCGGTAGATATTTTGTGTATCTATTGTTTTAATGATGATACACAAAGTGTGTATGTAATAACATGATTCGCTTTCTTTTTATGAGTACCAGGTATTTGTGTTTATATAAGTTAAAATTATGCATTTAGACTAAGGGCAGGCGAGGTGCTATGTGGTGGTGCGTGGTGGTTGACGTTTCACACGTGGAAGATCGCCGCCACTGAAGGTGATAACGCGTGACAACGCGTTGAAGATTTCTTCCCAAACACTCCCTCCTTCCTTCTCCTTCACATGTGGTGAGTGATGTCCCCTAATGGTATATTAGTATGTTAAATATTGCCTCTTCTCTTAAAGATTGAGGGTTGAAATCCCGCTATACATTATGGATTAGATTAGTAGTAGATTAAATAAATGTACAAGTTGTTTTGTTTTAAATGTATCAAATAATAAGTTTGTTTAAGTATCAAGCTATGCATGGATCAGATATTTTACCCGTGTCTTTTTTAGAATAAGAATCAAATAACAATTGGGTGATGGTTCATTGACAAAGACAAAACTTTTAAACACCTGAGCTTGAAAGAGAGAGATATATTCGGTTCAAGTCTCACATACGAAGGCAAAACCTTTAAACCTTTAAATTTTATTTTTGTCTTAGTGACACAAACAAAAATTATGTTACCTGATTGATTATCAAATATATTTTCAACCATTGGAGCTTAGTCCGTTAATCAGTTTATGTTATTACATTCAAGATTACTTTCTTCCCTCTTGAAATTGTTATAATATAGGTTGATTCATCCTTGTAAACTTTTACACGAAAACACATTATAATGTATCAAACTACAAACCTTGATGCAACACTTTCCACCACCCGTTTATCAACTATATGCAAACCATAGCATAACTATGCATCAAAATCCTTTAGTTTTGACACAAACTTGTATTTTAGTCAATTTTTTTATATTAAAAAATAAGACCAAAAAGATAAATGATTTATTTTGTTGCATATGATTTCACAAGAAACTATATTCTTGCTAGAACATTTTCATACAACAACAACCATACCCAATAAATATCAGGGGAGGCGGGGTGGTTGGTTTTTTCCACCGTGATGAAAAGTTCCACGCGTGGTGGGTTGCCTTTTTCCACCGCCACCAAATGGTTCATCACGTTATAATATGGTTTCCGTGAAGTTTTTCACGCGTGACAAAGGTTTGAGTGATGGAACATGTGAGGGGGTGTAGGGTTTATTGTTGGGTGTTGTGAGTGATGACCATTGCCACTAAAAAATGTTGTGAGTGATGAAAAAATGGTTGATGACATGACGAAACTTGATTGGGTGTTGTGAGTGATGAGTGATGACCACCCTCACCCCCTCACAAATGACAAAACTATTGGTAAAATTAAAAGCAGAATATAGACAAAACTTACTTCTATCCATATGAATTAAAAGACTACTTCTAGAGAAATTCCTTTTACACTACAACCTTTCCATAAAACTTAAGCCATTAGGTAAGACACGCTATTGTGGGCCACCATCCGCTAACGCCCCACAACATTACCGTCACCAAAGGGTGTTAACATCCCCTTAACGAGCTGTACATGAAGGGGTGTATGAGGTACATTTCTCTCCACCAATCACATTCAAAGACATAGACACATTTATAATTTTTTTTCTTATTTAGTTAAATGTAGGTTAAACCATAATATAATAGTTAAATGGTGTATTAGTTAAAGTCTCGTTGTCAACGTGTAATGACGTAGCGCTTTAATACCCTCTTCCATATTAAAACATAACGCCCGGTCTAAGACTATACATAGTGGGGCGGTATATACCGCCGGAATCCTCCATGGCGCCCCATAGTGCCAGGCCACGCCACCACGACCGGCGCTATGGGTGAAAAATCCCTCCTCCTCGCGAAATGCATAACAGCGTTGCCCATGAAGCCCCACACACACACGTATATATACATACATATATACAAAGCCCCATACATGTATAACCTCACTACACCCTCTTGTGATATAAAGCTCATCTCTTATGTGTTTCACCACTTGTCGTATAACATCCCACAAAGCACTTTGCCAAGCTCTTCGCTCTCGGTTGGGTATTCACCCCCAGACAGCTATGGGGCTAAGCTAGCTTGTGAAGTGTGATCACTCTAGCGGTTGAGAGGACCGTGGAATATCCCGCCCCCACTTTATGACTACACATCGCCTAAATATGTGATAAGATGACGTGAAATGAGAATTTATGATGTATGCCTCTTCTCTTCTAGATTTTGCAAGGTGGGGACATACGACATTTTCAACTACTACATTTACAAGAGTTGGCACCGACAGGCAATAGTGCCGGCACTTCATTGGGCTGAATGGGCGGCGACTTCAATAGTGACAGGCAGCTGCCTGGCACTCCCCTATTGGCCCAACAAATTTACGATTTTATCCCCCTTTAAAATTACGATTTTGCCATCAGTTAAAAATTATGTTTTTGCCCTCACTTAAAAATAAATTTTCGCCTATGCTCCCAACTAAATATCTCAATTTTGCCCCCGGTTAAAAATTACGATTTTGCTTCGTTTCAATTTACAGTTTTGCCATTATTTTTTTTTCCTTAAAAATACAATTTTCCCATCAGTTCAAAATTATGTTTTTACCCCCACTTAAAAATAAATTTGCGCTTTTGCTCCCAACTAAAAAATCCAATTTTGCTCCCGGTTCAAAATTTACGATTTTGCCCCGTATAAATTTATACTTTTGCCATTAGTTTTTTTTCTCACAGCCAAGTAACGATTTTGCCCTCAAATTAAATTTACATTTTCCCAATCGTTTTTGTTTCTTTTGCTGGTGATATTACAAGTTTGCCCCCAGTGTAAAATTACAGTCGAGCCGGCAACTTACTGGCACTCCCCCGTTGGTCCATTTAGCTTACGCTTTGTCCCCGAATTAAAATTATGATTTCGCCCTCAGTTAAAAATTACGTTTTTCCCATCGTTTTAATTTTTTTTACCAAAACTATAAACATTCTTTTAATTGGTTTACTCGATTTAATTTTTTTTCGTGTCAAGGAGTTGCCTAACACTAGCTCATTAGTCCTGAAAAATTACAGTTTTTCCCTCAGCAAAAAATTACGGTCTTATCATTGTTTTTTTTTTTCCTAGCAAAATTATAGTAGTCTTTTTTTAATTGGTTGAGAATTATTCGGCCATCGCCCCGCAACGCGGGCGGGGCATCTACTAGTTATCTTACATATACAAAGACCATGACAGGGAATAATGTTTCCCTGCCATTGGTGGAAATGGGCGGCCGCCCCTTCTCTATTGAACCAACAATTTTATTATTTTATATCCAATTTAAAATTACGGTTTTGGCCCCCATTTAAAATTATCTTACATATACAAAGACCATGGCAGGGAATAGTGTTTCCCTGCCATTGGTCGAAATGGGCGGCCACCCCTTCTCTATTGAACCAACAATTTTATTATTTTATATCCAATTTAAAATTACGGTTTTGGCCCCCGTTTAAAATTATCTTACATATACAAAGACCATGGCAGGGAATAGTGTTTCCCTGCCATTGGTTGAAATGGGCTGCCGCCCCTTCTCTATTGAACCAACAATTTTATTATTTTATATCCAATTTAAAATTACATTTTTCTCCCAACTAAAAAATATAATTACCTTTTTGCCAGCAGCTCAAAATTACAATTTTGCCACCGGTTAAAAAATTACGATTTTACCCTCAGCCTTTTCTTTTATACCCCGCTTTAAAATTACGGTTTTCCCCAGTTTAAAATTACGTCTTCGCCTCCAGTTCAAAATAAAATTATGCTTTTGCACCCAGCTCAAAATTAACGATTTTTCACTCGGTTCAAAATTACGATTTCACCCTTAGTTTAAAATTACTTTTTTGCCCCCAGTTAAAAATAAAAATATGGTTTTCCCCTACCTCAAAATTACCATTTTACCCTCGGTTCAAAATTATGATTTTCCCCAGTTCAAAATAAAGTATGACTTTACACCCAACTAAACCGAAAATACGATTTCGCCATCGGTAAAAAAATTACGCTTTTACCTTCAGCCAAAATTACGTTTTCGCCCCAGTTCAAAATAAAATTTTGTTTTTCCCCCGGATCAAAATTACGATTTTACACCTGTTTATTATTTTATACCCACTTTAAAATTACGGTTTTTCAACCAGTTTAAAATTACGTCTTTGCTCCCAGTTCAAAATAAAATTATGCTTTTGCCCACAGCTAAAATTTACGATTTTCCCCTCGGTTCAAAATTACGATATCACCCTCAATTCAAAATTACGTTTTTTTGCCACCAGTGCAAAATAAAAATATGGTTTTCCCCTAGCTAAAAATTAGGATTTTACTCTTGGGAAAAAAAATTGATTTTTCCTCCAAGTAAAAATAAAAATATGACTTTGCCCCCAGCTAAAAATCGTGTCAAAGAGCTGCCTAACACTCTTTTTACTTTTTCTTTCTGGCAAAACTATGGTACTGCTTTCTTAATTGGTTAAGAATTATTCGGCCATCGCCCCGCAACGCGGGCGGAGCAAACACCTAGTTAAATTAACATCACGAGGTTCCTGGCCAAGATATCATCCACGACTCTTTTGTACCCACTTGATGTTTGTGTCTATGTTTCTAGTAACATCCCAAAAATAGACCATTCAACATTAAAATCGGTTTAATTCAAGAGTAAATTACTTTTTGAGTTTTTGTGTTTTAATTGTTTTAACTACTTGAGTTCAAAATTAAAGTGTTTAAAGTCCTAAGTCCATAACATCTCATTTTATAACGTTTCGAGTCCCTGTGTTTTAGTGGTTTTAACCATTTGTGTCCAAAATGAAAAGTACAGATGTTAAAAGTTGGACTCAAAATGTTATAAAATAAGTGGTTAGGGACTTAGGACGTTAATCTTTTTGATTTTGGACTCACATAGTTAAAACCACTAAAAAACAGAGACTCAAAAAAACTCTAAATTCAATTTTATAAAAGTATCATAGTTGTATCAAAATGTTTAGGTTGTCATGTATGTGTTTTCCTCCCTCAAAGAGCACATAATTAATTTCTAAATTTATCTATTTAGTGGGTCATTAATTAATTATTAGGTGCCCCATAACTCGTTTTGTGATATGTTGGTTTTGTGGTAAAGACATCACATGATGACTTTGATTTTGGTGTTGAAAATTAAATACAAAGTTTGAAAACAAACTAATAATTTTCTTGTTTTATTTGTTTAAGATCTTTATTTTAGTAAAGAAAAAAAACAGTTGTCAGGACCGAACTGAACGTTGAACCGGTTAGACTGGATTATGTCGTAAATATTATAAAATAAATAGGGTAAAATAGGAAGAATTTAATCAACTTCCGGTTCAACCCCCCAAATTTGCGATTCAACCAACGGTTCTCCGATACCCTCAGTTCTCGGTCTGACCGACCACCACACTTAAAACGATTCTAATACCATGAACCAATTCCACACCCCCTCCCCCCAGGTCTGACCAGCTAGTCCGATTCAACTTTCAAAACACTGGTAAAAAGTTTTACCATTTAATTTATGTATTTAAAAAAACAAATAAACCACGACTGATTAGCTTTTATTTATCTTTTTTGTGCCACATAGATGTCAAATGGGCGTTTAACTATGTTAGACCAACACCACCACCACCTCTATCGTTCCCACCTAACCACGCATTTTCTGTTTAGAATCATCATCATGGTCACCTGATGAACACGTATACATTAGACTAGAAGGTATGGGGGCCGGCTGAGGCCCGGCGCCGGCCCCCCACACCGCCCCTCCCATCCGTTTCCGGCTTGACCGGCAGCCCACAGCCGTTCTTGCCGTGAACACGTATACATTAGACTAGAAGGTATGGGGGCCGGCTGAGGCCCGGCGCCGGTCCCCCACACCGCCCCTCCCATCCGTTTCCGGCTTGACCGGCAGCCCACAGCCGTTCTTGCCGTGCCTCTCTCCTATCTCCTTCTCTCACATATACCTATACATGCATACATATATATATATATATATATATATATATATATATATATATAAAGAGCTTCATCCCCCACCCCCTAGGTCCATCACCCTCAAGCCCTTCCTACGTGGCGGTCTACGTGGCGGCACATCCTTGAAGGACTTGCCTCACCATACCCTTTAGTCTTATGAGAACACACAATCTTTAAACTACGAAGCATTTTGAGGTGTGATATCAATTTGAATGATTGGTGGGTCTTTATCTCTTGATGTGGAATGTTTCTTTTATTATTTATTATACTAAGAACACACATTGATTGATGAACACATATAAGAACTAGAGTTGATTTTGATTTCATTTCAGTTTTTGTTTATGTGATATTCTATTTTTGAACTCAATGATCCAATCGATTGTAACATGTGAGTTTCAAACGATTTATGATGATTATATAGAATTTAGGGTTCCATTTATGCGTGTCAATTGTGGAACCACTAGCAAATAAAAGTTCTATCAAATTTGTGTTCAATACCACCGGAAAAAAGATATAGGAGACTTCACTAGAAAAAAGATTTAGGAGACTTCACTATCATAGATTAAAATAATTAATTATACCGTATATACTATCTAGATTTTGTAGTGGACACCTCACACCACATCAATAACTTGTTATTTAGGCTATAGGGTGTGGTCATGATCCTTATAACCACCATGACCCTCCACATCAGCGTCATATCACCCACTTTTAATCCATTATTAAAAATCACTACCCTAAGGGTGTGGTCTGTTGTACCAGTTCTGTTTATTTATGAAGGAAAACATTAAAGCATACCTTTGATTGCATCAGCACAGGCCAACAGAGAATCCAGATGGAGACGCAGCAACAGTGTTTGACATGATTGTCAGCTTGATCTGGTTCCTCCTTAGGGTG
This sequence comes from Helianthus tuberosus, assembly GCA_030545235.1. NCBI lineage: Eukaryota > Viridiplantae > Streptophyta > Magnoliopsida > Asterales > Asteraceae > Helianthus > Helianthus tuberosus. The sequence goes on from CM060368.1 coordinate 148,552,837, forward strand.
CTAACTGATGATGGTGATGATGAGAACCGAATAGGGAATTCGGTTGGGAGAGAGAGGCGATATTGATGTTATGTGTTATTAGGGTTTGTGTAATTGCCTAATCCTTTAACCTCCACATAATTCTCCTTATATAAGCACCCAGGAGGAAACCTAATTAGTTAATAAGGGTAATATGGTCCATCAACAATTACCAACTAATTATTTAATAGGTTATTATATATTTTGATCTATATAATGTAAATGATTATAATGGCTACTAGATTAAATATTATATCATAATATATTTAATCTTACATTCTCCCACTTAGCCGAGTAATCATTTACTATGAGTATTAGATAAGCCTGATCAGGAGTTAACACTCATTTTAGCCTTAAATAAGTACTATAGTAGAGAAATACAGCCGTTGAATCATTATGCGACTCAGGACCCCCATTAATCATACTATAGCCTTAATTTAAAACCTAATCATTATGATCAAAATACGCATAAGCCCTTTGTTTGATTTGTAACTATATTTGTCTATATGCCATTATGCTAGCTTGACATATTCTTAGAGACATACAAAATCAAACTGATGAGGAAAATTAACTAATACTTAGTCATTCATAGTACGATATGCAGTTGCGCACGGCCATCAGTTAATACCCGTCTATGAGCTCTCTTAATAAGACTTATGGGTAATAGCCCTTCAGTTATAGGATCCTTAAGCATATCATGAATGTATTCAATACAAAACTTAGTTTCCTCAATTCGTTCATAAACGAATAATTAATTGTGTATCGAAATTTAATGCAGCACCTATTGAACTGTTACTGTTCAAGGAGTCATGGTAGTTGACTTTATCACACTAAGTCTTCAAAACATTAATTATATGGAGTTAATAAACTTATGAGTCCACTGATAAATTTTCAACAACATTTAATGACTATATTATGTCGTTATAACTTAGGTTGTTATTATCAGTTTATTATGACTCCTCCATAAGATGGATTTGTCTGCTGACATAAGGATATACCCGAAATTACATTTTATCATCTTTGAATATTTCTAAGTTAAAGTAATAAACCGGTTTGAGTTCTCACTTCTCCTTCAAATCATAGCCTCTCGTTTCTTTAAAGATATTGTAATACTCTATTAGATGCTTCACATTAATCTAGACATATCTAGTGTGTTGCAATGTGAGTAATATCTAAACGAGTATAGACTTGAACTTACATAAGGCTTCTAATTAATGAAGCGTAAATAAATAATCTCATTTATCCTATTATCCTCTAAAGGAAGAGCAGTATTGTTTGTTACATACGTAAGGACCCATTTAATGTTAAACTTATGGAACAGAACTAATGTCCCACTGGGTCTATCTCGGTATGTTATGATATCTATCACGTAAGAGATATCTCTGAGATATATTATATCAAATTTTGTGTTAACAATGCTTTGACTTATGTAACACATACTTGTCAAAAGAATGTCATCTATATAGACAAGTTTATCTTAGTTGCTCCCACTCATTTTGAGGTAGGTACATTAATCCACTTGATTCTTGATGAAAATAATTATGTTAGCTTTTCATCACATTATGATGTTTGCATTAACCCATACATGGATATTATTGGCTTATAAACAAACTTTTCTTTAACCATAAGTTTAGAACTTTCAGGTTGTCTTATGAACATGTAAATATGCTAGCCATTTGTTAAGGAAAATTGTTTTAATGTTCATCTAATGTAGCTTAAAACTATTATAAGCTACTAGAACAGTGATGATTCTCAAAGAAATCTTCTGTAAGATAGGTAAGAAAAACTCTTTGATAATTTATCTCTTTCTAAGTATGACCTTTGACAATCAATCATGCTTCTTCGTGTCTTAACGCTTATATTAGGATTTGGTTTAGTTATGAACACTCTTAGGTAATTCAATCAAATCCCAAACGTTATACAAACACATAAAATCAGTTTTACTAGAAAACTGTTTTATTCCATTTAGAAGATTGATTGACGCTAATGGCTTAATTAGAAGAGATATGATCAGTAAACTTTTCCAAAATCCATTTCAACTTCAATTAGGGAGGTTATGTAATCATCAAAGTTAGTAGGCTTTTAAACCTAGATGACCTCCTGAGTTGATTATTGGGTTTTAAAAGTTTCAGTTTTATGGATTAGCTCTTGGTTAGGTTGCTATCATTTTTAGGATTCTAAGTTTGTAAGAGTTTGTGCAGTATGGTGTACAAGAGGTGTAATCGGAGTTAAATTCGGAGTGAAATTTAATGACACCCTTCCCCCCGCCTCTTGTATTCCTTGCAAATCATGATAAGGACTTTGACTGCTTCCACTGACCTTAGAAATCTTTAGGAACTCAGCATGCTATGCTTAGGGTCAATATTTAACGACCAACAAATTCTAATAGAGAAACATAAATTAATGGCGTTAGTCTTTGTAGTTTCTCTTGTTGAGGATTATGTTAGAAATCTAAGTGTGCCCACAATTAAGCAACAATGAAACTTGTGTAAGAGTAGCATTAGATTTTAAGAAGACAAATTATGATAGAACAGTGTCAAGATGGAGCAGTGTCTTGTACAAGAGGTGTAAAGTTAGGTAATGTAAAATATTCACTCCCCACCTCTTGCAACTGTTGCAAGTTGTTTTAAAACACTTAATGCTCCCACTGATCTTTAATATCTCTATAAATGCTACAAGAGAAGTTTCAATGAGGTACGTGACGTGGGAACCTATCATATATATGTTAGACATTAATTGATTTCCTTAACGTCCAAATGTCATAAGAAACTTAAGGACATATTTAATAGAAATCTTAATAAGTAAACATATGAATAGATTTCTTCTAAGACTGTGGGCCATATGCGACAAAAGTTAGATACAAGTTGATAGCCTTTTAAATGATAAATGAATTATGTCTGAATATTCCATTTGGAATAAGTTCCACGAATGTCAATGAATGACTTATGATGGACCCATACTTATTCCTTAAGCCAAGTTATATTTTAGGGCTTTAATGTCATGATTTAAAATCACTTAGAATGAGATTAGTTGAATAATCATCCTCATTAACCATGTCATGATTTCTCATGAATTTCGGTTATAATGGATGAAATTTATAAGTCTCATTTTCCTTTTGTCAAATTCTCATTTGCATGATGACAAAAGTTGTGAAAGTGTAAGGTGTCATCTATTTCCATCTTAGTAATGTTTCTATCCAGATATTTAGAACAAATAAGATGAGAGTTTAAGGTAAGTGTGACTTTATGTTGACTATGCAAACCTCCCAACCTTCATAACATTGTGTAATTTTGATACTATATTCTGACTAATCTTCAGAATATATATAAGGTATCGAAAACGTTGTTAGAAGACTGCTTATTATGGTTCTTATAGCCTTAACATTTAATTTTGTCACTAACTCTCATGTTAGTTATTTGTCGAGTTCTGGTAAGAAAACGTATGGAACTAGAATCAACTAATCATGTGTTAATAGGAATATTAAAATTAGCAGACTTAGATATCATTAGTAAGTGACTACCTAATTAACTTATCCACCCGTTCTTCTGAATAATGGATAGTCTCGTTGCTTATGCCTAGTCTAATGGCATAATTATGCAGTGAGATTTTCCCTTGAAGAACCTTAGATGTGGAATTAGCACTTGTAATTTGTCTATGGACCTTAGAACAATCCTCTTTTAAGGTTTAAGTGGTTGTAAGGTGAGTAACAACTTGTTTTCCAGCTTCAAACATTTATTTCTTTGTACATATATTGCTTATCAACACACTCATTATACTTTGGTACTTTTGAGTGTTATAGTTGATTTATAATGCATCAAATTGTACAAGTGAAAATCTTAGTATGTTATGTACTGGAAAATTGTACTTATTTCCATGCGTATGCCCTTAACTTTATGGGTCATGGTATTGTACATTATAATGTATTCACATATACCACTTAACTTTATAGTTTAGAATTTCAAATGAAGGCATGCATCTTAGGAGTTCTGGTGATTATTCCATATATAATAGATTAGTCTTAGGAAAGACTTAATCTAGAATAACTTTAGTGATAGCATTTTGTGTTAGAGAGTTCTTGATTATCATAAAAGACATCATGTCCCATTATCATAAGAGAGAAATAGGATTATCATGTCTTAAATGCTCTACCTTTCTTTTGTAGTGCTTTATCAGAAGAGAGCAATAAGATTATCGTGTCTTAAGAGATAATCAAGGATTTAATTTAAGAGCTAATTCTTATAGAAACTTTAAATAAAGCAAAACATTTTAGGTTTAGGAATTAGAGTGGATGAGATATTAATTTATAAAAGAAAATTATAGTGAGAAAAGTTATGGGTACTAAGAATAAGGCAGATGAAATGATCATAAAAATTAATTAAGGATCATTAATATAAGGATCATTATGTGAAGAGGTTGTGATATGTCTATTACTAACATCAAAATAATAGACTATTTAAAGTTCTACTTAAACGAAGACAAATCAGCTTTGGCCAGAAGTGTAATCATTTAAGCATGTGTGCAAAGTATTTGTGACAAATCAGCTTTGGCCAGAATTGAAACAATCACTTTAGTTATGCACTCGTTAAGTATGCCATCTATGAATGAATTAAATCAGCTTTGGCCAGATATTAAGACATTCATGTTTATGATGCACACTTAACATAGCTTTCGTAATACTTGAACGATAAGTAGATGCATCAAATCAGCTTTGGCCAGAAGTGATACATTAGAAGCTCATTCAAGTTAAGCCATTTTGGTTTTGTGAAACATTATTTGATCCTTATTAATTAACTAAGTATTTACAAAACCAATCATTTAATAGCAAACCACCCGTTAGCGCGGATCGAACTCCGCGGTGAGTTCGCTGGGGGGTGCGGGGGACAGCAAACCACCAGCTTAAAAGTCTTGTGCGATCAGTAATGCCCAAAACTTGTGCGATCAGTAAGGCCCAAAACTTGTGCGATCAGTAATGCCTTGTGCGATCCACAAGTCTTGTGCGATCCACAAGTCTTGTGCGATCCACAAATCTTGTGCGATCATGCAGTCTTAACTTGTACAATGTGCTTAATTAGTTGTACAAATCTTGTGCGACTGTCTTGTGCGATCAGATCATCTCTTATGTGATCTGATCTTGTGCGATTATCTTATGCGATCAGATCATCTCTTATGTGATCTGATCTTGTGCGATTCAGTTGCTGTTTATTGTGATAACATAACTGAAAATTCGAAAATTAAGAATTGTGATAGAGTTTCCTATTATAACATTGATCTAATTTTATCATAAAATTTCGAAAATCATAATCTGTTTATCTTATTAACAGATTTCGAAAAAACTTATTAGATAAAATAAGATCAAAATTAGGAAAACATTCCACAATTCAAATCACATTCCAAAACATAAAGGAAATTTCGAATTTCAACTAAGAACATGATGAACCCTAAAATTTAACCTTAACCTTATATCCGAAATCTGGAAAATTTATCAATCATTTAATCAATTCTAGAACATTATGATTTCGGAACAGTAATATTTGATGAAAACATATGATCCGATATAGTTTGAACAGATCCGAGATGGGGTTTCGGATGAAAAATCCGAAATTTATTTAGGGTTTTCTAATTCCGTTTTCCAGTTTTATTCCAGATTTATGGATACAAAACAGAACTGACTAATCAACATATGCTCTGATACCACATGTTGTACCAGTTCTGTTTATTCATGAAGGAAAACATTAAAGCATACCTTTGATTGCATCAGCACAGGCCAGCAGAGAATCCAGATGGAGACGCAGCAACAGTGTTTGACATGATTGTCAGCTTGATCTGGTTCCTCCTTAGGGTGCTAACTGATGATGGTGATGATGAGAACCGAATAGGGAATTCGGTTGGGAGAGAGAGGCGATATTGATGTTATGTGTTATTAGGGTTTGTGTAATTGTCTAACCCCTTAACCTCCACATAATTCTCCTTATATAAGCATCCAGGAGGAAACCTAATTAGTTAATAAGGGTAATATGGTCCATCAACAATTACCAACTAATTATTTAATAGGTTATTATATATTTTGATCTATATAATGTAAATGATTATAATGGCTACTAGATTAAATATTATATCATAATATATTTAATCTTACATGGTCATGACCTAAACCACTATTCTCTTATTTTAATTTATTTTTGTGAAAAGAAAAATTAAATATTAAAAAAGGAAAGGAGGCCCATGGTAGCCATGGTTTAATCCATGCAAACCATGATGGATGAGGCAATGAGGTGGTGTAGCAATCCATTAATGGTCCTTCGTGGCGATTGATGACCCAACCCATGACCCCTTTGGAAGCTTGTTTTTAACTGATGGTAATTGAACCGGCAGTTTTGACGGTTGAATCGGTTTTAAGAACCGGATTGAGAATCATTTGTTTGGGTTTACTTATGCTACTCGCTAACCTAAAATCTTTCAAGTCGTCAACCTGACACCATTACACCCCTACTTATTAGGCAATTAGACCGTGACCTTATGAAGGCAATCCAACCATGGTGACAATCCAAGCATCAACACCGTTTGTTCAAAATCTGATGATCAAACTTCGATGAAACTTAAGTAAAACCATAATAAAAACCCAATAGAAATATAACTACCATAAATTACAACAGTGACGTTTAAAACTATTTTCCTTGTCGAAACCAAAAACGTGTTCTATTTCTCGCTTAGAAGATGTGACTAATTGCAATTTCATGAAAATGAAACCTCAATTTATGTCAGTATTAATATTTTTATTTTTATTTGGTCTTGAAAAGTATTATATGAAAAATAGAACGTAGGAAATATGTCGTAATTCTTTATGTTTAAGTTTATTTCTTTTAACCTGGGTGTAACTTTTCGTATTGTAAAGTTAACTTCGTGTAACACAAACAATCATAGAAATAGAAACAATATATAATATTAATTTACGATATATGAAACATTTTAATATGTATTAACTTGTGATACATTGCAATGTAATAGTTATAAATGATATATACGTAACTATTAAAAGAATTTAATATAAATTGTGGAAGGAATATACAATATACAATAACTACTATAGAAAAACAAAATGTCACATGATAAATTATTTTATATTAATTAAATGTATACATGTGATGAAACAGTGTTTAACCAAGGGAGGTTAATTCACTGGTCTCGTCGAGTAGGGCTAATCCCTTCTTTCCGAGGATCGCTGGCTGGATCGTCCGCTGGTTGATCTCCTGCACAAGGAAACAAACCGTGACTCGTAACAAGGAGGATGGGGTGGGGGGGTGCTCTTTGTTACCACTTTCCAGCGTGAGAATCAGTAATTTGCTTGTGAAGCAAAGTGTGTGATCGTAGTAGTGAGAGAGTTGTGAAGAGATGCCTCAAACCTGCAAGTATACGAATGACTTCGTTGGCTGTAAAGCACGGTTGAGTCGTAGTCAATTTCCATCATCATCCCGTTAGGGTTTAGGAATTGTATAGGTTTTGTAAAAACCGTATGTGCGTATCCGGTCGGATAAGCATTTATATTTTGCTTTTGCTGGTCTATTACAATAGTTGTGTGTGGTCACCACTTTGTGTGGGTATCGCGAATGAAGATTTGGCAATCTGTTTTTGTAGATACCGCAAAGTGGAACACGCATTTGTAATAGAAAGGATAAACAATATTGCATTGAATTGTTCATTTATTTGTTGTCAAATGGCCTGCGGCCCATTGGGTTACATAGAAAATGTAAAACATAGCTTACATGTAACAACGTCGGAGTTGCTGTGCATTCCATATGCGTGCGATAGGTTCGCCTTCTTACGTTTGTAGTTTATAGGCGCCTTTGCCTAGGACCTCTTGGATGATGTAGGGTCCTTCCCATTTGGGGGCAAGTTTCCCTGGGCGTTCTGCGTTAGATGCCTCATTGTCGCGGAGGACGTAGTCTCTTGGGTTGAAGGTACAAATGCGAACGCGTGCATTGTAGTACTTTTCAAGTTTGGTTTTGTACTTGGACTCATTAATTGCTGCGTTTTCACGCCTTTCTTCTAAGAGGTCCAAGTCAAGCCCGCGTTCGTCATTGTTGTCCCCCTTGTTGATAGCCAACATTCGGGGTGAAGGGAGACATATTTCAGCGGGGATCACAGCCTCAGAGCCATAGACCAGGCTGACAGGGTGTCTCACCGTGACTTGTCTTCGGTCTAGTCCTATGAGCCCATAAGATACTAGGGAGTTCATCGACCCAGCCACGCCTGGCTGTTCCCAACCGTGCCTTGATGCCTTCGACTAAACTTTTATTGATACTCTCTACTTGGCCATTCTATTGCGGATGCGCCACTGAGGAAAAAATATGCTCAATGTTTAGTTCCTTTAGCCAGTTTTGAAAATCTTCGACGGCGAAGTTGGTGCCGTTGTCGGTTACAATGCACATTGGTAAACCAAAACGGCAGATGATGTGTTCCCAGATAAATTTCCTTGTTATCATAGCGGTGGTAGAGGCTAGCGGTTTTGCTTATACCCATTTGGTAAAATAATCGACAACCACTATGATAAACTTTACCGCACCTGGTGCGTCCGGAAACGGTCCCACCACGTCGATTGCCCACTTTTGGAAAGGCCATGCGGTGGTGACCGGGACAAGGTTGTTCTTTGGGAGCAATGTCTTTGGTGCATGTAATTGACAATTGATACACTTGCGCAAGACTTTGACCGCGTCCAGGTGCATGCTGGGCCAGTAGTACCCAACATTCATAATTTTGGCCACTACCATGCGTGGGCCCGCGTGTATGCCACATATTCCTTCGTGTATCTCTCTGATCAGATATGTAGCATCTTGGGGGTCAACGCATCGTAGGAGTGGCCCAGGTATGATTTACGGTATAAAATTCCGTCTCCCATCTGATAATGGCACGCTTTGTATTGTAGCTTGCGTGCTTCTGCTTTACTTTCGGGAGTAACACCTGATTGCAAGTATGCAATAATTGGTGTCATCCAGGATGTTGTACCATACTAGATGACGTTGACTTGGCGCAGGGGTACTGAGGGATTTTGCAGAATCTCGATGCGTATCTCCTTTGCCAAGTGTTGGAAGCTGGTGGATGCGAGCTTTGAAAGTGCATCGGCGGGCTTGTTTTCACTCCTGTTGATATGTCAGATATTGAAGGACGTTAACTTTGATTTCAGTTGCATGGCCTGTTCAAGATAGAGGATCATGATATCCCCCTTTGCGGTATAGTCACCGCGCACTTACCCTGCAACTAGCAATGAGTCGACGTGTGCTTCCAAGTGTTGGACGCCGAGCTTGACTGCCAAACGCATCCCTGCCAGTAGAGCCTCATATTCTACCTCGTTGTTTGTGCTTTTGAAATCAAGGCGGATTGTATAGGTGAGCTCTTAGCCATCAGGGCTTACGAGTCGCAGACCTGCCCCTGCACCGTCCTCGTTGGATGCACCATCGGTGTATAGTGCTCAGATATCTGATGAGGATGGTGGAGGTGTATGGTTTTGTTCGTCTTCACATTCTTGAATGCGATTTGCCGGTACCTCGGCGATAAAATCAGCTAGGACTTGTCCCTTGATTGCCGGACGCGGTTTGTAGATCAACGTGTGCGCGCCCAGTTCAATAGCCCATTTTGCCAGTCTCCAAGATATTTCGGGTTTAGAGAGGATTTGCCCGATTCTGTAGTTAGTTAATACGGTGATGACGTGATTTGCAAAGTAACGCCGTAACCGTCGAGATGCATGCACTAGCGCGAGTACCAACTTCTCCATGATAAAGTATCTTGTCTCTGGGTCATTGAGCATTTTGCTGACATAGTAGATCGGTGTTTGAACTCCCTCTCGCTCCACTATAATTACCGCGCCTACCGTGTTATCTGCGGCGGATAAGTACAAGATGAGTGGTTCTTTCTTGCGTGGTGCGGTCAGAGTTGGGAGTTGGATCAAACACTCTTTCATCTCACGGAAAACGTTTTCAGCCTCTGCGGTTCATTGGAATTGTTCCTTCTTTAAGCAATTCCACAGAGTACTGATGAAAGGATAAGACTTAGCTGCGTGATTGGCTAAAAATCTGTTTAGCGCGGCTAGCCGGCCGGCTAGTCGTTGCATTTCCTTCATTGTGGAAGGCGACGGCATGCGCTCGATCGCCTGAACCTTTTCCGGGTTCACCTTGAATCCATCTTTGGTGACGATGAATCCAAGGAACTTGACTTCTTCCATCCCAAACGAGCATTTTCCGGGATTGAGCTTCATGTTGACGTTACGCAGAGTCTGGAATGTTCTTTCGATATCGTTGAGCATGGTATCCTCTTCCATGCTCATGACGACTAGGTTGTCCATGTAGATTTCGACACTTTTGCTGATTTGGTCACCAAAAGTGTCGTTCATCAACTTTTGATAAGTTGCGCCCGCGTTGCGCAACCCAAACGACATTTTTGTATAACAGTAATTTCCGGTTGGTGTGCGGAATGCCGTTTTATCTTCGTCTTCGATTGCCATTTGTACTTGGTGATAGCCTTTATAACAATCGAGGAAACACTTCCAACGAAATAGGGCGAGGTTATGGACTTTTTCGTCGATCTCGGGAAGTGTATAACAATCTTTGGGGCAGGCTTTGTTGAGATCTTTATAGTCGACGCAAATGCGCCAGCCCCCGGTTGGTTTCTCTACCATGATTGGGTTGGACAACCAAGTCTGGTATTTGACCTCCCGCAGGATACCTGCGGAGAGCAGTTCTTTAACCTACTCATGCATCGCCTCGTTCTTTGCGGATCTAAGGTGGCGTTGGCCTTGGATCACCGGCTTGATACCTGGCAGGGTATTCAAGAAATGTTGCTCGACTTCGCGTGGAACCCCTGTCATGTCGGCTGGGGTCCATACGAAAATATCTTGATTCCTGAAGAGGAGTTGCTTCAGGCGCGCTCTGGTGTTGTTGGACAAGGCATGGCCCAACGTGACCGTCTGTTCTGGGTATCTTGCGTTAAGTACCCATTTCTCTAGTTGGGTGTTGGGGGTGAGCCTTGTCGTCTTGGTCGGGCGCAGCTCGTCCGTTGTCATAACTTCTCTGCGGGCATAAATGATCGCAACCCCCGTCTCGGTTGGGAACCCGATGGCCGAGTGGGGGACAAATGTAATCATGTTGAAATCTCCCTTAGACTCGCGCCCGAGAAGTACGTCGTATCGAAAGGTGTGTGGTAAGACTATGAAGTTTAGCTCCTCTGTTCGCGTGTGCCTACCGTTGGTAAGGCGCACAAGGAAAGTGATTTGGCTCAGTGGAAAAATGGTTTCCCCCGCGAATCCGGCCAAAAGGTAATCTACCGGCTGCAACCGATCTTTATCCTCCTGATCGAACTGGTTGAAGCACTTCTCATATATAATGTCAGAAGTACTGCCCGGGTCAATGAGTAATCGCTTCGTGCAGTAGTGAGCCAGGTAGCCTGTGATGACGACGGCGCGCCTATCACGCGGTCCGACTCGGACTTTTGGAAAGACGACTTGTTCGTCTTTCCAGTCATTGTCCGGTCTTCTTGCCGCCTTGCGCGGCTTCCTACGTCCTCCATTGATCATATGGGTTGTAGCCACATACATGGTCTTTTTGCCCGTTGGAGGTGCCCTCGTCGTTGGGGGTGATGCGCTTGGTTTGCTTTTGCGCGGCTGTCAACAAGTGTTGCAGCTTTCCCTCTTTCAGGGCTCGCTCAATCTCCAGTCGAAGACTGATGCAGTTGTTGGTTGCGTGGCCCGTGTCCTTGTGATACTCATAGTAAAGAGTGAGATCTTGGTTCTTTTTGAACTTCATCGGTTGAGCCGGTCGTAAAAATTGTGTGTCCGTGAGGAGGACGTCTCTTGGCGACTGGTTGATCTCGGTCCAATTACGGTCTCGAGATTCTTTCTTAGATGCCCGGTTGTCGCGTTGGGCATTTATCGTTACCCTTACGTCGGGCTGGTGACTGCGTGGGACGTACGGTTTGAAATCGTTGTCGCGATTACACGTGTCCCGGCTGCGCTTGTTGTTGCGCTTGGTGTCTTGGCGGGAGGATTGAACTTTCGCCTGGGGCTGTGCCTTGGCAGTGTGCGGTTTGAGAGACCGCTGCATCTGGGCGTACGTCTTGACCGCAACCATGACGTCGTCCCATTTTTCTGGCAAGCCCTCCTTGCCTGAGATGGTAATGACCATTTCATCGTCCTTGACGGCACGGATGAAATGGTTACGTGCCATTTGATCTGCTATCCCGCCGATCTCGAGCCACTCTTTATTGTAGCGGATGACAAACGACTCTAGGCTTTCGTTGTCTCCGCGCCAGATGTTAATGACGTCTATCGAATCGCGCTTGTGACGTCGCTAATGGTTGAAGTGTGCAAGAAATTTTGCTTTCAGCTGTTCAAATGAAGCCAGTGATCCCACTAGCAAAGAATCGAACCAGGCCCTCGCCAAACCGGTGAGGGTCTGGGGGAAAAAATGGTACCACGTGGCCTCGTCCCATTTTCCCATGCACCCCGCGCTGGTAAAAATGTTCATGTGGTCATCCGGGTCGGACGAACCATTGTATTTCTCAATCGTAGGTGGGAGTTTAGTCGTTATTACTTCGGCGTGGGCGATCTCCGGTATAAATTTAGAGTTTTCGGCCGCGGATTTTAGCCTGTAGGGCTGGGTTTGGTTGTGCTTAGCAGCGCGGAGGTATGTAGTGCGGGGTTCAGTGGGAGGAACATAATTGTATCCTCCTGGCCGACTGTTTGCCGAATGGGATTCCCCGCAATATGTATGGTCGTTTGGGTCGGTACGATCATACCCTTCGTTGTGGGGTTGCGATCCCAGGCGGCTGTGGATGTCGGAGCCGCGGTGGGCTGTAGACTGCCGCCTATTTTCGCCATGAGTGCCTAGGCGGCTATGTATTGGGCCCCTGCGGCGGGACCCATAAGTGGAATCATCCTCCTCCAGCGTGCGGACGCTGCAGTAGGAGGATTCGCGGTCTTCCCGCCTACTTTGAGAGGTTGGGTGCGTGGGGACCCTGCCCTCGTATTGCAAGATACGAGCCGCAGGTGTATGTGGTGCGGGGTTAGGACCGCCAGGAATTTGCGCTTTGGCGCAAGCTCTGTTGTATGCTGCGGCTAGCATAGTTTGTTGTTGGTAATACCAGGCATGAAGGTCCATGCCTGGAGGTATTACAGAAGCATACTGTGAAAAATCTGGTGTGAACATGGGGGGAGCGCCCCCTTGTGTAGACGTGCCAATGTGGCCCACAGTTTGGGCTGGGGGGAATAATCCCCGCAGGCCCTGGGTTTGCGGGGCCTTGGTTTTCCCCGGTAGTATTGTTTTGACGATCAGACATGATCTCAAGAAAGAAAGAGATGTGAAAAAAGTGATAAGAGTAGCGGTGTGCGTCAATGATGAAACATTGTTTAACCAAGGGAGGTTAATTCACTGGTCTCGTCGAGTAGGGTTAATCCCTTATTTCCGAGGATCGCTGGCTGGATCGTCCGCTGGTTGATCTCCTGCACAAGGAAACAAAACGTGACTCATAACAAGGAGGATGGGGTGGGGGGTGCTCCTTGTTACCACTCTCCGGCGTGAGAATCAGTAATTTGCTTGTGAAGCAAAGTGTGTGATCATAGTAGTGAGAGAGTTGTGAAGAGATGCCTTAAACTTGGTTTGGGGCGGGTATTTATAGCCGAGGAGTGAAGGAAGGTAGTTGAGTGGCTAGACTGACAACGCACAGCCTCCTGTAGGTGTGTCAGGCTTGCTGGTTACGGTGGTAATGCCACGTCCTGCTGTGGTGTCAGTCTGTTGCTTACATGTGGGCTGACAGGTGACTGTCCTCAGCGCCACTTGCTCTGTGGTGTCAGTCCCACTTGTCTTGTGGGTAGGATGCGGTGCCGGGCCGCATCGCTGCTTGCAGTAACTGCTGTTGTCCGCGTTCTTGCTCTGGCCAAGACATGTGCGGGATGCGGTGCTAGGCCGCATCGCCACTTGTAGTGACTGTTGATGTTGTCCAGATCCCTTGTCGTGACGAAAATGTTCATAGGATGCGGTGCTAAGCCGCATCGCTATGTGTAACACCCGTTTTCATACTTAAGGTAAGTCTTCTCATCTCTTGACCGATTGGATTCGACCGCTGTGTTCGCGCATGCCCGCACGGACACAGATAAGTTCTTGTTGGTGGGGGTTTTTGATAAGGGTAATGGTCACTCGCGGCCATACTGGTGCATGATCTGGGACCATACCCCTTCAACATGTTAGATGTTATATTTATTAGAAAAAGGTAAACGGATAGGCATGAAGTAAAGTGATTGTATAAAAACTTTGTGGCTCATATAACTCGTTGAAAATTGGCTTATTTGTAAACTTGTCGAGCTCAAGTTAAAGTATACTCACTCATTTTAATTAAGTTCAAGTTTTAACATTTATAAGTTATAACCTAAATAAGAGTCGATTTTAATACTCTTGGCCCAAGTTTGACATCATTCTAAGTTTGTTGGCACGTTTGTTCGGCTCATCTGGAAATTGCGTATAAATTTGGCATTTGTCTAAGTTTTTTTAATTAAAATTAGAAAAAAATCAAGTTGACTTGAATTTTTTAGAAACAATTGCATATTTCCCCTTAAAAAGCTGCTTAATTGCGTATTTACCCAACTTAAAATTTAAATTGCATATATCCCCTTCCTTAACTATTAAAATTGCATATAACCCCTTCCTTAATTAATATAATTGCAAATTTACCCATTTTGATTTATTTTATTAAAAACAAGTTATATAATGACTTTTTACCCTTATTTTTACTAAAACTTAAAAAAATACAAATTTATTCATCAACAAAAAGCAAATTTATCAAACACAAAAACAATTGATTATTTAATCATTTAGTTATTACAATCGCCACCGAACTCATACCCATAATGATTCATGACTGTAAATCAAACACCAACTAAATTATGTGACTAATCACACATGTCATTGAATGGGCACAACAGGAGTATGATAAACGCAACATTTGCTTTGACGCCATTAAAAAAAGATGAATATCTATACTAGAATATAACTTAAACAATCGTAACTGATGATATGTTATTATTTAGTCATATTTTCTAGGATCTGTATTGGAGCAATGAAAATAATGTCAATCGCTCTCTTCTTTGCTCCTTTTGGTTCATATATTCTAGGATCTGGGTTTTTTTATATAAATTTGCTTTTTGTTAATGAATAAATTTGTATTTTTTTTAAATTGAAGTAAAAAAAATAAGATTAAAAAGTCATTATATAACTTGTTTTTAATAAAATAAATCAAAATGGATAAATTTGCAATTGTATTAGTTAACGAAGGGGATAAATGCAATTTTAATAGTTAAGCAAGGGGATATATGCAATTTTAATTTTAAGTTGGGTAAATACGCAATTAAGCAGTTTTTTAAGGGGAATTATGCAATTGTCCCAATTTTTTATGAGTCCAATTTTTTTTTATATACTGTTTTCATTCCAATCATCAGGGCAAATTACATAAGAATAGCAGGTAGACGAGCCGAGCCGAGCCGAGTCCAAATAGAGCTCAACATTCCAACTTGTTAAGATAAACAACCCGAGCCGAGTTGACTCATTATCTTTCGGCTCGAGCCCAAGCCCGAGCTGAAGCCGGCTCAACTTGAATCATCAAACATCCCTACATATGTATAGGGTTAAGTATTGATCAAAGCAATGTTTTAAAAACCAGTTTTTAAGTCATACCAGGTTGTGCTCTAAAATGGTTCAACCGGTTGAACCGGGTTGTATCGGGCGGTTGAACCGGGTTACTAGTTAACCCTATAAATTCCATAAAATACAAACTCATCTAAAAAAACAATCTCAACTAGGATTTATGTAACTGATCATAGTTTTATCTAAAAACGACTATTTTTATTGTAAACTATTAAGCATTTTAAGAATATTTTTATTAGTTATAAACAATATTGCATTTTATGAGGTGAGTAACAATTTCAACAATGACGAAATATTGGAATAAAAGG
The DNA here is from genome assembly GCA_030545235.1 of Helianthus tuberosus. Lineage (NCBI taxonomy): Eukaryota > Viridiplantae > Streptophyta > Magnoliopsida > Asterales > Asteraceae > Helianthus > Helianthus tuberosus. Next base: position 148,568,840 of record CM060368.1, read on the forward strand.
CACTAGGTTAATTACCGGAAATATGGAATATCAATATTACCTTAATATTGTATTTTATTAAAATTAAGAAATCAAATCTTAAGATAATGTAAACCGGTTCAATGGTTTGAACCGGTAGAACCGGATTTACCGCCGGTACATAAGACATACCATATTCAGGTTTTACTGGCCTTTATCGTACCAGACTCGTGTCCGATATCCGTTTAACCGGTATAACCGGCCGGTTCATACCAATATTTAAAACATTGGATCAAAGTACCGGTTAATCTAAATCATCGAAAAATAAACCCAACAACTTGTCTTGTTATAACCAGTCCCTCTAGAATCTAGATCATCTTCAAAAGCGTAGCAACATTTTTTGAATTATATTTATTGCTTTTGGAAAACACGTAATGTATCTATAAATATATACTCTTTGAAATCACGGTTACTTAAAAGCTATATTATTAAATCTAACTTCAAGGCTTTTTTTTTTTAATATATTATTTTCCAATAAATGTACCTTATGATGGTGGAAATGAAGAAAAATGACATGACAAAACTAATGAAGAATACGACATGACAAAACTCATACCGGCCTTCATACATATTTAATAATTTCAGATATAAATGTTTCAAAATATCTAAAATTCGAACCAAAATGAATTCGAATTCTTATTTCTAACATGAAACACAGGATAAATAGATAATTTGCTTATTAATTAATTAATTATTCTTTTTCCTGTAAAATAGAATTACAAACCTTAGTTTGATTCCAAGTACATTATAAGGTATTGGATGGTGTATCGTAATCCTGGGGCATTAAGGGTTACATAACATGTTAAGTTGTTAACAGGTGTTGCACACCACTTCTTTATTGTGTTAAGGGGTGCTAAAGAGATTATTTGTGAACATGTCAACAAATTGTGTTAAAGGGTGCTAAAGGGATTATTTGTGAACATGCCAACAAATCAAACCTGAGCACTCTCAGACACCCACTAGACAAATCGAGTACTCTGAGAGTAACCCGAGTCACAAACACCAATTTCGGGGAAAACCCGATAACCCACTCACCCGTAGGCACGACGGTGAAATTACCGATAAAACACGTTTGTTTCAAAGATCAAACTTGGAATTCCCCAGGTCTCCTATCATTGCCCACCAATGCCTCTATCGTTGCACTGCAACGATATTGGCTGAAGTTAACGATATTAAATCATTTCTTTGAAGTAAGGTGAAGTGAAATAGAGAAAAGTAGGTGATACGACACCTAGGTAGAGTTGACGAGAATTAAATTATACCCCAAGTCTAAAGGTATTTATTTTTATTTTTTTAAATATAGAGCTTTGGTGAGTAATAAATATATATTTATATAATTTAAATTTTTATTTTAGTTATTTTAGTATCTCCTATAATTATATTTCCTATCGTAAACGACAAAGACCACACAAGGTTTTTTACATTATTAACTCGTGCTACGTTGCGGAAATTTGGTCGTTATTGATTTGTTCATCATGTTACCAATACTCGCTATAGAGAGTGAAAGAGAACCTAAAAATTAAAGTTATGATATGCCCAAAAAAATATCAAACACGTGTTTTACACCAATTGTCCAAAAAGATATTGGCACTTGTTTGATACTAATCAAAACCCATATGATGAGGAGGAAACATGTAAAAAAACCCTAACTTTTAAAAGCCTTACGAAACTGTTGCTAGGATGTTGGTTAAAAGAACTTATTGCCTTGAGATGAATTCTTTTTGAGGTATATAATATAGATAAAAGATCAAATACAAATAACTTTAACGTATAAAACGTACGAACTGAAGGTTTTGCTGAAAAACGCGGTGACATTTTCGTAAATATTAGTAATTATCAAAATTACTCTACAAATGATCCTGTAGAGTAATTTTGATCTTTGTAGAGTAATTTTGTAAAATGTTCTTGTAGAGTAATTTTGATTTTGTAGGATAATTATCAAAATTACTCTATAAGTGTATCAAAATTACTCTGCATCAAAATTACTTTTACAAGTGAATCAAAATTTCTCTCCAAGTTTATCAAATAACATACAATTCAAAAAAAAAAAAAAAAAATTGTTATGTATTTTAAGTTTATACTATATATTAATATTTAATCTTATATATATCCGCTATATTGTTATAACTAAAGTTTTCAATTACAGAAAGTAATTTATGTATAGTATATATATATATATCTTGGTAACTCATAAATACAATGTCATAGGTCACATATGCTCATATTCTTGTAAATAATGCCTCTCAATCTTAAATGTATATTATAATTGATTCTTATAAAGGAAAAGGTAGGAATGTGATAATTGGAATAGATATATAGATGGTTACTTGAGGAGAAATTTATTAAGGTAATATAAATAGTGAAGTCTGGTATAGTTTAACCCATTAGTTAAAAATAAAATTGTTCTTATGAGTCCAGAAAATTTATATTTTGAGTAATTTATTTCCCTAAACTTTTAATTCCAAAATATTATATTTGACATAAATTTATTTCAATATACTACTTTTATAATTAAAGTCATGGAAATAAGCTTGATTATTGGTACCATCGGATGTATAGTTATTATTTTATATGTGTGTATATATTCCGAAAGTTTAATATTAACTAGAGATTTGAAATTTTATATACATATATGCATATACCCAATAGAATTTCTTGATGGTATACCTAATATAATATCTTCTGTAAGATAAACATAAGAGAAAATATCATTGGTGATTTATATGAAAACATGAAGTCATTATAAACCATTAAACCTACTATGTTTTAAAAATACCATATGTCTCAATAAAATATTCATTGCAACGGAATCTAAGGTTATATATATGCAAAAATAAAAGAGTTAGAATTTTGATAATTACTGGTAAACACCCAGGAGAGTATTTAGACTTGAACCTAAGGAGAATGCCTTAGTATAAAGCTTTGAGATAAGCCGATTACTTGCATAGATAAAGCGTGATGGTTATTGGTATGCCGTGAGGATGATGACTAGAACAGTGTCAGTATGATAAATAAGCAATAACACTTGGCCACTGTTATTTCTTGTTTATTGATACTACTCGGTTCTAGAATATGATCCATCATGAGAATACTAATTTCCCTATTTCTTGCTATAATAAATGATGCACTTTTAAAAAAATCAAGATTTGAGAGAAGTTCTATTTAAAGGGAAATACAATGATAAATTACCTCTCCGGCAAGACTGGGTATGGTGTAGTAGACTCTCCAGCTTGTCCGGGTAAGATGGGGGTACCTCTCCGGCGAGACCGGGTGAGATGGGGTATATGTTATGATAATGGAATTCCCTAAATAGTACCATGACCTGACCTGTTTTTGGAAATATAAATCTGTTAAATACATTAACCTTATGAAGGGTGTGTATATTACATATATGACTATATAGATATGTATATCTATAAGGAAATCCAAAGACCATAACGATTGACAATTAGGGATAAATCATTAACAAGATGTCAATGATAATTCTAGATTTAATTATTAGGAATCTCTCGTATACATCTATAATTCCAATATCAATCATTATTTCGTTTGATCATCCGTCTTGAAATTCCTGCGACAAAATGAACGACATGAACTCTTTAAGTTGGGACGCCATCAAAAGTATAAGAATTTCCTTTGCAATTATTAACGCATTAGGAAACCTGTAACTAAAAGCTGTGTTAAAATATAAAACATATTTCAGTCAAGAATAAGAATCTCATAGAGAATAGTTCTGGTCAAAGTAAAGTGAAATTCAAAATAAAGACCAGAATATACCTAAAAACTAAACTAACTAAATATTCATCCATATTTCAGGGAATCTCGAGGACGAGATTTAAAACAAGGTGGGGAGTATGTAACATTCCCAAAATTTTTATTTATATAAAATATTTAAAAACTTATGTTATTAAAATGATGCATCATGGGTAAGTTAATCAATGGAAATATGGGGTATTTTATGCAAGCGTAGGAACCATTTAATAATTAAATTATAAAAATACATTATATTTGAACCTACTCTGTTTTTAATGAAACTTGGTTCAAAATGTAGATAAGATTATTCTCGTTCTAATAACATATTCATTATTTAATAAAACGTTATATTTTAAAAGTTATAAGACGCCAAATAAGTAAAGCAGTTATAATAATAATAATAATAATAATAATAATAATAATAATAATATTAAATTTAAACTTACAAATGAAATATTAATGTATACGTGTATACATATCCAATGGAAAGAAACTAAATCAAAATATAAATAAATCATTTGGGTACGTGTCTTCTTCACACGAATTATTCAAAGCGTGCACTTCAAGGTTCCAGTAAGAAAGAATACTATAAATACACTCATAAGTTAACAGCCAAAGATTGCCCATTTTCTTTCTACTCTCTCTATAGATACCGCCCTTTTATTTCCAAATTTCCTTTTTTATATTATTATACCAATAATAATAATAATAATAATAATAATAATAATAATAATAATAATAATAATAATAATAATAATAATAATAATAATAATACATTGCCCCGTTTTAAGTATTGTAACCCCTAATCACTGATACCCTGTCCGACTGACGTGGGGCTCCGTAACGTATATCAAGGCTCTGCCTAAATTCGTTGGGGTTCTGTCTCGTGACGTAGGGAAAAATGGAATTGGGTTACTATACTTAATGTAAATGCACTATATATTTTATTAAATAATCCAGGAGTTGTACCAAGATATATCAACCCTCCAAAATATTTCTGACACCCCTAATATATTTTAAAATATTCCAATATGTCCAAAAATACACCCCATACGTGAAAACGGGTCCCGAATACGATTAATATTATTAAAATTAATTAAAAATAATGATTTTGGGTTTTAGGCGGGCCGCGTAAGGCACCCTTAACCCTTACGCGGGCCGCGAGAGGCCAAGAATGTGGCGCAGCCCGGTGCGGCCACGTGGCCCAACACCCAGCAAGCCTACTTGATGACCCAGCCAAGCTACGCGTTGACTATAGTTGACGCGGGCCGCGTAAGGCCCTTGCCTTGTTTTACGTGGGCCGCGAGAAAACCGAAGTGAAACACTATATAAGCAGGCCATCGGATCTTCATTCAAATTCGTTCAAAATCGTTTTCTTTCTCTCAATTCTAAAGTGTAGGCATTATACACGGGTATAATACCCCCTAAAAATAGTGAAGTTCTGCTCCGTTGTAAGTATTATAACCCCTGGATACGTATTAGATACGCTGCCCGATTGATCTTGGGTTCCGTAACGGCTGTCGTGGTTCTGCTCGACGTAGTCGTTGGAATGTCGTCTCGGGAAGGGTATTACTAATGTTAAAATGGGTTATTATACTAACGCGTGTGCATTGTTTATTTAACTAGATTATAACCAGGAAGCCACAAAGGAAATACCTAAAATAGCAATGTGAGTTTATCCTCTTTTTGTTAACCTTTTTGTAATATTTTACAAAGCCTTAAATGTTTTACAATGCGATTAAGCGGTGATTGAGTCTTTGTAGTTCTTCAATTACTGCCGGTATGTTGGGGTTTTGTATACAAAATTTACTACACTGTGAGTAGTAAGTCGGGACGACAATACGTTACCATTGGACGGAGAGTTAGCCAATGTGTAATATGACCCACAAGTCAGGATTGACAGTATTGAATGAGTAATTGTGTAGAAATAAACAATGTGATCGCTCTCAATACTGTGTTAATTGATAAAATGTTTCTTGATTAAACTGGGATTCACTCACCAGGATTTCCTGCTGATAAAATATTTTAAACACGTGTTTCAGGTAACTTAGTGTGAAGCCAATAAAAGCCAGCTGGAGAGCACTGAAGACTTGAAAAAGTGGCAATAAAGTTACCTAAAATAAAATAGATGTTTTTGTTAAATAAAATAGGATTTATTCCTATGAAAATGTGTGTAATGCAAACTTGGGTTTTATTCCATGTGTTTAATATTGAAAAATGTGGTATTTTACTCTGATCCAATATTTCCTAACTACGGTCCTGATGAAAATTTCCGCTGGCAAATTAGACAATACGCGATACCACCGAAAATGGCTCGCGGCCGCCCGTTCCCGGGAATTAGGGATCGGGGGTTGCGACAGAAGGTGGTATCAGAGCCATGCCACTGGTTCAAGCCAAAGAAGTGTTCTGCTGACACTTAAGTTTTAAATTATGTGTTAGGAAATAATTTATGTAATTATGTGTTTTATGTTATTTGACTATTTGTTAGTCTACAGTATGGGTAAGCAAAGAATTTCGGACATCTATCGTCAATTAGATAGTTCACCAAAAGATAAGGGAACCTCATTTCAACCAAATCCCTCAGGATACTCAACAGATACTGAGGAAGGAATATTTATTCATAAGGCACAGTCTAAGAAACAATTTACCACTAAGAAGAGAAGTTGGATTATTAGAAAAAGTATAGAGAAAATAAAGAAGTCACAACCAAAGGGAGCGATAATCAATCAGGAAATAAATGCACAAACTCAGGAAACATGCAATAACCTACTTTGGGAAGATGAATTAGATGAACAATGGGTAAATCTCCATATGTTAGCCACTACAGCAGTAAATGCTAACTTATATTAAATAGTTGAACCACCAAACTAGTACCAGCACCCAAGCCACCTATGAGCTAGAAACTTTAAAGGAACTTCGCCCATTAGATAACAACCTAGTAGAGACAGGAGATAGAATAAACCTTACATAAAAGCATGTTGAGCATAATACTCCTATAACTTAGATAGACTAAAATAAGTTACGGATGCATAATCACTAGTATATTTTGAACCCCAGTTGTAGTTGTAATAAATACACACACACACACACACACACACACACACATATATATATATATAAGTCGCAATGTTCGCCGTTTTTAATCAATCTATTTTTATGATTGTACCCAAATGTTTATACTAGAAATTTGTCTGTGATAATTAATACCACATACTCAAATAATATCATAATATACATCAAACTAAGTTAGTTATTAACAAAGCAATCATGTTCATAACTCTCTTTTGGAACCAATCATTTACTTGGGTTTAAAATACATATTGAAATATATGGTATAAAGCTTTAAACCTTTGTGGTTTTAATAATATTGTTTCAAAATAATTTATATTTAAATAAATAAAACTGAAGCTATTAAATTAACCGAAAGGATTTTAAGAATTAATAAAATTTAAAAGATTGCTTTAGTGGATCGAGCCAAAGCAAGTTTTGAAACCCAGATGTACCAATTTACCACTCCATTTTATCCCTTCTGGTTTGTAACCAGTTGGCCATAAGACTTCATACTTTCATAGTTTTATGAAATAACTGATGTTGGGATTACTTGTAAAGGTTTCTATTAAAATACTTAGTGATAAAATAGATGGTTAAATGAATATGATGGGTATTCATGATTAAATAAAATCATTTAAAATTTTTAGAGATTTGGGTTGGTTGGACTACGTAGAAAGGCCTAACTAAACGATGAAAGCATTTCTATAGATCTTTAATATTAAGGTATGTCCAGAATAGGTCTTATGCATGGAGATAGTTAATATAAGATTATAAGATTAACCAGTCATATTAGTTATAGGATTATGTATCCTAAATTATAAAGAAAAGTATTCGAGTCAGCTGGCTGATTTATAATAGTTAAATAATACAATATTAGTAAATGAGTTGAATTGATAAATTGGATGTTAAACTTACCTTAAGTAGTTTCGAAGTTCTCATGCTTTAAAAAGATTATAATGAAGATAAAAGAGATGAGATTGAATTATGATTGGTTAAACTTAATACTAAAAGAATAATAATAGAAATGGAGATTCTCATAAAATAACTGTGGTAATAAAATATCAGTGATTTACCCGTGACACAAATAAATTTTATAAAGTCGATTACGTGAATCTATAAAAGATCTATTTAATTGAATACTTTAATATAGATCTCGAATATATACGAAGTAAAATATTAATCTTAACATAAATCAAAACACTAAATATATTTTGAATATAAAATAGACATACTTTGATGGTATGGGATGAAGTACGCTACATAAGGTTTGAAAAAAAAAATTGTTATGTATTTTAAGTTTATACTATATATTAATATTTAATCTTATATATATCCGCTATATTGTTATAACTAAAGTTTTCAATTACAGAAAGTAATTTATGTATAGTATATATATCTCTTGGTAACCAAAAAATACAATGTCATGGGTCACATATGCACATATTCTTCTAAATAATGCCTCTCAATCTTAAATGTATATTATAATTGATTCTTATAAAGGAAAAGGTAGGAATGTGATAATTGGAATAGATATATAGATGGTTACTTGAGGAGAAATTTATTAAGGTAATATAAATAGTGAAGTCTGGTATAGTTTAACCCATCAGTTAAAAATGAAATTGTTCTAATGAGTCCAGAAAATTTATATTTTGAGTAATTTATTTCCCTGAACTTTTAATTCCAAAATATTATATTTGACAGAAATTTATTTTAATATACTACTTTTATAAAAGGATAAAATAAAGTCATGGAAATAAGCTTGATGATTGGTACCATCGGATGTATAGTTATTATTTTATATGTGTGTATATATTATGTAAGTTTAATATTAACTAGAGATTTGAAATTTTATATACATATATGCATATACCCAATAGAATTTCTTGATGGTATACCCAATATAATATCTTCTGTAAGATAAACATAAGAGAAAATATCATTGGTGATTCATATGAAAACATGAAGTCATTATAAACCATGAAACCTACTATGTTTTAAAAATACCATATGTCTCAGTAAAATATTCATTACAACGGAATCTAAGGTTATATATATGCATAAATAAAAGAGTTAGAATTTTGATAATTACTGGTAAACACCCAGGAGAGTATTTCGAGTTGAACCTAAGGAGAATGCCTTAGTATAAAGCTTTGAGATAAGCCGATTACTTGCATAGATAAAGTGTGATGGTTATTGGTATGCCTTGAGGATGATGACTAGAACAGTGCCAGTATGATAAATAAGCAATAACACTTGGCCACTGTTATTTCTTGTTTATTGATACTACTCGGTTCTAGAATATGATCCATCATGAGAATACTAATTTCCCTATTTCTTGCTATAATAAATGATGCACTTTTAAAAAAATCATGATTTGAGAGAAGTTCTATTTAAAGGGAAATACAATGATAAATTACCTCTCCGACAAGACTGGGTATGGTGTAGTAGACTCTCCAGCTTGTCCGGGTAAGATGGGGGTACCTCTCCGGCAAGACCGGGTGAGATGGGGTATATGTTATGATAATGGAATTCCCTAAATAGTACCATGACCTGACCTGTTTTTGGAAATATAAATCTGTTAAATACATTAACCTTATGAAGGGTGTGTATATTACATATATGACTATATATATGTATATCTATAAGGAAATCCAAAGACCATAACGATTGACAATTAGGGATAAATCACGAACAAGATGTCAATGATAATTCTAGATTTAATTATCAGGAATCTCTCGTATACATCTATAATTCCAATATCAAACATTATTTCGTTTGATCATCCGTCTCGAAATTCGTGCGACAAAATGAACGACAGGAACTCTTTAAGTTGGGACGCCATCAAAAGTATAAGAATTTCCTTTGCAATTATTAACGCATTAGGAAACCTGTAACTAAAAGCTGTGTTAAAATATAAAACATATTTCAGTCAAGAATAAGAATATCATAGAGAATAGTTCTGGTCAAAGTAAAGTGAAATTCAAAATAAAGACCAGAATATACCTAAAAACTAAACTAACTAAATATTCATCCATATTTCAGGGAATCTCGAGGACGAGATTTAAAACAAGGTGGGGAGGATGTAACATTCCCAAAATTTTTGTTTATATAAAATATTTAAAAACTTATGTTATTAAAAGGATGCATCATGGATAAGTTAACCAATGGAAATATGAGGTATTTTGGGCAAGCGTAGGAACTATTTAATAATTAAATTATAAAAATACATTATATTTGAACATACTCTGTTTTTAATGAAACTTGGTTCAAAATGTAGATAAGATTATTCTTGTTCTAATAACATATTCATTATTTAATAAAACGTTATATTCTAAAAGTTATAAGACACCAAATAAGTAAAGCAGTTAAAATAATAATAATAATAATGAATTTAAACTTACAAATGAAATATTAATGTATACGTGTATACATATCCAATGGAAAGAAACTAAATCAAAATATAAATAAATCATTTGTGTACGTGTCTTCTTCACACGAATTATTCAAAGCGTGCACTTCAAGGTTCCAGTAAGAAAGAATACTAAAAATATACTCATAAGTTAACAGCCAAAGATTGCCCATTTTCTTTCTACTCTCTCTATAGATACCGCCCTTTTATTTCCAAATTTCCTTTTTTATCTTATTATACCAATAATAATAATAATAATAATAATAATAATAATAATAATAATAATACATTGCCCCGTTTTAACTATTGTAACCCCTAATCACTGATACCCTGTCCGACTGACGTAGGGCCCCATAACGTATGTCAAGGCTCTGCCTAAATTCATTGGGGTTCTGTCTCGTGACGTAGGGAAAAGTGGAATTGAGTTACTTTACTTAATGTAAATGCACTATATATTTTATTAAATAATCTAGGAGTTGTACCAAGATATATCAACCCTCCAAAATATTTCTGACACCCCTAATATATTTTAAAATATTCCAATATGTCCAAAAATACACCCCATAAGTGAAAACGGGTCACGAATACCTTAAATATTATTAAAATTAATTAAAAATAATGATTTTGGGTTTTAGGCGGGCCGCGTAAGGCACCCTTAACCCTTACGCGGGCCGCTAGAGGCCAAGAATGTGGCGCAGCCCGGTGCGGCCACGTGGCCCAACACCCGGCAAGCCTACTTGATGACCCAACTAAGCTACGCGTTGACTATAGTTGACTATAGTTGACGCGGGCCGCATAAGGCCCTTGCCTTGTTTTACGCGGGCCGCGAGAAAACCGAAGTGAAGCACTATATAAGCAGGCCATCGGATCTTCATTCAAATTCGTTCAAAATCGTTTTCTTTCTCTCAATTCTAAAGTGTAGGCATTATACACGGGTATAATACCCCCTAAAATAGCGAAGTTCTGCTCCGTTGTAAGTATTATAACCCCTGGATACGTATTAGATACGCTTCCCGATTGATCTAGGGTTCCGTAACGGCTGTCGTGGTTTTGCCCGACGTAGTCGTTGGAGTGCCGTCTCGGGAAGGGTATTACTAATGTTAAAATGGGTTATTATACTAACGCGTGTGTATTGTTTATTTAACTAGATTATAACCAGGAAGCCACAAAGGAAATACCTAAAATAGCAATGTGAGTTTATCATCTTTTTGTTAACCTTTTTGTAATATTTTACAAAGCCTTAAATGTTTTACAATGCGATTAAGTGGTGATTGAGTCTTTGTAGTTCTTCAATTACTGCCGGTATGTTGGGGTTTTGTATATAAAATTTACTACACTGAGAGTAGTAAGTCGGGACGACAATACGTTACCATTGGACGAAGAGTTAGCCAATGTGTAATATGACCCACAAGTCAGGATTGACAGTACTGAATGAGTAATTGTGTAGAAATAAACAATGTGATCGCTCTCAATACTGTGTTAATTGATAAAATGTTTCTTGATTAAACTGGGATTCAATCACCAGTATTTCCTGCTGATAAAATAATTTAAACACGTGTTTCAGGTAACTTAGTGTGAAGCCAATAAAAGCCAGCTGGAGAGCACTGAAGGCTTGGAAAAGTGGCAATAAAGTTACCTAAAATAAAATAGATGTTTTTATTAAATAAAATAGGATTTATTCCTATAAATGTGTTTAATGCAAACTTGTGTTTTATTCCATGTGTTTAATATTGAAAAATGTGGTATTTTACTCTGATCCAATATTTCCTAACTACGGTCCTGATGAAAATTTTCGCTGTCAAATTAGACAATACGCGATACCACCGAAACTGGCTCGCAGCCGTCCGTTCCCGGGAATTGGGGATCGGGGGTTGCGACATGGGGTTAGGTTTTTTGGGGGTTTTTTGGTGAGCTAATGTAAGGCCCTAGTTCGTATTTGACAAAAAGTTGCAGCGGAAAATTCGTGCCATAAAATTTCTTTTATTATAAACTTTATGCCATACTTGAAAGTTCATTTTTAAAAGAACTCTTTTATATTGGATACATCAATCTAACTCATTTACAGAATAAAACATAACTTATGTGAATCAAATTGCATTCTCAGACAATCCCGTACAATCCTTCAAGTGACTCGGTCCTAGATCTCGATCCCTTGATGATCCTCGTGTTTCGTACTACCTGCGCTCACCACATAAAATTCATAACATTAGTACGCATCATAAACATACAAGATTTACTCCCGTTTACTTTTCGTTCCGTTAACTCTTTACATTCCGGCTTTCCATCCGATCATACAATCCGCGGTGAGAGTTCTTTGCTATTCATGCGTTACACTTCGTTCACAAGGTACACTATTAATAATATCGACACTCGATCGTATTGAAAACTTGCGTACAACCATGCATACTTACTTGCTTACATGCATACATACGTACCCACATACATACATACTTTCAAGCATAACTACATACTTGTATACGTTAATACATAACCACTTCCATACATACCAACAATCCTACATACATACATACATACAAACATACATACACACATACATACATATTCCTCACCCATGTCTACATCTCCTAAAACATGAAATAAATCAATCATACTTAGTGTATAAGCGTTAAAAAACGGTCTAAATGGGTTCGCGTTGCATATACAATTAAAATATGAATTTTCAACATTCTGGAGCCCGTGGCGTCGCGCGACGGCCTATGGCCTTCGCCGTCGCGTCGCGCCACCACCCCTTTTTAACAGAATGTTCGCAACTGTTGCTGCATATCCCCGGCATAACTCAGTTTTACGGAAACGAGCATAACTTTCTCGTTTTTGATCCGTTTTACCCGATTCTTTTTCCTACGTGATCGTAATTTAATTCTACATCACATGGAGTTAACATCTGGCATCCGGATTAACAAATTTCTAGACTTTTAAGCTATCGACTTATCACCTTTTTACTAAGTTTCGACCCGTTCATGCATTTATAAAAAATAATCTGTTTATTTGACCTCAATTTTTCTCATGAGCCTTATAATTTCAACGTTGTTTATCATAAAAGATTAAATTCTTGGATGTCTTGCATCCTCTTAACCCATTTCCGCTAAAAAGCCTATTTTGACCCGTTATGGGTATTTACGCATTAAATGGTCTATGACATACAAAAAACCATACTCTTCGCTTTCACACATGACCAAAACATTACTCTAATCGATTAGCTTGTTTCCAATTGACATTTAGGGTCGTTTGCCCGATATACCTATCAAGGGCGTTTTTGTCAACATTGCTCCATCCTTTACAACCAAGGACTTCATCGCATATTTAACCAACCCTACCACTTAACTACAATTCTAACACACATACCTTGCTCGGATCATAGCTAAGATCCGTTTAATACTTCATCCACCATGTTAAATGATCTCAACGAAATCCTTCCGCTATTCATTCTGTAAATCTGTAATACTTGCCAAACAATTCATTAGTCAATATTACCAAATGGTGATATCTTCACCATTTGGCTCATTTAGTCTAAATGCCCATTTCATCCTTATGAGATCTTTAATTAGTCATTATTCGCTCCGTGTAACTTATCCCTTCATTAGCTCGTAACTAAACTTACCATACTACCCCTTTTACCCTTTTTAACCATGAAACTTAGTCTCTTACCATGACCACATGTTCCGACCCGTATCAAACTTGTCAGAACACCATACTTCACATTTACACTTACCATGTTCATAATCTATTCAACGAGTAGATATTCTAATACGAATAAAAAAGGGTAAGCTTTACTTACCTAACATCCGAATATGCTTCCCGTGCGCATTAGTCCCGATTGACCCGCTTCTTTCCCAAGCTTCCATGTCGCTTATCAAGTATCAACTATCATATATCATTCTCAAGATAGTTAGCTTATTTATTATTCATCACAACCTTTTCATCACACGGATCTTATATTAAGTTTATCATTTAACCTTATAACATGCTAATTCATCATTTCTTATCCAATTTCTTTAAACATACATACACATATATGATTTTCAAACATCATTAACATAAGCTTATCATTACTTCTATCATATCATCAAAACCCACTTCATAACTACTTTGTTAATCACTTACAAATGATCTAATCTCAAATTCCTCATAAGTTCATCATACATTTGGTGTGTATACTACATCCTAAGCATAGTATACAACTAATTCATGTATATTCTTCTAATCTCACACATAATTCATCAAATTCTTCATTCTAATCAACATGAATCATCCATACATAAACATCGACCTACTAGTATCACATTTCTTTCAATCCGTCTAACAAGAATCCATCATATATATCAAAATACATCAATAATAAGCAAGAATTTGGACATGGATGATTTACCCATGTCATCATCTTCACCATAACAATTGGGTTTTACCTCTAAGCATCAAATTAACCTAAATCATGTCAAATTAACCTAAATCATGCATAACCCATGTTCTATATGATGATTCTAACATATCCTCATACTTAATTTCATACCAATTCACGATTTACAACATAACCCACTTCGTGCATAATCACCGATCTAACTTTTAAGACATACCTTACGATCCCCTTGTGAAGGTGATCATTAATCCATGTTCCTTCTTGAATTTGAGCTACAATTAACCCTTCAATTGGTGATCTTCATGATTAGGGTTTGTGAGCTTTCATGGAGCTCCTGGCTCTTTCTCGAACACACATACGTGTGTGTGTTTGTGGGTGTATTTTATAAATAAATTCATCTTTCATTTTACCCTAATTTAGCCCCTTAAGTTTGCCACTAATTATACTTGACACAACTTTCATCCTTTAATTGTTCCTACTATATTCTTAACTAGGTTAAATAGCCTAGTTATTTATTTCTTTATGTACCATATTAAAACATTTTCCAAATATAAACATTCGGGTTTTGGGGTGTTACAAGTCTACCCCCCCTTAAATGAGGTTTCGTCCCCGAAACCTTTCTCACTTCCATTTACACATACACATATCTATGTTTGACTTCATGGTCACATCGTAATTATAAGTAATCATCCGAACTCAGTTCATAATTATTTATACAATTGACTCCTTCCTAACAAGTCTATACTTTCCATGCCATCCTTCCACGTAACCTTCTCATTTCCTTGATCGTTTAGTAACAGTTCAATGTATATATTCATTCAAACTTTTAATAATGCTTACTTTCATATGATCTGTTTATAACAGATCTAATACCTTCATCTCATCCTTTAAGATCACATTCTATACATATATTACATAACATTTAATTTTGTTTCGTTATCGCAACGAAGTTACTATTTCATAGTCATGCATTCGTGCTTAACTCCAAGGTTAACATCATTCTTCATTTTCTATAGTTATTTGTACCATACATACTCTTACGTTACCTTCATATCACCTTATTCATTTTACATTACTATTCCTCTCATTTCATGCATTATTTAATTTGCATAAGCCCACGTGTCACGCAAATTCATTATACGAGAGTTTAACCAATTCTCGAAAGTTTCACTTAAAACCTTTGGGATTCATTTCTTAATGACATAGTTTTCTTCTTATGTCAACTATTAGGAATCAAACATTCCGTACTATACCGTACTCATTCCACCATGCATTTTGTAGGGCGTTTTCAATTTACTAATTCATACTTATCGGACATAAATTAAAGCATTTTACTTACCTCGATTTCCTTCCATACTTCAGCAATCCGTAAATCAGATCTGTCCACATTCTTGACGAGTGCTAGCCGTACCAGGCTAGATTTCATTCATCCATGTAATGCGCTTCCAATCGTACACATCCTTCCACCAATTCGATTGGTTTCATCACATCAAGGGTTCTAACAGTATCATCAACAATTTTAACACTTAGCCCATTTCATTTCTCACACGAAATTCTTTCATTCTAGTTATTTATTTCGTCAACCTTCTTTTGACTTTTCAAGGCTTAACTAACATTTCTTAATTATCGTATAAGTATGGAGGCACACGTTCTTACTTCTTTCCATTCATGCTTACTTGCAAAAACATTCATTACATCATTTCGGTATTGTTAGCAAAACTTATCCTTTTTGCTCATACTTAATTTATTGTCCGGGTCATAGCCCGTCATTTATTATGACTCCTAAGAGTCGATTTCTAACACATTTAACACATAGCTTGTTTGAAACTTCTTCCTTTCATTTTAAAATTTAGGTTTGCGTGCCAATTACGATCATTCTTTCATTCAGTTACTTTATATTTACTCATATGACTCGTTTGACGCGACCAAGGTTAAACTATCGGCATATTCTGATATGGGCTAATTTCATCCTTTTTATATTTTTAAATCCGTCCAGCGGTTCCAAACGTACCATTCATACCTTTTCTTCCTTCTATGATTTGAATCCATCTAACGGATTTCAAACATATCATTCACATCTTTCATTCCTTACATGTGTTGAATCCGTCTCGCGGATTCAGACATATCATTTCTACATTTCATTTCCTTGAATCCATTTTACGGATTCAAACATTCCATTCATGCCTTTCATTCCTTGAATCCGTCTCGTGGATTCAAACATGTCATTCATACTTCATTACTTTCATGCTTCGAATCCGTCTCGCGGATTCTAACATATCATTCATATCTTCATTCTTTTCATGCTTCGAATCCGTCTTGCGGATTCTAACATATCATTCGTACTTTCATTCCTGTAAGTCTTACGTTTCTCTTCACCCTCACGTCCACCTACTACCTAGTTCTAACGGACATACCTGTAGCAATTATCACGGCCTCACGAACGTCATATGTTTCTTGTGTACTGGCCAGGTACACAATCCACATACTAGTTTCGTGTCTTCGTGTAATCGCCACCTTATGTCCGAAGAATTAAGTTTCGGCACGTGTATCATTTTTAAAACTTCATAGCCATATCACTATTATATTTCCTTTAAAATTTTCTTTCAATCGCTTAATTATACCACTTCATACGCCCACACATTAAATTTACGTACCTGGGGTCCATTTGTCTTATCACTTGCCTTGATGCCGGTTCTAGACCGCATTCATGGATCATCCTTTCCAAGCAGTTATGCTTACCTTACACATAATATAACCGTTAGTTTCTTCATATGAATGCATACATACACGTTTTCATTCCATTTCTACCTTTAGATCTTGATCGAGTCCTGGATTGTACGGGTTCCTTATCACAAGATCACACAGGTTTGAGTTCAAGTACCTATACTCTCGTACTTGATTCTCTCAAACCAGGGCTCTAATACCAACTTGTAAGGCCCTAGTTCGTATTTGACAAAAAGTCGCAGTGGAAAATTTGTGCCATAAAATTTCTTTTATTATAAACTTTATGCCATACTTGAAAGTTCATTTTTAAAACAACTCTTTTATATTGGATACATCAATCTAACACATTTACAGAATAAAACATAACTTATGTGTATCAAATTGCATTCTCAGACAATCCCGTACAATCCTTCAAGTGACTCGGTCCTAGATCTCTATCCCTTGATGATCCTCGTGTTTCGTACTACCTGCGCTCACCACAAAAAATTCATAACATTAGTGCGCATCATAAACATACAAGATTTACTCCCGTTTACTTTTCGTTCCGTTAACTCTTTACATTCCGGCTTTCCATCCGATCATACAATCCGCGGTGAGACTTCTTTGCTATTCCTGCGTTACACTTCGTTCACAAGGTACACTATTAATAATATCGATACTCGATCGTATTGAAAACTTGCGTACAACCATGCATACTTACTTGCTTACATGCATACATACGTATCCACATACATACATACTTTCAAGCATAACTACATACTTGTATACGTTAATACATAACCACTTCCATACATACCAACAATACTACATACATACATACATACATACATACAAACATACATACATACATACATACATACATACATACATACATACATACATACATACATACATACATACATACATACATACATACATACACACACATACATACATATTCCTCACCCATGTCTACATCTCCTAAAACATGAAATAAATCAATCATACTTAGTGTATAAGCGTTTAAAAACGGTCTAAACGGGTTCGCGTTGCATATACAATTAAAATATGAATTTTTCAACATTCTGGAGCCCGTGGCGTCGCGCAACGGCCTATGGCCTTCGCCGTCGCGTCGCGCCGCCACCCCTTTTTAACAGAATGTTGGCAGCTGTTGCTGCATATCCCCGGCATAACTCAGTTTTACGGAAACGAGCATAACTTTCTCGTTTTTGATCCGTTTTACCCGATTCTTTTTCCTACGTGATCGTAATTTAAGTCTCCATCACATGGAGTTAACATCCGACATCCGGATTAACAAAATTCTAGACTTTTAAGCTATCGACTTATCACCTTTTTACTAAGTTTCGACCCGTTCATGCATTTATCAAAATAATCTGTTTATTTGACCTCAATTTTTCTCATGAGCCTTATAATTTCAACGTTGTTTATCATAAAAGATTAAATTCTTGGATGTCTTGCATCCTCTTAACCCATTTCCGCTAAAAAGCCTATTTTGACCCGTTATGGGTATTTACGCATTAAATGGTCTATGACATACAAAAAACCATACTCTTCGCTTTCACACATGACCAAAACATTACTCTAATCGATTAGCTTGTTTCCAATTGACATTTAGGGTCGTTTTCCCGATATACCTATCAAGGGCATTTTTGTCAACATTGCTCCATCATTTACAACCAAGGACTTCATCGCATATTTAACCAACCCTACCACTTAACTACAATTCTAACACACATACCTTGCTCGGATTAAAGCTAAGATCCGTTTAATACTTCATCCACCATGTTAAATGATCTCAACGAAATCCTTCCGCTATTCATTCTGTAAATCCGTAATACTTTCCAAACAATTCATTAGTCGATATTACCAAATGGTGATATCTTCACCATTTGGCTCATTTAGTCTAAATGCCCATTTCATCCTTATGAGATCTTTAATTAGTCATTATTCCCTCCGTGTAACTTATCCCTTCATTAGCTCGTAACGAAAATTGCCATACTACCCTTTTTACCCTTTTTAACCATGAAACTTAGTCTCTTACCATGACCACATGTTCCGACCCGTATCAAACTTGTCAGAACACCATACTTCACATTTACACTTACCATGTTCATAATCTATTCAACGAGTAGATATTCTAATACGAATAAAAAGGGGTAAGCTTTACTTACCTAACATCCGAATATGCTTCCCGTGCGCATTAGTCCCGATTGACCCGCTTCTTTCCCAAGCTTCCATGTCGGTTATCAAGTATCAACTATCATATATCATTCTCAAGATAGTTAGCTTATTTATTATTCATCACAACCTTTTCATCACACGGATCTTATATTAAGTTTATCATTTAACCTTATAACATGCTAATTCATCATTTCTTATCCAATTTCTTTAAACATACATACACATATATGATTTTCAAACATCATTAACATAAGCATATCATTACTTCTATCATATCATCAAAACCCACTTCATAACTACTTTGTTAATCACTTACAAGTGATCTAATCTCAAATTCCTCATAAGTTCATCATACATTTGGTGTGTATACTACATCCTAAGCATAGTATACAACTAATTCACGCATATTCTTCTAATCTCACACATAATTCATCAAATTCTTCATTCTAATCAACATGAATCATCCATACATAAACATCGACCTACTAGTATCACATTTCTTTCAATCCGTCTAACAAGAATCCATCATATATATATCAAAATACATCAATAATAAGCAAGAATTTGGACATGGATGATTTACCCATGTCATCATCTTCACCATAACAATTGGGTTTTACCTCTAAGCATCAAATTAACCTAAATCATGCATAACCCATGTTCTATATGATGATTCTAACATATCCTCATACTTAATTTCATACCAATTCACGATTTACAACATAACCCACTTCGTGCATAATCACCGATCTAACTTTTAAGACATACCTTACGATCCCCTTGTGAAGGTGATCATTAATCCATGTTCCTTCTTGAATTTGATCTACAATTAACCCTTCAATTGGTGATCTTCATGATTAGGGTTTGTGAGCTTTCATGGAGCTCCTGGCTCTTTCTCGAACACACATACGTGTGTGTGTGTTTGTGGGAGTATTTTAGAAATAAATTCATCTTTCATTTTACCCTAATTTAGCCCCTTAAGTTTGCCACTAATTATACTTGACACAACTTTCATCCTTTAATTGTTCCTACTATATTCTTAACTAGGTTAAATAGCCTAGTTATTTATTTCTTTATGTACCATATTAAAACATTTTCCGAATATAAACATTCGGGTTTTGGGGTGTTACAGCTAAAACCCATATTTCATTTATAACGTATTTATAATGATAAATCCTAGTTGCTGAAAACATAAACTTCTTTTATTTAGGTAACTTATGTAACGCCTCGCTTTTCACAGCTTTCCGTTTTTAGAAAGTTCATCCTGTAATTCTATTTTCGGAAACTCGTTTCCTTTGTAATCGTATTTTGTTTCAAGCCATTGTAAATCCGAGACTTTGATCGTAATGAAATGAATCTTTTATATGAAATATACATCGTTTATACACATTGATACATACGTTAGTTTGATACATGATTCATAATTATCATAAACATAAGTTTAACCCGCTACCATCAACCTTCCGACCATGTTTCAAGTGTAGCGACCTTAATCATCTCGCCAATGTTTGTCCCCAACGCAATCAACCTCAGCAACAACCACAACAACAACAGTAGCAGCAATAACAACAACAACCTCAACAACAAGCTCGAGGCCGAGCATTTGTCATCACTGCCGCTTAGGCATAGAATGCTAACGACGTCATTACTGGTACGTTCCTCGTCAACCATTTATTTTATGCTTCGTGTTTATTTGATACTGGTGCAGAAAAGGTTTGTATTTATTGAATTCGAACCTTTACTTAAGTGTAAACGCTCTAAGTTGCCTAGATCATTCGCTATCGAAGTCGCAAATGGTAAATCCGTCACTGTCGATTCCGTCCTTTCTAAGTGTTCTTTGATTCTTAATGATCACATGTTTCAAATTGATCTCATACCTATGCAAATGGGTAGTTTCGACGTCATAGTAGGTATGGACTGGCTTAGGCGAGTTCATGCTGAAGTTGTTTGTTCTGACAAGTTCATTCGTCTTCCTCTTCCTAATGGTGATTCTCTACATGTCTATGGCAAGAAACCTTCTCAAGGTCTTAAGCTTATGTCGTGTATTCAAGCGAACAAGTGCTTACGTAAGGGTACCTTCGCCTTTCTCACCCACATTTTGGAAAGAAGGACAAAGGCCCAAACACAAGTGACGTTCCCGATGTTCGAGATTTCCCTGATATTTTTCCCGATGATCTTCCTGGTCCGCCTCTTGCTCGTTCTGTTGATTTTCGAATCGATTTAGTGCCTGTCGCTAAGTCTCCTTATCGTTTAGCACCCTCTGAGATGCAAGAGCTTTCGAGCCAACTTCAAGAGCTTCTTGATAAAGGCTTTATACGCCCTAGTACTTCTCCTTGGGGAGCTCCCATTTTATTCGTCAAGAAGAAGGATGGATTGTTCCGAATGTGTATTGACTATCGTGAGCTCAACAAGCTTACTGTAAAAAACCGATATCCTCTTCCTCGTCTTAACGATCTCTTCGATCAATTACAAGGCGCGACTTTCTTTTCCAAGATCGATCTCCATTCTGGTTATCATCAACTTCGAGTCCTTGAAGAAGATATACCCAAAACTGCCTTTCGTACGCGTCATGGTCATTATGAGTTCGTGGTCATGCCCTTTGGTTTTACCAACGCACCTGTAGTTTTAACGGATTTGATGAACCACATGTGCAAAACGTACTTAGACCGTTTCGTGATCGTCTTCATCGACGATATTCTCATCTATTCCAAGACACAAAAAGAGCACAGGCTACACTTGCGTCTTATCCTTCAGCTTCTACGCGCTGAACGTCTTTATGCCAAATTCTCCAAGTGTGAATTTTGGTTAAAGGAAGTTCAATTCCTTGGTCATACCAACAACGAACTTGGTATACACGTTGACCCTGCAAAAATCGAAGCTGTGAAGAACTGGATTATGCCTAAGTCTCCGTCTGAAATTCGTTTGTTTCTTGGTCTAGCTGGTTACTATCGTCGTTTCATTTCCAACTTCTCCAAAATCGTCGTTCCTCTTACCTCCTTGGCTCAAAAAGATAAACCTTTTGTTTGGGGTCCTGAACAAGAGGAGTTTTTCCAAACGCTCAAGGACATGCTTTGTAATGCTCCTATCCTAGCTCTTCCTGATGGAAATGACGACTTTGTCATGTATTGCGATGCTTCAAACCTTGGTCTTGGTTGTGTCCTTATGCAACAAGACAAGGTTATCACTTACGCGTCGAGGAAACTCAAAATACATGAGAAAAACTACACTACGCACGACCTTGAACTTGGTGCAGTTGTTTTTGCTTTGAAGATATGGCGACACTAACTTTATGGTACTAAGTGTGTGTTCTTCACCGACCATAAGATCCTTCAGCACATCTTCAACCAAAAGGAACTAAACATGCGTCAACGTCGTTGGGTAGAGTTGTTAAACGACTACGACTGCGGAATTCGCTACCATCCAGGTAAGGAGAATGTGGTGGCTGATGCTCTTAGTCGTAAAACTCATGTCAAGGGTATTCATTGTCTCTAACTCATTAACGATCTTAAAAACCGCATTCGTGAAGATCAATATGCATCTGCTAACGAGGGTAACCTCTACAACGAGATGCAATGTGGTGCTGAAGAAAGTCTTGTGTCTAAATCCGATGGTATTTTATATTATCTCAATCGCGTCTGGATTCCTAATCGTGATAACCTTTGAGATTTCCTAATGAAAGGGCACACAAATCGAGGTATTCTATTCATCCTGGTGTTGATAAGATGTACCACGACCTGCGTACGTCCTATTGGTGGCCTGGAATGAAGAAAGATATCGCCACTTTCTTCTCAAAATGTCTTACTTGTTCGAAGGTTAAAGCCGAACATCAACGTCCCTCTGGCTTGCTTGAACAACCAGAAATTCTTGTTTGGAAATGGGAGAGCATTGCGATGGACTTTATTACCAAGCTTCCTCATACTTCGTCTGGTCATGACAGTATTTGGGTGATCGTTGATCGATTGACCAAATTTGCTCACTTTCTCCCCATTCGTGAAGATTTTAAAGTTGAGAGATTGGCTCGTATCAACATGGATGAAATCATTTGTCATCATGGTATCCCCATTGACATCATCTCTGATCGTGATGGTCTCTTTACGTCTCGTCTTTGGCAAACTTTTCAATCCGCAATGGATACTCTTCTTAACCTTAGCACCGCTTTTCGTCCTCAGTCTGATGGATAAACCGAGCGTACTATCCAAACTCTAGAGGATATGCTTCGTTCATGCGTAATCGAATTTGGTGGCAACTGAGATATACACTTGCCTTTAATCTAATTCTCATACAACAACAGTTATCACGCGAGTATTCAAATGACACCTTTCGAGGCATTGTATGGTCGTAAGTGCCGTTCGTCTATTTGTTGGCACGAGATCAGAGAAGATCAAATCACCAGTCCCGAGCTTATACAAGAGACGACGTACAAGATTTTACAGGTTCAAAACAAATTGCTGAAAGCCAGAAGCCAACAAAAGAGTTACGCTGACAAGCGTCGTAAACCTTTGGAATTCGAAGTAGGTGACTTTGTACTTCTCAAGGTATCCCCTTGGAAGGGTTTGGTTCATTTTGGTAAGAAAGGGAAACTCGCTCCTCGCTACGTAGGTCCTTTAAAGATTCTCATAAGGCTTGGAAAGGTAGCGTATCGACTGGACCTACCTGAAGAACTCAACAATGTTAATCCTGTCTTCCACGTCTCAAACTTGAAGAAACGTCTAGCAGAAGAAGGACTTCAAGTTCCACTCAAAGATCTTCAAATCAACGAGACTTTACACTTCATGGAGAAACCTGTCGAGATCATAGACCGATGAGTCAAGCAATGAAGGCACAGCCGAATTCCTATCGTTAAAGTTCGATAGGAAGGAAAATGTGGTGCTGAGTTTACTTGGGAACTCGAAAGTGATATGAAGGCTAAGTATCAGCATCTGTTCGATGCGTCTTCCTAAATTTCGGGACGAAATTTCCTAAAGGAGGGGAGACTGTAACGCCTCGCTTTTCGCAGCTTTTCATTTTTAGAAAGTTCATCTTGTAATTCTATTTTCGGAAACTCGTTTCCTTTGTAATCGTATTTTGTTTCAAGCCATTGTAAATCTGAGACTTTGATCGTAATGAAATGAATCTTTTATATGAAATATACATCGTTTATACATAGTGATACATACGATTTTTTGATACGTGATTCATAATTATCATAAACATAAGTTTAACTCGTAAACAATGGTCGTGTATTCGTAATTCTTAAACGTTACATACACGCAAAACACTTAATTTTTGGATTACGAGACTTATACTTGTTTGACACATCCTTATACGTTACACATACTTGTTTGTTACTTGTTACATGTTTCTGTTACATTAAAACATATTCACTTCTCATAACATACTTTAAAACATAATGTTCATACTTTAAATCATGTTTAATACACCTTTTAGGCCTTGATAACATGTTAAATACACATTAGACATTATGTAACATGTTAATTATATAAAATGCACCTCAAATACATGTCTTATAATGTTTGAACAACAAAAAAAATAAAAAAAATAAAAAGAGGACAACATTGCGATCGGACCAGGGCCAGTCCATTCTAGTTCTTCTTTTGAATCATTCAACCCACTAAACACATTCAAAGCCCAACCCAATGAAACCCTAATCCCTTCCCTATATAAGGAACACTTCCCCATCTTTTTCCCACTTTTTTGCAACACTTAAACACTCTCAAAATCCCTCTAAACTCAGCTGAGTTTCAACATCAACATCAGAAACTTTCAGCAATTAAAAGTGAGTTTTAACTCACTTCTCCTTCTAATTTCTTCTACAACAATTGGATAACCTCTCAGAAGGTTTTCACAAGTTTGCTTGGGTAAACTAAGGTGAAACCTCACCATTTTTTAGGTCCAAAGTGCATATAAAATTCTGCTCGTTTTTATTTCTTTTTTTGTTCATGTTTTGATAGAAAACTTGGTGGAATCTTGTTCTCACCAAGCTCACAACTTAGTCTATGGTTGTGGGTTTGTGTTTAAGGGATTTCCATCAAAGTTTTGGGTTCAAACACCCATTTAAATTCTGTTTATACTTGTTAAATTAAACTTGAATAAGTTGGTTTCATTTCCTTAACATTCACGACTCTCTGAATCATCACTTGATGATTTGTGTTGTCACACCCCTAAAATACCAGCTAGGGAGTATCCCTGTTAGGCGTGTGACGTGCCAACAATGAGCCACTAATTACATTGAACCCATACAAGTTTCAAAATAAAATCATCAAATATTAATGAAAAACACCAATCACGAATTCAGATGTAAACCGACATGTTCAGCGGAAGCAAATAATAAATCATAGTTAGATTGTTCAAAACCAATGTTTAATATTAATAAATAATCACATGAGTCCCTCCAGCCGACCCATGACCACTCCTGCTCCTCCAGACAGCAAGTTTCCAAATCCAAGATACCTAACGACCTGCGAGCATGCAACAAATGTATCAGACAAAGCTAGCGAGTTCACAATTTATGAAAACGTTTGTTACCAAGTGTTTATTCCAGTTTATTAACAAATGCAAAAGTAATATTGATAATATCTCGATACTGAACAAGACGACTCCTGATGTATGTTTTGCCCGTTCCCCAGTGCTCCTATCAATACACTGGGCCCGACTGGGTCATTAGTTCACAACCGTCCTCCCCGGTACGGTGTGAGGGTGCCAAACCTAAGTAGCGCTACCAACTAATACCCCGTTACCTCCCCGGTAACAAAAGATGGGACTTAAGAATGATAGGGTGAGATTATTATCCAATATTCCAGTTTTTACCCAAAAGACTTATCCCTCCCCGGGATACCCACAGACTGTCCCAACCACCGGGACGCATGCTCGAAAGTAGTGAACTCACCTTGGAGTGCTCGGTATGTTATGTTACACTATCCGTTCCGATTGATCAACCAAACCCTAGTGTTGTTACCAGTAACAGTCAGTTTCATATGCACATACAACACGTATTCTCTACACATGCCATGCTTATAGCGTACATAAATTTCACATACATCATACCAGTCACAACAGTAATTCATGCGACACACTAGTTCGGTATTATCGTATATTCTAATAGCATATATTCGGGTCACATACCAGATCACATTGCAAGTTCATGTTTCAGCAAACACCCAAACAGTCCATTATCATTTATCATAAAAGTTTGCGGCCCATTAATATAGTTTAACCCAACAAACCATGCGGCTGCCCGCACTTGTAACAGTTGCGCGGCCCACATGCACTTATTACTCGTTTGGCCCAGACAAGTGTGTGAAACCCACTAAAATCATATGCTAATTATCCCAATTAACTGCCCAACTCAATCAACATGTGCAGTCCTATTCCCGAAATACTTTAAGTTGCGTGGCCCAATTTTTACAAAACCCACCACTAAATTAATTAACCCATCCCATTTGACAAAGCCCACTCAGTTCAGTATGTGTATGTGTTTTATGGGCTCGGTGTGTAATCCGTATTCCTGGGTAGCCCACTGCCTTGGTGTAGCTCCTAGTTGTAACAGGCCCATAGACCCTATAGCCTGATCCGCTAACATCCATACATAAATACCAACCCGATTATATGAGTCCATATTCACTAATGTTTCGGCCCATTAAACAATTCAGAAAATCCCAACTATAAACTTAATGGATAAGCACCTAACAGTTTCTAAAAGATAATCAATCATGCTTTCCTTGTTTCATAGAATGACAAGTTAATAATTTCACAGTTTACACGACCCATTACTAACCCCTATTCAATATTGAATCACAGTTTACATAAAATCATCTTATAAATTTCTCATGGCAGTGGATGGTTTCAAAACACATATTTAAAACATACACATTAAATTTAATTATCATCAATATCATATCAATCAAAAGCATGTGTAACCTAAGATCCGTTCGCCATATTAACACGTCTTATTAACATGCTGTAACACACAGTCATTGATTACCCCTCTATACGCACTAGTTCGGTAATCGTCATTTATACAAATATCATTGGCACTGTAGCACCCCACTCATCAATATCATTATGTAACCCTACTTCGTGAGTTGAGCATTTCCTTCTATCCTAATAACACCTAATAACTTCCATGCATGACATCATGTTCAACCCGTAACCCCATTCCCTTCCCAAACATTCACGATACTATAATCATGCAATTTCTACATATGTTTATAATTATCCATTGAATTTTCCACTATTCTACATTATTAATTGTAACATATTGTTCATGGTAACCAATCATGTTTTATAGACATACATATACTATTCTGTTAATCATGAACACACATCAACAAGATCAAACGAATAAGAACTAGCAAGATCAACAATCAGCAATTAGAACTAACGTAGCATGAATCTACTAACCCGAAAGGTTTAATCGGTAGGCTGCAGTCTCGAAGGGGGGGGGGGTGTCCACAGCCGTACGCAGGAGATGAAAGAGAGTAGGGTTTTTGTTTTGCAATTTAGTTATGAAAGATAATACCAAGATAATACACATATACATATGATAAAGGGGTTTGAACTCATTTACACGGGCCAGAATTTAGAGGAATGTAGCCCAACCAAATTTGCGGCCCAAACATTAATCACAAGATTTAACGAGGTCAAAATGTGCGTTTAAGTTGACAGTGATCGTGATAGCGTGAAACACAAAACAAGTAAGGTTATAGGGTTAAACGACACAAACCTTGGAAGTTCAGGTTGTCACATGTGTAGTGGTGAATCCTTATTATTCATGACCCTCCGAATCATCCTTGTTGTTATTTGTGTAGTGGTGAATCCTTGATGTTCATGACCCTCCGAATCATCCTTGTGATGGTTTGTGTAGTTGTGAATTTACAAGAGGTTAAACCTCCCTACTTGACATACATGATAATACTTGAATTGACTTAGTTTAGAATGTTATTATTATATAACCTATATATAATTATATAAAAACATTGCTGAGTTTGTGGTGTTAATCAAGCCATGATTAATCACCATAAACCTAAGCTACCATATCTAAGATCCTAAGTAACTTGTTATGATTCTAATGGGCAATTTGGGACCCATGAAACCACTTACTATAGTGTCATAAACAAGCTCTTAGACTTAGATATTATTTTCATATATGTATTTTCTTGATACTTAAATTCCAATCCGAATCCTTCATTCCAAATTCCTTGAACTTACACGCCTTTGTTTACCCTTGTAGGGTGACTCGGTGTTCCAATCTCCAAATCAACTAACTCTTCACGAAATTACCAAGTGGAAGCTTGCAAAACATTGAGTACACGTGACCCAATTTCTTTTTCAACACTTTGGGTTGTAACATGTTAATGTACAAAATTCACGAACACACACTTAAACATACTTTTATTCTCAATCCGTTATACATGCTATTTATTATACCTAGGTTCATGCTAGATTCATACTTTTCTACTTGTCATTAACTTAACTAGCCCCAACTTAACATGTATAGTACTATAGGAGTAGCACGCCTCCCATCGGGGTCGTGTTAAGCTTTTATTCATAATTAGTCTCGTTACTTTTGTGGCGAGGGACACTTATAATTCTTTTGGACACTTGGGTTTGACATTTAGTATTGCATTCTAGTTTACCTTGTATACAAATGCCATGTGGATTTGAGTAAATTCTTTTTTATACTTATGCTATGTAATATAAAATTTGTGTACTTGCCAATGCTAAGATAATAATGTAATACTACATAGATAATAATCACAAATAATAATCAAGCATTACACGCAATCACTAAGCATCCAGATAACTGCACAGACACCACATAAACCAAATTGTAAAAACAGAATTGCGAGGTCAGTTGGGTGCCACATCATCCTCAACTTGAAAGGGAATTTCGTCCCGAAATTTGCCAATGATATCGAAAGTTGGTCCCACCGTTTGAACAATCGGGGATAACAGAGCTTCACCTGATCTTTGCGTTCTCACAGGAACTTCGGTCCACGTCTTGGGTTCCAACGAACACTCATGATTGGAATTCGACTAAGTTACCGAACCTTGACTTCCTGGTCCATGTGCTCGATAAATTCCTTCAGTAAAGGTATCGCACGTGTTTCATCAGATAACCACTGCCTTAGATCCGAAACATAAATGACATCGCGTACGTTACCTGATTTGTCGGGTAACTCGAGTTTGTAGGTTACACTACCGATTCTTCCCAGACCGTTGAATAACTCAACGTAACGTAAGTTAAGCTTGCCACGCTTCCCAAGCGTACCACACCCTCCCAGGGTTTTCAACATGATTCGACCGCCTACAATGAACTTCCAGTGTTATCCGATCCCAGCAATCTTCCCAAGAGTTTTCGAGTACAAGTCCTAGACCTGTGATTAGGTTGTCATCCATCCCAGTCTATCAAGAAGGTTGGCATTATTGTCTTATGTAATGCCTCAACAGAGCTGTCTGGTTACCAAGATGATAACTGCCGCAGTAGTACTCAACCATAGGTAAGAGTCCTTCCAATTTGCACCAAAGCCAGTCACACACATGCTTGCAGCATGTCTTCGGGTGACAGAAGAGTTCGTTTTCTCTGATAGTTTGCCCAACGGAGATAAGCAATGCTCTGGTCCTGACGTGAGCCAAGGGTGTTGTGTATTGCCTGCATAGATCAAATTCGGAGGTAACAGGAGTTGGCACCTCGTGCCTAGAAGCCGCCTCACTCAGAGGAACATTCACAACTGTATAGACTCGTCAGTTTTCTTCATTGCAAGAAAGTGTGCTGGTAACGTGTGTCCATCAACGATCATCCAGGTGATAATGTTTCCGTTTCAAGTTGTAAGTAGACTAGTGATAAAATCCATGGCAGTCCATTCCCATTTCTTGCGTTTCTGGTTGCCAATATCCCACCTTGACTTTCCCACAAGTCAAACATCGTTCTCATGCATTGCTATGTGGGCCTTCATGCCCGGTCATCCGTACATGGTCTTCAGGTTTTAATTCATCCTATCTAAACTCAGCTGAATATGATATCGAGGCCCGTGTGCTTCGCCTGCACCAGTTCCCTAATGTTGCTGTATAGTGAGGTCCATATTCGTTCCATGAAGTAGCAAATATCGTTCGACCTGCCAAAGGTTGCTTCCCCATGCCCCGCATGGGTGAATCTTGAGAACTCTCTACCTTCAGTTCTTTAGTTCGAGTAAGGCGAGTCTGATCAGGTATGTTAGAGTCAATAGCAAGCAACAAGGCTCGTGCACGTCCAGGTTTCACGGTCGTATTCATTCAAAAGTTCCATCCAGCGATGCCATCACATGTTTAGCTTTCTTGAAACAAGGGTTCACGGGAGGCTCTTGTGATCGGTCTAAGTGATGCATTCGGTACCGTCCAAGTAATGCCTCCAATTTAAACCCAAAGTCTATGGCTTCCACCGCAGGTCGTGACTCGTGCAGTTCTTCCTGTAGGTCCATTACGTAAGTCATCACTTTCTCGTGTTGCGTCGGTGTGTAAACATTATAGAGTTGGGACTCGAAAGCTGAAAAGACATCCTCCTATTTTTTCCTTCACGAACACAGCACCCTACTGTGCTAAAGAGATTTAAGCTGCGCGGTCTTCGAAAATCCTGTGGTGAATCTGCGATAGAGTCTAGTGTGACCAAGAAATTGCTGCATCCTCGAAGGGATCTTTGGTGCCGAACAATATCTAACGAAATGGGTCTTTAGCGAGATCCACGTGTATTCCCACTTCGTTGATCATATGACCAAAAAGGTATCTCTCGAATCCAGAAGTTACCTTTAACAAGACTTCGCACGGAGTGGCTCCTCCCTCAGGAGCCCTAAAATAAGATACAAATGCCGCCCATGATGTTCCTTCCTCTTGGAAATGATCCAGAACGTCATCCATAAATACGATCGATTCATGTGGTCCATAAAGCTGCTGGTGTGTTGATTAACTCAATGGTCATGGTGTACAAAGTCCCAATGGCCGTATTGCGTTCGATATGCCGTTTTAGGAACATTCTCCTCTTGGTCTTCCATCAATATATGGTCGAGGCAAACAGTTCTTGATTGTCACCTTGCCGAGTTCTGGATAATCAGTACACATACGAAAAGGCTTTATCTTCCCGAATATAGCTGGGGCTTCCCAAAGCGAACAAAAACTATGTCCAATAAAACTCCTGTCCAACAGTTCCTGTAGATAGTCCTTGCAATCCTCCTGGTGCAAGACGGTATGTAGCACGAGTAATCAGGGCTGCCCCTGTCATGAGATCAAACTGAGATTCTGCCTAACAGTGGTGGAAGTAATTTTGTAAGCTCTTCGGGTAGCACACTGAGAGGAACCACGAACAATTGGTGGATCCTCGATCCTCTTTTCCTTAGCCTCAACATCAGTAACGGTTGCTAACATAGCGGGGTGATCCCTCCGTAGACACTTCTTGGCCTTCATAGCTGATATGGCACTAACCTTTGCACCACTCTGTTGCTTTAGAACAAATAACGATTCTCCACACAAAATTTTCTCCTCACAAGGTATGTCTGCGCGATTTCTGAATAACCAATCCACACTAACTACTGCATTGTAACCATCAGGGGTAGTAGAAGGAAGGTCGATGTCGAACACCTGTCCCCCAAGGTCGAGTTTGCATCCCAGCGGACATATAAGGCTTCAATTGACTTGCATCAGCCGACTCCACAACAGGTTCGGTTTCAAGAAGCATCAGGGTTAAACAGAACAGAGACGAAGCGAATAGCTACCCATCCAAGCTATCGTGTTGCTATTGTGCCTGGTATAGCCTATGCCAATACTAAATGTCCTTCCATGAGCTTCATTTCCAGTGTTGTTTTCGTCACGAGAATTTCCAGTACTGCCGTCGTTCCCTTGGTTGTCGTCACCTTGACTTAACACAGTCAATCCTTGTCGAGGTCACCTTCGTTTCCATACTGTAAGCTATGATCACGAGTACCTTGATGTTGCCGCGACTGTTGCCTCTAATATTGTTGCCTGTAACGGTGTCCTGCGTCCTTTCACCAACAAGGTCCATCTTTTCACATTCCGTGCCACGTCCTAAGGCACTACTCATGGTGCGGGCGGTTACACAGTCCGCTCTACAGTCAATCGTCATCGATTTTGTCCCGATTGGTTCGTAAGAGTCGACTCCCATGAGTCGCTGGCTGGGGTTAAGGATTCGATTGGAGTCAAATCGCTGTTGTTCGTTGCCGGTAACTAGGGTCGTTCAAATGCTGAAGTCGGTAAGGTACTATGTTTACCCTCTTGTCCATCGTTCTTGCAAGTCGACTGAGTAATACACGGTATGTCGCGAGAGTGTTGCAGAAGTGATCGCACTTCGGGATCTAAGGCGTCAACACGCTAAGTTCCAGCAAACAAAGATAAGTGAGGAAAGTATAGTCCAATCATTTGATGCTGAGCCATCCAACTCAGGGACGTTCGTACTAGCACCTAACATTCTACACAGTTCGCTAGGCGTTCAGATGTGTGATCAGGTGATACTCGATAGCATCGAGATTCGTAAGGATTCAGAAAGGGGTGAGAAGATCATGTCCGAGTAGGAGACAATCACCGCTATGATTCCTATATACTGCTGAGTTCTAACACAACATCAATTAACAGAGCGGAACCCCTCTCACACTCGTTAAGCCTCACTAGGACTCACATGCACCCCACATTATTATTATGTGTGCACCCATAATAATAAGGCAATTTGCATGCTTATCTCAGTGCCTCTTAACTCGCGCTAAAAGGTTCCCCAAATTCGAGGAATAAGACAGATGACGCCACAACATAGATCATGAAAGTTCAAGAAGATTCGCACTCTTAAAACACGTAACATGGGTTGGTAACATAGAAGTTCATACTGCAGTGCTAAGTGTGCATTCACGTGTGATGTTATTCATAAGCAAACACTAGATATACTATGCAATAGTAAACGAGAAACGAACCTTGCAGTCTAGAGCTGAGTGTCATGGTCGATTTCGGATCTGTTTGGTTATAGTCTGGTTTTATAAAAAACTTTTTTAAAACCAAGTTCACTATAACCAGTGGCTCTGATACCAAACTGTCACACCCCCAAAATACCACCTAGGGAGTATCCCTATTAGGCGTGTGACGTGCCAACAATGAGCCACTAATTACATTGAACCCATACAAGTTTCAAAATAAAATCATCAAATATTAATGAAAAACACCAATCACGAATTCAGATGTAAACCGACATGTTCAGCTAAAGCAAATAATAAATCATAGTTAGATTGTTCAAAACCAATGTTTAATAGTAATAAATAATCACATGAGTCCCTCCAGCCGACCCATGACCACTCCTGCTCCTCCAGACAGCAAGTTTCCAAATCCAAGATACCTAACGACCTGCGAGCATGCAACAAATATATCAGACAAAGCTGGCGAGTTCACAGTTTATGAAAACGTTTGTTACCAAGTGTTTATTCCAGTTTATTAACAAATGCAAAAGTAATATTGATAATATCTCGATACTGAACAAGACGGCTCCTGATGTATGTTTTGCCCGTTCCCCAGTGCTCCTATCAAAACACTGGGCCCGACTGGGTCATTAGTTCACAACCGTCCTCCCCGGTACGGTGTGAGGGTGCCAAACCTAAGTAGCGCTACCAACTAATACCCCGTTATCTCCCCGGTAACAAAAGATGGGACTTAAGAATGATGTTTATTATCCAATATTCCAGTTTTTACCCAAAAGACTTATCCCTCCCCGGGATACCCACAGACTGTCCCAACCACCGAGACGCATGCTCAAAAGTAGTGAACTCACCTTGGAGTGATTGGTATGTTATGTTACACTATCCGTTCCGATTGATCAACCAAACCCTAGTGTTGTTACCAGTAACAGTCAGTTTCATATGCACATACAACACGTATTCTCTACACATGCCATGCTTATAGCGTACATAAATTTCACATACATCATACCAGTCACAACAGTAATTCATGCGACACAATAGATCGGTATTATCGTATATTCTCATAGCATATATTCAGGTCACATACCAGATCACATTGCAACTTCATGTTTCAGCAAACACCCAAACAGTCCATTATCATTTATCATAAAAGTTTACGGCCCATTAATATAGTTTAACCCAACAAACCATGCGGCTGCCCGCACTTGTAACAGTTGCGCGGCCCACGTGCACTTATTACTCGTTTGGCCCAGACAAGTGTGTGAAACCCACTAAAATCATATGCTAATTATCCCAATTAACTGCCCAACTCAATCAACATGTCCAGCCCTATTCCCGAAATACTTTAAGTTGCGTGGCCCAATTTTTACAAAACCCACCACTAAATTAATTAACCCATCCCATTTGACAAAGCCCACTCCGTTCAGTATGAGTATGTGTTTTATGGGCTCGGTGTGTAATCCGTATTCCAGGGCAGCCCACTACCTTAGTGTAGCTCCCAGTTGTAAGAGGACCATCAACCCTATAGCCTGATCCGCTAACATCCATACATAAATACCAACCCGATTATATGAGTTCATATTCACTAATGTTTCGGCCCATTAAGCAATTAAGGAAATCCCAACTATAAACTCAATGGATAAGCACCTAACAGTTTCTAAAAGATAATCAATCATGCTTTCCTTGTTTCATAGAATAACAAGTTAATAATTTCACCGTTTACACGACCCATTAATAACCCCTATTCAATATTGAATCACAGTTTACATAAAATCATCTTATAAATTTCTCATGGCAGTGGATGGTTTCAAAACACATATTTAAAACATACACATTAAATTTAATTATCTTCAATATCATATCAATCTAAAGCATGTGTAACCTAAGATCTGTTCGCCATATTAACATGTCTTATTAACATGTCGTAACACACAGTCATTGATTACCCCTCTATACGCACTAGTTCGGTAATCGTCATTCATACAAATATCATTGGCACCGTAGCACCCCACTCATCAATATCATTAGGTAACCCTAATTCGTGAGTTGAGCATTACTTTCTATCCTAATAACACCTAATAACTTCCATGCACGACATCATGTTCAACCCGTAACCCCATTCCCTTCCCAAACATTCACGATACTATAATCATGCAATTTCTACATATGTTTATAATTATCCATTGAATTTTCCACTATTCTACATTATTAATTGTAACATATTGTTCATGGTAACCGATCATGTTTTATAGACATACATATACTATTCTGTTAATCATGAACACACATCAACAAGATCAAACGAATAAGAACTAGCAAGATCAACAATCAGTAATTAGAACTAACGTAACATGAATCTACTAACCCGAAAGGTTTAATAGGTAGGCTGCAGTCTCAAAGGGGGGGGGGGGTGTCCACAGCCGTACGTAGGAGATGAAAGAGAGTAGGGTTTTTGTTTTGCAATTTAGTTATGAAAGACAATACCAAGATAATACACATATACGTATGATAAAGGGTTTTGAGGCGATTGGGCCTCATCCGACCGGACTGGGCTTGAATCTCTAACATGTGGTGGTTTGAACTCATTTACACGGGCCAGAATTTAGAGGAATGTAGCCCAACCAAATTTGCGGCCCAAACATTAATCACAAGATTTAACGAGGTTAAAATGTGCGTTTAAGTTGACAGTGATCGTGATAGCGTGAAACACAAAACAAGTAAGGTTACAGGTTTAAACGACACAAACCTTGGAAGTTCAGGTTGTCACATGTGTAGTGGTGAATCCTTATTATTCATGACCCTTCGAATCGTCCTTGTTGTGATTTGTGTAGTGGTGAATCCTTGATGTTCATGACCCTCCGAATCATCCTTGTGATGGTTTGTGTAGTGGTGAATTTACAAGAGGTTAAACCTCCCTACTTGACATACATGATAATACTTGAATTGACTTAGTTTAGAATGTTATTATTATATAACCTATATATAATTATATAAAAACATTGCTGAGTTTGTGGTGTTAATCAAGCCATGATTAATCGCCATAAACCTAAGCTACCGTATCTAAGATCCGAAGTAACTTGTTATGATTCTAATGGGCAATTTGGGACCCATGAAACCACTTACTATAGTGTCATAAACAAGCTCTTAGACTTAGATATTATTTTCATATATGTATTTTCTTGATACTTAAGTTCCAATCCGAATCCTTCATTCCAAATTCCTTGAACTTACACGCCTTTGTTTACCCTTGTAGGGTGACTCGGTGTTCCAATCTCCAAACCAACTAACTCTTCACGAAATTACCAAGTGGAAGCTTGCAAAACATTGAGTACACTTGACCCAATTTCTTTTTCAACACTTTGGGTTTTAACATGTTAATCTACAAAATTCACGAACACACACTTAAACATACTTTTATTCTCAATCCGTTATACATGCTATTTATTATACCTAGGTTCATGCTAGATTCATACTTTTCTACTTGTCATTAACTTAACTAGCCCCAACTTAACATGTATAGTACTATAGGAGTAGCACGCCGCCCATCGGGGTCGTGTTAAGCTTTTATTCATAATTAGTCTCGTTACTTTTGTGGCGAGGGACACTTATAATTCTTTTGGACACTTGGGTTTGACATTTAGTATTGCATGCTAGTTTACCTTGTATACAAATGCCATGTGGATTTTAGTAAATTCTTTTTTATACTTGTGCTATGTAATATAAAACTTGTGTACTTGCCAATGCTCTTGCGTTTAACCTTTATTTTAAACATGTTACAAGTTGATGATTGATGCTCGTAACGAATCTAGTAGGGATAACTAGAAACACGCTCAAGATACTAGATTTGAATATTTTATTATGTTATTGTTATTGTATTGTCATTTTGATGTTGTACTTGTATTTCTCTCATTGTACTTGACATTTTTTGATTATTAATGCAACCGGTTTTGAACTTAAATATTGTCGCAAATAGTGTATGCGTGATGAGCAATCTATTTCATCTCACTCTGATGATTTCGCCTTCGGTTGGGGTGTGACAACTTATAGCCACTTTATTTAAGCCTTCAGTGCTCCAAGGCTGGCTTCTAATAGCTTTACATCAAGTTACCTGAAATGCGTTTTAAAAATATTTTATCAGCAAGAACTACTGGCGAGTTCATTCCAGTTTATTAAATAAACCGTTATAGCTTCACAGTATTAAGAGCGATTACAATGTTTATATCTACTCAAAAACTCATTCAGTAGTTATCATGTTGGCAGTTACAATGAATGTGGTCATATTACTATTGGCTAACTCTTTGTCCAATAGTAACGCTTGAATAGTAGTGTATACAAAACCTCACATACTGGCAGTAATTGTAGAATACAAATACTTAATCACTATAATTATAACTGATAAACATTTAGGGTTTTGAAAAGCATTTTAAATAAAATGGCTCACAATAATGTGAGAAAAAGGAGAATGACTCACAATAATGTGAGAAAAAGAAGAATGACTCACAATGTAAACTTAGGTTTTTCTATAAGCTTCCTGGAAATACTTTCTGATAATTTTCTTGAGTTCCTATTAAAAATATACAGTGCATGCGTGTTAGTATAATAAGCCAATTCAACTTTATCAATACCTTACGAGACAGAACCCCAACTTAGTTTACAAAGCATAGCCTTTATCAGGCAGCGCTTTGGCATCAGTTGCTGGGTTCAAGATTGATCGGACATGGTATCGAATCAGTGATCACGGGTTAAAACACTTACAATGGGGCAAAGCTTTGTGATTTAGGGGTAAATTTTCGTTCAGAAATATTTGAGAGAGAAAGAGAATGAGCGGCTAGGAATTGTGGCTGAAACGTTCAATTTATAGGTGAAATCTGAGTCTTTCGCGCCCCGCGACCGGCCCAAGGCCATCCTTTCACGGCCCGCGAGGGCACCCTAGCTAGGGTTAGGTCTGACTAATCACGAGTGTAGGTCTGCCACGTGTACGACACGTGGCCTAAGAAGTGTCCGACAAGTTAAGGGTCCGTCGCGCCCCGCGAAGGGTTTAAGGAAGTTTGTCGCGGGCCATGACAGACATATAAACTTTAATTCTTTTATTTTTCAATTTAAATAACGATACGCAGGATCGGTTTTTTTATTACGGGGTGTTTTAGGGCATTTTTGAGGGTTGTTATATCCTCCTTACCTTATTTTAAATCTCGTCCTCGAGATTCATTGGAAATAGGTAAGAATACTTCCTTTTCATTTCAGATTCTAGCTCCCAAGTGTATTCTGGCCCTCTCTTTGAATCCCATTTTACTTTGACCAGAACTAATCTCTTATGTTTGAGATTCTTGATCTTTCTATCTTCAATCACTATTGGCTTCTCTACAAACTTAAGTTTTTCATTTACCTCTATATCTTGAGGAGGTATCACCAATGATTCATTTGCTAAGCATTTCTTGAGGTTACATACATGAAATACATCATGTATTCCTGCCATTTCTTCTGGTAACTGTAGCTGGTAAGCTACTAGTCCTATTCGTTTGATAATTTCAAAAAGTTTAACATACCTTGGGCTTAGCTTTCCTTTCTTTCCAAACCTGACAATTCCTTTCCATGGTGAGACTTTCAATAGTACCTTGTCTCCAACTTGAAATTCTAACGGTTTACATCTGTTATCTGCATAACTCTTTTAAAGGTCCCGTGCTGCTTTCAGTGTTTCCTTGACTTGAATAATTTTTTCAGTCGTTTCTTGTACAATCTCAGGTCCTGGCGGTTGCTTTTCTCCAATTTCTGCCCAACATACTGGTGTTCGGCATTTTCGTCCATAGAGTGCTTTAAATGGTACAACATTGATGCTTGTATGGTAACACTGTTCCTGTAAGAAAATTCTATTAAAGGTAAGTGGTCATCCCAATTTCCTCCAAAATCTATCACACATGCTCTAAGCATATCCTCCATCGTTTAGATTGTTCTTTCACTTTGACCATATATTTGAGGGTGATACCTGTACTTAGATTTAATCTGGTTCCCATGGATTTTTGGAAACTTATCCAAAAATGAGAAGTAAAACGACTATCTCTATCAGACACAATAGATAAAGGAATCCCATGTAATGAAACTATTTCATTCACATACAGCTTAACTAACTGTTCCATACTGAAAGTTTCTTTCATTGGTAAGAAATGGGCAGATTTAGTCAATTTGTCTACAATCACCCAAATTGTGTCATTACCTTTTCGTGTCTTGGGTAATTTGGTAACAAAATCCATTATTATTAATTCCCATTCCCAAATTGGCATTTCTAATTTGTGTAGAAATCCTGAAGGTTTCTGATGTTTAGGTTTAACCAGTGAGCAGGTTAAACATTTAGCAACATAATTTGCTATGTCCTTTTTCATTCCTATCCACCACAAGTTCTTTCTCAAATCTTGATACATCTTATCACTTCCAGGATGCATCGTATATTTGGATTTATGATCTTCTTCTAGAATTCAGCTTCGTAGGTTCCCTTGGATAGGTACCCAAATCCTTTTCTTATGGAATTTCCAAATTTCATCTGCTCATTTTTCTAATTCTTTAATCATTCCTTATAAACCTTCAGCATCATCCTTGATTGCTGTTTCCTGTATCTTTTTCACTTGTTCATTTAAATCTACCTGCAGGTTTAATATGAGAGCATGTATTCTTTTTGGATTCTCATGGTACTTTCGACTTAAAGCATCAGCTACTACGTTAGCTTTTCCTGCATGATACTAGATATCACAATCATAATCGCTAAGGATTTCCATTCAACGTCTTTGCCTCATGTTTAATTCCTTTTGTCCGAAAACATACCTTAAACTCTTATGATCTGTGAAAACAACGAACTTATTACCGTAAAGATAGTATCTCCAAATCTTAAGGGCAAAAATTATTGCTCCTAACTCTAGATCATGTGTTGTATAATTCTCTTCATGCTTCTTAAGTTTTTTGGAGTCATAAGCAATTACCTTTTGACGTTGCATCAACACACATCCAAATCCTAACTTAGATGCATCACAATAGACTATAAAGTCTTCAGTTCCCTCTGGCAAGGCAAGTATGGGTGCGTTAGTTAATCTTTGCTTCAAAATCTTGAATGTTTCCTCTTGTTTTGGTCCCCATTCAAACTTAACTGACTTGTAAGTTAATTTGGTTAATGGAATGGCTATTCTAGAAAAATCTTGAATGAAATGTCTATAATATCCTGCCAGTCCAAGAAAACTTCTTACTTCTGTTGGTGACTCAGGGACTTTCCATTTGGTGATCGCTTCAATCTTCGTAGGATCCATAAGAATTCCTTCGTGATTAACTAAGTGTCCAAGAAATTGCAATTCTTGCAACCAGAATTCACATTTTGAGAATTTAGCATATTCTAATGTTAGTTTTCTTCCTACAGTCTTCCTCCTTATGCCCTGATATCTTGCAGAAGCTGCAGTATATCGAGCACTTCCCTGAGTGTTTCCTTTTATAGAACTTACAGAAAGATGAAGAAGATGAACATGTTCCTTTCCCACGATAGGAATTACCAGAACGTAGTTCCTGAGTAATCCTTTGAGCTAGATTCTTTTTCTGGTTTTCTTCTTGTGTACGTATCAGTCTGTCAGTTAGAGTATTAGCAAGCTCCGCTGTTTCTTCAATTGTTTGTGGCCTAGCTGCTTTAACCATATCTCTGATTTCACTAATTAATCCCCAGATGTAACGGGAGATTAATACTGCTTCTAGTGAGGCTAGAGTTGGTACTATCCTAGCATACTCGAAAAATGTGGTAGTAAATTACCTACAATTTACCCCAATCATTCTATGATTTAGGAATTTATTAGCAATCCGCTCCTTTCATGAGGAGGACATAATTTCCTTTCAACTATTTTCTTAAAGTTATTTCATTCCATATTGTAAACCATGTCACTTCCTCTTGACTGGA
The DNA here is from genome assembly GCA_030545235.1 of Helianthus tuberosus. Classification (NCBI taxonomy): domain Eukaryota; kingdom Viridiplantae; phylum Streptophyta; class Magnoliopsida; order Asterales; family Asteraceae; genus Helianthus; species Helianthus tuberosus. The sequence goes on from CM060368.1 coordinate 148,610,209, forward strand.
GAATGGTATTCTGCCACTCTAAAGCTTCATCTTTGAAAAGATTAGAAGCATACATGATTTTATCCGCATCTGCACACTTACTTATTTTTAAGACTGCTTCAGTCTTTTCTATCCAGTGCAAAGCTGAAATGGGTCCTTCATTACCTGAGAATTCTATTGGTTTGCATGATAAGAATTCCTTATAAGAACAACCATATGAGATGGTTCTCTTTCTTTTTAGAATTGGAGCTTTAATAAGAAGTCCGTGATCTCCATTCACGCTGTGACTTGGTTCGTCATGAGTACGTGTACTACCTAGTATGAAATTATTATTTTCTGCCTTTTTATTAATAGTGTCAATAATAAATGGCATGACATCTATGATTCCTTGAGCTACTATGTGTTTTATAGCACTCTTATCCACTTGGTTCCCGTTATCATTATTATTCTTGACTTCTTGATTTACTTCGTTTGACATCTGAATGTGTTTTATAACACTCTTATCCACTTGGTTCCAGTTATCATTATTGCGACTTCTACTCTTTTCATATATATATATTATGCATCAAGTACAAACAATTGGAATATTAAAGGTTAGTAATTATACATCGATACCTATATATATATATATATATATATATATATATATATATATATATATATATATATATTTAGTGGATTTTTTTTCTCAAATTAAAATAAAAGTAAGTGTATATATATATAGTATATCGGCGGTGGTTCACTAATATTGCATTTCCCTCTCGTTGTACTTCCAGATGAGATTCTCTCCGATACGGCGGATCCTATTTCCTTCCTGAATCAAATCTTCACCATAGTGGTGAAGTTCTACTACATTTTCGTGGCTTATTGGTGGCATTTGGGCTGGTATGGGCTCGTTGTAAACTGGTTCGGGTTCTCCATATGGCATATAGGGATAGGGGTCATTCATCAGATCTTGAAATGCCCAGTCATTGGTCCACCATTGTTCTAGATGTGGTTTAGGTGCTGCTACATGGTTAAGGTCAAGGTCATTTTCTGCGGTTCTAAACATGTCAAGATTGGCTAGTCTCCTAATTAGTTCTTCCCATAAAGGTCTAGTTACTGGAATCTGGGTAGTTCCCTCGGCTATGGCTATTGTTGCTTGTTTGGATTTTCCTTATTCTTTTTCTCCTTTCCCTTTTCTCTTTACTAAACCATCCTCTTTTCTTAGGTGGGAATGCTTCCTCGGATTTAGCTCTAAAAACAAAGGATTCTTTGGAATCAACTACGTATCCTGAGGCTAACTCAGATGGTCCTTCATCTATTGGAGAGTGGGACATGTGACGATAAGCATCTGATGTATTATGATCACTCATACTGTGAGCTCAAAAATCGTCAAAATAACATAAAATCATAATATACATATTAAGATGTATTACACAGAGTAACACATAAGTTATTTAAATTTCCTAATACAATTGTTTAAAATTTAGGTATTTAAAAGAACACCTAAATGGCTTAAATAAGTGGCTCTGATACCACCTTCTGTCGCAGCCCCTGACCCCACCTGGGAGCGGGCGCCGCGAACCTGAACCAGTGGTATCGGTGTTTATTAAATTTGGCAGCGGAATTAAAACATCATGATCGTAGTTAGGAAATAAATTCAGAGTTTGCAAAACACCAAACTTTTTATAGTAAACAAATGGGCTAAAACCCATATTTCATTTATAACGTATTTATAGGGATAAACCCTAGTTGCTGAAAACATAAACTTCTTCTTTTATTTAGGTAACTTATAGCCACTTTATTTAAGCCCTCAGTGCTCCAAGGCTGACTTCTAATAGCTTTACATCAAGTTACCTGAAATGCATTTTAAAAATATTTTATCAGCAAGAAATACTGGCGAGTTCATTCCAGTTTATAAAATAAATCGTTATAACTTCACAGTATTAAGAGCGATTATAATGTTTATATCTACTAAAAAACTCATTCAGTATTTGTCATGTTGGCAGTTACAATGACTGTGGTCATATTACTATTGGCTAACTCTTTTGTCACACCCTGACTTTTGCGGAAGCGTGCACGTGTGACTTGATCAGTTCTCATTGCATTCGATTATAATAAACAACTATATGACTAAAATGATGTTCATCCATTCATAAGTTTTAGAAATATTACAAACATAAGTTGTTTAAGTTTCAACCAACATAACTTCAAGTTAAGTTACAAGCCATCAAAAGACAATAAGTTCCATGAATGGACTTTTTAACAAAAGACTAGTTTAACCAAGGCTTTGCTTCATATATCTTATCCAGGATAAGATATAGAAATCAAACCCTTCAAAAACGGATGACATCTAATCTTGAAATTCACTTCTTGAAAACAATTCCAACGCCGAAGATCCATCTAGTTTCCTGAAATACATGTAATTTGAAAACAATCAACAAAAGTTGAGTGAGTTCATGCGTTTTATGTGAGCTCCAATAAACTTGTAAACATTTGAGAGTTTCTTTTGATAACCGGTATGTAAAGCGTCTATGAACAGATCATTAATGTTTTGCAAGGATATTAATATGTGTGGTGGCGTAGGAAGCACTCAAATCTAGCGAATTTCCTCTAGTCCATTCGGCTGGAACAACAAAAGCACTAAATGCGGCCACACAAGGACCCATGAGTGGGGCTCGCTACACCCGATAGATCTACCACTTCTGTCCCTCGGTCTTAAACAAGATTAATGGCACTTAGGAGAGATACTAACCATCCACATGATCTAAAGGTTCATTCCCTAGCTAAACCATACCATTGAAACATGTATTTCTCCCCCGAGAGTTATAAATCCGAAAACATATATGAGAAAAGGGGGACATGAACTCACTGATTTGCGTCCGAAGTCTCGAGCTGTGACACCTGTATCACTTCAACCATCAAACAAATGACAAACCAATGAAATATTGTATTTCATACTTGGGATTTGTATAAATATGTGTATCGTTTGCACATATCAATTCCTGTTCGATTTCAAGCTTTAAATCGCTTTCTGGAAGGTTATACGCACACTGATGCGTAAATATAACTAGTTTAATGAAACAAACACTCCGGAATAGTGAAATAGGCTTAACATACCTTAAATAACCCTTACATAACTTAGAAATAAGTTTTGGAGGGTTTGGTGTGGCGAAATCAAGTTTATTCGCTTACAGGGACTAATTTCGACAAACTGCGAAAGTATGCCGATTTGTACTGTAGCAAAGATTCCGGAACTTGAGCATAAGTTAAATATGCCCAAAATATCCTTTACATAGCTTAGAAATAGGCTTTGAGGTGTTTGGTGTGCTAAAATAAACCTTATGCTCATTCAGGGACTAAAAGCGTCAAAAAGTGCATAAGTTTGCATTTTCGCGCATATCTTACGTTCTGAATACATCCGGACGTCCAAAAATTTATGTAAGCATTAAAATATTTTATTTTAGTGTTCGGCATGATAAAATTTCATTCGTCGCTTAATTTGGATCGTTTTTGCGTTCGTTACGACCTCCGTCGTAATTAACCGAACAACGCAATCGTACGACCAAACGAACCGACATCCGACATATTTTTGAGCATGTTTCATGTCCCCTATACTTAGACATCATTGTAGAGCCTTGAAAATGTCTTAACGGGCCTTAAACGCATCAAAAATGGCCTTAAAAGCATGCAGGGACCAAAACTGCAATTTCTGAAACTTATGTGCAAATCAGGGACCTCAGGCGGCACGTGTAAACCCCCATAGAATCTTACGCGGCCCGTGTGAGCATGTCAGAGTTGCAAAAATGTGTTTCCAGCCTGTTTCCAGCTGTTATACCTAATTATACCTCTTGCAAATGGTATTTTGGATACCATGGGCTCATTCTAGGGGTATCCATGGTTTCACAAAACAAGGGGCACACATGGAGGGCTAGGATTGAAGCTTGTTTATCGAGGAACGATCCTAACAGTTGTGATTTTTCTATAAATACCCACACCTCCATTCCTTGCAACCCACTTGATTTCCTGAGATTTCTTTAAGTTGGAGTGCTAACCACTTCATACCTGAGAATACTTGGGAAATCAAACTTGCAGGGACCCTTTGTAAGTATTCTTTCGTTCTTTTATTCGTTTTTCGCTTAAAAGTCAAACTGCGTTTGACTTTCTGCATTAACCAGTTTATGGTCAATGCGAAGTTCGTTTGAACTTCATAACGTGAGCGTAATCACGATGGTTATAGTCCCTAGTGACTATACCTACTGATTACCACGTTATCTAGTCTCAGTGACAAGTCGTAGTTTCAGCCAAAATGCGTATTTACGTGTATTTTGTAACCAAACTACTCTAGGATATCAAAACCGTTTGTTTTGATATCAAAACCTGTTTTCTAACTTAACTAAATATGTTCTAGCATGTTTAGCTCGTCACTTTTTAGATTAGTGCTTATGTAGAGTCGTAAGTCAAGCGGACTAAACACCCGCTTAGACTTACGAACTAGACCCGTTTTGTCGATCTTTAGGATCCGACCAAACATGTTTAGTGACCCTAGTTGTATAGGGAATAACCTTCCGGGGTTATACCTTATGGTCACTTCGTTTAAATAGTTGTATGATAGGTAGTTTATATGCCTTAGGAAAATGACCAAAACGCCCTTTTCATGCGTAATTGATATTTAAGCATATGTAACCCAAACTTTTGTCATTTAACTAATTATGCAACATAATTAAGTATGTTAGGGCATATAATACTTGTCGTAGGACTAGTTAGACGGTCCGAACGCGTTTTACGCGAACGACGCGTTAAAGTAGCGTATGCTACCTAAACGGGTCGTAATGGGTCGTAAGCACTTAGGTTAGGTTTCCTCTTAGTATGTAGGCCCTGTTAAACCATATCATATGAGATTCCACACTCATTTGGTTCATGAGACCTCATCCTATCTGATCTTCCGTTTTAGGTCCGGTTTATTTATGTAGTTATCAATATTAGGTGCCGTTTGATTCCGTGCTCCCTCTAGCTTGCTTGGTAGTTGGTCGAGACTCCTAAGCACTCTCAAGTGAGTACATAGTCCCCTCTTTTACTGTTTTCAACTGTTTTGGGGGTGAAACATGTGTACCTATTTGTTATGTTCTTGTTTTCAAAAGTATAATTGATTATACGTGTTAATACTTATCTTTTTACAAACTAAATGATTATTTATGGTTTAAACTCTAATTTTTCTTAAAGATTATAAAATTAATGTTTGGAATAGTACTTATTTTTGTTCAACAGACCGGTTGGTAGTATGATATAGCGCTATAGGATTTGACACCCCATTCCTGTTGTCATGGAATGTCTGAAACCAATTTATTTTTCAACATCCAAATAGGGATTGCCTTTGTGGTATTCCTATAGTCTCAAAGGTGTATTTTGATGCACTAGGTCTGAATGAATTCTTAAATCACATATTTTTTGTATATTTAGTTATACTCCCAAAAGTATAGTTTGATATGCTCTCATATGTGATATTGTACAAAACCAACATATATTTTGTTAATCATTAAAACATAGTTTGATATGTTATTTATAAAACCAAAAACATATTTTAATATGTTATTTTCAAAACCAAAGCATAGTTAATATGTTATTTTCAAAACCAAAGCATAGTTAATATGTTATTTTCAAAACCAAAGCATAGTTTAATATGTTATTTATAAATCCAAAGTATACTTTTGATATACTACTGAAAATTATTATTTTTAACAACTAAAGTATATTTAATATACTATTTGTTTTACAATTGGGTTTTGGTTAGTGTTTAGATAACAGGACGAGTGTAATAGGATGAAAACATGGTAGATACGCCGCTGGTACTTCTTATATATAAGTGTTTTCATCACATTACATACCGTGGCGTTATTTAGTACACTTGGGTTAACGATTTTGGAACTGAAATATATTTTAATATATTACTTATTCGACTTTCTTAAAACTAAAGTATATTTTTATATATACTATAAATCTTCTTATCAAAACATTGTTCTTCAAACAATATATATATATATATAAATTCATTTTTTCCTAATTATTTATTTATACATCTTTCTTTATTATCAACTGTTTTCTTATTGATTTTTATATGATTTAGAAAACAAAAACATTTTACAAGGATCATGACTACTTTTGTTAAAACCTTTTCTTTAAACTCATAAGTCATGAATCCTAAATCAATAAAACCTATGTATCTCACAGGCATTTTTATGCTGACGTACCTATTTTTACACATGTTTCAGGTGCTGCTTTGTGATGATTGTTGATATATGCTACACTTAGGATGGACTCGTGCCTTAGCGACTTTAAAACTTGAAAGATAATAGTTGTACTTATTTGATTGTATTAAAACAATGAGTTCATTTATTCAATAAAAAGAAATTATTTATTCCATGGTTGTGAAACAATGATTCTGTTACTACACTCCCCGACGTTTCCGCCACGTTTTGTTGTTTTACGTGGTCGGGGTGTCACAGAAAAGTTGGTATCAGAGCCAATGGTTATAGGGAATTAGGTTATTAGTAATGCTTTGACCTAGACTATAACTTTCCTAGGACCCCAACACAAGTTATCTTGTGTTTAATTTTAAAACAATACCGTCGCCTATCTTTATGTGACAACCACAATAAGAACACAAATTTCAAATCCGCCTTGAAAACTAATCATCTGTTCTAGGATGATTGATTACTAGGTTTTGAACCCCCTAAGTTTTCAAAACCCCGTCAAAGTTTGGTCAAAATATTGTGAACACGTGCAAACTGGAAGGGTGGGTGCCTGTACCCTGAGTTTTCTGTCTATGGCTAGAGTGTTCGTACAAATCCGCAATATCGGACCAGTCACTCTTACCTGGGAACTCTTGGATTGAGTGTCCACTTATAGGCGAGCATGTCTTCGCGATACATTATTCTTGACCTATTTACTTTGATTAATCACTGTGTGTCGTTTGTTACTTCGTGGTAACAAGCAAATGACCACCATCTTTGCTTTCATCTCATTCTTTTCATCTAATCATTTCACTCGTTTTCCTTCATGTATCCTCTTTTAGAATGCCTACTCGACACGAAAATCCGCTCTCAAATGCCGAAATGGAAAATATTATGGCATAACATATGGCTGCTGTACTCCCAGATATTATTGCTCAAGTGAACCAAGCCAACAACAACCAGAATGCCCCCTGTAATTTTAAAGGTTTCAATTCGGCTAACCCCCTCAAGTTTAGTGGTTCTGAAGGAGCAACTGGGCTCCTACAGTGGTTCGAGAGCATTGAAAGTACGTTTCGTCATGTTCAGTGTCCCGAAAATCAGAAAGTCGAGTTTGCTTCCAGTGTGTTTCAGAAGAGGGCTCTTACATGGTGGAACGGAGTTATGAAGGACCGGGGTGCTGAGGTCGCATTAGCACAGACTTGGGCTGAGCTTAGGGCTCTTATGATGAGGGAGTTCTGTCCTCGTCATGAATTGAGAGCTTTAGAAAGGGAGTTTGACGACCTAAAGCAAGACAGTGGAGAACATCGAGCCTATACTGACCGTTATGAGGAATTGAGCCTGTTATGCCCTGCTATGGTTACGCCTTTGGATAAGGCGATTGAGAAATACATTGATGGTCTTCCTGACCTAGTTCAGGATATCGTTACTGGCAGCAACCCTACTACTGTCAGACAAGCCATTGAATTGTCTGCCACCTTGACTGAGTCCCACATCAGAAAGGGTAAGCTGTTTCGAAAGGGCGACCCAAGACCATCTGACAAGATTGCTCAAGTTGAACCGAAGGAAAAGCAGGTTGAAGGATCCAAGAAGAAGAAGAAGCGTAAAGCCTCTCGAAACTGCGCCATAACTGCTCAAGACAAACAGGTTGCACCAAATAAGCCGGCACAACCTCGCAAAAGGCAAAACTATGTTGGTACCGCACCTTTGTGCAACAAGTGTAACCGTCATCATCTGGAGCAGAAGCAGTGTCACAAATGTACCCACTGTGGGCGGTTGGGACATTTGATCAATGTTTGCCGTTATGCAAATCAAGCTGCTGCAAACCCTGCTGCTGTTCTAGCACGGTTCCCACCGGAGTCATGTTATAACTGTGGTGACCTTACTCACTACAGAAACAATTGCCCAAGACTTGTTAACATACCTCCAGCGCGTGGACGAGTGTTTAACATCAATGAGGCAAACGCAAACAATGATGCAGCAGTGAACAATTAGTCTTTTTTTATTTTCTCTGGTTGTTATCTTTTGACATTTCAAGACAATTCGGTTGTTACATAAATAAAGATTCGTTGTTTTTATTTTTGCAAAACTGATGCGATTGTATGAATGTTTGATGCAACCTTATGATGACAACACCAAGACAAACTACTCGTGTGGTTCTGTCATTTTTATGATCACTAGTGATCTCCCCAAGAACCTTAAACGCTCGTTTCTTCTAAGAAGCAAAGCCAAACTCCTATTGAAGATCTTTCTATCTCCATAGATAGATTCTTGAAAATGATTAAAGTGCCAAATGAAATCCACGGATTGGATTCCTGGTGTGCTTTAAATATCCGTGCCCAAAGATAACAAATTAAAGATCAAGTTAACAAATTATGTGATTACGTGCTTATGTGTTTTCTTATATCTTTTGTGTTCTTATGTGATCCATCCAAATCCTCGTAGAATCTTCCATATCTTCGTATAAGGGATTCATGGTAGGATATCCAAAGGTACTATCTTAAATCCTTAATGGACTTTTACGTTGTAGTTAAGTCCCTTGGGTTATGAAGTACTATTCTATAATTGGAGCCCTTGAGTGGTCTAGTTAAACAAATTGATTTGAAAATCTGGTTAGGAATATCATGTGATGATATAATTGAAAAGATCCCTTAAGTGGTCTATTTAAGGAGATCGTACGACGGTCTAGTTAAGAAGATCATGTGTTGATCTAGTTAAAAAGATCGTTCGTTGATCTAGTTAAAAAGATCCTTTGGTGGTCTAGTCAACTCGCTTCATGTTTATTCAATTGATTTTCCCCCTACGCATTATGAAATGAACTGTGCAGACTGTGCAAGGAATTACGTAATTATGGATGCATACATAATTATGGAATTCAGTGCACAGAAACCACAGCAAGTTTTGTCATGTGTTAAGACCTATAGTGACAAGAATAATGATACGGGAGAAGTCCTGGACCTTGACCGATGTCATTTTATCTTACACTCCCCAATTCTGATTTTTAGCACAAACAAGTTTCCTATGATAAGTTTTCATAAGAAACGTTCTCCTGTCTGTAGTTCGAAACTCCATGTTTTGTTACTACAAGGACTTCAATTTGATAGTTGACAATTTCACTAAGAATCCTAACATGGCCCAGAATTCTACTTAGGGTTCGAGGGATTCGTTCGAAAGCGAAAACATCACAGTTGTCTTCACAAGTTTCCTCTAAAATTAAATTTCGGGACGAAATTTCCTAAAGTAGGGGAGACTGTGACACCTGTGTCACTTCAACCATCAAACAAATTACAAACCAATGAAATATTGTATTTCATACTTGGGATTTGTATAAATATGTGTATCGTTTGCACATATCAATTCCTGTTCGATTTCAAGCTTTAAATCGCTTTCTGGAAGGTTACACGCGCACTGATGCGTAAATATAACCAGTTTAATGCAACAAACACTCCGAAATAGTGAAATAGGCTTAACATACCTTAAATAACCCTTACATAACTTAGAAATAGGTTTTGGAGGGTTTGGTGTGGCGAAATCAAGTTTATTCGCTTACAGGGACTAATTTCGACAAACTGCGAAAGTATGCCGATTTGTACTGTAGCGAACATTCCGAAACTTGAGCATAAGTTAAATATGCCCTAAATATCCTTTACATAGCTTAGAAATAGGCTTTGAGGTGTTTGGTGTGCTAAAATAAACCTTATGCTCATTCAGGGACTAAAAGCGTCAAAAAGTGCATAAGTTTGCATTTTCGCGCATATCTTACGTTCTGAATACATCCGGACGTCCAAGAATTTATGTAAGCATTAAAATATTTTATTTTAGTGTTTGGCATGATAAAATTTCATTCGTCGCTTAATTTGGATCGTTTTTGCGTTCGTTACGACTTCCGTCGTAATTAACCGAACAACGCAATCGTACGACCAAACGAACCGACATCCGACATATTTTTGAGCATGTTTCATGTCCCCTATACTTAGGCATCATTGTAGAGCCTTGAAAATGGCTTAACGGGCCTTAAACGCATCAAAAATGGCCTTAAAAGCATGCAGGGACCAAAACTGCAATTTCTGAAACTTATGTGCAAATCAGGGACCTCAGGCGGCCCGTGTAAGCCCCCATAGAATCTTACGCGGCCCGTGTGAGCATGTCAGAGTTTCAAAAATGTGTTTCCAGCTGTTATTCCTAATTATACCTCTTGCAAATGGTATTTTGGATACCATGGGCTCATTCTAGGGGTATCCATGGTTTCACAAAACAAGGGGCACACATGGAGGGCTAGGATTGAAGCTCGTTTATCGAGGAACGATCCTAACAGTTGTGATTTTCCTATAAATACCCACACCTCCATTCCTTGCAACCCACTTGATTTCCTGAGATTTCTCTAAGTTGGAGTGCTAACCACTTCATACCTGAGAATACTTGGGAAATCAAACTTGCGGGGACCCTTTGTAAGTATTCTTTCGTTCTTTTATTCGTTTTTCGCTTAAAAGTCAAACTGCGTTTGACTTTCTGCATTAACCAGTTTATGGTCAATGCGAAGTTCGTTTGAACTTCATAACGTGAGCGTAATCACGATGGTTATAGTCCCTAGTGACTATACCTACTGAGTACCATGTTATCTAGTCTCCGTGACGAGTCGTAGTTTCGGCCAAAATGCGTATTTACGGGTATTTTGTAACCTAACTAATCTAGGATATCAAAACCGTTTGTTTTGATATCAAAACCTGTTTTCTAACTTAACTAAACATGTTCTAGCATGTTTAGCTCGTCACTTTTTAGATTAGTGCTTATGTAGAGTCGTAAGTCAAGCGGACTAAACACCCGCTTAGACTTACGAACTAGATCCGTTTTGTCGATCTTTAGGATCCGACCAAACATGTTTAGTGACCCTAGTTGTATAGGGAATAACCTTCATAGGTTATACCTTATGGTCACTTCATTTAAATAGTTGTATGATAGGTAGTTTATATGCCTTAGGAAAATGACCAAAACGCCTTTTTCATGCATAATTGATATTTAAGCATATGTAACCCAAACTTTTGTCATTTAACTAATTATGCAACATAATTAAGTATGTTAGGGCATATAATACTTGTCGTAGGACTAGTTAGACGGTCCGAACGCGTTTTACGCGAACGACGCGTTAAAGTAGCGTATGCTACCTAAACGGGTCGTAATGGGTCGTAAGCACTTAGGTTAGGTTTCCTCTTAGTATGTAGGCCTTGTTAAACCATATCATATGAGATCCCACACTCATTTGGTTCACGATACCTCATCCTATCTGATCTTCCATTTTAGGTCCGGTTTATTTATGTAGTTATCAATATTAGGTGCCGTTTGATTCCGTGCTCCCTCTAGCTTGCTTGGTAGTTGTTCGAGACTCCTAAGCACTCTCAAGTGAGTACATAGTCCCCTCTTTTACTGTTTTCAACTGTTTTGGGGTGAAACATGTGTACCTATTTGTTATGTTCTTGTTTTCAAAAGTATAATTGATTATACGTGTTAATACTTATCTTTTTACAAACTAAATGATTATTTATGGTTTAAACTCTAATTTTTCTTAAAGATTATAAAATTAATGTTTGGAATAGTACTTATTTTTGTTCACCAGACCGGTTGGTAGTATGATATAGCGCTATAGAATTTGACACCCCATTCCTGTTGTCATGGAATGTCTGAAACCAATTTATTTTTCAACATCCAAATAGGGATTGCCTTTGTGGTATTCCTATAGTCTCAAAGGTGTATTTTGATGCACTAGGTCTGAATGAATTCTTAAATCACATATTTTTTGTATATTTAGTTATACTCCCAAAAGTATAGTTTGATATGCTCTCATATGTGATATTGTACAAAACCAACATATATTTTGTTAATCATTAAAACATAGTTTGATATGTTATTTATAAAACCAAAAACATATTTTAATATGTTATTTTCAAAACCAAAGCATAGTTAATATGTTATTTTCAAAACCAAAGCATAGTTAATATGTTATTTTCAAAACCAAAGCATAGTTTAATATGTTATTTATAAATCCAAAGTATACTTTTGATATACTACTGAAAATTATTATTTTTAACAACTAAAGTATATTTAATATACTATTTGTTTTACAATTGGGTTTTGGTTAGTGTTTAGATAACAGGACGAGTGTAATAGGATGAAAACATGGTAGATACGCCGCTGGTACTTCTTATATATAAGTGTTTTCATCACATTACATACCGTGGCGTTATTTAGTACACTTGGGTTAACGATTTTGGAACTGAAATATATTTTAATATATTACTTATTCGACTTTCTTAAAACTAAAGTATATTTTTATATATACTATAAATCTTCTTATCAAAACATTGTTCTTCAAACAATATATATATATATATATAAATTCATTTTTTCCTAATTATTTATTTATACATCTTTCTTTATTATCAACTGTTTTCTTATTGATTTTTATATGATTTACAAAACAAAAACATTTTACAAGGATCATGACTACTTTTGTTAAAACCTTTTCTTTAAACTCATAAGCCATGAATCCTAAATCAATAAAACCTATGTATCTCACAGGCATTTTTATGCTGACGTACCTATTTTTACACATGTTTCAGGTGCTGCTTTGTGATGATTGTTGATATATGCTACACTTAGGATGGACTCGTGCCTTAGCGACTTTAAAACTTGAAAGATAATAGTTGTACTTATTTGATTGTATTAAAACAATGAGTTCATTTATTCAATAAAACGAAATTATTTATTCCATGGTTGTGAAACAATGATTCTGTTACAACACTCCCCGACGTCTCCGCCACGTTTTATTGTTTTAGGTGGTCGGGGTGTGACACGTGCACTCAAAGTCTTTATCCACGGGTTGTATCACTATCTACACACGTGCTATGTTTTATTAGACACTTAGGTTTTGTAACGACTCTTAGCCTTAGTTATTTATTAAGACTTAATTTGGAAATTTTGGTATACTTTAAGTTATACCTGTCACACCCCCAAAATCCACCTGCGGAGTACTACCGCTTGGAGGCGTGACTGACCAGGATCCAGCCACCAATCATATTGAACGTGCGAGTTAAAAGATATAAAAGTTCAACCAATACAATTGGTGTATCTACAAAACATAGTTAAGTTGCAAGCGGAAGCATAAGTCTTAAATCAAAACATAAGTTTAATTGTTTCAAAGTTTAACATGGCACACAGTAGTCCATGTCCCACAACGATCCTCCTCCATGCAAGCTCCAGCTAAGAACCTAAGGACCTGCAAAGCATGTAGTAACGAGTCAACAACAAGTTGAGTGAGTTCACGGTTGGGTGTTCGTTTTAAGTTGTTTCGAAAACAGTTTCCTTTAGCTGGCATCCTGCCGTGGGGGGTTACCCCATAGTTAAAAACGTGACTTGTTTATTCCCGGTTACTCTGGCTATCCAGCCGTGGGGGCTACCCCGTGTTAGTTATCTGGCATTTCGGCCGTGGGGGCTACCCCATGTATACACTAGACTCGTTACCATATCGACTGCTGACTGTAGTCATGTTTATGTGCCCTGAAACTGTCAATGTCTATCATCATTGACGTGCCCCAGATCCATTAGTTCACGCCCGTCCTCTGCGGCACGGTGTGAGGTTTGTCAGACCTAAATAGCGCTATCTAACTAATGACCCGCTCGCCATTGGCCCGGCGATTAAGTCGATATAAAAATGAGGGACTTCGTGATAGAGTTTTGGTCTAGTACGAGTTATCTGTCCGTGAGGACGAGGAATTACATTCCTGAACCTTTGCTGTCCTACCCAAGGAGGACGAGGAATCCACATTCCTTAACCCCAATTCCCGACCCCTGGGAATCCCATGCTTTGTAGAGGGTGTGAACTCACCTTGGTTTGCTCGGTAGATACACAGAAAAGTCAATCAAGCAATATTGTGGCTACTCACGTCCTATCAAAGTTGTATCATACCAATCAGGTTCGTATTCAAGCAGTACACGTATGTTTCTAGCATAATGCATTCAAGTATCGTTCATGGCATACACGTTTAATCATGGCAGTTCGACAATATTCACATTCAATCATCAACGTATAAGATCTGTGCATCAGGCCCAAGAGTCTGGCCCAATTACTTAAGCCCTTAATTATGCAAGTCCAATCAGCGTGTACCTGCGTATAGTTTCGAGTCGCAACCAGGCGTTCTCGACTCGCAACCTGAGTCGCAATCATGGTCTCGGTTCATGCTGTTTTGGTCTCGAGTCGCAACCGGACTCGTAACTATGGTTTCGAGTCATAAGGTTTGTGTGCTGATCACGTGTGGTTTCGAGTCGCAACCAGGTGTTTGCGACTCGCAACCGATGTCGCAACCGGGGGATTTCGACTCATCATGCGGTGGTCTCGAGTCGCAACTGGAGGTTTCGGTTGGACAACTGCTGACTCGGCACAGTGTACTTATCCAATAAGGCTTTGATATCATGCAACAATTGTACTACCCAACCAAAATCCTTAAACCTGTTTCTTGTCTAGCAATTTACTAAAAATGGATCAAACATATCAGATTTCAAAAATTCAAGCATGTTCATATCATATTCATCATGTTCTTCAAACATTCAAGTAGTTCATATTGCTTATTCAAACTTGTTCATCTTATTTCCGGGTTTTTATCATTAATCACAACATAATCATGAACAACAAATCAATAATACTTGAACATAGTCAACTAACGGTTTCAAATCATCACATAGCATCTAAAGAATCAACTCTATACTAATCCGATTAGCATGGTACTACACATATGCAAGCCGGTTTTATGAACATCCACATTTAATGATTTGAATCACATTTCGATACAAGATATCATGAGCTCTTTAGCAATATATCCGAAATTAAAATATGTTAGCCGATTATCAACCTCACACACATCCGATTCACAAAACATCATCAAGCATACAACCACCCTAGTTAAATCATATTATTCACACTATCATTTAACACCAACAAACATCATAAAATCACTAACCGGTTGATGAGTTTCAAAGGTGAGTATGAAGCTTCTAAACGGGTGCGTGTGGGAGTCGATCCGAGAGCTCCTAGTGGTCACCGGTTTGAATCCGAGAAGAAGGAGAAGAAGTATGATGTTTGGTGTCTAGGGTTTTAGTGAGAGGGAGTAGGAGAGTGTGTGTGTTAACCAAAGAAAATGGCAACATGGACAATCACCAAGGTTATATACTTGTTTCACCTTGTGCACCCTAATGGGCTTTTCGGGTAGACTAAGGGGTGTGTGGCCCAATCCGGCCCACTGTACATGGTCTCGAGTCGGGTTCATGGTTTTCGGCTCATTTATGCATAAATATACACTATACACAACACATAATAATCACATAGTCGCATAGAGGTTCGCTTATCATTAATCACACAAGACAACTAGTCACACGTTCATGTTACAAGAAAGGTTCTGAATTTCGAGTTGTCACAATACCCTTGGTGTATGTTGTATATGTAATTATATAATTCCAAATTTAATATATATTAGTTAAAATAATGATATTTTAACTTAATTTGTTTTCATACAATTATTCAGGGGTATTGTTTAAATAATATATTTTTAACTTGTTTTGTCATACGGTTCTCATGTACATATTTTCAAGTATAGGTATACTTGTATGTTATTTTGAATTTTCATATTTATGCATAATACTTGTATATGGGTATTTTACCAAGTGTTGGTAGAGTATGTCGGTATGTATGTATACGTATAGGAATACGTATTTTCTTATATTTATTAAGTATTCCATACTTAATTTATGTATAATTTTTTGGAATATTGTTTTTGCACCATTTAAAAATCACCAACTTTATATTCTTAAAATATATTTTTATGACCAAAGTTAGAATAATATACATATCTTTAGTTTTCACCAAAATAATATATTTTTGAGTTGTTTATGAAAAAATATATATATTTCTTATACTCCAAAATAATATATTTTCAAGTTGACAAAATATGATATGTTTTCATAATAATTATAAATATACATCCTTTGTCATTTGTTCGGTTTTGAGAATACCGTTTACCAAATTTGTCAAGATACGATTTAAATTTCCGGAATATTTATATATATAGTCCAAGGTGTCCATCATCCGAATCGTCCAACATTTGTGTGCAAGTTATATATTTATTTTATTGTGATTTTTGTAATTCTTCAAATTACAATTTTTGGTATTTTGGTGCGGTATATTATTTTTCAAGTTCCTAATTTTCAGTATAACTAATACAAATAATATAGACATGGCACATAATTTTTGTGACTTCTACATATATATTTTTCTAAATATATACTTAGCCATTTTTATTCTTTAAAATCAACCTCCAATACTTGTAATTTGTATAACAAAAATTTATGGCAATTTTATACTTAAAACCATGATCCAAAATTACTTGTAAACACTTGTTTAAACATATTTTTCTAAGTGTTAAATTTTTACAAAAATTTTGTCATAGTTTCCTTTGAAAATGGAGGTTTCCATGCTTAAAGCATATCATTTTCTTTTTCAAAAATTCATCAACAATCATCAACAAAAATACTACACTTTCCTTATGCCATAAATACACATTTCTACATGAAGGTATGAACTTGAAGTTTTATAAAATCTTGTAGTATTTTAACATGCTGTTTAACATGATTTATTAACACCAAAAACGTGATTTTTATTTCATAAGAATCATCTTTACAAAATTTCCATCTTCACAACTTGTAACGCATTTTTACAAAAATTCATTTGCTTGAATTTTTCATGTCTTCTATACATCAATGGTTCCATTTTTACACTTAAATGTTGATGCATTTTTAGTGTCTGTAACTAGTCTTGTACTTAATGATGTATTTTGTACGGTCTTTTATGTTTATCAAGTATGTATTTGATGTCGACCAAGTCGGATATCCTCCTATCCACTTGTGTCTGACTTGTTTGTCTCCGTTTAATATGTAATGCTATTCGAACAATGCATGTTGCATACAAAGGGTAGAATGGTCATTATAAGTTGTTTATATGTTGCTGTTGTTGCTGTCTGTTTGAAGAAACAACCACAACAGTTGCAGACTTCGACGAAACAGGTCTGTTTCGTCGAACACATCATGACGAAACAGACCAATGTCCATTATGTCTGTTTCGCCGACATTCATGACGAATCACACTTGATTCGTCGTGTATTGGGCTGCTTCAAGCCCAATGTTTGGCCCATATTCTGTTTCGCAGAGACACTTTGTGTTTCGTCGACTGTTGGGCCCAGAGACTATATAAACACATCTGCTTTCACAGTTGAAAGGAGATGAGAGCTTACACATAAAGAAACTCTGTCAAAATTCTGTTAAAACTGTGTTTGTATCAGTTTGTAATCGGTTCTCATCCCGTTTAATCAATCGAGTGTGTATCATTGATTATACCGTGTCGTTATTGTTTTACATGTTTGATTTGGCATAGTTACGTGGATTCCGCACACGTAACCGTGTTTGCTATAAACAAGTGATTTGGTTCGTTATCGATCCTCAGATTACGGGACCTACAATTGGTATCAGAGCGTTTGGCTCTAATCCTTGTTTAAAATCAAACATTGTTCGGTTTTTATCAAGTTTTTGTGTGTGTTTTTCTGAAAATTTGTTCTTGAAAAGTTATATTTCTGGAAAAATATTCATAAAATCTGTTGTTTGATTGTTATTTGCTAAGAGTTTTATCAAAAACCTTGTTAGTTTGTTTGTTCATGCTTTAAACCGGGTTTTTAGTGAAAGTCTTGTGCATTTTCGTGTTTCGGAAAATCATCGGTGACCAGAAAATTTCTTTGTTCTTGAGTGTGTTTTTCATATCTTCAAAGAGTTCTTATAATACTTGTGGATTTGATCTTTGAATTGTTGAAATCAAAGAGTTTTTACAATATAAAACATTAACTTGACTTTAGTGTAACAATTGTGATCATTAGTTTTTTGAAAAAGCATGTTGTGTTGAAAAACAGGTCCATCAACTTACCTTGTGTCAGTAAGATATTTTAAATATCTTAACCAGCTGTCTGGGACTCAGATTTGACGAAACAAGCAGTCGACGAATCACTAGTGTTTCGTCAAAAATATCTTCGACGAAACAAGTTCTGTTTCGCCATAATATCTTAGACGAAACAAGTCTGTTTCGTCATTTTTCATTTCGACGAAACAAGTCTGTTTCGTCATTTTTCATTTCAACGAAACAAATCTGTTTCGTGGAATCTGTTTCGTCGAATTCACTTCTGTTTTACACAGAGGACTTGTAAAATCATTATAACCTTGTGTTTTCAAGTGTGTGTGCAGGTACCATCATACATATACCAAATATGAGTAATAAAGGTCCGTGGGATTGGAGTTCGGAATCACAACCAGCTAAAAATCAGCCTTCGCTTGCCGATTTAATGAACCAATTGCCTCAAAAACAACAAGCAGTAAATGCAAATCAATGGGCAATGGTTTCTAATCAAAATCAAAACATTCAAAATCTATTGCTCAGTGAAAGTGAGACGGGAAGCAACAATCGCCCGCCAAAGCTAAATCATATGAACGACTACCCATCATGGAAGGGTCGTTTTCATACATACATTCAAGGACAAAACGTTGAACTTTGGACGTGTTTCACTACTGAATGTAGCCCGGAACTGGAAGCTGCAGCATCAACTGCCGCTGGTATTTCTAATATGATTGAAGAAGACAAGAAAGCCTATGAATTAGAGAAGAAGGCGTATGCTTTTCTAACACAAGCTCTTCATAAAGACCTCTATCATCAATTTTCTTATAGTAAGAGCACAAAAGCTTTATGGGATGCATTGGAAACAAGAGGAGAAGGAAATGCAGCTTCTAGAAAAATACGCCATGATCTTTTGAAGAAAGAATTTGAATCATTTCAATCTTTGGAAAATGAAACTCTAAATGATATTACTTCTCGTTTCTATCATTTGATCAGTGAAATGAGTTCTTATAAGGTTGCTACATCTCATGTGGAAATGATTGCACGTTTAGCTGATGCTTTACCTCCTGTGTGGAGTCCATTCATTGAACTTCTAAAACATACGGGTGCTCTGGATGGGGAAACTGTCACTATCTATGGATTCGTTCAGAAGTTGGAGCACAAGAGTGAAGAGGAAAATCGGAAAGCTAAAAGGATTGGAGCTCCTCAAAATACAGAAATGTATTTGCCTGGTTTTGCTCCTTCAGCTAGTTCTAGTTCTGTTCAGCAACCTAAGCTTCAAACGGCGTTTGTTTCCAACACAAACTCATCAACTCAACCAGAGTTTGATTTAGGTGCTTACCTTTCACAATCGCTATCAAAATCTAAATCTCAACCTCAACCTCAAGTTACTACTACTCAACCAGAGTTTGATTTAGGTGCTTATCTTTCACAATCGTTATCCAAATCTAAAGCACAAACGCCGCCACCACAACAAGTACATTATACCAACAATCCTCCACCCCAAGACACCAATACTATCAAAGTTGATACTTCGAACCTCTCAAAAGTTAGCATTGAAGTTGCAAAGGAGCATTCGGAACTCATTAATACGATGGTCAGTGCTTACTGCGGTTTGGTTGCAGGTCAGATTGGGAACATCAGTATGACCAACGAAGATTATCAACAAATCGACCGTGATGAAATGGAGTTGGTGGATATAAAGTGGGCGTTTGCGAGTGCAGTTAGAAGGGCAAAGGACTTCATGGCTCGAACGGGAAGAAGTTCCTTGGAAAGTAAGCAGGATACGAAGTACGGGTTTGATAAAGAAACTGTTTCATGCTTCAATTATGGCGAGAAGGGTCACTTTAAACGTGAATGCACTCGACCACCCAAGCAAGGCAATCAGAACCCTTTCAGAAACCAGACAGGTACTTCAAATGCCAATCAAGGCAATCAAGACAATCGTGGAAGAGGGATAGTAGCTGTGAACAACACCACCAACCAGAACCAGTCTGGGCCATCAAACAACACTCGTGCATTGGTTGTTCAAACAGATGAAGGGTGTAATTGGTCTTTACAATTGGGGGAAGGTGATAATGAAGGAGGAGGAACCGCGTGCTACGCAAATATCATCAATCACATCAAGCACGTTCGTAGGGAAGAATTTTCTGAAAGTGACGACAGTTCGGGTTATACCGGGAGTTCTGATGAAGAAAGTTCTATTTCGGGTGATGTGAAAGAAGAAGCGAGTTCTATTGATGACTTGTTGAATGAAGCAGAGGAATTGAAGTCTCAGAAATCTGGTCTTATCAAGAAGGCTGGGATAGCATCTAAGGAAATGGAGAAGTTCTTCTCTGAAGACGGATCTTTTTCTTTTCAAACTGCCTTTATGGCAAATGTTTCAGCCTCTTCTAGCCAGGTAACACCTGAAACTCTTATCATATGTAGAGACTGTGATTATATGAGACTTGAATGTGAAAGAATGAAACTTGAAAGTGACAAAATTCATGGTCACAATCAAAGTTTAGTTGTTGAAATGGCTAAGTGCAAAGAGGCAAATATGGCTTTAACAAGAAACGAGAAAGACTTTAAATCTTTAATTGAAAATTTAAAGAAAAGTGTTTCCGAAACTACTAAAGTTGTTTATCACAAACAAGTTAGTATTAACAAGTTCATAAATCTCGTTGAGGAAACCAAAAAGGATTTAGCCATTGCAAAATGCGAGCACGATGCGATCAAGCAAAAATTGGAGAGTTATTCTAACTCCCGATTTGTGCTCGATCACATAATTGATGTTCAACAACTGAAGAAAAACAAGAGTGGTGTTGGGTATAAGAAATGTCCGCCCCCTTTGAGACACAACTATGCTCGACCACCTGATGAAGAGGATATGCCTCGTTTTGAACCCAGTGTGCCTCTTAATTATGAGGAATTTACTACTGGATTAGGGTTCAAACCGAACAATTCCTCGGGAACCTCATCTGTTGAAACAGAAACTTCAACATCAGTGAGCCAAAGTCCTCCAATTGTTGAGGATTATGATTCATCTGATGATGAAACAGATGCAAATGACCAGGATGAATCACTTGATAAGAAAAAGGGAATAGAAATTCCAATTGAGAATCATATTCTTTGTGATCCTCCTATTCCTTTTGTGCAACAAGTTGCCAAAAATGTGATTAATCCTGTCATAAATGACAAGAAACCTGTGTCTACTTTTAAGAGTAACAAGATGTTGTATACTTTGGTTGGTGATTCTAAAATCTACTCAGATAATGATTTTCCAATTAAACATGTCAATCCATCATTGATTGATAACGTTTTTGAAAATAACACAAGTAAGTTTTTGGGAAAGACGATCCCGGGAGTTATTGTGACTCAATGTGATCCAATTCCTAAAGCTGAAATCAAAAAGAAATTTGGAAATCAAAACTTCCCAACAAAGCAACAACCTTTTGCTTCTAAGGGTAAACAACCAGTTCAGCGAGCTCAAAGACCAAATGTTTCTAAATCAAAGTTTGAAACAAATGGAGCTCGTAATCAAAAGAAAACTAATGATGTCAGATTTGTGGCATCTGAGGGTACTGATAAAATTGAGAGTTTTGCTAACAAATCAAACACTGATTTTGTACAAAAAGTCAAGATTTTAAAACGTAACAGTCAAAATAATTACACTCAACATTCAAACGGGTGTGATGAAAAGGCAAGTACCTCAGGTCCTACAGGTTTGACATATGAGTGTCGATCTGGTTCTCCTAAGTTTGTTGAGAGGAGAACGTGTTTTAAATGTGGAGAGTTTGGGCACATCATCAAAGATTGTGTAAACACTCCAAGAGATAAATTTGTTGAGAAAGCACCACCTGAAACGATTCACCCTCAATGTCGTACTGTTTCGTTAAAACATGATAAAAGAACGGTTAAAGAACAGGAAACGAAACAACGACATCAAAATGTGAAGAAAATAAAAAAGGCTTTAAAATCTGAGGTCAAATCTGTTCCAAGGGAACCAAGTTCACCTTTAAAACCAGAAGTTTCAAAATCTGTTTTCAAAACTCAATCTGGTAAACAAAAACAAACTTGGAAACCTAGGAAGGGTGAAGGTTCAGGGGGAGCTGTTATGTTGGAGAATCATCACCAAATCGAGATCACTATTCGTGATTCTCAGGGACGACCCAAGACCACTGTGGCTTGGGTCCCCATCCTTAACTAATCATTGGATGATGCGTGCAGGATGTTCCAGGAGGAACTATCAGTAGTCATTGGATTGTTGATAGTGGGGCATCCAGGCACATGACGGGCGACTTACGGCTTCTGTACGATGTGAGAAATATTAGAGGAGGCTATGTCGCGTTCGCAGGAGACAAAGGCGGATATATCACCGGAGAAGGAATGATCTCCAATGGTGTGGTATGCTTCGAAAAGATTAATTATGTTCGTCAACTTGATCATAATCTTCTCAGTGTGTCGCAAATCTGCGATAAAAAGTTCACCGTGCATTTTGATGATGCCGGTTGTTATGTGCTTAAACCTGGATTCAAGATTCCTGATGAATGGATTCTCTTATCGGCTCCAAGAATTAATGATCTTTATATTCTTGACATGAGCCAAGCCATTACGACATCTGCGCAAGTACAATGTTTTGTCTCAAAAGCCACAGAGAAGGAGTCTATTTCTTAGCACAGAAGAATGGGGCACATTCACTTGAGGAAAATGAACCATTTGGTGAAAAACAATCTTGTGAATGGTGTACCTGTGAGAAGTTTTCATCTACAAGATATCTGTGTTTCGTGCCAGAAAGGGAAACACACAAAGAAATCTCACCCTCTGAAGAAAATCAATTCTGTTAGCATGCCTCTCGAACGTCTTCATATGGACCTTTTTGGACCTATGAAGCACAAGACAACATTCGGAGATGCTTACTGTCTTGTTGTTACTGATGATTATTCTAGATTTTCTTGGGTAGCTTTCATGGCACACAAGAGTGATACTCCTGGAATTCTCAAGGATCTTCTCACAATGTTGGAGAATTTATACACTTTGAAAGTGAAGAGGATCCGAAGCGACAATGGAACTGAATTCAAGAACCGTGTGATGGATGAGTTCTGTACTTCTAAAGGCATTCTTCATGAATACAGTTCTCGTTATACTCCACAACAAAACGGTGTCGCTGAGAGGAAGAATCGCACGATTATTGAGACTGCAAGAACTATGTTAGTAGAGTCGGAGCTTCCTGTTCAATTCTGGGCAGAAGCTGTGTCGACTGCATGCTACACTTTGAACAGAGTTCTTACAGTTAAGAGGCATGGCAAAACTTGTTTCGAACTTCTACAGAAAAGGAAACCGGATCTTTCTTTCCTTGAACCCTTTGGCGGTCCATGTACCATGATTGACCCAGATGGTAAGTTTGGCGCAAAAGCTATCGAAGGTTTCTTCCTTGGATATGCAACTCCAAATTGTCGTGTATGGAATCTGACCACCAAAAAGATTGAGCTTTGGAATGAGGTAAGGGTTCAAAGGTATACAAGTCCTGTTAGAGCTCCGGGTGATCCTTGGATGTTCGATTACGATGGGATATTTGACTCCTTTAATCTGCCTACCTTTGATGAAGAATCTGCAGCTGTTCAAATGTTATTTGATAGTGACAACGCTGCCGGCTCGCCATTGGTAAGACCTGTTATTGTTAGCCCTCAAGGTTCTAATTCAGTTAACAATACTGTTCAAAATGAGGTATTTGAAGATGCTACTGAGTCATCGGAAGATGATGAACATCTTGATGCGACTGAAGGCACTTCTGCCCCGGTTGTTTCTGTTCATGGCACTTCTTTAGAAACACCTCAAGTGCAGAATGATGATACTGCTGAAGGAAACGCATCCACTTCCACTCATATTCCTGGTGCGGAGTTGGTTGCTGATCTTAATCTTAACAATTTGGGTATTAATGCTAGTGTTCCTGAAAATCCTGAATTGAGGATTCACAATACCCATCCACAGCAGAACATTATAGGAGATGTCCAAAGCGGTGTGCAGACGCGAAATCAGCTGAGAAATAACCAGAATGCTGGTTTATATTCAGCCATTAGAGAATCTGGTCTTCAAAACGATTGGTCCTTTGCTTGTTACGTTTCACAAGAAGAACCAAAGTCTTGGAGGGAAGCTTTAAAAGATAATTCATGGGTTGAAGCCATGCAGGACGAACTGCAACAATTTCAAAAGCTTGGTGTTTGGAAGCTTGTTGAAAAGCCGGATAATTACAAGAAAATTGGCACACGATGGGTTTACAAATGCAAGAAGGACGACCGTGGAATTGTTATTCGCAACAAGGCGAGACTGGTTGTTCAGGGTTTTCGCCAGATAGAAGGCATTGACTACAATGAAGTTTATGCACCTGTTGCACGTCTGGAAGCTATTAGGATCTTCTTAGCTTATGCTTCTTTCAAAGGATTCAAAGTTTACCAGATGGACGTCAAAAGTGCTTTTCTTCATGGTATAGTTCAAGAAGAGGTGCACGTCGAACAGCCTCCAGGTTTTGAAGATCCTATTCACCCCGATCGGGTTTGGTTGCTAAACAAAGCTCTTTATGGTTTACATCAAGCACCTAGGGCTTGGTACGCAACCTTATCCAACTATCTTCTGGAGAATGGATTTCGACGAGGTCTTATTGATTGCACACTCTTTATCAAGGAACTAGATGGAGATCTTCTGCTGGTGCAGGTATATGTTGATGATATAATATTTGGTTCCACTAATGATTCTTTGTGCAGGCAATTCGAACGAGTTATGCAAGAAAAATTCGAAATGAGCGCAATGGGGGAGATGACTTTCTTCTTGGGCCTACAAGTTCAACAAACAGAGTCTGGGATATTCATCCATCAGACTAAATATGTTGGTGACATTTTGAACCGATTCCAAATGTCAGATGCAACGCCCATTGGTACCCCTCTTCCGCAGAATCACGGAATTACTCCGGATTTGAAGGGTGAAAGCATCAACTCCTCATACTATCGCGCCATGATTGGTTCTCTCATGTATCTCACCGCTTCGAGGCCTGATATAATGTATCCAACATGCCTGCTTGCAAGATATCAAGCAAACCCGAAGGCCTCTCATCAGTCTGCTATCAAAAGGATTTTTCGCTATTTGAAGGGATGCCCGGACCTTGGTCTTTGGTACCTTAGGGATGATAGTTTTGAATTAATTGCATACAGTGATTCTGATTTTGGTGGATGCAAAATCGATGGCAAATCGACAACAGCAGGATGTCAGTTCTTAGGAAATCGCCTGGTCACGTGGCAGTGCAAGAAGCAAACGTGTGTTGCTACATCAACATGTGAAGCAGAATATATTGCTGCCTCGAGTTGTTGCTCCCAAGTTCTTTGGATACAACAACAAATGCGCGACTACGGTTTTGAATTCCTATCTACTCATATTTTTGTTGATAATAATGCTGCCTTACAGATCACTAGAAATCCTGTGCAGCATTCCAAGACTAAACACATCGACATTAAATATCACTTCATACGTGATTGTTTTGACAAGAAATTAATCGATGTCGTTCATGTCCCCACCGATCACCAACATGCCGACCTGTTTACAAAAGCATTTGATAAATCACGTTTTGATTATCTACTTTTGGTCAATGGCATTAAGGTGATACCCGAGTAAACTTCTTTGGCTGATCGTTTTTGTAAATATTTTCTTTATAAAATCTGAAAATTCAAAAAGATTTTAGTTTTCGTAAACTTTGCGAATTTTAGGGGGAGATATTTCAAGAAAATACAAAAACATTGCAAAAGTTCAAAATCCAAAAAGATGACTTTACTTTCTGTCGTTTCGTTTGAAAATTAAAAAAAAAAAATTCAAAAAATTCAAAAACAATAGAAAAACCCAACAATGAGTTTCTTGGATAAAGGAAAATGATGATTTTCACTGGTGTGGTCGGTCAATGTGCTCAAAATGAAAAACAAAAAGAAAAATGATAAGTATCTCTACTAACGATGTATCGGTAGGCTCTCAATCAGACTAAAATGTGCAGGATGATACAAACCTAACAGACTTTAAGTCAGGTGGGAACCATTCATTGGCATATGGTCTTAGTATCGAAATCTCGTTTGAGAGATTGCCGAGATCTGAAATATTCGGTCTTTATGCTGCTTATCATCTGGGTATCATGGTTGTATCAAACCGTAAAAATAACGGAGACGAAGTCTAGATCTTCCATGATATCATACATACGTGTACATACTGCATTCGACCTCAATAAGTGATCAACAATCACATGTCCAAACAAAATAAGTGATAAACTATCACAGATTCTTTGCGGGAGTCAAGTTCGTCTCTCTGCTGTACGGAAGTACTGACCTGTTCACGGACTTGCTCCTGTGCCCTCATGCATCTGAAAATCAAGTTCCTCATCAATAAGTGATTCTATCACATAGGGCTTGTTTTCAAATCAAAATAAGTGAGTTTCTCACATTTTTATACGGTCAAACAGATGATAATCGGTATACTCACCGGTAAGATGAATTCTCGTGCATACCTTGATACGGGAATGTGTCGTGAGTGGATTTACATCGACTTGTAAGTATAATCCTTACCATTAATCGTATCTCTTAAATTATGATTACGTCTGATTAGTTTGAGCTTATGTGGACCTCAATACCGATAATCGAGGTAGTATACTTATCTAGAGCTTTAAACAGAAATCAAAATCATGTTGACTAAGACCGTAAGCTGGTATGATTCCTTGTCCTTGAAATTCGCAAAAAGATTGCACTTGTACAGTTGTTTAGTGTTTTTCACAGTTTTCCGCATTTTCGTTTAGTTTACCGTGCTTTAAATTTGTTTTTAGTATATTTGTGTAAAGTTCGTTTTTGATTAAGCCGAAGTTGTTGCTTGGTGTTTTCTACCGGAAGCCTAAAACCTTCTTCATAAAAACGTTCTTGCATTTGAAAATTCAAACAGAATGGAAATGTGTTCATAATCTGTTTTGACTGCAAAATCTTACCACTGTTTTGACTGCAAAATCTTACCAGCCTCTGTGTTTTGAAAATGTACTGTCGGTGAATCAGAATGGTCGACGAATCAGAATGGTCGACGAATCAGACCAACGTCGGCGAATCAAATCTGTTTCGTCAAAACATCGACGGAACACATAAGCCCAAATCAGTTTCGTCATGGGCTAATTTCAGGCCCAAGATTAAGCCCAACTTCGTTCAGTTTCGCCAGGCCCAATCCAGTTTCGTCGAAGTATCAGATTCGTCGAATCAAGGCGGTGTATATAAGGGTCCCAATTGTTCACTTTTTCAAAACATCAAACTTTTCATCTTCTTCAAACACTCAAAACCCCCATACCTACGGTCACTCTCACAAATCACTCAAATCATCCGTTTTTATTCAAAATCTTACAAAAATCAAAGGTAGTAAAACGTTCCGGTTCACATTCCGAACATTTTGAACCGTCGGTTTTTCATCCGAAACCCTCAGAGACCCCTTTGAGACCTTGTTTTTCTTTGATAATATATGTGTTGATGTTGAATGTATTGTGTTTTCCTTCTGTATCTGTTAGATTTAAGTTCTAGTATGTTTGATTTGCTTTGATTTGGATGTGGGTTTTTGTAACAAAAACAGAGGTTTTTGTTTGATAAAATTCTTAACTGTTTTAAATGGGTTTTTGGATCGGAAATCATATATGGGTTGTCATAAGTTGGTTTGGGTATAAATAATGATGATTGAATGTGTTTGTGTTTTTATTTGTTCTTTGTTTAAACCACAAAACGGCGAAACACAAAAACCCCCAAATTGACGAATCACTTTAACCCTAATTTCGGCGAATCAAACATACGACGAATCAGAAACAATGAAACAAACGACGAATCAGAGATGACGAATCAGAAATGGAGTGAAACAGACTCGACGAATCAAAACGTCGACGAATCAAACTGGTCAATGGTCAACCCTCTGTTTCGTCGTTCAAACTTCTGTTTCGTCGTTGATCTTCTGTTTTGTCGTCAATGCCTTAGCTGTTTTCTGTTGTTGCTGTTTGTTCACAGTAGACTTGGTTTGTTAGGTTATCTGTTAAGTGGATACATAAAATTGTATCCATACATGTCTAAATGCATAAGTAATGTGATTGTTGCTTATTTTGGACATTTACATGTACAGATGGCTCCGAAAGCACCGCAAGAAAAAGGAAAACGCAAGAAGGCGATAAAGAAAGAAAACAAAACTGAAGAGGAGATTATGTCAGAGAAGCGTCATAATCAAGTTGCATATCTGGATCCTGAAGACAAGCTCACGGAATTTAAAGATATCACGAAGTGGATCAGGGAGTCACGTATCAATCATGCTGTTACATACTCGACGCCCGTCTACAAATCACTGATTAAAGCTTTCTGGGATTCTGCAAGCGTAGTCCAAATCGATGGAAAGGATATTATAAGAGGTCGTGTGAATGATCTGTATGTCGTTGTTACTCCGGAGATATTGAATGAAGTTCTTCAATTAAAAGATCAACCGGATGCTCCATATTCAATACCAATCATGTGTTCACGAGGCTGTTTGCTACGGATGAAGTGTATTGGAGACATTTTCGTCAAACAAATCAACAAAGGTGATCTTCCATTACGCTACAAGTTTTTATTGCATATTCTTATTCAGTGTCTCAGCAATAGACGGTCTGGATATGATATGGCTGGAGATGATCTCGTTGGTTTCATGGTTGCTTTGGTGTTAAACAAACCGTTTGGCATCTCAAAGTACATTTTCAGCAACATGAAAGAGAATATGACAAGGACAGGAAGTAGAACAACCGGAAACAAGTTTTGGATGTATCCTCGGTTTCTACAAATGATTATGAATGTTCAACATCCAGACCTTCCGAAGGCTGCCAATGATATTCTGAAGATCGAAGCGATGAATTTCAACTCGTTAAGGCTAATCAAGACTCTTGCCGCCAAAAGATACAAAGAAAGCGTTCCTCCAAGGAAGCTTTTTGGCGCACTAGTGAATCCTGATTATGTTGCTCCAGCAAATGACAAATGGCGTCATGATGACAGCCAATCTGACAACGAAGAGCCTGAGTTGGAAAGGCTAAGGATAGAGAAATTTGGTCCTGACCCAGTTGATACAGATGAGTCTGGTAGTGATGGTGATGAAAGTAGTGGTGAAAGTGATGATGGTGGTGATGCTGGTGCTGTTGGTACATCGAGCAAAGGTGCAGCTGGTGGTACATCAGCTAGTAGTTCTTCAGCAAGTGGAGATGATGAATCTGATTCTAGTTCTAGTGATCATATAGTCGAGCCTGGATATGAAATGTATATCGATATACGTGGAGTAAGAAGGTATAGAAAGATTAGAACTGAAGATGATCCAGAATATGTTCCAGAGGATCCTGAAGGTGAAAGAAGAACAAAAAGAAGAGCTGAGAAAGCCGTTGAAGTTCAAAAGAAGAAATCTAGGAGATATTTGAGTACTTATACTCGGAAATCTGTACCTCAGGAGCCTGCACAAGAAGCTCCTGTAGTTACTTCAGCTACAGAAACTCCAGTTGTTACATCAGCTACTGCTACTCCATCTGTTATTCCTCAAGCAGTTCCTGAAAGAACTATGGCTTCTACAATCAGAGCAACCACTTCGGGGATCAGTGCTGAACGTCATAGGACATTTTCCGGATTTTCTCAAGACGAAAAGATCACATACCTATTCTCTACACTTGAAGCAGTTGCTGATCGTCTTCAGAGGCAATCTCATTTTGGTAATCTCACGAAGCATGATCAACTTAAACAAACGGTAGAAATTAACAAATTGAAGTCAACCGTTGGTCAACAGCAAACAGTAATAGAGCGACAACAAGCTGAAATTGATTTGCTTAAAGCTGAAAATGCTCGCTTGAAGGCTGTTGATGAAGAGAAAGAGAGAAGGCTTGCTGTTTTGTGGGATTATCATTGTAAACAACAAGAGGTACTGAAGAAAAAGGATGATGATACGGAAGATCAAGGGAATCCTGACACTTCAGGTACATCACAGAAGCAGCAAACCGCACTTTCTTCTGAAGTTGTTACAGTTCAACCTACAGTGGTCGAATCATCTCAGGGAACTTCTACTGGAAAAGTTCAACAGATCGCAGGTACTTCTTCTGTAGTAAGCAGTGCTGATATTGCTTTACAGGCTATTCATCCATTTACGGGAGAGTTGCTTGAAGAAGGGGAGTTAATAGAAGATCTTTCTCAGGAACAATTGAGTATTCTACATTCTATGAGAGAAATTGATGATGCTGAGATAGATAAAATGTCGACTGAGACTGATACAACTAATGTTGAAGATATTGATGAGATTGTGTTTGAAGGTGAAGCATCAAAATCAACGTATGTTCGAACAGATGGTACTGAATTTTCTTCGTTTGATGAAGATTGGATGAAGGAGAATATTGATGACATAGACGAGCACTTAAAGAATCGAAATTCGTCTGAAAAAGACACAGATGCATTTTCTGAATGGAGAAAACAGTTTCTATCTAAAGTCTCCAAGCCTGTGCCTGAAAAAGCTCAAGTCGACTACTTGCAATTTGAAAAGGCAAAGCCAAGTGGAAGGATTCTATGCTGGATGTTTGTTCAAGATATACACTGCATTGCTATCAAACGTGAATACGGAATCCTGTATTTCAATTCACTGCTGAGCATTCTTTCCTTGCCATTTTATGATGTTGCTGCGTTGACAAGGCTTGAGCTTATCAATCGATCAAAATACGATGGCGCTACTTTATTTGAGCGACTGGTTAAAGTAAACAAGAAGACGGGCTGGAAGGATGAATCATACAAGCCACAATTTGCTGTCTATCAACCGATCAAGTTTACTCTTGATCCGGACACCAACACTTGCAGATACAAACTTGTGTACCAGCCTCCGAAGGTAGTAGATAAAATCCCATTGATGCCTATGCAGCAGGATTTTCTTGAAGACATGGCATTATGGTGCTACGACTCGGATACTCATGAAGTTGTAATTGTGTTTAGAGATAATCGTGCAAATTACCGGATGTTGGATCCGATGTGGATCGTCAACATGTCCGAGGCTGATATTAGCAGATTATATCGTCATGATATTTTCTATGAAGATCAGGATGCACGTCAAGCTTTAAAGTTTCAGCGCGTAGCGTGTTTTTGTTACTACCGGGGCATACATTCGGGCAGTTCGTGGTCCGAACAACACTGAGATGGAAGATTAGAAGACCGAAGACGAGTAACAGACAAGGGGGAGTTTGTTGATGCATTTTTAGTGTCTGTAACTAGTCTTGTACTTAATGATGTATTTTGTACGGTCTTTTATGTTTATCAAGTATGTATTTGATGTCGACCAAGTCGGATATCCTCCTATCCACTTGTGTCTGACTTGTTTGTCTCCGTTTAATATGTAATGCAATTCGAACAATGCATGTTGCATACAAAGGGTAGAATGGTCATTATAAGTTGTTTATATGTTGCTGTTGTTGCTGTCTGTTTGAAGAAACAACCACAACAGTTGCAGACTTCGATGAAACAGGTCTGTTTCGTCGAACACATCATGACGAAACAGACCAATGTCCATTATGTCTGTTTCGCCGACATTCATGACGAATCACACTTGATTCGTCGTGTATTGGGCTGCTTCAAGCCCAATGTTTGGCCCATATTCTGTTTCGCAGAGACACTTTGTGTTTCGTCGACTGTTGGGCCCAGAGACTATATAAACACATCTGCTTTCACAGCTGAAAGGAGATGAGAGCTTACACATAAAGAAACTCTGTCAAAATTCTGTTAAAACTGTGTTTGTATCAGTTTGTAATCGGTTCTCATCCCGTTTAATCAATCGAGTGTGTATCATTGATTATACCGTGTCGTTATTGTTTTACATGTTTGATTTGGCATAGTTACGTGGATTCCGCACACGTAACCGTGTTTGCTATAAACAAGTGATTTGGTTCGTTATCGATCCTCAGATTACGGGACCTACATTAAAACATGTTCACTTTCCTTTAAAAACCAAATCATGTTAATCTTGAAGTAAACTTTGTTTTTCTTGAAACTTTTATGTTTAAAATCTTTCACCTTTAAAACCTACAACTTGTAGGAACCATCATCCTACACAAAATCATGTTTACTTCTGTTAGTTCATATGTCTGTAGCTTCTGTCAGCATTGAGTCTTATTTTGTACTATGTATGACTTTTGTATATTTGTATGTAAATGTATGTATGTCTGTGTAACGACAACTCAGGGAACGGTGCTTAAATGTATATGTGAAGTCCGAAGGTTGACTAATGTCATCCGATCGGATGACCACCCGATCGGATCACCACCTGATCGGACGACACATAAAGCTCCCTGATGTTGCCTATAAATACCCAGCTTGGGATTGTCATTTAGAACTTTTGGCTGGAATTGCAAGGAGACTCTGTCAGTCTGATTCTCTACCGGTGCTATTGTACTTTCATCATTGATCTAATAGAAATCAGACGAGTTTAAACGTTGAATCTGTTGTTGTTGATCTTACGACACTATTGATGGATTCCGCACATCAATCCTGATCGATTCCACCACATTCCAACCAAACAGATCCTGATCACAACGGCCTAACAAGTGGTATCAGAGCCACAGGAGGTTGAATCGAAGACAACGACTGCAAATTCACCGGAATTTCAGCTATTCTTGCCGATTTCAGTCAAATTTCACCGGAAATTTAACAAATTTCTCATCTTCTACTCATTTCTTGCTGAGTTTTAAACTTTTACACCTTAAAAACGAGAAAAACTCAAAATTGAACAGGAATTTACGGATAAAATTGGCTAAAAATCATATCATCAGATTCGCAATCAATCATAGATCAATCCCTCAAATTTTCATAGAAAATTCCAACTAAAACTGATTCAAATCTATCAAAAACCATGTCGAGTTCATTGTTCTTGCTGACGTCATCCACCCGATCGGACAGCTGTCCGAACGGATTGGCATAGAGTGTTCTAGATATTTTGCTTGCTGACGTCATCTTGTCACTCGATTGGATCACCATCCGATTGGTGAAAGGTTGTATTGTTAAAGGCTCTTAAAGGTTTTGGTGTGTCACTCAATCGAACGACCACTCGATTGGATCATCACCCGATCGAGCAGTCATCTGATTCTTGAGCTTACTGTTGATTGTGCTTGGTAGTGCTATCCGATCGGATCACCACCCGATCGGATCACCACCCGATCGGATCACCATCCGATCCAAGTGCATCAGTTTGAAAATTTGTAAACTTGTGAAAATTTTGCTAAGTATTTGAAATTTTTTCAGGTACTCAACAATGGGAGACGATTTTCTTAATCCATTCAGCGATGCTTTTGCTTACCATACTGGAGAAACTTCAACAAATACAACAACCACCAGTACCAATCAAAATCCAAAGAAAGTGATTGCAGATTCGCTGAGCATTGATAACGCTTATGGTACTTACAATAAACCGCCAAAGCTCATGGCAATAAAAGATTACAACAGATGGTCTGGGAGGTTTGAAGACTGGTTGAAAGCATTCGCATATCAAAGCTGGAAGTGTATGAAAAATGGGTTTGATATCGGTAGGAAAGATTATGAAAATATGAATGAGGGTGAACAAGAAGCATTTGTACATGAACAAAAACGTATTGCATTATTGCATCAATCCGTTAGGGATGATATCATTTCATTAATTAGCTATGAAAATGCAAAAGACTTGTGGGCCAAGTTAGAGAAGAAATGCGTTGGTGGGGTTGAGATAGTAAAAAACAAGAAGCGTCTACTCAAGAAAGAGTTCGATTTGTTTGCGTGCATGAAAAATGAATCAGTGCTGAAGATGATTGAAGGTTTCTGCCACCTAAAGTTGGAACTTGTACGATATGGGATAACGTTCACAGAAGAAGAACTAGTTGAAAAGCTGCTAGAATCCTTACCTGATGAAAAGGATTGGCAGTATTATGCACTGGTGTTGAAAAATACAATGAATATGTCTGATATGACTGTTGATTGGCTAATAGAGAGGTTTGAAAGCCATGAACTTGAGATCAAGAAGATGAATAAAGTCAACAACACCCCGTACCAACAAAACGTTGATTTGTACTACAGGGGTAGCATGATACCTAAAATTGTTTCACCAAAAACTGCGTTTTCAGGTGAGAGTTCAAACATGACGAATCAAGAAAAACAAAGCAGCAGTCCTGTTCCAAACAGTGGTTATCATGGAGGGTCATCTTCTTCAAGTTCAGAAAGTCAACAACAGCAAAACATTCCGAAAAATGTCTTCCAGTGTAACATAGCTGTAAATCTCAACAATGCTCAAAACTTTGACGAAGAAACAGCCAAACAGCAGATGGTATTTCTTGCTTCAATCCTGGAATCCTATGAAAGCTTAGTAGCTGGGAAGATCGGAAACACGAACCTGACCAAAGAAGATTATGATCAAATCGATCCGAAAGAAATGGAATTGATTGACATACGCTGGTGCATGGCTAGTGTTGTTCGACGAGCACAAAGGTTCATGGAGATAACCGGGAGAAAGTCGATTGGTGGACCTTCAACAAAGCTAGGATTCGACAAATCAAAGGTAACCTGCTTTAAGTGCAAACAGAAGGGGCACTTCAAGAGAGAGTGCAGGAATGCAGCTGTAGATGAAACAGCCAACCCGTTCCATGATGATTATTATAAAAAGGTTGTTTATCATCGCAATAGGGAAGAACCACCAAGAATGAAATAGATTGAAGAAGCTCCTAAAGAAAAATCAAGAGCCTATGCAGTAATTCATGATGATGAGGGATTCGACTGGAGTGAATTTTTACCTGAAGATGATTTTGTAGGTCATGCTTTCATGGAAAAAGTCGAATCATACAAAGACACACGAACCGAATAGCAGAAATACAATGCCAGAAAGATGATAGCTCAAACCATGATAGATAGAAACTATCGAGCATGGAAAGAAGCCAAACAGGCCAAAAGATGGGATTCGGATCGTAAGTGTTATTTGGATCCTAAAGGGAACATTATTGCTGAGCCAGGAACAATAGTAATTGAAACTCTCATTGAAACGATAAAGCAAGAAGATGAAGAGAGAGAAAGAAAAGCTGCAAAGGAAGCTGAAGAGGAGAATCGAAAGTCAAGAAAAGTCGATGATGGTATAATCGACACAACAAAGGAAATGACCGCTGAGAACCTGACAAAGATGGCAGATAAGGTGCTTGCAGCAAAAGAACTAGAGGTAGATCCCAAATCTGCGTCTGAGTCAACAAACAAGGTCAATGGTAGTGGTTCAAATGAATCAGGTAAGACTGATGAGGTTAAAATAGAAAGTGACTGCAAAAATTGCACAAAACAATGCAAAGTTTGCAACACGAATGCATATCTCACAGTTAAAAAGACTGAAGAGCTGATTGCAAAAGTCAAAATGGTTGAAGATCAAATTTTAAGTCGTGATAAACTTGTGAGAGCTTCAAATGAGAGAATAAAAGAATTGACTGAGAAAATCGAAAAGGATAAAAGTGACATAGAACGATTTAGGAAAGAAAATGAGAAGTTAATTCATGAAAACCGACAACTTTTCGAAAATCATGAAAAACTGAAAAGAACAATCAAAGATTCTGATGAGCGAAATAGTAAAACTTCTAAAGAGAATTTTCAATTGACTGGAGTTCTTCAGTCAAAGGAAAATCAAATCAACCAGCAGCTTGATGAGATTGCAAATCTTAAGCTTCAGTTTCAGGAAGCTAAGATTGAAAATGAAAGAATTACCTTGAAATTGAGCAGTAACAACTCCACAAGTTTTGTTCTTCAACACATAGTTCCCAAACCCATTGGGAAGAACAAAGTTGGTGAAGATGTATACTCAGATGGAACAGGGGTGGGTTATCATCAAGTTTCACCGCCTGTGTTAAACAATTTTACAAAGAAAAAGTCTGGGTTGGATAAAATTTCTGAAACAAATGAAAAATCAGATGCTGAGAAACTTCCAGAAACAATCGATGTCACGTTCACTTCATCATCTGATGAAGACAGTATTCAGTCTGAAGTCGTAAAGAATATGGTTGAAAACATTTTAAAAACAGACAGTGATACAACTAAAGATGAAGAGTGTTTTCTGAATAACTATATTCCGAAATCAAAATCCCAAAACAACTCAAATGACGGACCTACTCTTGTGATGTACAAGATGTCAGGTTCTGATAAGTTGTATTCGGATATTGAATTTCCACTTGAGAACGTGAATGTTGACAAACTGAAACAAGTGTTCAAATTGGTTGAAATAGATGTTTCTAAAATTGAGGGTTTAAAGAGTGTCAAAAGATTTTCAAACTTTGAAAAGGATAAATCTTACTATAAGAAACGTGTTGCAGCTGGTCGTTTTAACAATAATAACCAAAACAGATGGTCGGGAGGTTATCAGGGTGGTAAGAAATATCAAAAGAGGAATTTTCAAAAAAAAAAAAGGTTTATCGAAAAGAAAGTGTTTGTTAAAAGTTCAAGTTCACATTCCGAACAAGAATCGGAAATCTTTTTGAAATTAAATGAAGAATTCTTTGAGAAAAAGGCATCACAGCCTCAGACTGAAGGCATAAGTCGGGAAATTGACACTCGCACATGCTTCAAATGCAATGAAGTTGGACACATTGCACGAAAGTGCACCAACTTAAAGCCTAAGTCTGTGGTTGTCGAGAGTCCGAGAAAGAAAAATGATGTCAAAGGAAAAGCTCCAATGTTTATTGAGAAAAAGATTTTGAAGAAGGAAAACATCAATGATAAAACTGAACCTGTAAAAGAATCGGTAAAGAAAACTGATAAATTTTACAAACAGGTCGCTTCTTCGCAACAAACTTGGAAGCCAAAATCTGAGACTAAGACATCAAATGTTCCAAAACCAAAGGTTCCTGTTACTGAAAAACAATCATCCTCAACCAAACCGGTTGAGATGAATGTTCCTTTGGACTATTATCAGAAGTTGGAAAAACAAACTTCAACCCCTCCAGGGAAGAAGTATGTTCCGAAGAAAGACCAATCATCTGGTCAACCTCAAAAAGACGAAGTTTTCTTATATAAAGAGGTTGAGGTTGGGTCTGAAGTGAGCTTAAAAATGAATGACAAATATTTTCCACCATTGTACACCACAACAACTCGCATTGATGTCAAGCTACCCGAGTCAAAGGAGGCTTGGGTCGCTTCAATTTCTCACTAAACGTTTGTGAAATGTGCAGGAGCTTCCGAGGTCTATCTCAAAGTGGATCATGGACAGTGGAGCTTCTAGACACATGACAGGGAGAAAAATCCTGCTTTACGATGTTAGAGGGTTTAACGGTGGATATGTCGGTTTTGCTGGTAATCAAGGAGGTCGTATCATTGGTGAAGGAACATTGTCAAATGGTGTTATCACGTTTGAAAGAGTTAATTACATAGCTGAGCTGGAGAATAATCTTCTTAGCATTTCTCAAATATGTGACCGAATGCATTCTACACATTTCACTGATAAGGAATGTCTGATCTTGAAGCCGGGGTTTGTCATCCCCGAGGTGTGACAACCCTCATAATTCCATGTATCCGTACGATTAATTAATTGTAAAGTAAAGTGCTTGGTGACTGTGTTGAATTAATTAACTGCTTTCTGGTTACTGTGTCATACTTATATGTGCTTATTAACATACTAGTAGTGTGCAGAAAAGTTACTAAATAGTCCGGTATGCTTTCCTGAATGTTGAGAATTAAAAACGTTACAAAAAGATATATAAAGAACACTATATAGAATAACTTAGCACTTTAACAGAACGGTACCTAACCGAACAACCGGACATTACCCGGAACACCAAAATAATGCTAAAAGCATTGTTCTTATTTTTCTAAGCTAGTTAGGGTCCCCAAACACCCTAACACACTATATATTACACCACACACATAAACACCAACTAAACTCTTGAATTCCAACCAAGATCACTAACTATCTAGTTGCATCCCAACTAAACCAACCTCCCCCCCCCCAAACCGGTTATGAAACATGGGAAATCCCCCATGATTTTCTTCTAATTGTTTAATGAGATTGCCATGTACATAGGGGACATTTAGTCTAATGGATATTAGATGATGGAGGATTATATATGAAACCACAAGACCAAGACTCTTCACTTCACAACACACATTTCACTCAAACAACTCTCTCTCCCTCTTCCTCTAGTCTCGGCTGAGATCAAGGCCACCACCACCACCATTTTCACTTCCATTCCATCCATTCTCTAGTGATATTAAGGTGTATCAAGGTGAATAAGGAAGCTGGGAACTTTTGGATCACCAAGGACCATCTCTATTTGCTATTAACCACTTCATTTCTACTCTTGATCTTCCCTAGCTTAAAAGCTAGTAGTAAGTCTCTTGAATCTTCATTTGCTTCATATTTAGAGTGGTTAATAGTTATTTGATGATGAGAATCCATGAACACTAAAGGATCATAAACAAAGTCTTGAATATAAAGTAACATGATGATGAAATAAGATGAAAACATGATAAAATGAAGTTGTTTGGTCATGTTGATGATTTCTTGATGTTTATTTGGTGATTACTAGCAATATGATGTTTAATCATCATATGAAGCTTGTTAAGTTATGATTAAAAACATGACTTAACAAGTTAGAGGTGATTATGTGTACATAAAATAATCATCTTTTTGTTAGAGCATGAACTTGGGAAAAAAGTGATTTTCTTAGAAAATAATAAACCTAGTGGACTAGTAAACTTGTAAACTCAAGGCTTGTGTATGAGTTATTTTAAAAGAACCAAGTTTAAAAGGCGGTTTTTGAAAAAGTATTATTCTTACATATACTTACAGCATCTTTAAAATAAACTAAGTGTATGGATGCTAGTGAAGCATGAAAATATCGAAAATGGATAGTTTTGTAAAATGAGTTCACAAGTTGTGAACATCTAAAAATCCCGAGGATGAGATTTTAACAAAAGTAAACACACTTTGGAGAGTAAATAAACCCACTAAACACCCCATTAAGTTACCACGCGTTTTTATGAAAAACCAAGTTCATGTTGTATGTAAAGTGCATTGTTTTTGCGCTTGACTAGTGTGATGTTGTTTAGTAACTTGATTGGTGATTGTTGAATGATTTTTACAAAAGAAAATGATATGCTTATAAGCATGGACACCTCCATTTACAAAGGAAACTCTGGTGAAATTTTCTAAAAATCCGACACTTAGAAAATATTCTTCTAACAAGTGTTTACGAATAAATTTCAACTTTGTTTTCAAAATAAACTTCGCCAAAGGTTTAGTTACAAAATACAAAGTATCGGAGGTTGATTTTTACAAGTAAAATGGATAAATATATATTTAGAATATATATTTTATATTAGAACACTTGTGTGGATACTTGTTTATTTTGTGAGATAGTTATATTATTTTAGGGAAAAATAATGTAACTTAACAATGTAACTTGACATTCGAATTGTGTGGTATGTGATAGAAGTAATGAGTAGATAAACCGTACGTAGGATACGTGTTATGCATGAGAAACTGATTGTTATCCGTACCTTATTAGGACGTGCTTGACTTCCTGATTATTTGAGTAATTAATCTAACCGAGCAAACCGAGGTGAGTTCACACACTTTCTAAGGCATGGGATTCCCGGTGGTTTGGGAATGGGTTAAAGAATTTAAAACGGAACCTACATATCCTCCTTGGGTAGGATATGTACCGCCATCCTCCATAGGTAGGATGCCAATATTAATCCTGCGTATTCTCCTTGGGTAGAATACGTACGTTCGTCCTCCTTGGGTAGGACAACAACCTTAAAACTTACTAGACAAAACTCTATCATTAAGTCCCTCCTTTTATATCGACTTAATCGCCGAGGCCAATGGCGAGCGGGTCATTCGTTAATAGCGCTATTAGGTTTAACAAACCTCACACCGTGCCGTTCGGACGGGCGTGTACTAATGGACTACGACAAACTGTCAATGATGATAGATATTGACGTAGGGCACAACTATTGTTCGTCAGTTGTCGATATGGTACGGTCTAGTGGTTCACATGGGGAAGCCCCCACTGATTACGAATATGGTTTGGGTAATAAAGAAGGAACTGGTTAATCATACTTTCAACATTGGGGTAACCCCTATGGCAAATAAGCCAACGAAGGTCAAACCATGTTTTCGAAAACAACTTAAAACTAAACAACCAATCGTGAACTCACTCAACTTTGTTGTTGACTCGTTGTTACATGCCTTACAGGTCGTTAGATGCTTATGGAGTTTGCACGTGGAGGAGGTCATTGTGGGATACGGGCTGTTATGTCCCGTGCTTAATAAATAAACTTTATGGAACTTATGTTTTGGTCTTTAAACTTGTGAACTATGAACTTATGGTTTGAAATTACGTTTTATGCTTCCGCTGTTAACCTAAGGTCGGTTTACTTTCTTTTGGTCACCAATCGTATTGTGGTTGGTTTTATTTACTTAATTGTGTTGTTCAATATGATTGGTGGCTCGATCCTGGTCATGTCACGCCTCCAAGCGGTGATACTCCGCATGGTGGATTTTGGGGGTGTGACAGATTGGTATCGGAACCATTAGTTATAGTGAACTTGGTTTTAAAAAGGGAAAAGCTTTTTGACAAAACCAGACTATAACCTGTACAGTGCTCAACGATCCACAACGACGCTTCGCTCCACGTGCAAGACTCGACACAATAAGTGGTATGATTTATGTTTATATTGCCGGTTAGATAGTTCACACTGTGCACTAGTTAATGTGATAACTGCTATTTGAACCTTGTGTGCTTACTCTCTCCTGTTATCCCACGCTTACGCACTTTCGCGACACTTTTCTCACTTGCGTTGCTTCGTTGTGAAGATCATGAACGGACGCGGGGGACGTATCAACCTAACTCAAGCCCAGTTGATGGCTTTGATCAATGAACGGGTTGCTGAGGTACTCGCAGCTATCCCTGCAGGAGGTATAACCTGCCATATCAACCCATCTTAGGACGTTTAGATCCTACTTTCACAAATCAACCCTCGTGCCTAACCTTGTCTTTTATTCTCGCGCAACAGGTCAACATGCTCAGCCTCCCATATGTACATTCAAAACGTTCATGGATTGCCGACCTAGTACTTTCAGCGGCACAGAAGGAGCTGTAAGTCTTCTCCATTGGTTCGAGAAGCTTGAGTCTGTTTTCGAGATGTGTGAATGCCCTGAAGATCGTAGGGTGAAATATGCTACTGGAACACTCGAAGGTGCTGCGTTAACCTGGTGGAAAGCACAGGTCCAACTGCTAGGGCTGGCGGTTGCTAATGCCACCCCATGGAACGGTTTCAAAGAACTGGCCAAAGAAGAGTACTGTAGTCGTGACGACATCCACAAGCTAGAGGTAGAATTTTTCTATCTGAAGATGACGGGGTCTGAAATCGAGGCATACACAAAGAGGTCAAACGAACTAGCTATCCTGTGTCCCACTATGGTGGATCCTCCTATCAAGCGTATCGAGCTGTACCTTAAGGGTTTGGTGCCAGAAATTCAAAGCCACGTGACCTCAGCTAATCATGGCACCATTCAGCAAATCATCAAGTTGGCTCATCGTCTCACTAATCAGGCAGTTGAGCAGAACAAGCTGCCCAAGCGAATTAGCGCTACTACTACTGATGCTCCCAGTGATAACAAGCGCAAGTGGGATGGAAATTCGGGCAAGGGTTCTACTTCAGTTCAGTCTCAGCAGTGAAAGACAGATGAATATAGGAGCCCCGGTCAGCAGTCTTTTGGGAATCAATTTTAGGGTGGGTATAAGGGAAATCACCCTAAGTGCAATCGATGTATTTTGCACCACAGCGGGTAGTGCCACAAGGGTCGTTGCCTGAGGTGCAACAAGTTTGGTCATGAAGCAAAGGATTGCAGGAGCACGCAACCAGCAAATCAGAATCGCCAACAACAACAAGCTCCACAGAACCACCAGCAGCAGCAACAGCAGGGCAATAAAGGATGCTTTCAGTGTGGCGCTGAAGGCCACTTTAAGAGGAACTGTCCTCAGCTGAACCAGAATCAGAACAACAATAACCAACGAAACGGGAACAACAATGGAGGCAACAATGGGGGTAAGAATAATGGCAATGGTGCCAGGGGACGCGTTTTCGTGCTAGGTCAAGGTGATGCAAGGAACGATCCCAACGTTGTGATGGGTAAGTTTCTTCTGGATGACTTCTTTGTTACTGTTTTATTTGATTTGGGTGCCGATACTAGTTATGTGTCCTTAAAAGTTAGCCAAATG
The DNA here is from genome assembly GCA_030545235.1 of Helianthus tuberosus. Taxonomy (NCBI): domain Eukaryota; kingdom Viridiplantae; phylum Streptophyta; class Magnoliopsida; order Asterales; family Asteraceae; genus Helianthus; species Helianthus tuberosus. The sequence continues at coordinate 148,652,627 of CM060368.1, forward strand.
CTTAAGCGCACTCCAACACTTTTGAACATCAAACACACGGTAGAACTAGCAAACGGGAAAAGTCTTGAAGCCACACACATAGTTAAAGGTTGTAACCTCGTCTTAGCTGGTCAGACCTTCTCTATCGATCTTATTCCTATCGTACTTGGTAGTTTTGACGTCGTTATTGGGATGGATTGGCTATCTCAACATCAAGCGGAGATTATTTGCAAGGAGAAAATCGTCCGTATTCCTCGTTCTGGTGAAGAACCTCTCATGATTCATGGCGACAAGAGTGGTGCTGTTGTGGGCATCATCTCTTTCCTTAAGGCCCAGAAGTGCTTGCGAAAGGGCCACCCTGCTATCCTAGCCCTCGTTTCTGATACATCCTCGGAAGAAAGGAAGATAGAAGACATACCTATTGTACGTGATTTTCCTGAGGTATTTCCTGAGGAATTACCTGGTCTTCCACCTCATCGACAAGTCGAGTTTCAAATCGAGCTAGCTCCTGGAGCAGCACCAATCGCTCGAGCACCTTATCGTCTAGCTCCATTAGAACTTGAAGAACTGTCCACGTAACTACAAGAACTCTTGGAAAAGGGTTTCATACGCCCTAGCTCTTCGCCTTGGGGAGCTCCAGTACTATTCGTGAAGAAGAAAGACGGTACCTTCCGAATGTGTATTCACTACCGCGAACTCAACAAGGTGACTGTGAAGAATCGTTATCCTCTTCCACGCATTGATGACTTATTCGACCAGTTGCAAGGGTCGAGTTTCTATTCCAAGATTGACCTAAGGTCAGGCTACCATCAACTGAGAGTCCGAGACGAGGATATCTCTAAGATAGCATTCAGGACTCGGTATGGGCATTACGAGTTTCTGGTTATGCCTTTTGGATTAACGAATGCACCTGCAGTTTTCATGGATCTCATGAACAGAGTGTGCAAGCCTTACCTGGATAAGTTTGTCATTGTATTCATCGACGAGATCCTGATCTATTCTAAGAGTCAGGAGGAACACGAGCGACACCTGAGACTTATTTTGGAACTCCTTCGAGCAGAGCAGTTGTATGCCAAATTTTCGAAATGTGACTTCTGGCTTCGTAAAGTCTACTTTCTGGGCCATGTGGTAAACAAGGATGGGATTCATGTTGATCCATCCAAGGTTGACTCGATCAAGAACTGGCCTGCACCCCGTACACCAACAAAAATCCGCCAATTCTTGGGTTTGGCAGGATATTAGAGAAGGTTCATCAAGGATTTCTCAAAGATTGCGCAACCTCTCACCTCACTGACTCAGAAGGGTGTCACCTATCGTTGGGGTGATGTACAGGAGTCCGCATTCCAACACCTAAAAGATAGACTTTGTAGCGCGCCTATCCTCTCATTGCCTGAAGGCACAGATGATTTTGTGGTTTATTGCGACGCTTCCATCCAAGGACTTGGTTGCGTGTTGATGCAATATGACAAGGTCATTGCCTACGCATCGCGCCAACTTAAGGTTCACGAAAGGAACTACACTACGCACGAATTGGAATTGGGAGCAGTTGTTTTCGCACTTAAGATATGGAGACATTACCTGTACGGTATCAAGTGCACCATTTACACCGATCACAGGAGTCTCGAGCATATCTTCAAGCAAAAAGAATTAAACATGCGACAACGCCGATGGGTCGAGCTCTTGAACGATTACGAATGTGCGATCAAGTATCATCCGGGTAAAGCCAATGTTGTGGCCGACGCCCTCAGTCGAAAGGATACTATACCTAAGCGTGTACATGCGTTACCATTCACTCTAATCTTCCCGCTCAAATTCGTGATGCTCAGGTTGAAGCATTGAAAGCGGAAAACATCAGGGCTGAGTCCCTGCGAGGGTCGAGGCAACGGTTAGAATAAAAGGAAGACGACGCCTACTATGTAAACGGGCGCATCTGGGTTCCACTTTATGGAAACTTACGCGAGCTTGTGATGGATGAAGCGCATAAGTCTCGTTATTCAGTACATCCTGGTTCGGATAAGATGTACCACGACTTAAAGATTACATACTGGTGGCCTAGCATGAAAGCCCACATAGCAACCTACGTCAGTAAATGCTTGACTTGTGCTAGGGTCAAGGTCGAGTACCAGAAACCATCAGGCCTACTTCAACAACCAGAGATCCCGAAATGGAAATGGGAGCAAATTTCCATGGATTTCGTTACTGGCCTGCCTAGATCTCAACGCGGAAATGGTACCATTTGGGTGATCGTGGATTGACTGACCAAGTCTGCACATTTCCTGGCTATCAAGGAAACGGATAAGTTTTCTACTCTAGCAGACATCTACCTAAAGGAAGTAGTATCAAGGCACGGAGTGCCAACCTCCATCATCTCTGATCGAGACTCACATTTTACATCCGAATTGTGGCGAGCAATGCACAAGTCCTTTGGTTTTCGATTAGACAAGAGCATGGCATATCATCCACAGACGGATGGGAAATCTGAAAGCACCATCCAAACCCTTGAAGACATGCTTAGGGCATGTGTAATCGACTTCGGTAATGGCTGGGAAAAACATCTCCCGTTAGTGGAGTTTTCGTATAACAACAGCTACCACACCAGTATCCAGGCCGCTCCGTTTGAAGCATTGTACAGACGTAAATGCCGATCACCTCTTTGTTGGGCAGAGGTTGGCGGCAGCCAAATCACAGGCCCAGAACTTGTAGTAGATACAACCGAGAGAATTGCTCAAATACGGAAACGAATGGCTGCATCTCGTGACCGTCAGAAAAGCTATGCTGATAAGCGAAGAAAGCCACTCGAGTTCCAGGTTGGGGATCGGGTGCTACTCAAAGTCTCACCTTGGAAAGGTGTAGTTCATTTTGGCAAACGAGGCAAGCTCAATCCGCGCTATGTCGGATGATAGACTGTCGTCAGGTCTATGCAAAAACCTAAAATTACCTATAGACAGGGTAAGTCAGGTATCGAATCCAGAGGAGCATGTGGTCAGTGTAATACCGTTTAACTAATCTAAACTTACTTTATGAAATTTGCTTGTTTATCTATTTTTGTAATTTTTATGAATAAGTATTGTGAAAATGAAAAAAAACAATGATAGGAACGTGACCACTCCGGGATTCGGATTCTGTAAACACCTAATAATCTAATTATTGTTTATTTGGATGCCACTGATTAAATGGTAAATCTGTCACATAAACCAATTACTTATACAAGATCCTAGCATAATACCAATTGATCAGAGAGATATTAACCGCAAGCATAAATAATTATTCAATCAGCAAAGGCACAATTAGATTCAACATAAATACGTCTCTGGTTATCACCAGGATTTGTCTGTCACACAAATTGTATATATGTAAATGCAATTCGGTCAACACCTAATTACAATCTAATTCTCAAACAAACAAAACTAAATTAAAAGTGAAATACAAGAATCATCACCCGGAGTGTCACTGGAGGGTTAACCGATCATGGCAGGTTGTTGATCTTCAGAGGCTCCAACCATAGTTGAAACCCCTTTTCTTTCGTCCGAGCTCTCCCCCCCTAATTGATGTGTGAATCCATCTCTTAATATAGATTCCTCCTAAAAGAAATATAGACCCCACCTCCAATTAGTAGTATTTGAAATAAATTCCACTTTCTTGTAACCTTCGTTCCCACTGAAACATTAATTATCAAAATCAATTTGTATGGCATTTAGTTCACACTTTATTAATTCATTTAGAATTTAACTATCTCAATTAAATTCAATCGTTTCATATGTATGCAAACACAATAAAGACTAGAGTTATTTTTTTTTATTTATTTATTTCAAAATTCTTCTATCAATTACATTTACTCGACAAAAACCCAAAACAAAATAAGTAAATTAAACCTATATAAAATGACGCTTCAAAATACTAAAAGGTGTACAAAAGTAATATAAATATAACAGGTTTTTACCAACACATCACATCCCCACACTTGTCTTTTGCTTGCCCTCAAGCAAATCTGTTTTTCACTTTCACGTGGGTCGAACAACGAATACACTTCCCATTCCCGAGACAAAGGTTAAGGTCTATTTTCATACAAAAGTTCAAACCTTTTACAATTTACAACATATTTAACGATAACGTGAGCAATCACATATACAATGGTTATCCAAGATTAACCCGCCCGTAAAACTAACAAATCACACATATCCCTCACAATGTTCTCTCCACTCGGCTTACAATTTGGCTAATATGTATAATGTATTAGCACTTCCACAATTAATCGCTCAAAACCGATTAGAACACGTACCCGCATAGGCTTGCAACTCAATCATTCTCCACCACCGATCACGAATACTAAGAACAAGTCATAAGGTCTTTGGAGGGTTGTAACGGGGCTAGGTTAAGGGTATAGAATAGGATTTTTTTTTTTTTTTTTATTTTAAGTGGCTAAGGTGATAATGAAAATTCGATTTTTATTACAAACGACTACTCTAAACAAAGCTAACTATAAACATCAACTACGAGGCAATGATTTTTTTTTTCGCCCTTTTATTCAACAACTAATAACTCATATTTTTGTATTTTCTCAACGATTTTCTATTCTCTTTTTTTTTTCGTAACATTTTCTGATTGATTTTTTTTTTTTTACAAACACAACTATACAAACAATTAATCCTACAATCGAATTTTCATCACACGGGTTTAAAAGAAAAGGTTTAACGGTTGTGGGCTAAATGGGTTGGTCAAACGAAAGGATTAGGCTCAAAGTTGGCTACTAAGGGATAATTTTTGGGTAAGGGTATAAGAATGGTGTAAAAGGAAAAAGGTTCACCTAATGCCTTAATCATTCTCGTGCTCGTATTCGGTCTATGGTCTTGAACATATCAAAAGTTGCAAGTTCTACAATACGCGACTAATGGTCCACTCAAACAACGAATATGTAAATGTAAATCTATGATATATAAGTGGCTCAAAACCTCACGTATAAGGGTATGATATGTGATATGCATCAAATGCTAGTTCCTTAGGCGAATTATTCCCAAATAACCACCCGCTAAATACCCTTCATGCTATTAATTTGAACTTGACCATGACAAAAGACCAAATAGGTTGTGCCATCCCTCGTTGACTTAGCTAGTTGTGCTTTTAAGATTGCTTTTGAAACAATAAACTTTTGAAAAATTTTTGAAATTTTCCCCCATCCCCACATTGAGGTAAACATTGTCCTCAATGTGTAGTATTTAAATGAACGGGTCAAAATATAAAATTTTTACTACTCCCCCATCCCCACACTTGAGGTAAACATTGTCCTCAATGTGTAAGAACTAGAGTTTTAAAACGCACAAGGGATGTGACACGGCTATCCTTCCCAAAATTTCACCCCAGAAAAAAAAAATACAAAATACAATCCACTTATTACTAAACTAATAATCAAGGTAAAATGGAAACGCATGCACCTGATTTTGTCGCTTGATGCCCATATCTTCTTCTCTTCATAAAAAAGGTTGTCTCGCGAACATCATGTACCTACAAATTCTAACCCTTGTGTAGAAGCATGCTTCTCACAACCATTGAAATTTGTTAGGTGATTAGTTCTACCATTTTTATGAAAGTGTTACCAAATCATGCGTTAAATTAACTTAATTTTTGTGGAAAAAAAAATTACAACAATAACAAGCCTAACTCACTTTCGTAGGAATCACGGTTGCATTTAGCTTATGCAACAAGCCCTTTTAAACCCCCCAATAGCTTGGAATGACGAGAGGTCTCGTGAGGGTTATATAGGGAACACACCCACAACGTTCATAAAATAACAATAATATACAAAGAAATAAAGAAAACATCACACACTAAGAAATTATTATTATTATTATTATTATTTTTCGTTTTTTTTATTATTATATTATTTTTTTTCGTTTTTATTTCGTTTTTTTTAATAAATAAAAAAAATAAAGAAAAATATATATATTTTTGTGGTTTTGTAAATTTTTAATTTTCTCTTCTTTTTTTTTCAAAAAAATAAAAATAAAAAAAATCACATAAACGATATAACACTAAGCGCACTAGCTCCCCGGCAACGGCGCCATTTTGATAGACTGTCGTCGGGTCTATGCAAAAACCTAAAATTACCTATAGACAGGGTAAGTCAGGTATCGAATCTAGAGGAGCATGTGGTCAGTGTAATACCGTTTAACTAATCTAAACTTACTTTATGAAATTTGCTTGTTTATCTATTTTTGTAATTTTTATGAATAAGTATTGTGAAAATGAAAAAAAACAATGATAGGAACGTGACCACTCCGGGATTCGGATTCTGTAAACACCTAATAATCTAATTATTGTTTATTTGGATGCCACTGATTAAATGGTAAATCTGTCACATAAACCAATTACTTATACAAGATCCTAGCATAATACCAATTGATCAGAGAGATATTAACCGCAAGCATAAATAATTATTCAATCAGCAAAGGCACAATTAGATTCAACATAAATACGTCTCTGGTTATCACCAGGATTTGTCTGTCACACAAATTGTATATATGTAAATGCAATTCGGTCAACACCTAATTACAATCTAATTCTCAAACAAACAAAACTAAATTAAAAGTGAAATACAAGAATCATCACCCGGAGTGTCACTGGAGGGTTAACCGATCATGGCAGGTTGTTGATCTTCAGAGGCTCCAACCATAGTTGAAACCCCTTTTCTTTCGTCCGAGCTCTCCCCCCCTAATTGATGTGTGAATCCATCTCTTAATATAGATTCCTCCTAAAAGAAATATAGACCCCACCTCCAATTAGTAGTATTTGAAATAAATTCCACTTTCTTGTAACCTTCGTTCCCACTGAAACATTAATTATCAAAATCAATTTGTATGGCATTTAGTTCACACTTTATTAATTCATTTAGAATTTAACTATCTCAATTAAATTCAATCGTTTCATATGTATGCAAACACAATAAAGACTAGAGTTATTTTGTTTTATTTATTTATTTCAAAATTCTTCTATCAATTACATTTACTCGACAAAAACCCAAAACAAAATAAGTAAATTAAACCTATATAAAATGACGCTTCAAAATACTAAAAGGTGTACAAAAGTAATATAAATATAACAGGTTTTTACCAACACATCATCGGACCCTTCGAAATCATTGAGAAAATTGGCAAAGTCGCCTACAAGTTGAATCTACCTGAAGAACTTAGCGGAGTTCACAACGTATTCCACGTGTCGAATCTGAAGAAGTGTCTGTCAGATGAGACCCTCATAGTTCCTCTCAAGGAACTCACTATCAACGACCAGTTGCGATTCGTCGAGGAACCAGTAGAGATTACTGATCGAGATGTTAAGGTTCTCATGCGTACCAGAATACCTCTTGTTCGAGTTCGTTGAGATTCCCGTCGTGGCCCAGAGTATACCTGGGAACGAGAAGACCAGATGAAACTCAAGTATCCCCAGCTGTTTAAGAAAAGTGCAACCACTACTGAGATTGAAGCTACTACAGAATTTCAGGACGAAATTCCAAATCAACGGGGGGATGATGTGACACCCCAGGAAAACCAGGAAACCAACGCAACATAACTAGCTTCCTCAGTAACCACGTGCTAAATTTCAGGACGAAATTCTCTTAACAGGGGGAGAATGTGACAGCCCTTATAATTCCATGTATCCGTACGATTAATTAATTGTAAAGTAAAGTGCTTGGTGACTGTGTTGAATTAATTAACTGCTTTCTGGTTACTGTGTCATACTTATATGTGCTTATTAACATACTAGTAGTGTGCAGAAAAGTTACTAAATAGTCCGGTATTCTTTCCTGAATGTTGATAATTAAAAACGTTACAAAAAGATATATAAAGAACACTATATAGAATAGCTTAGCACTTTAACGGAACGGTACCTAACTGAACAACCGGACATTACCCGGAACACCAAAATAATGCTAAAAGCATTGTTCTTATTTTTCTAAGCTAGTTAGGGTCCCCGAACACCCTAACACACTATATATTACACCACACACATAAACACCAACTAAACTCTTGAATTCCAACCACGATCACTAACTATCTAGTTGCATCCCAACTAAACCAACCCCCCCCCCCCCCCCAACCGGTTATGAAACATGGGAAATCCCCCAGGATTTTCTTCTAATTGTTTAATGAGATTGCCATGTACTTAGGGGGACATTTAGTCTAATGGATATTAGATGATGGAGGATTATATATGAAACCACAAGACCAAGACTCTTCACTTCACAACACACATTTCACTCAAACAACTCCCTCTCCCTCTAGTCTCGGCCGAGATCAAGGCCACCACCACCACCATTTTTCACTTCCATTCCATCCATTCTCTAGTGATATTAAGGTGTATTAAGGTGAATAAGGAAGCTGGGAACTTTCGGATCACCAAGGACCATCTCTATTTGCTATTAACCACCTCATTTCTACTCTTGATCTTCCCTAGCTTAAAAGCTAGTAGTAAGTCTCTTGAATCTTCATTTGCTTCATATTTAGAGTGGTTAATAGTTATTTGATGATGAGAATCCATGAACACTAAAGGATCATAAACAAAGTCTTGAATATAAAGTAACATGATGAAGAAATAAGATGAAAACATGATAAAATGAAGTTGTTTGGTCATGTTGATGATTTCTTGATGTTTATTTGGTGATTACTAGCAATATGATGTTTAATCATCATATGAAGCTTGTTAAGTTATGATTAAAAACATGACTTAACAAGTTAGAGGTGATTATGTGTACATAAAATAATCATCTTTTTGTTAGAGCATGAACTTGGGAATAAAAGTGATTTTCTTAGAAAATAATAAACCTAGTGGACTAGTAAACTTGTAAACTCAAGGCTTGTGTATGAGTTATTTTAAAAGAACCAAGTTTAAAAGGCGGTTTTTGAAAAAGTATTATTCTTACATATACTTACACCATCTTTAAAATAAACTAAGTGTATGGATGCTAGTGAAGCATGAAAATATCGAAAATGGATATTTTTGTAAAATGAGTTCACAAGTTGTGAACATCTAAAAATCCTAAGGATGAGATTTTAACAAAAGTAAACACACTTTGGAGAGTTACTAAACCCACTAAACACCCCATTAAGTTACCACGCGTTTTTATGAAAAACCAAGTTCATGTTGTATGTAAAGTGCATTGTTTTTGCACTTGACTAGTGTGATGTTGTTTAGTAACTTGATTGGTGATTGTTGAATGATTTTTACAAAAGAAAATGATATGCTTATAAGCATGGACACCTCCATTTACAAAGGAAACTCTGGCGAAATTTTCTAAAAATCCGACACTTAGAAAATATTCTTCTAACAAGTGTTTACGAATAAATTTCAACTTTGTTTTCAAAATAAACTTCGCCAAAGGTTTAGTTACAAAATACAAAGTATTGGAGGTTGATTTTTACAAGTAAAATGGATAAATATATATTTAGAATATATATTTTATATTAGAACACTTGTGTGGATACTTGTTTATTTTGTGAGATAGTTATATTATTTTAGGGAAAAATAATGTAACTTAACAATGTAACTTGACATTTGAATTGTGTGGTATGTGATAGAAGTAATGAGTAGATAAACCATACGTAGGATACGTGTTATGCATGAGAAACTGATTGTTATCCGTACCTTATTAGGACGTGCTTGACTTCCTGATTATTTGAGTAATTAATCTAACCGAGCAAACCGAGGTGAGTTCACACACTTTCTAAGGCATGGGATTCCCGGTGGTTTGGGAATGGGTTAAAGAATTTAAAACGGAACCTACATATCCTCCTTGGGTAGGATATGTACCGCCATCCTCCATAGGTAGGATGCCAATATTAATCCTGCGTATTCTCCTTGGGTAGAATACGTACGTTCGTCCTCCTTGGGTAGGACAACAACCTTAAAACTTACTAGACAAAACTCTATCATTAAGTCCCTCATTTTATATCGACTTAATCGCCGAGCCCAATGGCGAGCGGGTCATTAGTTAATAGCGCTATTAGGTTTAACAAACCTCACACCGTGCCGTTCGAACGGGCGTGTACTAATGGACTATGGCAAACTGTCAATGATGATAGACATTGACGTAGGGCACAACTATTGTTCGTCAGTTGTCGATATGGTACGGTCTAGTGGTTCACATGGGGAAGCCCCCACTGATTACGAATATGGTTTGGGTAATATAGAAGGAACTGGTTAATCATACTTTCAACATTGGGGTAACCCCCACGGCAAATAAGCCAACGAAAGTCAAACCATGTTTTCGAAAACAACTTAAAACTAAACAACCAACCGTGAACTCACTCAACTTTGTTGTTGACTCATTGTTACATGCCTTACAGGTCGTTAGATGCTTATGGAGTTTGCACGTGGAGGAGGTCATTGTGGGATGCGGGCTGTTATATCCCGTGCTTAATAAATAAACTTTATGGAACTTATGTTTTGGTCTTTAAACTTATGAACTATGAACTTATGGTTTGAACTTACGTTTTATGCTTCCGCTGTTAACCTAAGGTCGGTTTACTTTCTTTTGGTCACCAATCATATTGTGGTTGGTTTTATTTACTTAATTGTGTTGTTCAATATGATTGGTGGCTCGGTCCTGGTCATGTCACGCCTCCAAGTGGTGATACTCCGCATGGTGGATTTTGGGGGTGTGACACGAGGAGTGGATCGTCATGAGAGCACCACGAGTTAATGATCTGTACGTGTTGGATATGAGCGTAGCTACGACTACCACGGGTCAAACTCATTGCTTCATGTCAAAAGCCCCTGAAAAGGAATCGCAATTGTGGCACCGAAAGATGGGTCACATTCACCTTCGAAAAATGAATCACCTGGTGCATAACGATTTAATAAACGGTGTTCATTTGAAGAGTTTTCATCTTGAAGGGGAGTGTACTAGTTGCATCAAAGGAAAACAATGAAAGAAATCACATCCTGGCAAAAAGATGAACTCTGTCTCGAAACCACTGGAGAGACTTCACATGGATCTTTTTGGTCCTGTGAATATCAAAAGTATTACTGGTGATCTATATTGCCTTGTAGTCACTGACGACTATTCGAGATTCTCGTCGGTGTCGTTCCTGAAGACAAAAGACGAGACATTTGAGAGTTTGCTAAGGTTATTCAGGAAGATTGAAAATTTGTACCGAACTCGTATTAGAAGACTGAGAAGTGACAACGGTACGGAATTTAAGAATAATAGAATGGAGGAGTTCTATGATCGACGAGGTATTCTGCAAGAATTCAGCGTACCTTATACTCCGCAACAAAATGGAGTCACAGAGAGAAAGAATAAAACGTTGATTGAAATGGCTAGGACGATGCTTGCTGATTCCAAGTTACCTGTTAATTTCTGGGCAGAAGCAGTGTCAACCGCTTGCTATACACTCAACAGGGTACTTACTGTGAAGAAGCATAACAAGACATGTTTTGAGTTGATCAACAATCGCAAGCCTAATCTCGAGTATTTAGAGCCGTTCGGGTCACCCTGCACAGTTCTAGATCCCGATGGCAAATTTGGTCCAAAGAGCTTTGAAGGAATCTTTGTGGGATATGCAAGTCCACTAAGAAGAGTCTTTTTTTCAAGTATGAAGAAGATCATCGAAGCACAGCACGTTGAATGTCAAGGTTATACAATGCCTGCACAAAAGCCCATGAATTCATGGCTATTCAACTATGATACCCTTTGGGATTCATTCGAGTTAGAAGAAGAGCCAGATTTCTTTGATGATTTGGATATTTTACGAGAATATGAAGCATCTCAGGGAAAATTTCCAGCAAGTTCTTCTAAACGTCAACAACAAACTTCCAATTATGATGAAGCTGGTCCCAGTTATGCTGGAGAGAATGATGAAGCCCAGCAAACTCAGACTTCTTCGGAATGTGAATCTGCTCATGAAAATTAGACGGCAATCAATGAAGATAATTCAGAATCTGACGATGTTCCTACTTTTGACCGTGGTGATTCAGAGTCTGAAGGGGAGCAAATCCAACCTTCAGATCAGACGAGTCCAGTCAATGAACATGTTGCTGAGCAGAACGTTACTAATTTGGAAGGCGAGGTGGATGTTCCAGGCGAAGTTATGCCAAGAACTCTTTCATACCATCCAGAGGAGTTGATAATTGGACAGCTGCAGTCAGGCGTTCGCACCAGAAGACAAATTGACCATGTCCTTACTTGCTTTTACACTAAAGTTTCTCCTTTACAAACATAATTTTCACTTAGCTGTTTCATTTCGCAGATTGAGCCGAGAATCTACAAGGAAGCACTAACTGAAGACTCATGGGTCAACGCAATGCAAGAGGAGCTGAGTCAGTTTGAGAAGCTGGGCGTATGGAAGCTTGTGGATCTGCCTGACGGACACCGGAAGATAAATACAAAATGGGTGTTCAAGTGCAAAAGGGATGACCGAGGACTTATTATTTGTAACAAAGCTCGACTCGTGGTCCAGGGTTTCAGTCAGCAGGAGGGCATAGATTTCACTGAGGTTTACGCTCCAGTTGCTCGACTTAAAGCTATCAGAATTTTCCTAGCTTTCGCTTCATGGAGGGGATTCAAAGTGTATCTGCTAGATGTGAAGTCGGCATTTCTCTATGGCAAAGTGAAAGAGGAGGTATATGTCGGACAGCCACCAGGCTTCACTGACCCAATCCACAAAGATAAGGTTTACCTTTTGGACAAGGCGTTGTATGGCTTGCATCAGGCCCCGAGAGCCTGGTACGAGACACTCTCACAACATTTGCTAGCCAACAACTTCATCTGAGGCAAGGTAGACGCCACTCTCTTCACAAAAGAAGTCAACGACCATCTTCTGATAGTTCAAATTTACGTGGATGATATTATTTTCGGGTCGACAAATGAAGAACTCTGCAAAGATTTTGAGAAAGTAATGAAGCAGAAGTTCAAAATGTCTTCAATGGGTGAGATGAAGTTTTTCTTAGGGCTCCAGGTCGATCAACTTCCCGAGGGAACGTTCATACATCAGACAAAGTATGTTTACGATGTTCTGGAGAAATTCGGGATGTCGGGAACAACACCTATGTCCACCCCGTTAGCAACGAATCATGGGATAAATCCTGATCTCACCGGAGAGAAGGTCGATGAAACGTTATATCGCTCCATGATCGGATCGCTGATGTATTTGACGGCATCAAGACCTGATATCATTTACCCAACGTGCCTCGTAGCCCGATTTCAGTCAAGTCCTAGAGCTTCACACATGGCTATAGTCAAGAGGATATTACGCTACCTGAAAGGAACTCCAACACTGGGGTTGTGGTATCCAAAAGATGGTGACTTCACGCTCGAAGGATACTCTGATTCTGACTTCGGTTGCTGCAAAGTCAATGCTAAATCAACAACTTCAGGATGCCAATTTTTCGGACCCCGACTGGTCACATGGCAATGTAAGAAGCAAACCTCTGTTGCTTTGTCAACATGTGAAGCTGAGTATGTATCTGCTAGCAGCTGCTGCTCATAGATCCTGTGGATTCAGCAACAGATGCGCGACTACGGTTTGCAATTTCTTACTTCACCTATCTTTGTTGATAATGAAGCAGCAATAAACATAAAGAAAAATCCGGTACATCACGCTAAAACCAAACATATTGAAATTCGTCATCACTTCATATGCGATTGTTATGAAAAGAAGTTGATACGAATTGATAAAATCCACACCGACGAACAAAAAGCTGATTTACATACCAAAGCTTTCGATAAAGCTCGTTTTCAATATCTTTTAAAACTAAATGGTATGAAATTTTTGTCGGATGCGGAGAAAATCATTGGCGTTGATGAAGAAACCGAGGCAGATGATGTTGAGAAGCAGACTGCTTTGGTTTGTCGTATTTTTAGTTGTTTTGGTATTTAGTGTAACACCTGTGCCTCCACGGCCATCAAAAAAATACCAAACCAATGAAATATTATATTTCATACTTGGGATTTGTAAAATTATGTGTATCTTTTACACATATCAACTTTTGTTTGATTTTAAGCTTTAAATCGCTTTCTGGAGGGTTATACGCGCTCTGATGCGTAAATATAACCAGTTTAATCCAACGAACACTCCGGAATAGTGAAATAGGCTTAACATACCTTAAATAACCTTTACATAACTTAGATATAAGTTTTGGAAGGTTTGGTGTGGTGAAATCAAAGTTTAATCGCTTACAGGGACTAAAGTTGACAAACTGCGAAAGTATGCCAATTTGAACTGTAACAGACATTCCAGAACATGACCATAAGTTAAACATACCATAAATATCCTTCACATAGCTTAGAAATAGGCTTTGAGGTGTTCGGTATGCTAAAATAAACGTTTGTGTCATTCAGGGACTAAAAGTGTCAAAAAGTGCACAAGTTTGCATTTTCGCGCATAACTTACGTTCTGAATACATCTGGACATCCAAAAATTTATGTAATCATGACTACATTTTATTTTAGTGTTCGCCTTAAGAAAAATCCATTCGTCGCGTCATTTGGATCGTTTTTCGCGCTTATGCGCATTCCGTCGTAATTAAGCGAACATCGCGTTCGTACGACCAAACGAACCATCATCCGGCATATTTTTGAGTATGTTTTGAGTTCCCTATACTTTAACTTCATTTTAGAGCCTTGAAATGAGGTCAACGGGGCTCAAACGCATCGAAAAATGGCTTAAACACGTGCAGGGACTAAACCTGTCATTTATGAAACATTTCTGGAACAGGGAGGGGTGTCACGTAGCGCGAGCCCTAAAGACTTACCAGTCGCGCTACACGACTGCCTAAAACTGACCAGATTCAATGTTTTGTTTGCAAGTTGCAGCTGATTGATTCGTGTCCACTCGTTTCCTATCGTCTAGTCAGCGGATAAGAACAAACTTCCTGGACACCACAACTTTACGACAAGTGTACGGTTCCGATTATGGCACGTTTTCCATGAAACGATCCTAACGGTTACCCGAAAACTATATATACCCATCCACCCCCATTGCATTTCTCACTAGAATTCTGATTTTGAGAGCTCTAAGTTGAAACCATTGTTTCATACCTGAGTTCTTGGATCGGGATTAGCATTCGGGGACCCTTCGTAAGTATTCTTTCGTTCTTTTCCTTATTTTATTGCTTTTCGAGTCAGAAAGTCAAACTTTGTTTGACTTTCAGCGTTGACCAGTAATGGTCAATGCGAAGTTCGTTTGAACTTCGCAACGTGAGTGTAATCACGTTGGTCATAGTCCCTTGGGACTATGCCCACTGATTACCACGTTGTCTAGGGTCGTAGGGTAAGCGATCTAATGAATCGCTTATACCTCGAACCCGACCCATTTGGTCGATCATTAGGATCCGACCAAATACATTAGGTGACCATAGTAGGTAGGGAATAACCTTCCGAGGTTATACCCTATGGTCACATCGTTTAAGTAGTTGTATGATAGGTAGTTTATATGCCTTAGGTAAATTACCATAATACCCTTTTCATGTATAATTGGTGATTAAGCATATGTAACCTAAACTTTTGTCACATAACTGATTATGTAACATGTTTAGGCATATAACACTTGTCATAGGACTAGTTAGACGGTCCGAACGCGTTTCACGCGCACGACACGTTAAAGTAGCATATGTTACCTTAATGGGTCGCGATGGGCCGAAAGCACTTAGGTTTGGTTTCATTGTAGTATGTAGGCCTTGTTAAACCATATCATATGAGTTCCAACACTCATTTGGTTTACCAAGCCTCACCCTATCCAATCTCTCGATTTAAGTCCGGTTTATTTATATAGTATTGGATTTGCCGACTGATTCCGTGCTCCCTCTAGCTTTGTTTGGTTGTTGTTCAAGACCTCCAAGCATTCTCAGGCGAGTACATTTCCCCTATTTTACTGTTTTCAATTGTTTTGGGGTGACTCATATGTGCTAAATGTTTTTGATGTTATAACGATGGTTTCAAAAACAATTAAAGCGATTTATACAAAACTAATAACGATTTCATAAAGTGAACAAACTTGTTGGTTGTAGTTACATAACAAATGACATTCATTAGCAATGATCAAGCCGACCAGTATTAGGTTATGGTACCATAGGATCTGACAAATCCCGTTATTTACTACACCCGTGGTTATGTGTGGGTATGGTAGGTAGCGACTGAATCTGTAATTATTAATTTACCCTATGGAGGTTTGTTAATACGAAAACGAGAAGCGACGAAAACGAGAAGCGACGAAAACGAGAAGCGATGAAAGTCACGAAGGTTTGAATGTTATTAGCGAGACGACCTTATAAGTAGTTTCACGACCTAAAACGAATTAAACGATTTACGATTGGTTTTCACACGATGTTTTAACGATTGGGTTAACGATTGGGTTCAAAGCGATATACGATATTATTTTGGTTATACATATTACATGATTTACATTTGGGCATGAACATTACTTTGGTGGTTTGGTTTGGATTAAGTGATTAAGTAACAATGCGTGTGGAATATGATGCAAGCATGGTGGATACGCCGCTGGTACTTCCTATATATAAGTGTTTGTATGGTATTACATATTGTAGCGTTATTTGAATCTTTTCAGTTTGAGACATAGAACATTTTATACAAGTAACATACTTTTCACAAGACATTTATTTACAAACAACTTATCTTATACAAACTCATTTTACATGGTTATTCATTTAATCATGCATTATTCTCTTATTTATACATATCACCTGAACTTATCATTGTTTTTCAAATAATTTACTAAAACAAATGTTTTTGGGTTAAGAGTCATGGCTACGAGGTTTTACAAATTATAACCCGCTTGATTTGAGTTGGTTAATTAAGTTGCAATATTATACTCTTTTCAAAACAAGGTTTTTAAATAAAGTATTGCAACGTCTAAACTAGCCATGATTTCGACACTCCTACAAAACCTATGTACTCGCCAGCATTTCTTTGCTGACCTCGTTTTCACATATGTTTCAGGTATTGTTGAATGATATCGATTGATAAGATGCATGCTCACATAGGACTGGACAAGGCCTTAGTGACTCAATAACAATGATAGACTATGTTTAAATAGTGTATTTAGATTTCAAGACGATGTAATTATTCAATGTTTAATAAAACGAAACACTTTTTGGTATCCATGGTTATGAAACATTAATTCTGTTGCAACACGCCCCGATGTTTCCGCCGCGCTTTGTTGTTTTACGCGGTCGGGGTGTGACAGAAAAGATGGTATCAGAGCCAATGGTTATAGGGAATTAGGTTATTAGTAATTAGTAATGCTTTGACCTAGTCTATAACCTTCTTAGGACCCTAACGCGAGTTTACTTGCGTTTAGTCATAAAACAATACTGTCACCTATCCTTAGGTGACAACCACAACAAGAACATAAATTTCAAAACCGCTTTGAAAACTAATCATCTGTTCTAGGATGATTGATTACTAGGTTTTGAACTCTCTATTGAAAGGTTTTGAACTCTCTATTGTAAGGTTTTGAACTCTCTATTATATGGTTTTGAACCTCTTTGAGTTTTCAAAACTTCGTCAAGGTTTTGGGTTTTAAATAATGTGAACACGTGCAAACTGGAAGGGTGAATGCCTGTATTCTGGGTTTTCTGTCTAGGCAAGCACTTCGTATACATCTCATCAGACGCGAGACCAGTTGTGCTTACCTGGGAATTCTTGGGATGAGTGTTCACTTATAGGCGAGCATGTCTTCGCGATACATTATTTTTGACCCATTTACTTTGATCAGTCACCGTCTCATTTGTTTGCCTTAGGTAACAAACAAATGATCGCAATCTTCATGCGTTATCATTCTGTTTTGATTGTCCAATAATCTTTCACCTGTTTCTCCCTATGCCTTTCTTTTTCTTCAAGAATGTCTCTTCATCACGATGATGCCCAGATATCTGAGCAAGCAGCCAAAATTCGCTCAACGAATAGGCGAAGTAGTCCTGAAGACTGTTGAATTAGCTACTGCCATGTATCATCTCCAGGATGAAGCCACTCAAGAGTCACCAAGACAGGCAGGACCTAGTCAGGTGACAGCACCATCAGCCAAGAAACCAATCGAGGAATCAAAGACCATGGATGAACGATCCCCTAAGAAGTCAAAGAAGCGAAAGGCTTCTCAGAACTTCGCCATGGTCGCTCACAATGGTAAAGCAGTCCCCAACCAACCAGCTCAACCCCCTGCTAGGTGTGTATGGCTTTTCCTATGATACCTACATCAAGGAACTATGTACCTTACAAACTACTCTTGTGATTTCTCTCTCTCAAATGATTGCTCATGATTCCCTCGAAAATTTTAAGTACTCGTTTCACTCTAAGAAACAAAGTACAGAAAATTAAGTGACATTATGAGTAATCGTGTTTTTCGCACATCTGTGCCTTTAAATCCTTGGTTAGATAACTAAGGGTATTTTCAAATCTCATACCCATTACGTTTTGATTTTTCAACATACACAGTACCAGTATTTCAAAACAATCTTCATGATCTCAAAACATTTCATATAGTTTGAAAACAATTTTTCTAGATGCATTGTCTGTGTTATTTCAAAAACATTGGCCATGTTATCAAAACCAACCTTTCTAATTTCAAAATATTTCATATAGTCTGAAGACAATATTAACACAATACATTTTCTGATCAAGTGCATGATTTCGAAAAGCATCATTCATGTCTTTCAAAAACCTTATACATAATTTCAAAATTCATTTCGCTTGATTTTAAAACATTTTTGTAAATATATCTACCTATTACACCTACTTTATGATTTCAAAAAAAAAAAATATTATATATAAGGTTTCAAAAACGTTAAACACATTTTTCTTAAAAGAACCCCATGCATAGTTTTCAAAAATATTTTCCTCATACATTGACTTAACCTTCAAATTCCGCTTCATATGTCGCCTTGACATATCAGGCATCTCAACTTCATAAGCATTTTACATCATGTTTTGACCTAAGCACATCCAGTGCAAGGTTTCAAAACATCTTCAACTTCTAAAATTCATATGGGATCTTTTTATCTTTACAATTAGATCCTTGTGGATGATTATCGTTCAAATCAGAGTCCTTAATTGGATTCCTTATGTACCTTAATTCGAACACTTCGGTTCCTAGTAATCGAAATCGAATTTTCTTTTTGAATCTTTCTATCTTTATAAATGGATTCTTGATAACGTTTAAAGTACCAAATGAAATCCACGGAATGGATTCCTAGTGTGCTTTAAATGCATGTACGCAATTTACAAGACAAATTAACAAACAATTTTGTGGTTATGTGATATATGTTTATGTGTTCTCCTCTATGATTTTTGTGTTTTCGTATACTCTGGATATTCGTTATCCAAATCCTCGTAGAATCTTTCATATCTTCATATGATGGATTCGTAGTAGGATATTCAAAAAGGTACTACCTTAAATCCTTAATGGGCTTCTATGTAAGAGTTAAGACCCTTGGATTATATAGTACCATTCCATGATTCGATGAGAGACCCTTTAGTGGTCTAGTCAAAAAGATTGATTCAAGATCTGGTTAAGAATGGCATGTGATGATACAGCTGAAAGGACCCTATGGCGGTCTAGTCACACTCATCACCGGTTTGTTCATTTGGTTTTCCCCTACACACTATAAAATAGACTGTGTAAATTGTGCAAAGAATTGTCTGATTATGGACGCGTACATAATTATGAAATTTAGTGCACAGAAACACAGTAAGATTTATTATGTGTAAGAACCGATAGTGACAACAATAACGAAATGAGAACGATGTAATGGAGGTACGGTGGACGCACCAATGACGCTTCATATACTTGTATATAAGTATCCCTCTTACATTGCAATCATAAGGTTATTAAAGATTACTAGAAGTTCAGAACCCTAACCAATATTGTTCGATCTTTTCAACCTCATGTTTTCAAGCTCACAAGTTTCCTCTAAATAAATTTCGGGACGAAATTTCCTAAAGTAGGGGAGACTGTAACACCTGTGCCTCCACGGCCATCAAACAAATACCAAACCAATGAAATATTATATTTCATACTTGGGATTTGTAAAATTATGTGTATCTTTTACACATATCAACTTTTGTTTGATTTTAAGCTTTAAATCGCTTTCTGGAGGGTTATACGCGCTCTGATGCGTAAATATAACCAGTTTAATCCAACGAACACTCCGGAATAGTGAAATAGGCTTAACATACCTTAAATAACCTTTACATAACTTAGATATAAGTTTTGGAAGGTTTGGTGTGGTGAAATCAAAGTTTAATCGCTTACAGGGACTAAAGTTGACAAACTGCGAAAGTATGCCAATTTGAACTGTAACAGACATTCCGGAACATGAACATAAGTTAAACATACCATAAATATCCTTCACATAGCTTAGAAATAGGCTTTGAGGTGTTCGGTATGCTAAAATAAACGTTTGTGTCATTCAGGGACTAAAAGTGTCAAAAAGTGCACAAGTTTGCATTTTCGCGCATAACTTACGTTCTGAATACATCTGGACATCCAAAAATTTATGTAAGCATGACTACATTTTATTTTAGTGTTCGCCTTAAGAAAAATCCATTCGTCGCGTCATTTGGATCGTTTTTCGCGCTTATGCGCATTCCGTCGTAATTAAGCGAACATCGCGTTCGTACGACCAAACGAACCATCATCCGGCATATTTTTGAGTATGTTTTGAGTTCCCTATACTTTAACTTCATTTTAGAGCCTTGAAATGAGGTCAACGGGGCTCAAACGCATCGAAAAAGGGCTTAAACACGTTCAGGGACTAAACCTGTCATTTATGAAACATTTCTGGAACAGGGAGGGGTGTCGCGTAGCGCGAGCCCTAAAGACTTACCAGTCGCGCTACGCGACTGCCTAAAACTGACCAGATTCAATGTTTTGTTTGCAAGTTGCAGCTGATTGATTCGTGTCCACTCGTTTCCTATCGTCTAGTCAGCGGATAAGAACAAACTTCCTGGACACCACAACTTTACGACAAGTGTACGGTTCCGATTATGGCACGTTTTCCATGAAACGATCCTAACGGTTACCCGAAAACTATATATACCCATCCACCCCCATTGCATTTCTCACTAGAATTCTGATTTTGAGAGCTCTAAGTTGAAACCATTGTTTCATACCTGAGTTCTTGGATCGGGATTAGCATTCGGGGACCCTTCGTAAGTATTCTTTCGTTCTTTTCCTTATTTTATTGCTTTTCGAGTCAGAAAGTCAAACTTTGTTTGACTTTCAGCGTTGACCAGTAATGGTCAATGCGAAGTTCGTTTGAACTTCGCAACGTGAGTGTAATCACGTTGGTCATAGTCCCTTGGGACTATGCCCACTGATTACCACGTTGTCTAGGGTCGTAGGGTAAGCGATCTAATGAATCGCTTATACCTCGAACCCGACCCATTTGGTCGATCATTAGGATCCGACCAAATACATTAGGTGACCATAGTAGGTAGGGAATAACCTTCCGAGGTTATACCCTATGGTCACATCGTTTAAGTAGTTGTATGATAGGTAGTTTATATGCCTTAGGTAAATTACCATAATACCCTTTTCATGTATAATTGGTGATTAAGCATATGTAACCTAAACTTTTGTCACATAACTGATTATGTAACATGTTTAGGCATATAACACTTGTCATAGGACTAGTTAGACGGTCCGAACGCGTTTCACGCGCACGACACGTTAAAGTAGCATATGTTACCTTAATGGGTCGCGATGGGCCGAAAGCACTTAGGTTTGGTTTCATTGTAGTATGTAGGCCTTGTTAAACCATATCATATGAGTTCCAACACTCATTTGGTTTACCAAGCCTCACCCTATC
Organism: Helianthus tuberosus; assembly: GCA_030545235.1. NCBI lineage: Eukaryota > Viridiplantae > Streptophyta > Magnoliopsida > Asterales > Asteraceae > Helianthus > Helianthus tuberosus. The sequence continues at coordinate 148,674,419 of CM060368.1, forward strand.
CAATCTCTCGATTTAAGTCCGGTTTATTTATATAGTATTGGATTTGCCGACTGATTCCGTGCTCCCTCTAGCTTTGTTTGGTTGTTGTTCAAGACCTCCAAGCATTCTCAGGCGAGTACATTTCCCCTATTTTACTGTTTTCAATTGTTTTGGGGTGACTCATATGTGCTAAATGTTTTTGATGTTATAACGATGGTTTCAAAAACAATTAAAGCGATTTATACAAAACTAATAACGATTTCATAAAGTGAACAAACTTGTTGGTTGTAGTTACATAACAAATGACATTCATTAGCAATGATCAAGCCGACCAGTATTAGGTTATGGTACCATAGGATCTGACAAATCCCGTTATTTACTACACCCGTGGTTATGTGTGGGTATGGTAGGTAGCGACTGAATCTGTAATTATTAATTTACCCTATGGAGGTTTGTTAATACGAAAACGAGAAGCGACGAAAACGAGAAGCGACGAAAACGAGAAGCGATGAAAGTCACGAAGGTTTGAATGTTATTAGCGAGACGACCTTATAAGTAGTTTCACGACCTAAAACGAATTAAACGATTTACGATTGGTTTTCACACGATGTTTTAACGATTGGGTTAACGATTGGGTTCAAAGCGATATACGATATTATTTTGGTTATACATATTACATGATTTACATTTGGGCATGAACATTACTTTGGTGGTTTGGTTTGGATTAAGTGATTAAGTAACAATGCGTGTGGAATATGATGCAAGCATGGTGGATACGCCGCTGGTACTTCCTATATATAAGTGTTTGTATGGTATTACATATTGTAGCGTTATTTGAATCTTTTCAGTTTGAGACATAGAACATTTTATACAAGTAACATACTTTTCACAAGACATTTATTTACAAACAACTTATCTTATACAAACTCATTTTACATGGTTATTCATTTAATCATGCATTATTCTCTTATTTATACATATCACCTGAACTTATCATTGTTTTTCAAATAATTTACTAAAACAAATGTTTTTGGGTTAAGAGTCATGGCTACGAGGTTTTACAAATTATAACCCGCTTGATTTGAGTTGGTTAATTAAGTTGCAATATTATACTCTTTTCAAAACAAGGTTTTTAAATAAAGTATTGCAACGTCTAAACTAGCCATGATTTCGACACTCCTACAAAACCTATGTACTCGCCAGCATTTCTTTGCTGACCTCGTTTTCACATATGTTTCAGGTATTGTTGAATGATATCGATTGATAAGATGCATGCTCACATAGGACTGGACAAGGCCTTAGTGACTCAATAACAATGATAGACTATGTTTAAATAGTGTATTTAGATTTCAAGACGATGTAATTATTCAATGTTTAATAAAACGAAACACTTTTTGGTATCCATGGTTATGAAACATTAATTCTGTTGCAACACGCCCCGATGTTTCCGCCGCGCTTTGTTGTTTTACGCGGTCGGGTGTGACATTTAGGGGGAGATAGATAATATTTTCAGAAAATACAAAAACAATAAAAAAAGCAAAAATCCAAAAACATGAGATATTTTCATAAACCAAAAACAATAGAAAACCAAAAAGAATTTGTGTAAAAAGGGGGAAATGATAGTACATCAGCTAGATAGTTACGGTATGCTAAAGATATGTATTGTTTTCAAGCGTTAAGCAGTCTCGCTGATGATATGCCGATAGGTTTTTGCACATTTAGTAGATTTTTTGGGATATAAACCTAAATCACAAATTACTTATTACGTGGGGAACATCTCTCGGATATATAGGTAACCCCTGAAATCTTGTTTGAAGGGCTTTCTATTTCTGACATACCAGGTCTTTGTGCGTGATGATATCTGGGGTATTATACTAGGACTTCTGATTTTGCGGAAGCAATAGCCTAGTCCTCGTATAATACTCTGCACTGCTTTAATTTTAAAGCCTACCCTCAGCATAAAAAATGATGAAACATTGAAAAATGCTAATCATGTGCTGTTGAAGAAAAGATCCCCAAACGGGACATACCAAAAATCGAGCCATTGTCTCTTTGTCTGAACGAAAGTTCTAACCTGAGCTCTCATGGCCTCGCATTACCCGTTTACAGATATCATTAGTGTACATTCACTTGTAAGACTAAATATAGGAGTCTGGATACAGGAGTATATTCTGAGGTGGGACACGCGTATAAGTTAAGTTCTTAAAATACTAATTCGTATCCTGATTAATTGAAATTTGTGTGAAAATTTAAAAGGATCAGTATATCGGCAATCTAAGCGAATTCTTTAATTCTGTGTGTGTAATAAGCTCAACGGTACTTGTAACTTGTCAAGCAGCTGATATGATCCTCTAACACGCTCACCAAAAATATGTTTGTAAATAGTTTCATTTACTGCTTTACTTTTACTGCATTTCGTTTCATTGTTAGTTCTAAACCCAAAAAGATTTCATAGTCTTCTAGTCTAAACTTTATAAAAATCCCAAAAAGATTTTACATTTCTGCTTTAGTTTTGCGATAAACCGAGGTGGAAAGCGGATCTTCAGATTCTGAGAAGTGAAGCGGAACAGGAAAGTTTCTATACTGGACGACAGGGTTGGGAGCTTATCATGAAAAACTTGGTAAATTTTAAAGTCAAAGCAAGTTCATTAAGTTGACACTTGTAATTTTTTCATGAAAAAGTGATTGAAAAGTTGAATAAAATGTCAGTTTGTTTCGTGTTGGGTCAACCAAGGTCATTAACTTGGACTTGGTAGGCAAATTAAGTGTCTAGGGTCATTAACTTGGACCTAGATACTTAAGTGGATTTCTAAAACTGGACAAAATCTGATAAAACGAGAAAAAGTTAAAAAGTTAAACAAGGTGTGTATGGATCGGACATCAATCCGATCGGATGGCAATCCGATCGGATGGCCATCCGATGCATGGTGTCACTATAAATATATGGTCATTGACTTCAGTCAATCTTTTACTCATTAGAGTGACCACTCCTTTCTCTCTCAAACACACTCATTTCTGAGCTTGATTTTCACATTTTCTCCTTCTACAATTCATTGGATTGTTGGTTTGCACAACTTTCTCAATGGGCAAGGTAAGTTTTTATGGATCTTTGACTGTTAAAATTGATGTTTTTGATGTATTTTTTGAACCGAGTGACTGTTCGGAGCTTAAATCTTAGATCTAGACATTTTTAGGTTGTTTTGATAGAATTCAAGCATAGGGTTTTGTTCGCAATCATTATATCTACAAGTTTACCGTTTCAATTTGTGCTTAAACATGTTAGATATAGGAGATTTGAGGTTTAGATCGATTCGGCTATCGGTGGGGTTTTTGTCAAACTAAACACAAATTAGGCCGAATTAGAACATAATGAACATAGGGTTGTGATCGCCTCTGAATTCTCTACGTAGATCTATGTTCAATTTGATATTTAGCTTAGAAATTTTTGATGATACTTTGATTGTTCAAGATGTGTCTCACTGTTCTTGGAACGAGTGGCAACTCGATCGGGTGGCAATCCGATCGGGTGACCACTCGATCCAATGCATGTTATGTGGAAAATTTTTCCTAAGTGTTTGTGTCTAGGAATTTGTGCCTTAATTGTTAGATTGTTAGATAAGGTTCCTTGATATTTGTGCATTATCTTTCAAAGTGTTTTGGATAGTTTGGCAACTCGATCGGGTGGCAATCCGATCGGACAGCCATCCGATCCATAGCATTTCTGTTTTGTATAATATTCTAAGTGTTTTCCTTGATTTCTGTGCTTTCATTGTTGACAAAGTGACTTGGAAAGTTTGGCAACCCGATCGGGTGGCAATCCGATCGGGTGGTATCTGTTCCAATGCATTCATTCACTGTCCATCGCTTACCAGGGATTGAGTGGCAATCCGATCGGGTGATTATCCGATCGGACAAACATCCGATCCATAGCATTCACTCTCAAGGTATTGACTAGTCAAAGGTGATTACGTGTTTGTCACAAGGATCGAGTGACAACTCGATCGGGTGGCAATCTGATCGAGTGGGCATCCTATCCATTTGCTTATGTTGACTTGTCATTACACATGATGACAATTCGAACGGGTGGCAATCCGATCGGACAGCCATCTGATCCTCAGTACTATACACAGAGAGAATTCCAAGAGTTAGAAAAATTTTGAGATTTTCAAAATGTTCATACTTGTTGCTTTATATCTCGAGTGCAAATGTCAACGTCATATACTTGTGTAGGGAAAATCTTCAGATTAGGATAAATCCCACAACATTTATTGTCTGCTGGATACACATTATACAGACAAGACTGTGTTTGAAGAAATAGCAAAATTTATGAGAGAAAGCAAGATTGCTAAGACCTTAACTGACAAGACTATAGTTTATGAATCTCATGTGAGACGTTTTTGGAGCTCAGCAAGATATGAGGAGAAATAGAAGATGATATACTCAGCAGTGAGGAAGAAGGACGAGAATGGACAGGATGTGGATTTGGAGATAAAGTTTAATGTTGGTGATCTAAGAAGAGTGTTAGAGTTAGGTGATTCTGACAACGATCCTACAATTATTCCTGAACGTCTTTGCAAAGGTTTATGGTGCAGGATGGGATTTTCTAGTCACATAAATGGAAAAATGATTAAAACAATGTTCAGTAAGCCCTACAAGTTCATGATTCACTGTGTTGTACACGCCTTATCTCATAGGAAGGGAGCCTACGATGAAACATCTGATTATATCATGAACATAATCACCTGTCTGGTGCTGAACATGCCTTACAACGTGTCGCAAGTTATATTTGACTACTTGGTAGAGAATGTAGGAGCTGGAAGCACAAAATACATCATGTATCCTAGGTTCATCATGATGATGATAGATGATTTGATAAAAGACATTCCAAAGGATGCTGATGATGTTTTAGGTCTAAGGAACATGACAGCTGACACGATAAGCAGATTAGCTAAAGGACCTGAACAAAGAGTTAGAAGAATGATATGCAGAATTAGCAATCCAGCTTATGTTGCTCCAGAGAATGATGCGTGGAGACACAACAACAGTGATTCTGAAAATGAAAATGAAAAGATGAGCGAAATGATTGAGAAGAAAACTCGATGGTGGTTTGTAAGAGATGTGAAAAGAAAAAGAACACCGAAGACATCCCCTGCAGTAGTTATTCCTAAGGAGCCAACTCCTAAGATTGTGATTAAGGGTATAGTGAAAGGGGGAGTCATAAGAGAAGCTAGAACTTTAAACTGTTATATTATTCTAATGATTACTTCAATGTCTGTTTTGCAGGGCCTTCAAAGGAACCTCAACAAAGGTTGATTGATGAGCAAGTGTTAGATCCATCAAGCATACCTCAAGAAGGAGTTGACTTGACAAAGGCAACGTTTGAGCAGTACATAAAGCTTACTGAAGATCTAACTCAGAAAGATCAAGGTGCAAGTGCTCCAACAGAAAGCGTCAAAGAGAAAGAGCCTGAAAGTGTTGCTCGTGATGATTCTAGTGAAGCTGATGATGAGTCCACTGAGACAGAGACAGAGCTTAATCTTACAACACTTGGTCGTGGAAAAGCTCAGTTGAAAAAGAAACCAACAAAGAAGAAGAAAGGATCCGACGAAGAAGATTCTTCTTATACTCCATCAGTTGAAGAGACAAAGAAGTTAAGAGCAAAGCGTAAGGCAGTTCAAACAGGAGTGATTCCAAGAAATGTACGTGCAAGAAAAGCTGGGGCTACATTACCGAAAGATCAAGGTGGCAAAGGCAAGAAACATGTTACAACTTCAAAAGTTCATGAAGCAGAAAAAGTACAAAGTGTTGAAGTACCTGTTGTTGAAGTTCAAAAGAAAGCTGGTAATGATGATTATGTTGAAGTCACTGGAGTAAGGGTTTCTACACCTCCACTACCACCACCACCAGAAAATCTTGAGATTCCAGAGTCTTCACACCCCAAAAATACAGATGATCTGCTTGGAGATCTTCCTCATGCAACTGGGGATTATAGAGAAGATTTAAATTTTGGTGATGACTTTGATGTGTTTAATAATGAGGTTGTGAAAGTATTGAAGAAGAAAGTTAGTGATCTTGAAAAGGAGAAAGCTAAAGCTGAAGCAGAACGTGATGCGTTAAAGAAGCAAGTTGAAGAGTTGATGAAGGTAAATGAAGAAATTAAGATCGTCATGATAGATCAAGATGAAAAGTTAAAGAAGATGGAAGATGATGTTGAAGATAATACAAAGCTCTTTGATGCTATGCAACAAGAAATTTCTTATATGAATAAGAAGCTAACGAAGATGAACGATATCAACAAGACACTGAATCAGATGATAAGTGATCTTCATGAAGCATCAGCCAATGAAGTCAAGGCGATGAAGTTGGAGATGGAAGCTATGAAAGCTGATAAAGTTATGAAGGATGAACAGCTCAACATGTTATACACTGTAATGGAACACCATTTGGGTATCGATGTTCATTCCGTCTTCAATAGCATTGAGATAAAAAGGGCAGAAGAGCGTAGAGTTGAACGAGAAAGGAGGTTAGCTGAAGAAGCTACTCAAAGAAAGAAAAGTGTTATTGAAGAGACTCAAGAAGCAGGTGGTTCTTCGAGTCAAGCAGACGTAGAAATGGTTGATGCTGAAATAGATCCTAAGGGATTCATGCTGGTTGGTGAGTCTTCTACTCTATATTTCGATCTTAATGATATTGCTCGCCGAGTGCATGTTATACAAAAGAAAAGAAAGGCGAAAGAAGTGTTATTGTTGAAATGGAAAGAAGAGGAAGAGGTAGTAGAGGAAGAAGAGGTTAATGATGATGAATTGTTTGATTATATAGATAACTATCCAGAGGGTAATAATGATGATGATGATCAGGGTTTGTCTGGGTTGTTGATTGTGAATCCGTCTGTGCAACAAAGGATTTAAGATTTTCTGAACGATGAGATTAATGAACAAAAGGAGGACCATCAACACGAGTCCTCTTCATCAGGAAAGCAACACGTCGACCAGGTATTCCTCACACAACCAGCTGTCATTTATTTGCATGCTCGGTATGAGGGGCAGCTAGAAGTACCTAGGTCTAGAGCAAAGATGTTAGAGGAGTTGGGCTTAGATGATGGGAAATTTAAGTTTGACATAGAGGATGAGATACATGCATCACCAGAAAGGGAGTATGAGTTTAGGTACGCCCAAGAAGCTGATCAGTACAATGATGTGATTGTTGAAGATGCCTCTGATTCGTCTGATGAAGAAACGGATTTTCATTACTCTGGTGTTGATGAGACGTTTCCTTCTTTAGCTGAAATGTTCAAAGATCAAAATGAAGACGAAATCAGAAGAAAGATTGTTGAAAAGATAACGACTAAAGGAGTTCCAAGAACTATACCCAGAGAGAATCAGCATGACATCATCATTTCGATTCAAATTTTGTCCAATTGGTCAAGTTTTAATCCGATTTTAGTTCTGAAACTTTCTAGGGTTTGTTAAAACAACATTACGCACATGATATGTGAAAATCAGTCGTTTTTAACCGTGAAAACTTGTTTAATTTTGAAAAGAAGGTGTAGAAGTTAGAAAAAACAGCTGAATTGGTATGAACTCTTCCTCCTGAGCTCTGATACCACTTGTAGGATCGTTTTCAGACCCGAACGAGTCGATCAGAAGAATTTAACTCAACACGAAAGGCGGAAACAGACGTGTAGAGGTCAATTCAGCTAGATTTACACTTTAAACTGTTGTAAGATTGATTTGATAATGATTTACAGTCTGACAACACTTCGGCAGCACTTCGTTACACTGACCGAAAAGTTACAAATGAAATCAAGACATCAAGTATTTATAGGGGATGCTATTTCGTTTGAAGGTGGCATGGTTCACTTCAAACGAAATTAAACTAGTTAATTTCGTTTGAATGTGTTACATGTCATGTTCAAACGAAATTAGCTTACAAACACATAAATTCTACCATATTTCTCGTACAACGCGCCCTGATCAAACAATTGTAATGTAAGACTCGATACAAGACGAAGTCGACAGACGCATGCACCAACAACTACGAGCAAGACGATTGGGAGTTTTTGGAGCAAATGGCAATTACATCAAAAAGAAAAGCTCAAGCATCAAGGAGAGCACGACCGGCCATTACTCGAACTCAAGTGCACACGGTAGACGATGGTAATGTTCAAACTTCTAATCAAATTTATAATGTTTGTGTGCTTTGTAATGAGATAAGGCATGCGGCTAAAAATTGCCAAGGAGTGGAAGGGCAATATGAGGAGGTGAATGCATTGCAAGGGCAAGGAGGGGGTGGTAGAAATTACAACATGAACTCCAATACTTACCACCCCGGTTTGAGAAACCACCCAAACTTTAGATATGGAAATCCCTCAAACCAAGCTAACCCGAATTTTCAAGGAAGTCAAGGTAACTTTGCTCCACGCCAACCGTTCAATAATCAAAGTGGGTTTTCGGGTCAAAGTTCTTCTGGTGGAAATGAGGTCATGGAGATGCTCAAGGCAATGCAACCAGAGATGCAGCGAAGAAATCAAATTGATGATGCTCGCATTCAAAAAGACGAAATCCGTGATAAAACAATTCAGTCGTTGACTACCCAAATGAGTCAACTTGCAAGTGATGTGGCGATATTGAAGAAAGGAAAAGGCCAACTACAAAGTGACACGGTGACAAATTCCAAAAACATTAAAAGTGTTAATATCAATGTGGTAAGTACCTGATGTAGGGTAAAATACACATATTTGTCCCGTGTAAAGTGTATAATTTATGTATAGTTTTTTATTTTTTTTTATCTAGTTTTAGTGTTCTATTATATTATTTTGTGTTTTGCCAGGTCCTGGTGCAAATGGAGCAAAAACGAGTAATATGGAAATAACCAACCAATGGGGCAGAGTTGGATGCCAGAGACCGAATTAAAATTGCCGATATTTTATTTGATTTGGTCGAGCTCACCTATCTCTATATTATTAAAGTTGAACGCCATATAAAAAAATTAATCATTATTTTGAAAAGTGAATTATGGAAATTTGAAAAAGGCTGCCATCATTTGTGAGGAATCCTAGTGAACATCAGGAGGCTTACGTAAAGTAATTGTTTTGGGACAAGATTTATAAGGCTACCTTAATTATTGATTGTGGTTGTTGGAGGGAAAAAATGAAAACCCTAGTGGGCGAATTATCAAAAGAAGAAATCTGCCATACATATATATTATTAGTTTGTGGGTTTCATAAGAAAAAAAAAACATTAGACTACAGAATAGAGGGAATCTAATTCACTTTGGGGGCGGCCTTATTTTTACAACAGAAACTAATTGGGCCAAGCCCAGGATACTGGGACAGACGCAAAAACATATCAGACGACAGGGGACGTAAATTGAGGAGGTCGGCCGCACATTAAATCAGACGAAATCAGCCATAGATCTACGAATTTGAGTTTGTTGGGCGATAATCAGAGGCTGTGAAGGATCTTGGGAGTGCTTGGAAGCCGAGAATCATTCGGGTAACATCTTGGAGCGTTCGGGAGTGAAGATGACGGGTTTAATCATCCTTTTTCTTTCGTTTTCGTTCGTTTTACTTGTAACTCAATGAATTCAGATTATACTTTGATTTTGATTCTGTTCTTGATGATGTTTTCCGGCTAAAAACCTTTAACTACCTAGGCATGACAATAGTTTAAATAAAGTTTGGATTTTTTATTCGGTTTTTGGCGTGGTTTATGGATTTTCTTGTATTGTAAAAGCTATGGAATTTTAACTTGGTGTATATGCATGCTTGATATTTGTTTTATCGCTTCGTATAATCCTTGGTGACGGTCTATATCACATAATAGGGTTGTGCTAGGGTTCTTGATTTAGGTGAGTGTCTATATCACATAATAAATCTTTAACTCTTTAAGGTGAAATTACGTAACTAACCTTAGAAGTAATATTCGGTAATTTAATAAAATCAAGTGTTCTACTAATCTTGTCGCTGTGAGGCTCGAGGTTATTAATAGGTCTCAGTTTGGTTTATAGCTAGGTCTAAGAAATCGGTCTAGTCCTTAAACATTCCCGTGTCTATTAAACCAAGATTAAAACCCATAGTTGCCTTAGACTTTCGCGCTGTGAGGTTGATTGTCTTATTTAGGCACTTTCAAGAAACTAGAGGACTGTGAGGAAATCTAGAAAACCGGTAATCATAACAGCCTAGGTAGTGCCACAAGAATCACCTTGAGAGGGATTGAGGGGCTTAGTTGGTATCTTAATAGGTTTAGCATTTAAAGATCCCGGTACCATACCACAAAACTATCGAATAGAAATCCATTCTGAGTTAAGCTTGCGTCTAGCCTAGGTAGTCTTCATCGCCACTGGTCAAAGTCTTCGTCCGAGTTCGTGTTTAGTTAATCTAGCTAATCTAGTTTAATTGTTATTTGCATTCTTTAGGATTTTTAGAAACCCCCCTTCATCAAATAAACAATTAGTTAAGTCGTGTCAGTCATAGTCTAGATAGAGTCTTAGCGTAATCCTTAGAGTCTCGTGGGTTCGATACTCGGACTTACTGTAGCTATACTACATTGATCGGTACACTTGCCGGTTGTGTGGTTTAGGTTTTAGATCGAGTCTAAGTTTATAAATTTAAAGCTTAGAGTGTCTAGATTAGGGTTATTTTAGTTGTTTTTAATTAAACCACCTCAAGCACATCAAGTTTTTGTAAGTACCGTTCCTAATAGTGAATTTAATGAAACATTTCTAACATCTTCTTGTCAAGTGAGTGTAGGTATAGGAAGGGATGCCGAGGTTGAAACGGACAAAGTGCATGGAGCACCACTCGTGCCTATTCAAGTGGGAAAATTAAAAATTCCTCAAGCATTGTTGGACTACGGGGAGAGTATGAGTGTGCTACCAGGCGATCTATACGATATGTACGACTTTGGTCCGCTTGAAGATATAGACACCATGGTGAGTTTGGCGGATGAAAGTTGGAGGCGTCCACGGGGAATGGTTAAGAATGTTATGATTCGGTTGGGAGAATTCGACTATCCGGCGGATTTTCTGGTTTTAGATTATGTTTCTACCAAAACGGCATCACAACAAAGGGTAATTTTAGGTCGACCGTTTCTTTATACGGCAAGTGCTCAAATCAACTGTAGAGACGGGATCATTATTATGACCGAAAAGAACCGTAAGTGGTACTTTGAAGTTCATACTAGGGAGATTAGTTATGAACCTATTGAAGAGAAGGGTAGAGAGTCTAGTGATTGTATGAAAAATGTGTGTCAAAGAATGAAAATAAATCACCCACCGAATTGTGAAGAAACGCATACGAGATCAAGTAGGAGTGTATTCGGTTACCCACCGAATCGAAGCGGGACGGATGCATTTTACGCAATGGCACGATGTAGTGATGGAAGTGGCAGGAACCGTTTCTTTGAGCCACCATAAACGGGGGTGGCACGGTCTGGCTGAAGACCTGAAAACTTAGCGCTGCTCGGGAGGCAACCCGGGGTTTTACACTGATCTTGCTATTTCGTTATTTTTCTATGTTTCAGGGCCATGGCAACATTCAAGTGTGGGGAGGATGTACGGATATTTGTGTGAAGGTGGTGATAGAAATTCGGATTATCTACAACATATGTTGTGTCAAACTTCACCAGGTCATGTACTCTTTCCTTAGTCTTGATATGTTCTTTAGCTTTGAAATATTGGTAGTTAGTTTGTTTGCTTTTGTTTAAAAAAAGTAAAAAAAAAATACAAAAAGAAATTTGGGGTTTGAGAGTATAAGCAAATGTTGGTGTTTTTGTTGAAAGCGATCTTTCCTTCAAAACCATACATTGGGACAATGTATCCCAAGTGTGGGGATGAGGGGAAATTTTTGAGAATTTTAAAATTTGTGAACCAAGCGAAAAATTGTCGAAATTTGAACACTTGATATTGTTTCACTTGACACACCGACACCCCTTTCTAGTCATTTCTTGGTGAGTTTTTGAGCCACATATGATTATTAAAGTCGCTTTCCTTGTTTTGAGTGGCGGTGTGTGTATTGTGTTAATAGAACTTGTGTACGAATTCTTGTTGAAGCCTAGGATTAGCATGCTTGTGAAAATGATAGGGGACTTTTAGGTAGCCTCGTCTAGATGTGTGAGAGTGTGGGAATTGGGGGTTGGACCTCATACGTTACATATATGAGTTTGGTATTGTGAGGGGTGGGGGTTTGGTCTTTAGAAAGCCATGTTCGAGCCTTATACCATTCGGTTGTGACCCAAACCTACTTCTTACAAAAACTTTACCTATTGAGACGACCCGGTTTAGGAATTTAGTTTGTGATTGTTGATGTTCTTGTATATATTGTTGAGTTCTATGCTTAAAAAAAAGAAGAAGAAAGAAGAAAAATGAGAAAAAAAATATATGAGAAAAATACAAAAAGAAGGATTTAGTTGCAATAGTAGTTGAAAATGTTGATGAAGCTGTGTATATAGTTGATGTTTGCTTTGTTTAGTAGTAGAAATAAAAACCGGGTCGAATCAATGAGCTACTTTCACACTCCCACTATTTCCTACCTTTACACATAGCCCCGTTACAACCCGAATGTCCTTTTGATTCATAAGCATGCTAAATATTTGATAGGAGGAGATTTGATTTGTATACAAGCTTATGTCGCACAATCACACACGTGCATTGAGTGTTTTTAGCATAATGTGCTAATATTTATTGTCACCGAGAGTTATTGTGAGTAGTGTGTCTTGTGGTATGATAAAAAGTTAGTAAAAGGACGATACATTTTAGCTTGGTTTGTATGTTGATCGCTTGTGGTTTTGAAATGGTTTTTGAATGGGTTGCTTGGGACAAGCAACGGGTAAGTGTGGGGATGTGACGGGTGGTCTGTAGGACAACCCTTAAGTGCCTTAAAAAGATTAAAATCCCATGCTTTACACGTTTAATTGTTTGAACTTGGTAACTACTAGTTGTTTGGACGTGCAGGTGCAAATGGAGCTTAAAAGGGGAGGAATTTGGAGCATCAATGAAAAAATAAAATTTTGGAATTGAAGAACTAAGAATAGCACATGATAGAGGATGAAATTACGAGAACGTGGGTGAAAACGGCGAAGAAAACGGAGTTGAAACGAGAAAGTTATGAAGAAAATAAGAAAACGAAACCTGGCGCCGCCGTAGCCTACGGCTCTGGCCGTAGATTACGGCCCTCACTGGGTCTTCTGGTCCACCGTAGCTCAGTTCTGGCTCACCGTAAGAGTTTTATTGACCCCGTAGCCTACGGCAGGAGCCGTAGGTTACGGCTTTGACCTGCGTAAAAGCTGTAACTGCCCCATTTATTGGTATTTTATGATGTCTTTTGAGTACTTATCATTCCTAATCGGTTACACACACTTTGGAGACGAGTTTTGTTGCACTTTTGGAGCTTGAAGACTATCTGTAATCTTTTGGTTCATGTTTTTCATTGGTTGGAAGATTAAGACTTGTTGGATGATGATGTTTCAAGCCATGAGTGGCTAAATACTTTGTGACTATCTTTGGTTGAAGGTTTGCATGAGACTTTATGTTTAATTCCTTATTTCTAGAATAACAATCTTTATCTTTATTGAATTGCTTGTTATGGTGTGTGATTGATTGTTAGTAAATTGTTGATTCTTATGTTAAACTAATTAGAAACCATACGTTCTTGGTGTCGTTGGCAATCGAGATATCATGGGTATAGTTAGGCTTGGGTAAGGGTTGATTAATTATCGGGTAACAACCTCACGTTCTAGGAATCTGAGTACTTAGTTCCCTTTCATCACTGCAATTAATCACACATGAACTATGTCTATGTAGTTCTGTCTAGTGGAATGATAGCATAAATGTCAAAGCAAACCGGAAACTAAAGATGGTTACTTGTCTCTAAAACGTTTACAACCAACACTTTTATTTTGCAATCATAATAGTAATTTTAGTTTTAAAACCAGTCCAATCAAATCAACTCTTGAAATTTACTTTACTTGCATTTAGTTTAATTTTAGTTAACTTAGATAAACCTTGAAAGAACACATATTCCACAAACTCCCTGTGTTCGATACCCACTTGTCACTATCTATTTAGTAGTAATTGGATTAAATTTGATTGTGACCACGACATCACGTCAATCATGTAATGTTTTTATGAGTTCTTTGAAAGTAAATCATGAAATCATTCATATCATAAGTTCAACATGCACAACCATATATTACAAATTACTGTTCACATCGTACGGAATTACATGAAAAATGCCAGTTGTCACATCTTTGTCCAATAGTAACGCTTGAATAGTAGTGTATACAAAACCCCATATGCCGGCAGTAATTGTAGAATACAAAGACTTAATCACTGTAATTATAACTGATAAACATTTAGGGTTTAGAAAAGCATTTTAAATAAAATGGCTCACAATAATGTGAGAAAAAGGAGAATGACTCACAATAATGTGAGAAAAAGAAGAATGACTCACATTGTAAACTTAGTATTTCTATAAGCTTCCTGGAAATATTTACTGATAATTTTCTTGAGTTCCTATTAAAAATATACAATGCACGCGTGTTAGTATAATAACCCAATTCAACTTTATCAATACGTCACGAGACAGAACCCCAACTTAGTTTACAAAGCATAGCCTTTATCAGGCAGCGCTTTGGCATCAGTTGCTAGGTTCAAGATCGATCAAACATGGTATCGAATCAGTGATCAGGGGTTAAAACACTTACAACGGGGCAGAGCTTTGTGATTTTAGGGGTATATTTTCGTTCAGAAATATTTGAGAGAGAAAGAAAATGAGCGGCTTGGAATTGTGGCTGAAACGTTCAATTTATAGGTGAAATTTGAGTCTCTCGTGCCCCGCTACCAGCCCAAGGCAATCCTTTCGCGACCCGTGAGGGCACCCTAGCTAGGGTTAGGTCTGACTAGTCACGAGTATAGGTTTGTCACGTGTACGACACATGGCCTAAGAAGTGTCTGGCAAGTTATGGGGCCGTTGCGCCCCGCAAAGGGTATAAGGAAGTCTGTCGCGGGCCGCGACAGACGTATAAACTTTAATTTTTTTTATTTTTTTATTTAAATAACAATACGCAGGCTCGGTTTTTCGATTATGGTTGTTTTAGGGCATTTTTTTAGGGTTGTTATATTACTCTACATGATCATTTGTAGAGTAATTTTGATAATTACCCTACAAGCAAATATTTACGAAAATGGCACCGCGTTTTTTGCCTTTTTCATGCTATTCGTATGTTTAGTACGTTAAAGTTATTTGTACGGGAACTTTACTCATATGATATAATGTTAATGAAGAAGTGATTAGCTTTATTTTTACTATTGTCATTTTTACATTCTTTATTGGAGTAAAGTGCACGGATAGTCCCTGTGGTTTGGTGAAATTTCACCTTTAGTCCTCAACTTTTCAGAATTACACTCTTAGTCCCTGTGGTTTAACAAGTTGTTACTCGGATAGTCCCTAAAGCGGATGGAGGTTAGTTTTTCTGGTTAAGTGGGTGTGAAATGACAAGGATTATTCGAGTAACAACTTGTCAAACCATATGGACTATCCGAGTAACAACTTGTCAAACCACAGGGACTATCAGAGTAACCTTCATCCGCTTTAGGGACTATCCGAGTAACAACTTGTCAAACCACAAGGAATAAGAGTGTAATTCTGAAAAATTGGGGACTAAAGGTGAAATTTCACCAAACCACAAGGACTATCCGTGCATTTTATTCTTTTTTATTGTCTTTCAGTTTACACTTTCATGACGGATGTTGGAGTTGAAAGATTGTTGAAGGTAATGGAAACACAAAATTTTGTTATTAATGTTATATAGATGAGCTTTGATGGTGCAAACGTTACTTGCATTGCATACTTGGCTGAAGTAAAATCACAGTAATCATTCATTCAGTAATATAAAACATTAAACTTTGACTGCCTTCCTTGTTGTTGCTTCTTTTTCTACGTTGCAAATTATCTTATTGTGCCATTACACTATCTTGTCAAACAAAGAGTTATTTGGATATAAGACTAACTTGGTTATATAATGGTTGGTTGTGTATAACATGTGGGTTGGAAGATGATATGGAAAGAGGAAAATAGGTAAATATTCGTTAATGGTAAAATAGTCGTTTAATAAGAGCAATTTTAATGAAAAGGATTAATATGTAGACAAAAGATCAAATACAAATAAATTTAACGTATAAAAACGTACGAACTGAAGGTTTTGGTGAAAAAACGCGTTGGCATTTTCGTAATTATCAGTAATTATCAAAATTACTCTACAAATGATCATGTAGAGTAATTTTGATCTTTGTAGAGTAATTTTGTAAAATATTCTTATAGAGTAATTTTGACCTTGTAGGGTAATTATCAAAATTACTCTATAAGTAATTTTTGGGGTTTTTTGTGAGGTATAGTTTTTTGATCAAAACTACTCTACATGAACTACAAAATTACTCTACAAGATCAAAATTAATCTACAGGATCATTTGTAGAGTAATTTAGATAATTACCCTACAAGCAAATATTTACGAAAATGCCACTGCGTTTTTTTGCCTTTTTCATGCTATTTGTACATTTAGTATGTTAAAGTTATTTGTACGGGAACTTTACTCATCTGTAATATGTATTGTTTAGGAAGGAAAAATATGTAATACGTATGGTTTAGGAAAGAAAAATATGTAATAAATTTTAATGATTAGGTAAATATGTAATAAGCCATCTTATATGTTAAAACCCTAAAAATTAAGAACCATTATCGTATTGTTCTTCATTTAATGTTGTCGTTTGTTACTTTGTTTACTGAAACTTGGATTGATAATTTAGGAGATTATGAAGACCAAAGCAATGAGATAAAGAACTAGACTTTCAAAATTAAGAAATAAGAAAAAAATCCTGCAACTAACATCTTGTATCTTAGTATTATCTATACTATATTATAATTGCATGAGTGATGTGTCACACCCCAACCGATGGCGGAATCATCGGGGCGCGGCACTGAGCGAAACAGATTGTCCAGAAGTTTCCATAACAACTATCATTACCATTCAATTTAAGTTAACATGTCCCATACCATGTCTCAAATAGCAAACAAGTTATTACAGACAAAATCTAAACAAGTATTCTGTTCCGACAACTCAGATTTAAACATAACTAAATTATTCGTTGGTTTCTAGGACTCCAGTTCCTAGCTTCGATTTCATCACAGCCCGAGAAGCATATAAACAACCTAGGCACCTGTCACATACGTTAAAATAATGTCAATACATAAAATGTAAAGGTGAGCATACAAGTTTGATAATAGCATATAGAGTTCGAATTCGTTACGCATAACCAGCACGTACACATAGTGAAATGAAGCACGTTAGTTATCGACATAGATCCATCGATACCAATGACTGCGGGTTGACTGCCCGAGGCAGTTCGCAATACACGATTACCACCGTAATCCATGCAAGTAAAAGATCCTTAACAACCCCCGTGGAAACGGGTGCTGAGTCCAAACTATAGTACTATCGTTGCTAAGGCAGGTAGACAGCATTCCATGTGTAAACATAACAAACAAGCATTCATAAGCCACGTATAACATGCAATAATGGTTAAGCGTTAAAATAGCTTGAGTAGTGTGATAGTTGTAGTTTGAGTAGTTGTAACGTATGTAACACCCAAAAGTGCTAAAGCAAAAAGGGTTCGAGTATACTCACAGCGATATGGATTGAAGGGAGCGCTTTACAGCGAGTACGATTAGCCTGAATAGATTTGATAACATAACGATAAGTGACGCGTAAAATCAGTACAAGCGAGAGTGGGTAGAATGACTGATCGTGCGGTTCAGTTGTCCGTGAATAGGAGTCATCCGTGCGCATGACCTATCCGTGCGGATGGTGATACGTGCGGATGGTGTCCCATCCGGATAGGTCATCCGTGCGTGTGACTGTCCGTGCGGGTAGCAACCCGTGCGGACGAGTTATACGTGCGGACGACTTACCCGTACGGTTAGATTGCTTGTGTGGATAAACGTTCAAGTGGATTGTTTCTTCCTAAGATGTGTTTGTGTATGATGGCTTGTGCTTTGGAGTTTTCGTTGTAGCATTTGGAAAACACCAAAGTGTTTCTACCTTTCAAGCCGGCCGCGCGGACGGTGGTCCGTGCGTA
Organism: Helianthus tuberosus; assembly: GCA_030545235.1. Taxonomy (NCBI): domain Eukaryota; kingdom Viridiplantae; phylum Streptophyta; class Magnoliopsida; order Asterales; family Asteraceae; genus Helianthus; species Helianthus tuberosus. The sequence continues at coordinate 148,692,528 of CM060368.1, forward strand.
TGGTAGTCCGTACGGACAGCCTGTGCGCGCGGGCAGGGTCAATCCGTCCGGATAGCCCGTCCGTGCGCACGGCTTGACCGTGCGGGTGGGGTTTGCTCGATTTTCATTTTAAGGTCTTAGTATCTCATGATCCGATGAGTAATCCATTCAGAGGTCGTCCGTCCGGATTGCTCGTTCGTCGATACTCAAACCTCGCGTGGAAAGTGGGTCCCAAGGGTAGTCCGTGCGGGTGGCAACCCGTGCGTATGACCTGTGCGTACGGATGGTAACCCGTGCGCACAGCTTGTCCGTGCGGGTGGCTAGTCCGTGCGGGTAGCCTGTCCGTGCGGACAACCGCTCTGGTTGTTCCGTTCGTCTACACTTGGTTTCTGTTTGTCGTTTATCGAGACGTTCTGATTACGTGGCAACCACTTGGAGTTGTGTTCTCACCCGCGTGACTAGACCGGTTAGGAACCACCCTAACTCGGCCTGCCGGCGACTCAGAACGGTCGTCCCGGTTAACCCCGAAATCAGTTGTCTAGGGTACAACTCCAGATCTGGAACTAGGGTATCACTATTGACGAGCAAAAACACTAGGACTGATCGGATTTGTACCGGTTTTAAGGGTAAAAGAAGGAGAGAACTTAGGTTTATTTCTTTCAACTCTTTTATCCTTAGGGAAGTTTAGATCTAGGTGAAATTATTGTAAAAACTTGTAGAAATCGTTTAGATCTGAGATATTCTTGGTGGAATGAGGCCAAGCATGAAGTTCTTACGAACTTCATGATGACGTCACCCATGATTACCTCAAATCCGGATGATTTCATGGTTAGAATTGAAGATTCGAAAGATAGAAGTGTGTAGAATCGTGCAGTGATTAAAGATGTACAAGAATTAGTGCAAGATCTTACCTGGATTGAGAGAAATCTGGGAAAAAGGTGGAGAATGCGTGTGGTTCGGACGTCACTTGCCAAAAGTGGAAAAAGTGGATAGTGACCCGTGTATTTATAGGATGCCAAAAAGGGAAAGGAGGTGAGCCGTGCGCACGGCACGCACCCGGGCAGGTGATCCGCGCGGGCTGGCCATCCGTGCGGACTGGCAATCCGTGCGGATTGGCCATCCGTGCGGATGGGCCATCCGTGCGGATGCCACCACCTTGGGCGAGCTCGGTGCGATGTTGATTTGGCTCGGATTTACGATCGGTTTGATAGGGTTTCCTAATTCAAATTCCTTTCAGTCCCAACTACTTCTTATACGGTTCGATTCGGGATTCGAGTTCGGGTTCGATCATATTCGAGTTAGACTTCGAGTTCGATTGAGTTCGCTTGATTATCACCACACAACATAAAATAAACATGCACAAGTAACACGTAAGGCACACACACACGTATAGCTGACAAATAAAATACGAAATTCGAGTTTCGATCTGGTGTCGATTTGATTAGCTTGCTTGATTATCTTTATCGCATTGTTACTTCCTATCGTTCACAGTCGTAGATCGATCGAAATATGATTGGTGAGGCTTGATTATTGTAATGTACGACATTTATTCCACATAATCTAAATATAATAGAAACAATTCTGCGAGTCACGTCGCGCGAATTCGGTCGTTGACTTTGACCTTGACTTTGACTTTCACTCGTGAAAACACGGGGTGTTACAGCCTCCCCTTGTTTAGGAAATTTCGTCCCGAAATTAAGCCGGAAGCTGTAACTAATTCGTGAATCACGTGTGGAGAATCGCCAAATTAGCCAGGATTTCACGGTTAAAACCGGCTGATTTAAAAGCCTATGAAGTCGTTTGAGAGGAATCTTTTTCAAATTATTTTGATTGCGCTGATCAAACAACAAGATTCGTACCAGATTTCATTGTATACAGATCTCAATTCGCATCAGATTCGATAAAGCTCTTCAAAATCTTTTTCTTTTTCTTTCAAAACCTTGATCATTATGGATTCTAGTTTGAATTCGCTTCGGTTGCGATCCGACTCGTACGACGTGCGGAATCCGTGAACGTACGTGATCGAACACACGATAACGTACTAACGACGTGATTCTATTTATAAAAATTTCAATCTTTATTAGTTTCGGCGGTTTCTGTTGGCTTCCATACATATTATCATATTTCAAATTCTCTGAAATCTCTCTCGAATACCCGTTGTTCTAGTTGGACGTTGCTTCTTCGCTAAACAGCTGTGGATATTTTGCCTTCATGTCGCTTTCGAGTTCCCAAGTGAACTCCGCGCCTTGTTTGCCTTCCCATCGGACTTTCACAATGGGAATGCGTGAGCGCCTGAGTTCTTTGGTTTGGCGATCCATGATTTCGACAGGCTTTTCCACGAAGTGCAATGTTTCGTTCACTCGTAAATCGTCTAGAGGAACATGTTTGGCTGGTTCGTAGATGGTCTTTCGGAGGTTTGACACGTGGAAGATCGGATGGACATTGTTAAGTTCTTCCGGTAATTCGAGTCTGTAGGCGACTTTTCCGATCCTTTCCAGAATCTTAAAAGGTCCCACATACCGAGGCGCTAGTTTCCCCTTTTTGCCAAATCGGACTACACCCCTCCAAGGTGATACCTTTAGGAGTACGTAGTCGCCAATGCCATACTCACGGTGCTTGCGCTTTTTATCGGCGAGAAGCTTCTGTCTATCTCGAGCCTTCGCTAGGTTGTCCCGAATTTGGAAGATTTTGTCTGTCGTTTCTTGTAGTAGTTCCGGACCGGTTAGTTGCGAGTGACCGATCTCGTGCCACACAATAGGCGATCGACATCTTCTTCCGTATAAGGCTTCGAAAGGAGCCATCTGGATGCTAGCCTGGTAGCTGTTGTTGTACGAGAATTCGACTAACGGAAGGTGTCTATCCCAATTACCACCAAAATCTAGAACACATGAGCGGAGCATGTCTTCAAGCGTACGAATCGTTCTCTCGCTCTGACCGTCAGTTTGTGGGTGGAACGCGGTACTTAGATTAAGCGTCGTACCTAGTGCCGTTTGAAACGTTCCCCACAGCCGCGAAGTGAATCGAGCATCACGGTCAGAGATGATGTCACGCGGCGTCCCATGTCGACAAATGATCTCGTCGGTGTAGATTCGGGCTAATCGTTCCACCTTGTAGTCCTCTCGTATTGGCAGAAAGTGGGCTGATTTGGTCAAACGGTCAATGATAACCCAAATGCTGTCGTGACCTGATGACGTGGTTGGTAGCTTGGTTATGAAATCCATAGCTATGCTCTCCCACTTCCACATGGGGATTGGAGGTTGTTCGAGCAAGCCAGAGGGTCGTTGATGTTCGGCCTTGACCCTGGCACAGGTTAGGCATCTTCCGACGTAGATAGCGATATCCCGCTTCATACCCGGCCACCAGTACCTATATCGAAGGTCATGGTACATTTTGTCAGCACCGGGATGAATAGAGTATCGGGATTTGTGGGCTTCGTCCATGATGATTTGTCGCAGGTTAGTTCGCTTGGGAATCCAGATTTTGTCTAGGAAATGGAATATCCCGTTTGATTTGCTCACAAGTTGGGCTCCGTCGTGGTAGATTCTCTCTTTCTTCAAGGTGCGCTCGTTGAAACATGCATGCTGGGCGTCGCGAATAAGAGCTTCGAGATTATGCTGGGCTTGAACATTTCGAGTGCTAAGCAGATAACTCCGTCTGCTAAGTGCGTCGGCAACAACATTTGCTTTGCCTGGGTGATAACGAATCTCGCAGTCGTAATCGTTGAGAAGTTCTACCCATCGGCGTTGACGCATATTTAGTTCCCTCTGATTAAAAATGTGTTGTAGGCTCTTATGATCGGTGAAGATCGTACACTTGGTACCATACAGGTAGTGTCGCCAAATCTTTAATGCAAAGACAACTGCGCCTAGTTCGAGGTCGTGGGTTGTATAGTTCTTCTCGTGGATTTTGAGCTGACGGGATGCGTAAGCAATAACTTTGTCTCGTTGCATTAAGACACAACCGAGACCAAGGTTAGAAGCATCACAGTAGACAATGAAATTTTCGCTTCCGTCGGGTAGCGTGAGAACAGGGGCATTGCAAAGCATGTATTTGAGGGTTCGAAAGGCAGACTCTTGTTTGGTTCCCCAGAAAAAGGGCTGGTCTTTATGAGTGAGAGAAGTGAGTGGTACAGCAATCTTCGAGAATCCTTCGATGAATCGTCGATAATAGCCCGCCAGTCCGAGAAATGAACGGACTTCAGTCGGGTTCTTAGGCGTAACCCAGCTCTTAACAGCTTCAATCTTCGCAGGATCGACGTGAATACCCTGACTATTTACGATGTGACCCAGAAATTGAACCTCCCCCAGCCAAAATTCGCACTTGGAGAATTTGGCGTAGAGTTGGTTTCCCTGAAGTAACTCGAGAACCAAACGTAGGTGCTGCGCGTGCTCGGATCTCGTTTTTGAATAGATCAAGACATCGTCGATGAACACGATGACGAAACGGTCAAGATACGGTTTACACACTCGATTCATCAGATCCATGAAAACTGCTGGTGCATTGGTCAGGCCAAAAGGCATGACAACGAATTCATAATGGCCGTAACGAGTGCGAAACGCTGTTTTGGGAATATCCTCCTCCTGTATACGTAGCTGATGATATCCGGAACGCAGGTCGATCTTCGAGAAACACGTAGCGCCCTGTAGTTGATCAAACAGATCGTCGATTCGAGGCAGAGGATAGCGATTTTTGATAGTCAACTTATTCAATTCCCGGTAATCGATGCACATCCGGAACGTCCCATCCTTCTTTTTGACGAAAAGGACTGGTGCGCCCCACGGAGAGGTGCTCGGGCGAATAAAGCCTTTCTCAAGCAATTCTTGGAGTTGGGTTGAGAGTTCACGCATTTCGGACGGCGCAAGTCGGTAGGGCGCTCTGGCAATAGGATTCGCTCCGGGAATAAGATCAATGCGAAAATCGATGTCACGCTTTGGAGGTAGTCCGGGAAGATCCTCGGGAAAGACTCGAGGAAATTCTCGAACCACTGGAACGTCCTTCACTTTCTTCTTCTCTTTCTTTTCCTTCTCCGCTGCTACGACATGAGCCAAGAAGGCCCTGTACTCCTTACGGAGATACTTGCTGGCTTGTAGGCATGATATAAGTTTGAGACCCTTCGAAGTAGTATCTCCATAGACGCACAATGCATCCCCGTTGGCGAGGGAAAAACGAATCATTTTATCAAAGCACACAACTTCGGCATGGTTTTCACGGAGAAAGTCCATGCCTACTATGACATCAAAGCTTCCTAGTTGCATTGGGATAAGATCGATTGAGAAGATGTGATTGTTGAGTTCGAGCGTGCAATCACGAATAACAGAGTTTACAGCGACGGTTCTCCCGGTAGCGACTTCAACTTCAAATGCAGAGGAGAGTCGAGAGCGCTTACGACTAAGGAGTTTCTCAAATTCGAGTGACACAAAGCAATTATCGGCTCCAGTATCAAACAAACATGAAGCATAAATACCATTCACAAGGAACGTACCATTGACCACGTTGTTGTCGGCCTGGGCTTGACGCACGTTGAGATTGAAAGTTCTGGCACGTGCGGCCTGTTGCTGCTGCTGTGGTTGTTGCTGTTGCTGCTGGGGTTCTTGTTTCACCACCCTGTTCGGGCACATGTTGGCGAAATGGTTCGGGTCGCCACATGTGAAGCATGCTCTGGCTTTGACTGCGGGTGCCGGAGGCGCTTGTTGACCCTGTGGGGCAGCGAGTAGAGCTTGATTGGCAGGAGCTTGACGAATACGGCAGTTGGCAGTAAAGTGGCCGTAGACGTTGCAATGAGCACAGAAGCGGCATTGAATAGCAGTTGGATGATGATAGGTGCAAGTAGGGCAGAGTGGGTGTGGTCCGGTGTATGCACGCTTTGCAGGTGGTGCATTGGCCACAGGCGCCACTACTTGACGCTGTTGAGCAGGTACCGCTTGGATCGGTGCAGCAGAAATCGCACAGTTTTTGTTGGTGGAGTTGTTCTTTCTCTTGTTCTTTCTCTTGTTGCTTGAGGACGTGGGTTCAGCAGTTGGTGTAGTAGCAGTGGCTTGATGTAGATGCTTGGAGGTCTTATCCCACATCCCAGCTTTGACCCTTTTGTCATTGATCTCAGCGGCCAGTAGATAGGTTTCTTCGATCGTGGTAGTCTTAGCCGCTTGCACGAAATCAGCGACGCAGTCGGGCAAGGCTCGGATGTATTTCTTGATGGTTATCTCAGGGGTCTTGACCTGGTCAGGACAGATAATGCTGAGCTGTTTGAAGCGAGCAGTGAGACCAGCATTGTCTCCATCCTTCTGATGTATGTGCCAAAATTCATCTTCAAGCTTTTGACGCTCGTGAGGAGGGCAGAATTCCTCTAGCATGACTGCCTTGAGCTCATCCCACGACAAACCGTAGGCTGCATCATTCCCTCTCTTGTTCCTCTCGGCCGTCCACCAGTCCAGAGCACGGGACTGAAAGACGCCGGTAGCATTCAGAGTTCGAAGATCATCAGGGCAACCACTTTGTCGCAGAGTGACCTCGATAGAGTCAAACCAGTGGAATAGAGCAGTAGGACCTCCTTCGCCTGTGAATTCTTTCGGCCCACATGACTTGAATTGTTTGAAGCTGAAAGGTCTCGCAGCAGCTTTGGGACCTTCAGTCCTTGATTCCTCGGATGACTTGCTGGCATTCTCGCAGACACCGCTCACAGCCTTTGCTACCGCTTTTGCGACGATGGACGCAAGGCGTCTGTCCCTCTTTTCCTGACGAGAGAGCCGATGATGGGATCCAGACGACATTGTCTGCAATAGACACCGCCATGGAAACTCAACATATGTATTCGAATCTCACCTCACACGTCTACTACTACTAAAGCTCAGTAACACGTACAGTGTAACCACATATTGTCACAAAACCACAGGATTGCACAAAATCACATTAACACATAGAACACATAATCACAATATCCCTAGACGTGTAAGCACAACAGCAAGAAACACATATATTCCTAGTCACTAAGGCAGTCAGAAAACAGAAACCTAGTATTCAGAGTTTGCGAGTGTTCGAAAGCAGTGCAACGCGAGTGATCTGCAAATGTTGTGTCGAGTGAGTTTTGTGTTTTAGCAGAAGCACTAGTGTTGGGTCGAAACCAATAGTATCTCAAAATGTTAACAAATACAGAAATGCATAAAACTTTCATAAAGATCGATAAATCGAAGGTAGATTGTCTATGGCTAATAGACTTCGACTAACCAAAGTAGCTCGACGGTTCACAAGGACCCTGCACAACGACCTCCAGGACTATGCCTTTGCCTCGATTCTTGGGTGCTGGCGCAATTCCCATTGGTTTGGTCGTGCCTCTAGACCGTTGGAATACATCGAACTTTGGTGGAGTTTTGTATAAAAGCGGGACGAGTCGTCAAGGTTAGGGTTTCACCCCTATCTTACAACTTCCGTCCTTGTTTTTGATAAAAGTTGAGGAGATTATTCATCAAAGTATGGGTTTCACTCCTGTTTTGGTATAATTCTCCTCGTTTGTAGCTAAAAACGCAAGCTGATTAGGCAACTTTAGTCGAGAGTTTTGCGGTTTTCACACCTATTCTCGGCCGTGTTGCTTGTCCAAAGCTCGAAAATTCGAGTGTGGTGCTAGAAAAAGAGTGAGTGATAGCGACGAAATTTCGCACACGCGTGAGTTGGTCTGTTGGTTCTTAACTATAGTCTAGGTCTCTAAGACTTCGACCCGGACTAGGTCGAGTCTTGCCTAATTCCCTATAGTTATGGCTCTGATACCAATCTGTCACACCCCAACCGATGGCGGAATCATCGGGGCGCGGCACTGAGCGAAACAGATTGTCCAGAAGTTTCCATAACAACTATCATTACCATTCAATTTAAGTTAACATGTCCCATACCATGTCTCAAATAGCAAACAAGTTATTACAGACAAAATCTAAACAAGTATTCTGTTCCGACAACTCAGATTTAAACATAACTAAATTATTCGTTGGTTTCTAGGACTCCAGTTCCTAGCTTCGATTTCATCACAGCCCGAGAAGCATATAAACAACCTAGGCACCTGTCACATACGTTAAAATAATGTCAATACATAAAATGTAAAGGTGAGCATACAAGTTTGATAATAGCATATAGAGTTCGAATTCGTTACGCATAACCAGCACGTACACATAGTGAAATGAAGCACGTTAGTTATCGACATAGATCCATCGATACCAATGACTGCGGGTTGACTGCCCGAGGCAGTTCGCAATACACGATTACCACCGTAATCCATGCAAGTAAAAGATCCTTAACAACCCCCGTGGAAACGGGTGCTGAGTCCAAACTATAGTACTATCGTTGCTAAGGCAGGTAGACAGCATTCCATGTGTAAACATAACAAACAAGCATTCATAAGCCACGTATAACATGCAATAATGGTTAAGCGTTAAAATAGCTTGAGTAGTGTGATAGTTGTAGTTTGAGTAGTTGTAACGTATGTAACACCCAAAAGTGCTAAAGCAAAAAGGGTTCGAGTATACTCACAGCGATATGGATTGAAGGGAGCGCTTTACAGCGAGTACGATTAGCCTGAATAGATTTGATAACATAACGATAAGTGACGCGTAAAATCAGTACAAGCGAGAGTGGGTAGAATGACTGATCGTGCGGTTCAGTTGTCCGTGAATAGGAGTCATCCGTGCGCATGACCTATCCGTGCGGATGGTGATACGTGCGGATGGTGTCCCATCCGGATAGGTCATCCGTGCGTGTGACTGTCCGTGCGGGTAGCAACCCGTGCGGACGAGTTATACGTGCGGACGACTTACCCGTACGGTTAGATTGCTTGTGTGGATAAACGTTCAAGTGGATTGTTTCTTCCTAAGATGTGTTTGTGTATGATGGCTTGTGCTTTGGAGTTTTCGTTGTAGCATTTGGAAAACACCAAAGTGTTTCTACCTTTCAAGCCGGCCGCGCGGACGGTGGTCCGTGCGTATGGTAGTCCGTACGGACAGCCTGTGCGCGCGGGCAGGGTCAATCCGTCCGGATAGCCCGTCCGTGCGCACGGCTTGACCGTGCGGGTGGGGTTTGCTCGATTTTCATTTTAAGGTCTTAGTATCTCATGATCCGATGAGTAATCCATTCAGAGGTCGTCCGTCCGGATTGCTCGTTCGTCGATACTCAAACCTCGCGTGGAAAGTGGGTCCCAAGGGTAGTCCGTGCGGGTGGCAACCCGTGCGTATGACCTGTGCGTACGGATGGTAACCCGTGCGCACAGCTTGTCCGTGTGGGTGGCTAGTCCGTGCGGGTAGCCTGTCCGTGCGGACAACCGCTCTGGTTGTTCCGTTCGTCTACACTTGGTTTCTGTTTGTCGTTTATCGAGACGTTCTGATTACGTGGCAACCACTTGGAGTTGTGTTCTCACCCGCGTGACTAGACCGGTTAGGAACCACCCTAACTCGGCCTGCCGGCGACTCAGAACGGTCGTCCCGGTTAACCCCGAAATCAGTTGTCTAGGGTACAACTCCAGATCTGGAACTAGGGTATCACTATTGACGAGCAAAAACACTAGGACTGATCGGATTTGTACCGGTTTTAAGGGTAAAAGAAGGAGAGAACTTAGGTTTATTTCTTTCAACTCTTTTATCCTTAGGGAAGTTTAGATCTAGGTGAAATTATTGTAAAAACTTGTAGAAATCGTTTAGATCTGAGATATTCTTGGTGGAATGAGGCCAAGCATGAAGTTCTTACGAACTTCATGATGACGTCACCCATGATTACCTCAAATCCGGATGATTTCATGGTTAGAATTGAAGATTCGAAAGATAGAAGTGTGTAGAATCGTGCAGTGATTAAAGATGTACAAGAATTAGTGCAAGATCTTACCTGGATTGAGAGAAATCTGGGAAAAAGGTGGAGAATGCGTGTGGTTCGGACGTCACTTGCCAAAAGTGGAAAAAGTGGATAGTGACCCGTGTATTTATAGGATGCCAAAAAGGGAAAGGAGGTGAGCCGTGCGCACGGCACGCACCCGGGCAGGTGATCCGCGCGGGCTGGCCATCCGTGCGGATGCCACCACCTTGGGCGAGCTCGGTGCGATGTTGATTTGGCTCGGATTTACGATCGGTTTGATAGGGTTTCCTAATTCAAATTCCTTTCAGTCCCAACTACTTCTTATACGGTTCGATTCGGGATTCGAGTTCGGGTTCGATCATATTCGAGTTAGACTTCGAGTTCGATTGAGTTCGCTTGATTATCACCACACAACATAAAATAAACATGCACAAGTAACACGTAAGGCACACACACACGTATAGCTGACAAATAAAATACGAAATTCGAGTTTCGATCTGGTGTCGATTTGATTAGCTTGCTTGATTATCTTTATCGCATTGTTACTTCCTATCGTTCACAGTCGTAGATCGATCGAAATATGATTGGTGAGGCTTGATTATTGTAATGTACGACATTTATTCCACATAATCTAAATATAATAGAAACAATTCTGCGAGTCACGTCGCGCGAATTCGGTCGTTGACTTTGACCTTGACTTTGACTTTCACTCGTGAAAACACGGGGTGTTACATGATGGGTATTTTAAGATACCCAAAAAAACAAGAACTTTTCTCCCCCTTTATTTATAAGTAGACCCTTAAAATGAGAGTAATTTGGTCTTTTAAACACTATTTATTTTTTAGCCCCTAAACTCATTACACTTAAATCCCTGAGTTTTAACAAAATTATAGATAATTAGTTACACTTTCCCCCCTCCACAACAAATTTATAATTCTTTTACCTATTCTTTTCGTAAACTATGATGTATTAAAAACATTGAAGGTGCCATGACGACCTTCTAATTTTTTTCGACGTTTCGATGTTTGTCTTGGTCAGTATTGACGTACGGATTAAAATGTATAGATTGATGATGTCTTAGTTTACAAGTGATTAAAGCCCAACATACTTTTAGTCGTCGCCAGAAGTAAAATATAGATTAAAAAGGTAAAAGCATTATCAATTTAGAACTAAAACCATTGTAGAATAATTGATTAAAAATTTCCTTTACATTTTAGTCAAATTTTACCAGAACTTCCTACTTTAAAGGGGTGACAAAATTTTATTGCTAACCAAGCGGGAATTTTTTTTAAATTTAAACTTTAAATTGCAGTACTAAAGTTTATCATCTAATCTATATCTATACTATTTTATAAATCGTATTGGAAGGTTAAACTGGCTTTTTCCACAAATCTATTAAAATTGAACGATTTACAATATCTACGCGTATCCAAGGGAGATTCAAAATTCAAAAATAAGATCCACAATAACCTCAATATCCATTCACATATCCGAGTGAGATTCAACATTTAAAAACCAGATCTACAAATCTCATTATCTCTCAACAAACCTTTTTTGTTTTTTGTTTTTTTTCCACTCAGAGACCAAATCCCAAATCCGTTCCAGATGTCGATGGCGAAGACAAAGGGAAATCGGAGGTGATGAAGGTCTCAACATTAGGGTTAGGGTTCCGCCATATCAACGACGGTTTGAGATGTCGCCTTACGAAGGGTAATGGTTGTGAGCTCCTGAAATGAATCAACATCTACATGCCTCAGATCTGGTCAGATCATCAACCTCTAAGACCAATCCGACGATTAGGTATGTTTCACTTGCTCCGGTTGTTTTCCGTTCGTTATGATTCCGGTGATCTAGAACATTGTTTTTGGTCTATTAATGTTTGTATATAGATATATTTTTGTACATTAGAATGAGGATATAATGTTGTGAGAAGCTACTGATACGTACACCAACAGGTGATATGTCACAAGGTAAAACTCCTGTACTTTTTACTCATCTTTCATTGATTTTTTTTCCAATTAGTTAGTTAGTTTAGTTCTGATAGTTGAAATTCAAAATTTGCAGTGGGCAGAAGTTCTATTTGCAGATGCTTTTTCCTCATTTTTGAGGATGCTGGGTTAAATGCTGATAAGGTATGATTGGGTTTATAACAATTTACCTAACAACTTCATTCTTACTCTCCTTTTAAATAACTCCGTTAAGGAAGAAAATACAGAAAAGGAATTGAAGAACTGTCTTCTAAAAATAACACAAACTGAGAACCGAGTTTTATAAATTCAAGAAATGATAAATGAAGCGTATGTAACCGGTTTATTGTTGAAACTACACACTATACATGCACCAAAAAGTCATGTCAAGACACTTCAACCTGAACACAAGTGAATTTCGCGGGTTAACACGAAAATGACCCATTCAATCAGAATATTTTATTTTATTTACTGAATATTAACGTTGTTAAGTCATATATCAAGTCATTTTACTCATAACTTTGTGATTTGAAATGCAGATTTTTATCGAATTATGAGGGCCTGAACCCTGTCCTGAGCCCCTGTTGAGGCACAATGGCTTTTTACAGACAACTACATGAACATCCAGTGGAATACTACACATATATAGTGGTAGCTTAGCGATAGGAGGTTCCAACATAGTGGAAGTTACACATCGATAAGTAACATAGAAGGGGGTATATTAAAATATGAATTGGATGACAAATTGTGATACGATGCCACATTTGTTTATGTGTAGCTGCCAACTTATACTTATTTAATTTATATCTAACGTTAATCATGTGTACGTGGTTTTCTGTGAAATTATCTTAGTATTGCACTCGTTGGACCAAGATGCGCTAAAGGGGCTAACACCATCAAACTGAGAGCAAAAGCAGCTAAATTTGCCAAAGCAACAATGAAGGCACTAAGGACATCATTCAAGGTCTGTTTAAAATTCGCATCCGCATAACTGAAAGAGAGTTACATTTCTTTATGTTTAGGTGTCACACCCCGATATTTACAGCTCAGCCTGGTGGGCCCGGTGGGGAGTATCGTGACGTAAGATTGATATCGTCATAGTCAAACATACACAGAATAGCACAGCGGAAGTCTTGGAATAAAATATTATTACAAACCCAAACCTTTGAAAATATAAAAGTATTAAGTACAGACAAGCTTGTATTATTCCACATGCGGATCTAAAACAGGAAACCAATTTATTGTTCAACAGACTTTAAGCACTAAGAACTTGCAAGATTCCTTGATTAGTGCTCAGGAGCTTCCAGCCCATTACGCGTAGTACCTGCCACTTAGTCTTTTTGAAAAATACGTCAGTTTATACTGGTAAATACAATTAACTGACTCTTTTGAAAACATTTATGAAAATTGTTTTAAATGCACAAGGCACAAATGTTCTTTTATAACTTGGGACAATTATTTAAAATAATCTTGTATACAGATTTACATGTTTGTTGTCCATTCAGGACCGGAATAGAAGAGCCGGTACAAGATTAATAGACACACCACAAGTATAGGCCCACAAGAAGTTTCCTCACGAGTGAGATACCGTTTTTACATACGCAACTGTCAGGTGTATGCTTACACCCCGTGTTTAAGTCGTGGCCATTTCAAATGAATGAGCCGAGGATATCCAGGACACAGTCATATTAACCCCCAAAGGCTTTGTATCAAAGAAAACAGATTAAAACAAGTTATCTCAATGATTTAACCACTAATCGATTAAATATTCAATACCCGACCAAGCGGTAATAATTTACCGTATCCCAAGCCTGTATAGGGAATATAAGTTAAAAGTATTTACCTGAGCTTAAAATGTAAAATTTGTATTCTCAGCCGTATATTCTATTCAGCAAGTGTAGGTAGTTTTTACTGGGCTCCTAATCTGGAACGAATGTTTTAATATCCTATTAGATTTCCTAACAGTTCTTATTTAAGTTGTAACTTAGACCGGTTAGTTTTAAAGAAAAGTTTACGGCACGAAACGCTAGATTAAGCGGTGACCGGATTGGAATGTGATTTAGACCCAACAAGTATGAAGACTTGTATAAAATGGGTAAACTAAATACATTCTAGATTTTGATGTGAAAATGATAAGGTTTGACCCGTTTCTGCTAATTTATGTAAACTAGTTACATAGACCGTACGAACGCGTATATGCATAACGGGTAACCGGATGAGTCATGTACAAGTTCCACAAGTTAATATGCTTTAAATATGATATGACATCAGTAGGATATCAACAATTATGCCCCAAATGAATTTAAAACCAAATTAAGTCCCGAAAGGGCAATTTGGTCATTTTAAAGTGTATAAAGAGATTCAATAGTAAACTGAGGTTCTGGTCTAAAATATTCCGTAAAAATATTTATTTTATCAAATTACATCAGTAAGATATCATACATATGTGAGGTTTATCAATTATGGCCAAACTATGCACCGTATGAGCATTTTGGTCATTTCACATATGCTTTTAAGGTCAAATTTGGAAATCTGAGTTCAAGACTTATACTTACTGTTAAAGTATTAAAATTTATTTTTAAAATCAGTAAGTAACAAGTCTTAGGCGTTAAATATGGTTTTTAAACCATACTATGCGCCTAATTATCGTAAAAGTCGGTAATTGACGATATTCAAGATGTTTATAGAATTCTGAAGTTTTGATTACTCTCTAATGCTTAAAATATTTTATTTAATATAAAACATCAGTAGGAAAAGGTTTGGCATGTAAATGATATGTAAAACTCCTTTTATTAATGAAAAGGGCATTATCGTTAATTACCGAATTTCCACAAGAACTCTATGTTATGGTCAGTATAAAATTTGACAAAAATTTCCAAAAATCCCTAAATATTATATCATAACAGTGGGTAGCAAGTTTGGTGCAAAAAATTGGGTTTAAATATGATTTATGCCAAAAATGCTATTTAATTAACAAAAAGTTTTGTTTTACGATATCTTGCATAACTTCCATTTGAGACCAGAAACTGATGTCAAATTTTTATGACATACTTATATATCAGTGATAAAGCTTTTTGTCATCTCACATTTTCAAAAATCTCATTTTTATAATATAAGGGCATAATAGTCAAATTTAAGCATTTAACGGAAACATGCAATGAACTATGATTTCTAAGGGACCATGTAGTATAACCTCAGAGGGTTATACTAATACATAATATGGTCACAAAGGAATCCTAAGGCATAACTAAACTAAGCTAAATCGGGTCAGAACTGAAAGTCAAAGCAAAAGTCAACTTTTGCGACTTTCGGTTGCGAACCGAGCCTAAACTCAGAATTGTCGGGTTGAACATGCCTAGACATGTTCAACTAATATATATCAAGTTATTAAAGTGACAAAACTGATTTTATAGCCTTTACATTATCAGTTATGAATTTTTATTTAAAAACTGATCCGTTTGACTTTTATTTTAATTACTTTGACCCGACAATTAACTAAGTAAACGTGATAATTAGGAGGCGCCCTTTTGAGGGTTCAACACCTACCTAATTACGATCACGTAGCCATGTTCGTTGCGAACACTGGCTTGACCGTTTACGATCTAGCTAAAAGTCAAAGCGTTTATCGTAAACGCTTGACTTTTCGGCTTTTTAAGCCAAATAAAATATACTAGTCACGAAAGGACACTTACAAAGGGTCCAATGGACTGAAATCAACTCAGAGGAGGTTCCAAATATTCAGGATCCTCTAATTAGAGAGAGAGAGAGATAGCAAGAATGAAGAATTGATGCAAGTGTTAAATGAGAATGAGGGCCTATTTATAGATTTTTAGGATGGATTGGATCATGACAAGTGTCTAGGGACACCATGAGATGATCCCATGTGTCTATACAACTGTTACAATTCAGTTTGCAGCCCCAGGTATTTTTACGGTTTCACCCCAAGTTTAGCACACTCAGATATATTTATTTAACAAAACATCATATCATATTATATTATCATTCATTCAAAACTTTCTTACACATAACATAGAAAGATCGGTTCCGGATAACAAACACTAAACAGACCAATTCCGCATAGAATACAAAAGTGTCCGTTGGATGGATAGATGAACGAAATGTAACATGACAACGCTATAAAAGAATCTTGTGTAATGGAGTTATGATATTAATCAATGGCTATGATAAGAAAACCGACTGATACATACATCAGTAGAACGGGATAAAGAGCAAGTGCTTTTCTTCTCGGGTTGACCGCCATGCTTATGAATGGATACGCGGCCCATGAGCTCCATGCCAATGTCACACAAACCACAACGATCTTTAAGATCACATTGTCCTTCAACATGCAGATTAAGGCTCCGACGTCCAGGGGGAATAGACAGTAGCCCAATAGACTCAGACTCTGGAAGAAGATTATATGACCACCCTACAAACAAGCACACCATTGGATACTATTTTACAAACACCGAAACAGAATGAACTAATATATTATATAATCATAAAAAGTATAATAAACGGTAATTTGCATTGTTAGAAACTTAATATTGTTATAACATAGAGATGTTAGAAATGCAGTTGAGTATTTTCATATTTCAAGTTGGTATATTGGGTAAGTTAAAGATCGGGTTTTGAATTATAAAAAAAAAAAAAAACCAACGTCACAAAAGGCTTTAAACCCGCAAACCCAACGGATACCCGCTTACAGAACTGGGATTACCAAAACTCAAACCATTGTCATCCCTAGGAAAGCTGATTATTTGCAACTTCAAGCTTCTAGTGTTTGGATAAATGCATACTATAATTATATAACTATCTAAAGGGTAATTGGGTAAATAATTGGTTTTATACTAGTTACCAACCACAAATCTAATTATTTTAGGAAAAAGATTTGAGTTAGCTACCCTACATGTATAGCTTTTTTATTTACTTCGCAACACTTTCTTGTTATTAAGTATGCTATTACCAAATAATTTATATACAGTATTTGTTGGTAAAAAAATATATTTGTTATATTCAAAATTTGAATATTTAAACAATATATAAAACTTTATTCTTTTTGTCATTTATTGATTTATTAAATATTACAAATATATTAAACATCTGATAATTTTGTTATTACAACTTCTAAAAGCATAGCACTGTACATACAAACACTATTTCCTACAAGTCCATAACATGTTTTTATTAACTTTGATTATCTGATTCTAAATATTCAATATCACACAGTCGCAGTGATACATCCAAACAATCCTTAAATCCCTTCTCCAAAGATTCATGCATATGTAAATATCTTAGTATATAATTATATATCTACTTTTATCCATGAACAACCCACAAACACACACATAAGGATATAGATATACAGACACAGGGGTGATCCCAATGAGAACCACTAATTATAGAAACTATTTGATTTACAGGTATGTGTATTCATCAGTGAATACACTATTTTGAGACTTGTTACTCGTAGTATATTAACTAGTGAATCCATGTATTTCCTAATGGTTCTCATTCAACCCACCACTATGTGTGTATGTGTGTGTATATAAATATATATATAGAGAGAGATAGAGGGAGAGAGAGAGAGAGAGAGAGTACCAGCAGCAGCACATTCAATGTCAAGATGACAGCACCTGTTGCAAGTAGTGCAAAGGCAACAGCAAAAACTTCAGACTGCAAGAAAACAAATACACATATTACATAATGTTTTAAATCCAATTTACAGCTTCCGTGCTTACTGCTTCCTCGAGATGTTACTCCTACAGATTACTTTTCATACTAAATTTTATGCATCCACCCTTAAACCAAGACAGATTGTAGCTCAGACTCAGACGCGCCTTTTTAAACAAAGGCAACAACATACATGAATTCATCTGGTCTATTTTTTACTTTCTTGACCAAGATCAGTTACATAGCAAGCTAGCATCAAAGACAATTATCCGTTTTAATAAACAAGAGGTTATCTATTTATAATTCAGCAAACATTATATTTCTTTGTTTAATTTCAATTTCACAAAAAAAAAATAATAATAAAATCATATTCCCAAGTCTAGTTGAACTTATACACCGTTGTCTTGAATGTATAAAGTTTACAAACAGATCCTCTACCATAGATAAAGCACATACTTCGACTATTTATCGGGAACAATATAAACTTTTATACGCAATGTGTGTGGTTAACATGCTTAGTTTAACTTAATGATACAATCTGATGTTCTAGAACATAGTTACCTAATTCGCGGTTCGCTCCGGTACGGGTACGTGGTTCGGGTACGCGATTCGCTATAGGTGACGTTTTCGGTACGGAGGGGGGTAGGTTCATTTCGGTACGAACCGGTACAGTGTACCATGGAGTCCGGTTTGGTGTACACAGATTAAAACAGAAATTACCAAATTCCAAAATTCAAATTACCAAACATAATGTAAACTAGTGAAGATAGAGAGGGTTAAATGTTTAAATACACTAACTACTTTTATACTTTTATGTAAAAAACTACAAGTTTTAGGGTTCAAATGTAAACTAGTAAAAATAGAGGGGTTAAATGTTGAAATAACTAAACTTAGTTAAACACTTAAACCTTAAGAACCCTAAAACACCTACAGCAGCCGTTGTTTCTTCCCCTTCTTCCTGGTTCTGTCTTCTTCTTCCCTTTCTTCCTGGTTTCCGGCTGAAAACAACTCCGGCGTCGGAATTCGTTGCCGAAATTTGCATATGGAACGCCGAACCTTATCATTTCAGAGCGCCGAACCTTATCATCCTAGAACGCCGTACCTGAGCAACTCGGATCGCCGGACCTAATCAATTTGGATCGCTGTACCAGGACGTTCCGGATCGGTGGCGAATTGCGATTGGGTACACCACGATCCAATACGTGGATCGTGGGTACCCTAGCGGTTTAGGTAACTATGTTCTAGAATGCAGGTATGCATGTCTAATGTGTCTTGTTACAAGGGTGCCCTGGTTAGTTTGAATTAGAGGGCTTGTTGATCACCAAAAGTGTTGCAAATTTAGCAATGTGGGTGATTATCTATTATTACATTCAAGCAGCTTCTAGGAAGTATAATGAGATAATTTTGAATATAGATGGCCTAGATCCTTATTGTGTTCTATTGTTCTTGACAAGCATACAAAGATATAGTAATCACTAATCAGATAATAAGACTTGCATAAAAATGCAGGAAATCCAAGATAAATGAAGCAGGAAGACGTACTGGTGAAGCATTTTATTATCTTTGTACAACAACAATAGAATTCAAGTAAAGATGATGAGAACCGATAACATAAATTAGTGGAAATAGAAAGAGTGAAGAAATGAGTCAAATAGCTCCCAAAAAATCAATAACTTTTTTTAATAATTTTGTTATTGTTTTAGAATGGTGGTTTTCTTTGCTTTAACCACGTCTACAACATTAGCCATTTTAACCAATTTTAATATTTCGGTTACATTTCTATTTCATTTAGTTGATATGTTGGTTACTTGAAATCAAACTAAATACTTTGGTTACTAGAACCGCCTACAAATGAAGACTATTTGTCATACACTAATAGTTTGGGACAACTTTTGATATAATAATAAACTGGTCTCCTTTCAGTTGTATCTAAACATTTGCTACAAATCCACAATGTATCTGTGCTTTTTGCAACCACTTTGCATGGTCCAAGACGGTTTGCAATCATGTCTTTCATCAAAAAGTGACACTAAACTATATAGTAATAATCAAACAAGCATTAGTCAACAGAAGGTAGTGAGATTCGACTTTCTGTATCAGTGAGATTACATCAATGATCGATGGAATATAGTATGTGCCTTGGTACTTATTCCTAGCATCATCATTCATAA
Organism: Helianthus tuberosus; assembly: GCA_030545235.1. Lineage (NCBI taxonomy): Eukaryota > Viridiplantae > Streptophyta > Magnoliopsida > Asterales > Asteraceae > Helianthus > Helianthus tuberosus. Next base: position 148,712,137 of record CM060368.1, read on the forward strand.
ATTCTTGAAGATGGAAGAAATTAGGACTGACCGAAGTAGCAGGCTACAAATATAAATTTTCCCTTTCTTACGCCTAACTCACATACTCACTAAACCTACACCAACGTCCACCATTACCACACTCCTTGATTCCCCTAGCCTACAAGCCATTTGTTACAAACACAAATTCATCAATGATCTACCGCATGCAAGCTGTAAAGCAAACAACTAATTACAGTTTCAGCAGATTCAATTACGATGCATTTCAATCTGCATCATAGATGTCAATGAGCGCTATGCTATGTAGCGAAGCAGATTGATAGCGCTATACAAGATTAGCGACACATTGCGAGATTTTTGTAATTTTTTTTTGATAAAATATACATATAAAATATTGCTTATAATTTCTTCTATTGTATCGCTAAACATGAAATAGCGCTCGCTATTTCATCGCTATCGCTACGTAGCATGTAGGTAGCTTGTCGCTTTGACCGCTATTCGCTATTGACAACTATGATCTGCATATAAATAAAGATCTACGACACTATACCTATATTAACCCTAGATCTGAGTACCCAATTATCCCACACACGATTTTAAGCTCACAGCTGTGGTGTTTGCATTATGATAATGATACAGAAACATCACTTACATACGATCAAATGTACCATATACACAGATCACGAGAGTCGAAAGTACTTCTTCGAACATAACGACTTAAACATAAAAACACCTAACACTTCTTTATAACATTATCATTCATAGACTCATAAACCTAAAACTCAGGTCCAATTATAGTTTCATCAGATCTATTAACAATCCAATTCAATTCACACATGAAACACTAAGATCTAATAACCTACAATCTAACATCCATCACAAACCACATATAAACCCTAAATCTTCACAAAAACAACACATAACAAACAAACTCACCTTCTTAACAGAAGCAGACCAGGACAAAGTAAGCCCTAGAAACACAATAAAGAAGAACGGCCCCCACAGATCCCAATCTCGCAACGCTTTTCCCGGATCCTCACGAAACGGATTCGGAAACACAACTAACTTCAAATTACTCACAATCCGTGACAGATCTCGCTTCACCGTGTCCCACACCGGCTCCGTCAACGTGTTCGGCGGAGATCCGAATCCGGTGATACTCGACGGCTGTTGTTGACCGTTCGAACTCCGGTTAGAAACCGGTGGCGGTACGGCAGGAGCAACAAATGCCGGTTTCTGAGGCGGCGGAGGAAGATTGGATTGGATGAACGGAGAAGAAGACACCGGAATTGATGCTCGTGGTGGCGATGGTGGTTGTGCGGGGAGGACGGTGGATTGGACTGAGTAATTGATTAGGTTTTCGATCTCATCGATGTCGGATTGAGAGGATTGGTTGAGAGGGACGGTGTCGCGTTCGTTGTGTGCCATTTTGTGGTGGTGATTGGGTGGATCTGGGAGGAGATGTGGTGGTGGTGGTTTTAGAACATGGTGATGCTGGTGGAGTGTTTATGCAAAGAAAGAAGGTAGACTCCTTTGACTTCTATATATCTTAAGTTTTTTTTTTTTTTTTTTTGGAGTGGCAATTTTTATTTCTAAAGTTAGATTAGTTTATAATTTTATGGATTTAGTAGTGTTTTAAGCTAGTAAAATGAGTTTGCGAGTTGAGATCATGTACAAACAGTGCTAATTATAAGAACCGTAAGAATAGATCTGAGCCATTGATAATTTAAATCAAAGGTTGATGTTGATTATAAATAAAACCCTTATAATTAAAAATTAGTACTAACAAGTTAGGAGTAATTTTGTAAAATTGCTAGTCATTTGACCATTTTCCATTAAATACAAATTCCGCCAAGGTTTTTTAAACTAAAATAACTTTTATACACTTCATTATTTAAAAAAAATATATACCATAAAATCAAGTATTTTTTTTATATTTAATATGAGTACCATATTGCTATACCTTTTTTGTATTTATAAAAGTGATTTTTAAAAAAAGTTAAAAAAAATGTGTTTTATAATTGTGCTGATAACGTGCTGATTATGTGTTAATTACAAAATAATACAAACAAACACCAAAAGTATATAGAATCAGCACATCTGGTGTGCTGATAATGGAGAACGATTGAGGATGTTGTGCTAATGTCATTTATGTTGATAATGGAGAACAATTGAGGATGATATGCTGATAATGAAGAATGATTAAGGATGTTATGCTAATTATATAATGTTGTGCTGATTATATTTTTTTGTAATTATTTTTAATTAGTTATAAATAAATATGGTCAAAAGGTCTAAATTACCCCTAAACTAATTTTTTATTGATGGACACTTGTCAATTATGTGTTGGTTCTTACGCTTCTTACAAACTTAAGTGTTTGTATTTGATCCTATTCCATGAGTTTGCTATCACGGGTTAGATGTTTAAAGGTCGTTTTGTTAGGATTTTTATTTAAATGCTTTGGTTTACCGGTCATCACGGGTTAAATGTTCAAAGGTAACGAGTTGACGTCAACCGGCGCATTGTGGCGGGATGTTGGTTATAATATTTCTTTTGCATCACGCCTTGGGGACAAACGACGCGTTCATAGCACGTGCATTTGCCGACGCTGGTGTTGACTACCATATAACCAATCGAAAAGTATATGTAATAATTATGAACCCGTTGCGGTGTGTTAATGTATAAAAATTAGATCGAAACGTAAAACATAGAAATAAAAACTAAGTCGACCTAGTAACCACGCGTTCTAATGGGGCTATTAAACGGAAAAATAGATTAAATGTTGAATCACACATGTACGTTAAAGTGTCTTAAATCAAAAAATTTAGATTGAAACGTAAAATGTAATTTTTTTTAAATTAAACTGAATTCATTTACGTGTTACTAATGATTAGATGTTAGTTATCACTGAGAATTACAAAAAGACAATTCGATAACATAATTATATAGTTTAGTAGGCAGAAGTATGAACATTAAACAATCCCATTATTTAATTAAAAGAATCTATATGTTCCTCATATTCTACAACTTACGTATATCAAACAAATTATGCTTGCCAATACTTCACAACAAAAGATAGTAAAATATAAACTGCCCTCTAAATTTTAATCACAACTTCATATTTTTTCAAAACCACAAATTCTGCTAAAAATGAAATTAATGTATAAAAAATAAGGTTAAAGTTTGGGTTTCATTTTCAAAATTACAACCACTGAAAAAAACATTCACCCATAGTAATATAATGACAAATCATGTAATATCATATTCTACAACTTACGTATATCAAACAAATTATGCTTGCCAATACTTCACAACAAAAGATGGTAAAATATAAACTGTCCTTTAAATTTTAATCACAACTTCATATTTTTTCAAAACCACAAATTCTGCTAAAAAAGAAATTAATGTATCAAAAAAATAAGGTTAAAGTTTTGGTAAAACATGGGTTTCACTTTCAAAATTACAACCAGTGAAAAAAACATTCATCCGTAGTAATATCATGACAGAGATGATGTAAACACAACCATGAAAGCATGGAACCGTAGCACGTTTTGATTCTTGCTCCTCCATAGTGTTGGTGGCAGCGAGTGATCTCATCGCGGCTTCTCTCTTCTCAGTCGTGTGCCAAGAATCTGCCCATTGAGCCATTTCTTTTTTATTTTAGTGTTACTGGACGTTTTGTTCCTGAAGGCGGTGGTAGCACGGAGGATTTCAGTGGTGGGGGGATCTGATTGGTTCCACTTGTACTATCACCCTCACTTATATTTTAAAACTTGATTGTGATTTTGATGTGTTATTACTATGAACAAACTTTGGCTGATAAATCCGGAGGATGTTACCGGAATAGTCATGACGGTTCCGTAAAAGACGCAATGAATCGGTTTATGGCTTTACAATAAGTTGCCCCTCTTGGTTGCTTGGTAAACATTGATTGTGAATTTAAGTTGCGCCTCTTAATTGCTTGTTAAACATTGATTGTCAATTTTGCGACGTTATTACTATAAATAAACTTTGGTTGTTAAAATCCCAAAGTTTTATGGGGCGCACTGACGTGGGCGCGACTATACACATTTATTTACAGTATTTACAATCGCACCCGGCGTAACTTGGTGTTTTATATTTATAAAAATGGTTTATACCTTAACATTAAAACACACACAACAAAGGACAAGTGTATCCCGTCATATATGTAGCAAAGTATTGGTAAGAGTCAGATATCGATCCATGGAACACGGGCGTTATTAGGTACTAAATCTTTGTCATTATTTTACCAGATAAAAGGATAAGTGAATGGTTGTTAAACTAAGTTATTTAAATTACATCTAAAACATACATATAATATTATCTCGTTTCACAAACAACCTAAACATGTTATCTATCAGATATGTCACAAAAGCACTTAATCAATTTTCCAATTTCGAGACAGCTAGTTACCGGGTCTGGATTTCTAGCATTATGATTCTTCGGAAAGTTAACGCGATGGTCACACGTTAACCACCTAAAATCATTCATTAGCGAGCTATTGATATTTATTCATGCGAACCTTTAAAGATAGGTTATTTACCGGGTCTGGATTCCTAACCTCACTTATCAAAGAAAGCAATACTGATGGTCACAATACAGCCACGAGGATAAGCAATTAAGTAGATCATATAACAAACTATTTCACCTTTACAAGTCTTGAACATAAATCTACCATGTCAGCAATTTCAGACCAAAACTACTAAACAAGGATCATAAACCACATTCAAGAACATGTAATCAACACCATATAATTCGTTAGAACCCTTACGTGCAAGAAAGCATTCCTAATCAAAATAAGATATATCTTGTATAAAACCAATACCCTGGTCCGGTTTCATGGTGTAAACAAAGTCTACAAACAAGTGATTAATCAAGAAATAGTTACCATCCCACTAACCACAGATTCATTATCCAAGATAATCAAACATAATCAGGAACTCAACATCAATGAAACATTCATTATATAATCATGAAGATTCAAACATGAAAAAGTACTAAGTTTCATACAAACAAGATTACAACATAAAGATTATTCAAGAAACAAGTTCATTACTACTATTACATAAACTACATTAAACATAAACTAACATCAGCTCATAACTTGCAAAATGATCAGAATATATGTTCAAGAACAAGGAAACGAACCATAAACAAGCAAGGAATTGATGGGTTGGATCGGTTATGCTTCCACTCGATCTTTAAGCTTCAAATGGGTCTGATCAGGACTGCTTCGGAACCTAGAAATCGCCCAGAAACATGGAGAAAAACCCAACATTTTGATCAGTAGCGAATGCTTCTATTTATAGGCAATTTTCAGTTTGGCATGGTCGTGCCTTCGGGTCGCACGGCCGTGCGGTCTGGTCTTGTCGGGTATGTGCCAAGTGGACTAGTGGACAAGTTTCCTGGGTCATCAGATCGGCCAGGTCAGCCAAGTGGACTAGTGGATAAGTTTCCTGGGTCATCAGATCGGCACGGTCATGCCGTGGGTCGTACGGTAGTGCGAGGTCATCATAATGTTGATCAGAAACCTTGGTCTGGCTTTGGCACGGTCATGCGGCGGGTCGCACGGTGGTGCGGCCCGAGAAAAGGTTGGCACTGGCATTCGCACTGGCAGTGTTTCCGAGTTCGAATGATCCGCACGGTAATGCCGATAGCTAGCACGATCGTGCCACACTTGGCAGTCATCAGAATTTTGCCCGTTTTATCAGAAATGCATCAGAATTTGTCCGTTTTCATCAGATTTTTATTTTGTGCTCCGTTTAAGACCTGAAAATATAAAAGTACCGAGTTTGGCACCTAAACGTTGCGGTTTCGGTCAAAAACGCTTAAAACGGAAGTGTTTTGGGGATAAAAACATGTATAATTTAACGTATATCAAACATCCCCACACTTGAACTTTGCTTGTCCTCAAGCAAACTTAAATAAAGCAAATGAACGAATCTAAAAATTTACAGAGTTACTAGTTTATTTCGATGGTCAACCGGTTTTCCAAAAAGTCAATCATCAAAGATTTTAGACCAAACAAGCGTATGCGAATATAAATAAAGATAACCAAAAATCAATGATTCCACTTTCGATCGACTTAGCATGCAAATCTGTACATTTCTCACAATGTTCACACACACTCGGTTATATTTATGAATCATACATGTAATGTGTATGTGTAAAACACTCAACGCCAAGTCAATGAATCATGCAATATCATAAGCTTGTCAAAAGATCTAATCTCCACCAATTTAATATGCGACAAAGCATAAATCAAGAAGTCTTTGATGATTGTAACGATGGGCTATGGTTAAGGGTGTGGAATGGATATATAAAACTGGCTAAACGGTTAAAACTCGGTGGTTATTTCTAACAAGCGTAAATGAATCAACAACTATACATAAGTAACGCATTTAAAGACGATTTTTACCCTTTTCGAGCTAAACAACATATTTGTACTATTCAATGCTTAAAATTGCTCTAATTTGATCATCTTTAATCTGTTTTTTTTATCTCTATTTTTTTTCTTCTTTTTTTTTATTTTTTTACAAACTAAATAATTACGAACAAACTAGTTAGATAATAACTTTGACCGAGTTTTAACACAAAGGTTTAAAAATAAAAAAAAGGCTAAATTTGGTTAATTAGGCTAAGTAGTTGGGTAAAATTGGAAAAACACGGAAAATAGGCTCAACATGGCGAATTAATGGATAATGTTGGGTGCGGGATATAAACAAAGAAAAAGGCTAACACAAGAAGGGTATCCTAAGTGCCTCTATCATATTCATGCAATTTCATATTTATGATTTTGAAAAGTATACTATTGACAAGTTCTAAATTGCATAAAACATCAGGCTCACTCATATTCCGAAAAAAAACAATAAGCATGTCAAGAAAGCAATAAAAGGCTCAAAAATATGCTCACGAAAATGGAAGGAATAGGTATAAATGTAAAGATAAATATGCAAGTTTTTCTTTTTGTTTGTCATGCTTTTAGTTATCTTTTTCAAAAATCGATTTGGCTTGTCGGTTTTGATCAAATTTGATACTTTCTAAAGAACACAACTGACCGTTTTTGTATGTTGAAAGTTTTTTTTTTCAAAATAAATACATACAAAAACGAGGACACTCAAGGACAAACAAAGTTAAACCCTTATACCCCTCCCCACACTTGAACTTCACATTGTCCCCAATGTGAAACACGTCTTAGTTAAGCGATTATGAAGAGCTAAACTAAAGTGTGAAAAAGGATAGAAGTACTCCCTTAGAGTTGAAGTAGACTTGTATGAATAGACTTTGAATATAAGTCTTCTCAACTCTGTGTGCGTCCCTATATACTTGCCAAGTACGTCACTAACCAAAACAGCAATTAATACTATTGATCAAACCGTTAGATGACTAAAACCAAATCCATTATTAAACAAAAACAAACATACACTAAAAACAAGTAAGGAATCATACCTTGATTGAAGATTCGAGTTAAATCCTTGCAAAAATTGGTTGGTTTTAGGAGTGGGAGAGCCAAGAACGGGTGTGTGGCCAGGGTTAGTAATTTTGAAGGGTTTTTATTTATTTATTTATTATTATTATTCATTTTTTTAAAGTTAGTTTTTATACCCTGAAAAATTACTGTTACTAAAAAGTCGTGCATGGTAGTGCGCATCAACCTGTGCACTGTGGTTCGCAACGTGGTGCCGCTGTGCACGGTAGTGCAATCGGTCCGCTCGGTAGTGCATGTCCGACGACCACCTTATGCACGTTGTTCTTGGTCAGTTGTGATTATGAAGTGTACGGTCGTGCGGATCAGGTGCACGACCATGATTCATCTGTACATTCTGCATACAGAAGTAACAGAATGCTCTTCAACTCCTTTTTCTAAATAGATTTCACCATTTTTGCAAGGTTTTTACATGTTTTAACTTTAAACTAACTTCAAAACTTCCTAAGACATGAATCAATCTTGTTCAAACCTACTAAAAACAGAATAAGTTAACGAACAAGGAAATAAATGCGATAAAGTTAATATTTACAAAAATACCCTTAGCGTGTGAAAACACGCTCGCTAAATTTGTCAGCAAGTCGATAGCTAGACTCATTTTCCCACACTTGTTAAACGTGCGGGGCATTGACACGCCCTTTCGGATTCGGCTCTGTGTTTCCTGGAAGACCACCCGAGGGTCTCTCAGATAACATTTTAGCCAATTGTCCAACCTGATTCTCAATGGTCTGTATAGAAGCTTTCTGACTTCGCATCTCCCCTTCTTGGGCCATGAATCGTTCCTCGTGTTGTTGGTAGCGGTTCTCAGCTATCTGATTAGCACAATCGAAGTTTCCCAACAGTTGTGCCACCATCTCCTCTAGCTTAGAGTTACTCTGAGAGGCGTGAGGCTGGGAACTGCTACCGGAGCGATGATGATGGTAATGTGGCTAGGAGGACTGACCCTGAGATTGGTAAGGCTGTCCCTGGGGCAGCTGTGGCGCGGGAGCACGCCGAGCGTATCCGAGTGGGTTTTGGTTCCTAAAACTGGATTTCCACCCAAAGTTTGGATGATTCTTCCATCCCGGATTGTACGTGTTGCTGTAGGGGTTATTTTGGGGCCTTATTTGATTGCCCAAATAATCCACTTCCTTGTGTCCTGTAAACATAACACCTTTCTCACAAGTACCTGGCTCGTGCGAAACTCCACACTGCTCACATGATGATTTAACCTGTGAAATGTTTTGAGATTGATCAAGTCTTGCCGCCAAAGCTCCAATCTGTGTTGTAAGAGCCGTATACGTATCCACAGCATGAACGCCAGGAATGGATGATGCTTTAGTTCGCACCCCACTGTGTCGAGAACTTGACTTCAAGGTAGCTTTTTCTATAATTGCGTAGGCTTCATTGGGTGTTTTGTTCCAAGATCACCTCCTGCATATGCATCTAAACGTTCTTGTGAGTCGTAATTGAGTCCCTGGTAGAAATTAAGTACAAGCTGCCTTTTGGACAGCCCATGATGTGGGACATAAATCAAAAGATCTCTGAATCTCTCCCACGCAGCGTGTAGAGATTCCCCGTCGTCCTGCTTGAATGTCATAATACGATTCTTCAACTTGGCTGTCTTTTTTGGAGGAAAGTATTTTTGCATGAAAAGTTCTGCCATCTCGTTCCAACTCGTGATGGATCCTGCCGGAAGTGACAAAAGCCAAGATCGGGCCTTGTCCCGCAAAGAGAATGGAAAGAGCCGCAAACAGATTGCGTCTTCAGAAACGTCTCGAATTTTAAAAGTCGAACACACTTCGAAAAACGAAGCGATGTGTCGGCCCGGATCTTCGTGATCCTTCCCATCAAACTGCACCGAATTTTGTAACATATTAATAATACTAGATTTGATTTCAAAACAAGGTGCAATTACTGTAGGTCGGGCGATGCTCGGTAGCTAGCCCTATCCTCCTGGTCGGCCGGTCTCATTCAATGGCCGGCCGTCTTCTGCCATGATGTTTCCTCTATCGTCTTCTAAACTCTCGCTATCAGAAAGTATCACCGGTTCATCGATCGCTGCAACAATTCTTTGTGCAATAACACGGGATCTTTCGCGAAGCCGCCTACTTCTTCTTAGGTTAGGTTCTGGTTCGTTGGCTGGCTCAGCAATAGCGGGTATGGGGGTTGAGGACATCAACCTACAAATAAAAGGAAAGCATTATACCGAAAAAGAATGTAATATATTATACTATTATAAATATATATATATATATACACACACACACACACATATATATACTATAATACTTATTTATTTATTTATTTATTTAAGTCCGATTTTTTTTATCAGAAAATCTGATGGAATCTGATGAAATTTTATGGAAATCTGATGATCGCATCGAAAATCTGAAAAAATTATTTTGTTTTTTTTACCAGAAATTCGGATAAATTCATCAGAATTTACTAGAAAATCTGAGTAAACGTTAAATTTATTTATTTATTTATTTTTAATCAGAAAATCTAATAAGGTCTGATAAAATTCTGATGAAAATTTTCTTTTCATCAGAATTTCTGATACATCCATCAGAACTTACTAGAAAATCTTGTAAATTCATCAGAAATGTAAATTGTTGTCCCAGAAAATCTAATGGGTTTATCAGAATCCATCAGAAAACCGAATTTATCAGAAAATCTGATGATTTTATCAGAAAGTTTTATTTTATTTTTATGGAGTAAATAAATAAATAATTTAAACAAGCCTACTTGATTCCGAACAAGTAAATAAATAAATAATTACAAAATAAATGAATAAACTGCAGTTAACTGAATAATTAAATGGACAGAAATGAATAAATGAATAAATGAACGTAAATAAATAAATGAAAATAAATGCATAAATGAAATAAAATATATAAAAGCGGTTCGATTCTGAACACGGGCATAAATGTAAATATAAACAGAAATGAAATAACTGAATTGAAATAAAGAAATGAAATACTAAAATAACTGTACTCGAATGAAAAAAATAAATAAATGTAAATGAAATGACTGAATTGAAATAACTGAAACGAAATGAATAAATGAATTAAATGAATGAATGGTTCGATCCCAAACACTTAACTGAATTAAATAAATAAATGAAAAATGTTAGTCGAGCAATAAAATAAAAAGTTAGCATGTTAGTAAGGTTAGTGGTTAGTCAGTTAGTAAAGTTAGTAGTTAGTTGGTTAGTGGTTAGAAAAAGAAAAGTTAGTCAAAAGTTAGTCCTACTGGGCGTGCTAGGCTAAATATTCACAAGTTAGTAAATAAGAAAACAGATAAATACAAAAATGTACAAGTATTCACAGTATGTACACCGGTAAAATAATGACTCGGATTGTCCATAAATTTCGTCGTGTTCCCCGGCAACGGCGCCAAAAACTTGACGTGGGCGCGACTATACACATTTATTTACAGTATTTACAATCGCACCCGGGCGTAACTTGGTGTTTTATATTTATAAAAATGGTTTATACCTTAACATTAAAACACACACAATAAAGGACAAGTGTATCCCGTCATATATGTAGCAAAGTATTGGTAAGAGCCAGATATCGATTCATGGAACACGGGCATTATTAGGTACTAAATCTTTGTCATTATTTTACTAGAAAAAAGGGTAAGTGAATGGTTGTTAAACTAAGTTATCTAAATTACATCTAAAACATACATATACTATTATCTCGTTTCACAAACAACCTAAACTTGTTATCTATCAGATATGTCACAAAAGCACTTAATCAATTTTCCAATTTCGAGACAGCTAGTTACCGGGTCTGGATTTCTAGCATTATGATTCTTCGGAAAGTTAACGCGATGGTCACACGTTAACCACCTAAAATCATTCATTAGCGAGCTAATGATATTTATTCATGCGAACCTTTAAAGATAGGTTATTTACCGGGTCTGGATTCCTAACCTCACTTATCAAAGAAAGCAATACCGATGGTCACAATACAGCTACGAGGATAAGCAATTAAGTAGATCATATAACAAACTATTTCACCTTTACAAGTCTTGAACATAAATCTACCATGTCAGCAATTTCAGACCAAAACTACTAAATAAGGATCATAAACCACATTCAAGAACATGTAATCAACACCATATAATTCGTTAGAACCCTTACGTGCAAGAACGCATTCCTAATCAAAATAAGATATATCTTGTATAAAACCAATACCCTGGTCCGGTTTCATGGTGTAAACAAAGTCTACAAACAAGTGATTAATCAAGAAATAGTTACCATCCCACTAACCACAGATTCATTATCCAAGATAATCAAACATAATCAGGAACTCAACATCAATGAAACATTCATTATATAATCATGAAGATTCAAACATGAAAAAGTACTAAGTTTCATACAAACAAGATTACAACATAAAGATTATTCAAGAAACAAGTGCATTACTACTATTACATAAACTGCATTAAACATAAACTAACATCAGCTCATAACCTGCAAAATGATCAAAATACATGTTCAAGAACAAGGAATCAAACCATAAACAAGCAAGGAATTGATGGGTTGGATCGGTTATGCTTCCACTTGATCTTTAAGCTTCAAATGGGTCTGATCAGGACTGCTTCGGAACCTAGAAATCGTCCAGAAACATGGAGAAAAACCCAACATTTTGATCAGTAGCGAATGCTGCTATTTATAGGCAATTTTCAGTTTGGCACGGTCGTGCCATCGGGTCGCATGGCCGTGCGGCCAGGTCTTGTCGGGTGACGCCATTTCTCCGATCCCAGGTCAGCCAAGTGGACTAGTGGACAAGTTTCCTGGGTCATCAGATCGGCACGGTCATGCCGTGGGTCGCACGGTAGTGCGGGGTCATCATAATGTTGATCAGAAACCTTGGTCTGGCTTTGGCACGGTCATGCGGCGGGTCGCACGGTGGTGGGGCCCGAGAAAAGGTTGGCACTGGCATTCGCACTGGCAGTGCTTCCGAGGTTGAACGATCCGCACGGTAGTGCCGATAGCTGGCACGGTCGTGCCACACCAGGCAGTCATCAGAATTTTGCCCGTTTTATTAGAAATGCATCAGAATTTGTCCGTTTTCATCAGATTTTTATTTTGTGCTCCGTTTAAGACCTGAAAATATAAAAGTACCGAGTTTGGTACCTAAACGTTGCGGTTTCGATCAAAAACGCTTAAAACGGAAGTGTTTTGGGGGATAAAAACATGTATAATTTAATGTATATCACGCACGAAGAAGAAGATAATATTCATTTCTAGGTGTAATCAAAACGACGCTCCGCCTAATCGTGTTTGATCTGTTGGTGCATACGTCTGTCGACTTCGTCTTGTATCGAGTCTTGTATTGTATTAGATAGATCAGGGCACGGAAAACGAGAAATATGTATTGAAGGCTATTTCGCATGAAATAGGAAGGCTATTTCGCACGAAATAGGTTCAGCTATTTCGTACGAAATGAAATCTTGCTATTTCGCACGAAATCACTATTTCGCACGAAATCACTATTTCGTGTGAAATGGTTTCATACGAAACCACCATGCCTATAAATACCTGATGTGCCTTGTCATTTGTAACGATCTGATTCCGGAAACGAAGTGCTGCCGAAGTGTCTCCTGGCTGTAAAACGTTGTGTTTTCAATAAACAAGACAGTTAAAGTGATTTCCTGTGTAATTCAGCTGAAATAACTCCAATATGTTTGTTTCCGCCTCTCATATTGGACGAGTTCTCTTCTGATCGACTCGTTTGGGTCAGAAAACGATCCTACAAGTGGTATCAGAGCTCAGAAGGAAGAGTTCTTACCATTTCAGCTGCAAAATCTGTTTTCTACACTTTCTTTTCAAAATTAAACAATTTTCACGGTCAAAATGGTCTAATTTTCTCACATTATATGCGAAACTGTGTTTTTACAAAGCCTTGTAAGAATTGGACCTAAAATCGGACTAAAACCTGATCAATTTGTCAAAAACATGGCCGAGATGATGACATCAGCAGCATTTCGCACGAAATAGAAATTTGATTTCGCACGAAATCACTTAGTTTCATCTATTTCGCACGAAATAGCTTGAGTTACTTTCATTTCGCACGAAAACACTATTTCGTGTGAAATTACTTCAAAAGTTTCATTTCATACGAAAACAACATTCTCATTTCGTACGAAATCAGCTATTTCGCACGAAATCATGTCATTTCGCACCAAAAGTGTATTTCGCTTGGATATTTCGCACGAAACCATTTATTTCGTGTGAAAGTCTTTATTTCATGTGAACTGATTTCGTTTGAAGTTGTCTTGCAGGTTATTTTGTTTGAACAGGGTATTTCGTTTGAATTGTGCTATTTCGCTTGAAAGACTAAGTTTGTGAATTTTTGAACTCGAATCATGGAAGAAGAGTTTTACAACGCCTTTGCTGCTCCGATTACTGTTGCTCAGAGCACTATGTTAGAATACGAAACTGGAACCATGCAAAACCGCTAAAGCTCATGAATATTGAGGAGTATAAAGGATGGGAGGAGCGTTTTGAAAATTGGGTTCAAGCAAATTATTTGGATGCTTGGGAATGTGTTGAAACGAAATATATTAGACCGTTAAATGATGATGAAGAGGAGATTGCTATTAAAGACCTAAGTGTTGATGAGAGAAAGAAATACAAAAATGAAAAGATGATGATCAGTTTACTACAACAAGCCATTAAAGAAGATATCTTAGTTTTATTGCAACACAATGGAAGTGCATATTCAATTTGGAAAGCATTAAAATCTAAGTTTGTTGGAAGTCAAGAGATGATTAAAAACAAAAAATCGCTTTTGAAAAAGGAGTTTGATCTATTTCGTGGTTTAAAAACTGAAAACACCAAGCAGATTATCGAAAGATATTGCAATTTAGTAATGAACATGAAGAGATTGAGCATCACAAAAGATAATGAAGAATTGATTGAAAAGTTGGCTGATGCGTTGCTATATGAGGTTTGGGGCATGTATCTTATGATGTTAAGGAGTAAGAAAGGGTTTAACAATCTAACATTGAGTAAATTTATTGAAAAACTTGAAGCTCAAGAAGTGGAACAACGGAAGATCTCAAGAATGAAGGATTTTGATGGTGAACAAGATATTGGTCTTTATTACAAAGGAGGTATCAATGATAAGACCAACATGTCACCAAAGATTGAAACTGCATTCAATGCTAAAAATTCATCTGGAGGATCGTCTCAAGGATCTAGTAGCAAAATTGGATTTTCTTTATATCCATCGTTTGATCCAAATTTTTCAAAGACAAAACGTGGTAAAGTTCTACAATGCAACATTGCACTGAACCTTGAAAATGATCAGAATTACTCAGAAGAAGTTGCAAAAAGTCATATGTCTTTATTGGTGACTGTGTTAGAGTCGTATGGGAGTTTAGTAGCAGGAAGGATCGGGAATCCAATGTTGACAAAAGAGGATTACGATCAGATTGATGCTGAGGAGATGGAGTTAATGGATATAGAGTGGTGTATAGTGAGTGTGTTGAGACGAGCTGAGAAATTCAAACAGATCACAGGAAGAGATGATTTCCGTGATGCTAATGTTTCTACTTTGGGTTTTGACAAATCTAAAGTTACTTGTTTTCGTTGCAGGGAAAAAGGGCATTTCAAGTGAGAATGCACAAACCGCGAAGCAAGTGGAGCTCAAAATCCTTTCAACAACAATGATTATTATCGGAAAGCAATTTATCATCAAGTTGCCAACAAACAAGTCAACAACAACCACAAACTGCTCATGCTAGGAAGGAAATTGAAGAATCAAAGAAAGCATATTTGATGAACAAATTGATAGATCAAGATGATGAAAGATTACCAGAAGGTTTTAGTTGGGAAAGTTTTAGTTGGGACAATTATTGTCCGGATAAAGAGATTTTAAAAGCCAAAGCTTTTGTTGCTCGAGTTGCAGAAGACAGTGATAATGATAATGATTATTATGCAAACAGAATGAAAGAGCACTTAAGGATGCTAGAAGAGAGTGATAGTGATGATGGAAAAGTTCGAAAGAAAAAGAAGAAAGTTAAGAAGCAAGTTAGCAGTGATGATGAAGAAGATCGTGTTATAAAGAAAAAGGTAAAAGAAGTTCCAGCTTTCAAAGTTAAAGCAGAAGCTGATGCACAAAAGAGTCCTGTGAAATGTGAAAATTGTGAAGCAGTGAAGAAGCAAAAAAGTACTTTGATTCACAACATGAACAGATTGAAAGAATCCTATGATGTACTAACCAAAGCAATGAATCAGTACAATCAATCAAGCAGTGAACAAGCAACAGCTATGAAGACTCTTCAAGGAGCTTTCATGACAAAGCAAAAAATTGTCAACAATTACATTGAGAAATGTGCTGTACTGGAACAGAAACTGGAAACCCAGAGGATTGAAACAGAGAGAGTAAACAGATTATTAAAAAGTTACTCATGTACTTCTTATGTTATTGACATGATTTATCCAACCGTTGAAGGCATGAAGGCATTTGATGAAGAGGAAGTATCTGAAGACAAGAGTTCTGAAAAAAAGAAGGATACTGAAATGAATATTTCTGGTAAGAAACAAGGTGCAACTTATAACAAATGTCCACCCCCGGTTGAAAATGGATATTCTCCTAGAAATCCAAATTCAGAAAGAGTCAAAAAGGCAACAAACTTACAGTGGGAGTCTGAGCTATCAGTTAACTTGCCAGAAAACATTGATGTCACTTTTACATCATCTGACACTGATCATGAGTCCGAGTTAATTAAGAAAGTGGTCGATCAAGTGTTGGATAGAGATGAGTCAGAGGAGTCAAAGTCGGAGTCACAATCAGAGTCAAAGTTTGAATCCGACACGTCAAGCTCAAAAGTCAAAAAGGAGAAACGGGTTTATAATAAAGAATTTTTGTTATCAAAATCTAATTTGAATGACGAAACATTCAAAGTAGCATATACTTTGAATAATTCGGACAAATTATATTCTGATGAAGAATTTCCAATAAGAGGTGTTAAACCTGAAATAATCAAAAAGGTTTTCAAACTAACAGAAATTAATATTTTTGAAATAAAAGATGTAAATCTTGCTGAAAAACCTAAAAAGTACACCTCAAGAGTTCAACAAAGATTAAACAAGAAAAAGGGTTACAATTCTGGTTCTGGTTGTCAAAAGAAACCAAACCATAATGGTAATCTCAAAAGGAAAGGTCTTGGATTTATTTCACCGAAAAATCATAAAAATGAAAAAACTTATAAACCAAAAACTATTTTTGTTTCAGGAACATCATCTGAAGAAGAAAAGGAGAAATTGTTTAGAAAACAGACAAACAAAGAATTCCTTGCGAAGAAGCAAGAGGAAATAAAAAAAGGATGTTACTCAACAAAAGAAGGAGACAAGAACCTGTTTTCAATGCAAAACAATTGGTCATATTGCCAGGAATTGTCCAAAGGCAATCCAACCAAAACAGGGAGTTTCTCTTAAACTGAAAGAAAAGATGGTTGATAATGAACCACCAATCAAACAATTTAAAGTTTTCAAAAATTCTAAGTTTGAAGTTGGTGAGTGTTCAAAAAGTTTTTACAGAAGAAAAATGAATCTTGATAACCACAAGTGGGTTGTTAAGAAATCTGATAGCAGTTCTTCTGGCGATGAATCTGATTCCACAAAGTCAGATGAGCCACATGTTGTTCTAAAAGTTGAAAAGTCAGTCCCGCCAATGGATGATGCAAATTTTCCACCATTGAGGGCTGAAAATTTTAAACAAAATGTTGGAAAAGTTGAGATTTTAAATCAATTCTTTTCTGAAAAGAAAGAATTTGATGTTGAAAAAGCCTTTAACCCCAAAGTGAAACATATTTTTGGTAAAATGATTGACGGGAAGGTCAAATGGGTAAAGGAATTTTATGAGAAGAAGATGAAAGGAAAGAAACCGAGTGTTGATAACTCGGAATCTCCCAAGGACCGTCAGGCTTGGGAGAATCAAGATAACTGAAAAACCTGACTTGCCGGAGCTCCCAGGTTGGTAAGCGTGGAGCAGGAATCGACATCATTCTTGGTAAAATGTATTTGTGAAGTTTTTGGAGTTATTCCTACAATAGATTCATCAAGGTCATTAAGTTGAACTTGATGTAATCTTTATACAAGTGATCTTGTTGAAAAACAATGTGATGAATGAATCCCCTAAACTACAAATGGTTTGTGAAAATCAACAAAACTTATTTTCCGGAAAAACCATTTTGATTAAAACAAACTTAAGTGTTTTGAAATCTTAATGGGAAAATAGTTTGTTGTAAGGGGGAGTTCTGATTGTTTATGCCAAATGGATGGCGATTTGAGGCAATTCACAACAGTTGTCATTTTCTGTGTACAGTTTGTTTTCAAATTTCTTTTTAATGGTTTTGAATTTTATGGGGAGTAAGAAATTTTCAGAAAATCCAAAAACATTGGAAAATTTGAAAAATCCAAAAACATTGAAAAAATCCTAGTATCTCAGAAAGAGGGACCTTTCAGAAAAAATCCAAAAACATTGATAATATTTTTTGATGTAAATAATGAGAAAGAAAGTGGAACAATGCATAAAAAAAACATTGAAAAATTCAAAATGAGTTTTGTTGTAAAAAGAGGAAATGATAGTACATCAGTGGACTATCACAACATGCTAAAGAATTGGTAAGATAAATGTGATAAACAGTCTCACTGATGATATGCCAGTAGGTTTTTACACGCTTAGTAGATTGTGTTCGAAATATAAACCTAAATTTCAAACTTACTTATCTCGTGGGGAACATCTCTCGGATATATGGGTAACCCCCCGAAATCTTGTTTGAAAGGTCCCTCTTTCTGAGATACTAGGTCTTTATGCTTAGTGATATCTGGGGTATTATCCCGGGACTTCTGATTTTGCGGAAGCAATGGCCTAGTCCCCGTATAACACTTTTCGCTTGCTTGAAAAATAGCACCCCCCCTCAGCATAAAAAATGATGAAACATTGCAAAATGCTAATCATGTGCTGTTGAACAAAAAATCTCTAAAGGGAACACACCTAAAGTCGAAGCCATCATCTCTCTGATTTTGCGGAAGAAATAGCCTGAGCTCTCATGGCCCTCGCATTTAACCCTTTACAGATATCATCTAGGTATACTCACCTGTAAGACTGAATATTGGGATCTGGATACGGGAATATATTCTGAGGTGGGACACGCGTATAAGTTTAAGTCTCTAAAACATTAATCTCGTATCTCAAAACAATTGAACTTTGTGTGAAAATTTAAGTGGATCAGTATACTGACAATCTAAGTGAATCGTTTAGAACTTAAAATGCTTAAAGCTTAACGGTGTTGGTGATGTGTCTCAAAAACTGATATGATCCTCTTACACAAACTCACAAAAATATTGTCTGTAAATATTTTTTTATTTCGTTAGAATTAAAAATCCAAAAAGATTTTAAGAGTGTTTTAGCATAAATTTAAAAAAAAAATTGACAACTTATGTTGATGAGCTGATTTTCAAAACTCCGAGTGCTAAACATGATGAACAGGTTTGGGAGAGTCTGTTTAAAATGAGAAAAATTTTGAATGTTTATTTACAAGTGGTCATCAAAAACTTTTAAATGTTAAATCATTATGAACGACACCTGCTAGTGATATAAATTTGACAAATCTTAAATTTGTGAAACTTATGTTTGAGGTAGAGATTGTGCAGGAACGAAGTCCGAGAAAAGCCAGGTTTCGATCATAGAACCTGTAAAAGTGTGAGCCAGGTCAAGATCCTGAATCAAGAATTCCAGACTGCGATCCCAACTTATCGAAAGGGGGAGTTTGAAGTCGCTGATGCTGAAACAGGATAAGAGCCAGGATTTCGATTCTGAGAAAAAGATTCAAGAGATCTGATCAAGAGAATTAGAATGCTCAAAAGCCAGATTAATTTTCAAGGAGAAGATTTGAGAGAGAAGAGAAAGAGATTGAAGATACTTACAATGGAGAAACTTTGGATAGAATGTGAAGACTGATAAAGACTGAAGGATTGACAACCGAAGACTCAACACCGAAGACTTCGTCAACATCCGAGGGGAAGTCTGTTGGTGCATACGTCTGTCGACTTCGTCTTGTATCGAGTCTTGTATTGTATTAGATAGATCAGGGCACGGAAAACGAGAAATATGTATTGAAGGCTATTTCGCACGAAATAGGAAGGCTATTTCGCACGAAATCACTATTTCGTGTGAAATGGTTTCGTACGAAACCACCATGCCTATAAATACCTGATGTGCCTTGTCATTTGTAACGATCTGATTCCGACAACGAAGTGCCGCCGAAGTGTCTCCTGGCTGTAAAACGTTGTGTTTTCTATAAACAAGACAGTTAAAGTGATTTCCTGTGTAATTCAGCTGAAATAACTCCAATATGTTTGTTTCCGCCTCTCATATTGGACGAGTTCTCTTCTGACCGACTCGTTTGGGTCAGAAAACGATCCTACATGATCATCTTCACAATAAGGTGTGCCTTTTGATGTTTTATTACTATAAACCCATACCAATTATGGAACACAAAGACATTCAATACCAATGAAATTTCACATGTACATCAAAGAAAACTAAGGATTTTCTTCAGAAGACAACATAAAACAAAAAAAATGTATTTGTAAAAACAAATTCACCATGAACTTTAAACATACATATCGATTAACATGAATCCACACAGGTAGTTGTAGATTGTACAAATAAAAAATCATATGCAAATTTTTAACATTAAAATGAATGTGTTGTTCATACCACACATGAGAGAACCGAATAATCAGAAAGAATACAGATGGTACCGGTACCCCTTTTGATCGTATTCTTGATTTGATTCGTTCTTCACAACCTTTGATATGATTCAAATTTGATGGCCCTATAATCGGATTAATAGACACATACGAATCAAGATGAACACGAACAATTAAGAAGAACTGACCCTATTTATACCCACCGGAGGATGTTACCGGAGTAGACACCACGGTTCCGTAAAGGATGCGACGTTTCAATTTAGATTAGAAAACTGGGGGAGAAGGTAGTTTTTGTGTGGGTACTGATGTGCGTGGAGTGTTGTATATATTAGGTGTATATTTTAAGCCCTTTTTAACACTTATTTTAGCCAAGTTTTAAATTTATAAAACACGATATTTCACTAACACTAAACACACATATAGGCAAGTGCACCCATCGTTGAGTGTAGTATAGCGTTGGTAAGATACCGAGGTCGTCCAAGGACACAAGAGCTTTTAGTACCGGTTTATCCTCAACGTCTAACCAAAATAAAAGTTTAGAAAAATGTTTTAAACTAAGAAAATTAAAAACTAACTAAAATGCTGAAAAATAAAAATAAAAGAAAAACAGATAGACAAGATGAATCACTTGGTTCCGACTCGTATCTAGTATAACCTTTGATTATTTCCGCACTTTTGCACATAATTAAGAGATTATCTTAGTTATTGTAGTAGGCCCCTCTTTTGAAGGTGACGTTACCCTCACCCCAGTAGTTTGAGTCAGCAGGGATACAATCCTAAAGGGGTGGATTATTGGAAGATAATGAATTAAGTTATTAATGCAGTATTGTGGTAGGCCCCGCTTTTGGCGGTGACGTTACCCTCGGCTAAGTAGTCTGAGTCAGCAGGGATACAGTCCTAAATAGCCGGGTTATAGTATTAATAGTAGTTAACTTATGAGGGGATCAAAGAGTTTGGACCCCCGCCATCCAATACCGTGAAGTATTGAAGGAGGTCCTACTAAATTTGACCCAGGTCCATTGTAGGACCTCTAAACGCTGAACAATGGCAAGACCTTTACCAAACCGTTCCCTTAACCCCCTACCAGGTAGCCAACATACCTCCATATAGACCGTGGAGATATGAATGGTGAAAATCCTTTATTTTATATAGACAGTAAAATAATGCCAAGACACCACGGACAAACGATAAGGAAAGATCACCTTCAACATAAGTAACTAGTTATTAAAGTCATTAATACAAAACCAAATAAAAAGTGCAAAAGATTAGAAATAAAAAGTATTATACTAGACACTTTGTCTTCACCAAGTGATGTAAGAGACTTAGGCAAACATGGCCTTGATTGTCAAGAACTCTTACGATCAATCTTGGATCCCGAGACGACTCACACACTCTACGATGGACAATGGATGATGGTGGTGGATGATGGTGTTGTAATGGTGGTGGGTGGTGGATGAAGTGTGAGAGAGGTGGTGTGCCAAGGGATGAGATAAAATGAATCCAAGCACCCCTATTTATAGGCTGAACAGAGAGCTGGACACGGCCCCGTGTCCGCTGGGCACGGCCCCGTGTCCGTCTGACAATCTCTCTCCTCATTAATTGTAATTCGCAATTACAATAAATGCGCCTGCTGTACTTTCGACACGCCCCCGTGTCCGCTGAGCACGGCCCCGTGATGGGCAATAGAAGCTTCTATGGATTTGTCTTTTCTGCTGCTTCTTGGGCACGGCCCCGTGCTGGCTGAGCACGGGGCGTGTTCAGCCTTCTGTCTTCTCCTTTTTGCTTTGGAAGGTGCCGTTGAGGGGTCGGGCAGTCCACTAATGTTCCTTTCCTTGTATTTATGTTGGATTTAGCTGTCTTTTTGCTTCTTTTGCGTTTTTGAGCTCATTTAATCCTGAAAATACAAAAGGAAGACAAAAACACTCTTTTTCCAATATTAGTACTTAAAAAGGGTTAGTTTTATGCCTTATTTGATGTAATTTATATGTTGCATTTTACACACTCCAGTACAAAGTCAAACGGTGCGTCTGTGGGAAAATTTTGGAAAGCATTGTGAGTTATGACTTTACGATACAAAGCCAAACGGTGCGAAGCATTGCGCCTATTCGTTGTTTATTAAACCTTTTCGTTGCTTTTTTTATATGGGTATAATGTTTGAGTTTATCGGTTAGTTTGGACTTCATTGGAGACAGTCTCAATGGATTGTAAAGTTTACGTGCCTTGTCGTGCATACCCGATGTACGACCACTGGTCGAGTTGTCAGCGCTCTCCTGATGAGTCCAAGGCAGGACGAAAACCATTGACCCTTCTCAAGAGCGAGGTAGATTGGCTTATGCACGAGAAATCAATCCTCCTCCTTTTTAACTTTTATACCTTTGTAGATATCAAGAGGACTTTGTGGGTTAAGGGTTAGGCTAGGGTTAAAGGTAGGTGGTTGGGTTAGTGGTTAGTAGAAAAAGGGCTAAAAGCGTAACAAGTGTCGGTTTTCGTATTTTGCAATTTTTTATTTTGATGAAGCTTTTATTCAAACTAAGTTATTTTTGATTAACTTGTTTGTTTATTTTCTTTTTGCTTCATCATTTTTTTTTTGCGAAGAACCGAACTTGTTACTAAAATAAAGGGTTAAAAATGAAAAAGGTTTTGGTGGGTAAAAGGGTTTTTGTTTGGGTGATGAAACGAAAAGGTTTAGGCTCAAAGGGGCTAACTAGGGGGATTTTTGGGTAGGTGGTAAAAGAAAAAGAAAAATAATGGTGTAGAAATAAAAAGGGTTAGTCCTAATGCCTCCATCATTTACTTACTCGGGTTTAAGTTGATAAGGACCGGGAATGTATTGTCATGGCAAGTTCTAGAGTCGTAAGAACCAAGCGGCTATTCACACAAGAAACGAAAAATGAGCATTTAGTCAAAAGATATGTAATTGTGTGCTCAATAAAGGCTCAAAACTCACTTTTGTGGGAATGGGTTTTTATGTGATCAAGTATATATAATCAAATTCTAAATAAGTTTGTCATGCCTTTTCATAATTTTCTTATGTTGGTTCTTTTTATCACTACGCTATTGGTTGTAAATTTGTAAAAATATAACCTTTTTGAGAACTTGAATTTCCCGAGTTAAACCTAGACAAGTAAAAAAAATGAAATTTTTGAAAAAATTTGGGGTGATTAGCGGTTCCAATAGAGTTTTGTGTAAGGCTTGTATTTAGGACTTGCAAAATTCAAGGTTTTAGCATCCCCCCCACACTTAAATTACACATTGTCCTCAATGTGTCCCAAAAATAAATTTTTAGGTTGATTAGATGTGTAAAATAGTGTTTAAAAAGCAAAAATTTGTGTTACTGGGCACTGAACACGGCCCCGTGTTATCCGGGCACGGCCCCGTGTTCAAGTGCCAGTAACAAAATTAAAATAAGAGAAACAGAAGTCTGGACACGGGGGCGTGTTGGGTGAACACGGCCCGTGTCCAGGTACCTGTACTGGGCGTTTTTCTGCAGGGGGTTCGGCACGGGGCCGTGTTGGTTGAGCACGGCCCGTGTTGAACTTTCTGGAATGGAGAGAATTGTCGGGTTGCCTTGTTCTTGTGCATGGGATCCTTTTTCTCGTTCCCCTTTTCATCCTTTACCACCATGAGTGTGTTTTATTTCTGAAAATTAAAACTAACTAGAAAGCATAAAAATTAATCTAAATTAAACTAAGGATAGTTCCGTGGAATGCCTCCATGGTGCGCCACGTTTATAAGGGTCCTTGGCTAGACCCAAAGCCTGGTCATATGTTACCCAAGTGGGATGTGTTGCATCCCATGTTACACCGTCGGAGAGCGTCATCCAAGCTTGAGTCTATGACCTTCATGTAGTTGACCGGATCTTCTTCCTCTACTCGCTTTCCACATTCAAATTTCACTTCCTCATCCCCAAACTTCAATGTTAGAGTTCCGTCATTCATATCCACCAATGCTTGGGCGGTGGCTAGGAATGGCCTCCCGAGGATGAGAGGGACCTCGGTGTCTTCTTCCATGTCTAGGATGACAAAGTCGGTTGGAAAGACGAATTTGTCAACCTTGACTAGCAGATTTTCGGCGACACCTTGTGGGAATTTGACGGATCTGTCGGCGAGTTGTATGCTCATCTTTGTAGGGCTTGTTGTTCCTAGGCCGAGTCGCTTGAACATTGATGTGGGCATGAGGTTGATGCTAGCCCCAAGATCGGCTAAAGCATTTCGGACGGGGGACTTCCCAATCGAACAAGGGATTGTGAAGCTCCCGGGGTCGATTTTCTTTTGTGGAAGTTTGCTGAGTACTAGAGCAGAGCATTCTTCGCCTAAGTAAACTAATTGCAATGATTCAATTTTCCTTTTGTGAGTGAGGAAATCCCTCATGAATTTTGCATATTTAGGCATTTGGGTTAGGACCTCAATAAAAGGAATATTAACATGCAATTGTTTTAGTAAACTTTCGAACTTTGCGAATTGCTCATCGGTCTTTTGACGATTTAACCTACCGGGGTACGGGATTGGAGGAGTCTTGGTGGGCTCTTGATTTGGTGTGGAAGCCTTTTCTGGCGCAGGAGGAGTCACAGGCTGGCTAGAATGGCTTCTCTCCTTTGGCGGCAATGGAGCATCCTCGGGACCCACGGTTCGATTTCTTAATGTGATGAGATGTACTTGTGCCTTCGGGTTCGTTTCGGTATTACTGGGTAATGCGCCTTGTGGTCTCTCGGAGAAATTTTGAGCTAGTTGATTTAATTTTTTTTCAACGTTTTGAATGCTAGCTTGTTGATTTCTGAAATTCGATTCCAATTGTTGAAATCGATCCGAGTTTTTCTTTTCAGTGTCAGAGATGAGGCGAGATACAGTATCTTCAAGCCTTTCTCTTCCACCTTGTTGTTGAGGAAAATTTTGCGGTTGTTGAAAATTAGTTCGTTGGTTTTGTTGGTTACTACTATTGCCGGGATCTCTCCAACCAAGATTTGGGTGGTTACGCCATCCTTGGTTGTAGGTACCCGTTGGAGGACCCGACGGCCTAGGTCTATTATCCATGTAGTTTACCGTTTCAGTTTGTTCATCTAATTCTTTCATACAACTCCAATTTTCATGTGACCCACCACACCCTTCACAAGCCATAACCGAGGCCGTTTTTGTCATTTCTAGCCTTTTGATTTTTGAAGAGAGGGCCTCGATTTGGGCTTGCAAAGAGGTGCTTTCATCAACCTTATGGGCGCCCGGGGCAATAGATTTATTACCTCCGGGAGTGTGCCATTGAAAATTGGTTTGAGCAATTTCCTCAATTTGGTTATATATTTCATTTGGGCGACGATTACCTAAGAGTCCCCCGGAGCTTGAATCAAGTGTCTGTCTTGTGTGTGGCAACAATCCATTGTAGAAAGTGGATACTTGTTGCCATACCGCTAGACCATGGTGAGGACACTTTCTTAGAAGCTCCTTGAACCTTTCCCAAGTTTCATATAAGGATTCCCCATCCTCTTGTGAGTATGTATTAATTTCAGTCATTAATTTAGCCGTTTTAGCAGGAGGGAAATACTTATACAAAAACTTTTGGGCGAGTTCATCCCAGGTGTTTACCGATCCAACTGGGAGGGTGTTAAGCCAAGCCTTACCCCGGTCTTTTAGTGAAAAAGGAAACATTCGAAGGCGGATGGCGTCATTGGATGCTCCATTGATCCGAAAGGTATCACATATTTCTAAGAAGTTAGTAATATGTAGATGGGGATCCTCGTCCGCAAGCCCGTGGAAGGTTGCGGAGTTTTGGAGCATTTGTATCAAATGCGGCCGAAGTTCGAAGTTGTTGGCCCCGACATTCGGTGCATTGATAACGGCGCCAAGATTGCCTACGGTAGGCCGTAGGTAATCCATGAGGGTACGTTGGTCCGCCATTGGAAGTGGGTCCCCCGAAGCTTTCTCTTGATTTTTAGCTTTTAGTCTTTTTCTGAGAAAGCGCTCGGGTTCTTCTAGGGGTTCTTTTATGTCTCTACTAGAACTGGAGCTCATGCACTACGTAGGAGGTTCAAATGTGGCGCCTGGGTTCCAAGTCCTGCAACAAAAAAGAAAAGAACGCTGGTCAGAATGTTCACCACGGCCCCGTGCTCAATGAACACGGCCCGTGTTCAGAGGCACAGTAATTGATTTCTGGATCCCTGTTACTGGGAGTTGGACACGACCCCGTGTTGCACCGACACGGCCCCGTGTTCAGCTCTCTGTAACTCAGAAAATAAAAACTGCCAGTGATGATGCTGGGCACGGCTCGTGTCTGACCGGGCACGGCCCGTGCTGAGCGCTGCAGAAGCTGAAAAACTAAGAAAATCCTAAAAAAAATAAAAAGAAAAATAAAAGATGATTAGGCCGTTGATTCCTAACTTTCTTAAAATCCTTGTGTCCCCGGCAACGGCGCCAAAAACTTGATGTGCGTGGAGTGTTGTATATATTAGGTGTATATTTTAAGCCCTTTTTAACACTTATTTTAGCCAAGTTTTAAATTTATAAAACACGATATTTCACTAACACTAAACACACATATGGGCAAGTGCACCCATCGTTGAGTGTAGTATAGCGTTGGTAAGATACCGAGGTCGTCCAAGGACACAAGAGCTTTTAGTACCGGTTTATCCTCAACGTCTAACCAAAATAAAAGTTTAGAAAAATGTTTTAAACTAAGAAAATTAAAAACTAACTAAAATGCTGAAAAATAAAAATAAAAGAAAAACAGATAGACAAGATGAATCACTTGGTTCCGACTCGTATCTAGTATAACCTTTGATTATTTCCGCACTTTTGCACATAATTAAGAGATTATCTTAGTTATTGTAGTAGGCCCCTCTTTTGAAGGTGACGTTACCCTCACCCCAGTAGTTTGAGTCAGCAGGGATACAATCCTAAAGGGGTGGATTATTGGAAGATAATGAATTAAGTTATTAATGCAGTATTGTGGTAGGCCCCGCTTTTGGCGGTGACGTTACCCTCGGCTAAGTAGTCTGAGTCAGCAGGGATACAGTCCTAAATAGCCGGGTTATAGTATTAATAGTAGTTAACTTATGAGGGGATCAAAGAGTTTGGACCCCCGCCATCCAATACCGTGAAGTATTGAAGGAGGTCCTACTAAATTTGACCCAGGTCCATTGCAGGACCTCTAAACGCTGAACAATGGCAAGACCTTTACCAAACCGTTCCCTTAACCCCCTACCAGGTAGCCAACATACCTCCATATAGACCGTGGAGATATGAATGGTGAAAATCCTTTATTTTATATAGACAGTAAAATAATGCCAAGACACCACGGACAAACGATAAGGAAAGATCACCTTCAACATAAGTAACTAGTTATTAAAGTCATTAATACAAAACCAAATAAAAAGTGCAAAAGATTAGAAATAAAAAGTATTATACTAGACACTTTGTCTTCACCAAGTGATGTAAGAGACTTAGGCAAACATGGCCTTGATTGTCAAGAACTCTTACGATCAATCTTGGATCCCGAGACGACTCACACACTCTACGATGGACAATGGATGATGGTGGTGGATGATGGTGTTGTAATGGTGGTGGGTGGTGGATGAAGTGTGAGAGAGGTGGTGTGCCAAGGGATGAGATAAAATGAATCCAAGCACCCCTATTTATAGGCTGAACAGAGAGCTGGACACGGCCCCGTGTCCGCTGGGCACGGCCCCGTGTCCGTCTGACAATCTCTCTCCTCATTAATTGTAATTCGCAATTACAATAAATGCGCCTGCTGTACTTTCGACACGCCCCCGTGTCCGCTGAGCACGGCCCCGTGATGGGCAATAGAAGCTTCTATGGATTTGTCTTTTCTGCTGCTTCTTGGGCACGGCCCCGTGCTGGCTGAGCACGGGGCGTGTTCAGCCTTCTGTCTTCTCCTTTTTGCTTTGGAAGGTGCCGTTGAGGGGTCGGGCAGTCCACTAATGTTCCTTTCCTTGTATTTATGTTGGATTTAGCTGTCTTTTTGCTTCTTTTGCGTTTTTGAGCTCATTTAATCCTGAAAATACAAAAGGAAGACAAAAACACTCTTTTTCCAATATTAGTACTTAAAAAGGGTTAGTTTTATGCCTTATTTGATGTAATTTATATGTTGCATTTTACACACATCAGTACAAAGTCAAACGGTGCGTCTGTGGGAAAATTTTGGAAAGCATTGTGAGTTATGACTTTACGATACAAAGCCAAACGGTGCGAAGCATTGCGCCTATTCGTTGTTTATTAAACCTTTTCGTTGCTTTTTTTATATAGGTATAATGTTTGAGTTTATCGGTTAGTTTGGACTTCATTGGAGACAGTCTCAATGGATTGTAAAGTTTACGTGCCTTGTCGTGCATACCCGATGTACGACCATTGGTCGAGTTGTCAGCGCTCTCCTGATGAGTCCAAGGCAGGACGAAAACCATTGACCCTTCTCAAGAGCGAGGTAGATTGGCTTATGCACGAGAAACTGGGGGATGTCACACGGGGCCTCGAAGAGGACCTCGTGACACGCGCTACAAGAAGGGACCTCGGTATGTATTGGTTGAGAAAATCCAAAACTAAAAGGTCGTGACACCTGGTGTGCGTTAGGTGTGATATGATTTTATTAACATTTTAAGCCCATTTTATGCATTATTCAAGTTTTAAATTTATAAAACACGATATTATACTAACACTAAACACACACTTGGGCAAGTGCACCCATCATGAGCGTAGTATAGTGTTGGTAAGATACCGAGGTCGTCTAAGGACACAAGAGCTTTTAGTACCGGTTTATTCTCAACGTCTAATCAATCTAATTTTTTTAGAAAGGTTTTGAAACATGAAAATAAAACTAAAAATGCAAAGATAAATAAAATGAAAAACAAATAGACAAGATAGAATCACTTGGATCCGACTCGTCTTTAATGTATCCTTTGATGATTTTCGCACTTTCAGACTTTTTAAGAGATTATCTTAGTTATAGTAGTAGGCCCCTCTTTTGAAGGTGACGTTACCCTCAACCCTGTGGTTTGAGTCAGCAGGGATACAATCCCAAAGGGTCAGAATATTTAAAGATAATTAAGTTAGTTATTAATGAGAAAAGTGGTAGGCCCCTCTTTTGAAGGTGACGTTACCCTCGGCTAAGTGGTTTGAGTCAGCAAGGATACAATCCCAAGAAGCAGGTTTAAAGTATTAATAGTAGTTTACATATGAGGGGTTCAAGCTATTCGCATCCCCGCCATCCAATACCAGTGGGTATTGAAGGAGGTCCTAGTAAGCTTGAACCAGGTCCTCGCAGGATCTATATACTGAACGAGACAAGAACTTTACCAAACCATTTCCCTAACCCCCGACCAGGTAGTCAACGTGCCTTTTATAGACTGTAAAGACACGAATGATGCAATCTTTTACTTTATATAGATAGTAAAGTAACCTTAAGACACCACGAGAAAATGATAAAGAAAATTCACATTCAACATAAGAAACTAGTTATTAAAGTCATTAATACAAACCCAAATAAAAAGTGCCGAAAGATTAAAAATCAAAAGTAATACATAAAAGACTTGTGTTCACCAAGTGATGTAAGAGGCTTAACCAAACATGGCATTTGATTGGCAAGAACCCTTACAATCAATCTTGGATCCCGAGACTACTACACACTCTAAAGATGGATGGTGGATGATGGTGGTGGTGGGTGTTGGTGTTGTAGTGGTGGTGGAGTGGTGGCAAAGTAGGAGAGTAGTGGTTTGCCAAGGGACGCCTTTCAAGTGAACCAAACACCCCTATTTGTAGCCTGAACAGAGCCCTGGCCATGGCCCCTCCTCAGTGAGCACGCCCCGTGGCCAGCATCTTCTCTTCCTTCATTAATTGCAATTGTCAGCAGAGGGCCCCACACAACCCCGTGTCTCCTGGGCGCGACCCTGTGGTCAACTCGTTGCTGTACTATTAAGATTCTACGTATCTTTGCGTTGACCACGCCGCGTGTTAAGCTGGACCCGCCCCCGTGGTAGGCGTAGAAGCTTCTGCAGGTTTGTCTTTTGTGCAGGCTCCTGACCACGCCCCATGCCCAGCTGGGCACGACCCCGTGGTCAGACTTTGTTGCCTTGTTTTTGCTTTTGGGGATGTTGCCGAGGGGTCGGGCACGTCACGTTTATTCCTTCTTTTTGTATTTATGTTGGTTTTGGCTGCTTATTTACTCCTTTTGTTCTTTTAGGCTCGTTTGGTCCTGTAAATTCAAAAGGAAGAAAGAAACACACTTTTCCAACATTAGTACTAAAAAGGGTTAGTTTTATGACTTATTTGATGTAATTTATATGTTGCATTTTGCACATATCAAATACCCCCACACTTGAATCTTTGTTTGTCCTCAAGCAAAACTCTTTAATATGTGGCTTACACACCCAAATGGAAGATGTAGAAGAGAAGTTTTTGTGCTTATCTTGAATGTCGGGAATCCAAGATCTTTATTAAGTTTTATTTTTATTTTATTTACTATCCTATTCGTCATGATTTATTTAGAACAGTTTATAAGAAAAATTATTTATCTGGGCATAACATGCCTCTTTAAAATTTCATTTATATACAAGTTCACATATCTCACGGGAGATCACTCAGTATTCGGCCGATTTGTGTATTTTTGTGAAACAGTCGAGACCGGCATGGAACTTACTTCTACCATATGCTTGCCAAGAAATCAATCCTCGTCCTTTTTAAATATAAACCTTTTTAAATATCAAGAGGACTTGGGGAAGGGTTAGGCTTGGGCTAAGAGTAGGTGGTTTTTGGTCAGTGGTTAGTGAAAATGGCGAAAAGCGTAAAAAGCTGTCACACCCCCAAAATCCACCTGCGGAATACTACCGCTTGGAGGCGTGACTGACCAGGATCCAGCCACCAATCATATTGAACAAGCAAACACATAGTTATAAAAGTTCAACCAATACAATTGGTGTTCAACAAAACATAGTTAAGTTGCAAGCGGAAGCATAAGTCTTAAATCAAAACATAAGGTTAATTGTTTCAAAGTTTAACATGGCACACAGTCGTCCATGTTCCCACAACGATCCTCCTCCATGCAAGCTCCAGCTAAGAACCTAAGGACCTGCAAAGCATGTAGTAACGAGTCAACAACAAGTTGAGTGAGTTCACGGTTGGGTGTTTGTTTTAAGTTGTTTTGAAAACAGTTTCCTTTATCTGGCATCCTGCCGTGGGGGTTACCCCATAGTTAAAAACGTGACTTGTTTATTCCCGGTTACTCTGGCTATCCAGCCGTGGGGGCTACCCCGTGTTAGTTATCTGGCATTTCGGCCGTGGGGGCTACCCCATGTATACACTAGACTCGTTACCATATCGACTGCTGACTGTAGTCATGTTTATGTGCCCTGAAACTGTCAATGTCTATCATCATTGACGTGCCCCAGATCCATTAGTTCACGCCCGTCCTCTGCGGCACGGTGTGAGGTTTGTCAGACCTAAATAGCGCTATCTAACTAATGACCCGCTCGCCATTGGCCCGGCGATTAAGTCGATATAAAAATGAGGGACTTCGTGATAGAGTTTTGGTCTAGTACGAGTTATCTGTCCATGAGGACGAGGAATTACATTCCTGAACCATTGCTGTCCTACCCAAGGAGGACAAGGAACCCATGTTCCTTAACCCCAATTCCCGACCCCTGGGAATCCCATGCTTTGTAGAGGGTGTGAACTCACCTTGGTTTGCTCGGTAGATACACAGAAAAGTCAAACAAGCAATATTGTGGTCACTCGCGTCCTATCATAGTTGTATCATACAAGTCAGGTTCGTAACCAAGTAGCACACGGATGTTTCTAGCACATTGCATTCAAGTATCGTTCATGGCATACACGTTTAATCATGGCAGATCAACAATATTCACGTTCAACAGTAACATGTAAGGTCTGTGCATTAGTCCCAAGAGTCCGGCCCAATCAATTAAGCCCTTAATCATGCAAGCCCAAATTCAGCACGCACATGTTGGTTTCGAGTCGCAACCAGGTGTTCTCGGCTCGCAACCTGAGTCGCAACCGGCGGTCTCGAGTTATCATGGTCACGGTCTCGAGTCGTAACAAGACTCGTAACCGTGGTTTCGGTTCATGCTGTTTTGGTCTCGAGTCGCAACCTGACTCGTAACTGAGATTTCGAGTCATGAGGTTTGTGCTGATCACGTGTGGTTTCGAGTCGCAACCAGGTGTTTGCGACTCGCAACCGATGTCGCAACCGGTGATCTCGACTCATCATACGGTGGTCTCGAGTCGCAACTGGAGGTTTCGGTTGGACAACTGCTGATTCGGTACAGTGTACTATCCAATAACATTCTGATTTCATGCAACATTATGTACTATCCTCATAAACATGTTTATTTGTCTAACCCTAACCAAAAACGGATCAAACACATGAATTTCAAATATTCATATCATGTTCATATGATATTCAACAAGTTCTTCATACATTCATCATGTTCATCAAACACAACAGCCCTTATTTAACACATTTTGCATTTTTCGGACAAGAGTTATATTACCTAAACTAGATATCAAGCTCATATTGCAAACCAAGCATTTGTTCTATAATCTCATACATAGAAATCGGATGATCATGAATAGTCCTAAGCTCATCATTCTTTTGTTACTCAACTATCTTGTTCAAATGTTATTCTATGAAAGTCATGTTCTCCTAAGCATGTATCATTTAATCAAACAAGAACTCATCAATCAAACAAACACTTTAATCATACATGAATCTTTAGCAAGCAAACACATTATCAGGTATCTTCATCACACATTATCAACCGAAATGTCACCCATTATCATCATCAACCGAATATCACACATCATCATCAACATCCGAAATATATAACAAGAATCACTAACCAACAAGTATCATAAACACTAACCGGTTGATGAGTTTCAAAGGTGAGTATGAAGCTTCCAAACGGGTGTGTGTGTGTCGATCCGAGAGCCCCTAATGTCACCGGTTTGATCCGAGAAGAAGGAGAAGGAGTGTGATGCTTGGTGTCTAGGGTTTTAGTGAGAGAGAGTAGGAGAGTGTGTGTGTGTTATCCAAAGAAAATGGCAACATGGCTATCTATCAAGTTTATATATCCGCTCCAAGTAATGCACCCTAATGGGCTCTCGGTTGGGTTAAATGAGGTATATGGCCCATCCGGCCCATTGTTTCATTGTTCACTCGAGACCACATGGTCTCGAGTCGGGTTCTTGTTGTCTCGGTTCATATACATACTCGCATACATACACACAACATACATGTAACATAACACATAATCATATAAAAGGTTCACTTATCATTCATTAAATCATCAAATTAGTTAGTCACTTAGTGTTCAAGCGTACAACGAAAGGTTCTAAATTTCGAGTTGTCACATCATCCCCAAGTTGAAAGAAATTTCGTCCCGAAATTTGGTAGGCACTCACTGAGGAAGCTAGTTAAGTTGTATGGTTTTCCTGGTTTTCCTGGGGTGTCACATCCACCCCCCGTTGATCTGGAATTTCGTCCCGAAATTCCGTAGCTTCGGCCTCAGTAGTGGGTGTACTGTTTGCGAACAGTTGGGGATACTTTTGTTTCATCTGATCTTCGCGCTCCCAGGTGAACTCTGGGCCGCGACGTGAGTTCCAACGAACTCGAACGAGAGGTATTCTGGTGCTCTTGAGGACCTTAACATCCCGGTCCGTGATTTCGACTGGTTCCTCGACGAATCATAACTGTTCGTCGATAGTGAGTTCCTTCAGAGGAACTACGTGGGTCTCATCTGACGGACACTTCTTCAGATTCGACACGTGAAAAACGTTGTGAACTGCACCGAGTTCCGCTGGTAAGTTTAGTCTGTAGGCCACCCTGCCTATTTTCTCAATGACTTCGAAGGGTCCAACGTATCGTGGGTTAAGTTTGCCGCGTTTACCAAAACGAACCACACCCTTCCAGGGTGAAACTTTGAGTAGTACCCGCTCCCCAACCTGGAGCTCAAGTGGTTTCCTGCCCATGTCGGCGTAAACTTTCTGACGTTCGCGAGCTGCCGTCATGCGTTTTCGTATTTGAGCAATTTGTTCGGTCGTGTCTACCACATACTCTGGACCAGTGATCTGACTATCTCCCACCTCTGCCCAGCAAAGAGGTGACCGGCGTTTACGTCCGTACAATGCCTCAAATGGGGCAGCTTTAATGCTGGTGTGGTAGCTGTTATTGTACGAGAATTCCACAAGTGGCAGATGCTTTTCCCAGCGGTTGCTAAAGTCGATTACACATGCACGAAGCATGTCTTCTAAGGTTTGAATCGTGCGCTCGGACTGCCCGTCCGTCTGAGGGTGATACGCTGTGCTCATGTCTAATCGCGAGCCGAAGGATTTGTGCATTGCTTGCCACAGCTCTGAAGTAAAACGTGCATCTCGATCGGAGATAATGGAGGTGGGCACCCCGTGCCTCGAAACAACTTCCTTGAGGTATATTTCTGCAAGAGTGGAGAATTTATCCGTCTCCTTGATAGCCAAGAAGTGTGCAGATTTTGTGAGTCGATCCACGATCACCCAAATAGTATCATTCCCGCGCTGGGATCTAGGTAGGCCAGTGACAAAATCCATGGAAATTTGCTCCCATTTCCATTGAGGTATCTCTGGTTGTTGGAGTAGGCCCGAGGGTTTCTGGTATTCAGACTTGACTCTCGCACAAGTCAGACACTTGCTGACGTAGGTTGCTATGTGGGCCTTCATGCTAGGCCACCAATACGTAGTTTTGATATCGTGGTACATTTTATCCGAACCAGGATGCACCGAGTAGCGAGACTTGTGTGCTTCATCCATCACAAGCTCTCGTAGGTTGCCATAGAGGGGGACCCAAACGCGTCCCGTCACGTAGTAAGCACCGTCTTCCTTCTGTTCTAATCGTTGCCTTGATCCGCGTAGGGCTTCAGCCCTGACGTTTTCTGGTTTCAGTGCTTCTATCTGAGCAGCTCGTATCTGGGAAGGAAGACTAGAATGGATCGTGAGTTGTAAAGCTCGCACGCGCTTAGGCGCAGTGTCCTTTCGACTAAGGGCGTCAGCCACAACATTGGCTTTGCCCGGGTGATATCTGATTGAGCACTCGTAGTCATTCAGTAGTTCGACCCATCGTCGTTGCCGCATATTCAGTTCTTTCTGCTTGAAGATATGCTCGAGGCTCCTGTGGTCAGTGTATATGGCGCACTTGGTACCATACAGGTAATGCCGCCATAATTTAAGTGCAAAAACAACAGCTCCCAGCTCTAGGTCGTGCGTAGTGTAGTTCTTTTCATGAACCTTGAGTTGGCATGAGGCGTAGGCTATAACTTTATCTCGTTGCATCAACACGCAACCAAGACCCTGAATTGATGCGTCGCAGTAAACTACAAAGTCGTCTGTGCCTTCCGGCAAGGAAAGGATAGGTGCGCTACAAAGTCTATCCTTTAGGTGCTGAAATGCCAACTCCTGTGCATTTCCCCAGTGATAAATAACGCCCTTCTGCGTTAGTGAGGTGAGAGGCTGTGCAATCTTAGAAAAATCCTTTATGAATCTCCGGTAGTATCCCGCCAAACCCAAGAATTGGCGAATTTCCTTTGGTGTGCGAGGTGCAGGCCAGTTCTTAATCGAGTCTATCTTGGATGGATCAACGTGAATCCCATCCTTGTTTACCACGTGGCCTAGGAAATGGACTTCT
The DNA here is from genome assembly GCA_030545235.1 of Helianthus tuberosus. Lineage (NCBI taxonomy): Eukaryota > Viridiplantae > Streptophyta > Magnoliopsida > Asterales > Asteraceae > Helianthus > Helianthus tuberosus. The sequence goes on from CM060368.1 coordinate 148,748,008, forward strand.
CGAAGCCAGAAGTCGCATTTCAAGAACTTTGCATAAAGCTGTTCGGTTCGGAGGAGTTCCAGAATAAGTCGCAGATGCTGCTCGTGTTCCTCCCGACTCTTGGAATAGATCAGGATGTCGTCGATGAAGACTATAACGAACTTGTCCAGGTAAGGCTTGCATACTCGGTTCATCAAGTCCATGAAAACCGCAGGTGTGTTTGTCATCCCAAAAGGCATGACCAAAAACTCATAGTGCCCGTATCGAGTTCTGAAAGCTGTTTTGGAGACGTCCTCTTCCCGGACTCTCAGCTGGTGATAACCCGATCTCAAATCAATCTTCGAATAGTAGCTCGACCCTTGCAGCTGGTCGAACAAGTCGTCGATCCGCGGTAGAGGATAACGGTTCTTCACCGTCACCTTGTTGAGTTCTCGGTAGTCGATGCACATTCTGAAAGTACCGTCCTTCTTCTTTACCAACAATACTGGAGCTCCCCAGGGCGATGAGCTAGGACGAATAAAACCCTTATCCAAGAGTTCTTGTAGTTGCGTGGAGAGTTCCTTCAGCTCTGATGGGGCTAAACGATAAGGTGCACGGGCTATGGGCGCAGCTCTAGGAGCTAGTTCGATCTGAAACTCGACTTGGGGCAATGGGGTGGAAGACCAGGTAATTCCTCAGGAAATACCTCTGGATAATCGCGTACAACTGGAAAATCTTCTATCTTCTTCTCTTTTTCGGAGGTGTCAGTAACGAGAGCCAAAATGGCAGTGTGGCCCTTTCGCAAGCACTTTTGGGCCTTAAGGAGAGAAATGACGTTCTCAACAGCACTCCTCTTGTCGCCATGAATCATGAGAGGTTCACCACCGGGACCTGGAATACGGACAACCTTCTCGTTGCAAAGAATCTCTGCTCGGTGTTGGGATAACCAATCCATCCCAATGACAACGTCGAAACTACCCAAGACAATAGGGATGAGGTCGATAGAGAAGGTCTGGTCAGCGAGAATAAGTTTACAACCCTTGACTACGTGTGTGGCTTCTAAACTCTTACCATTTGCTAGCTCTACGGTGTGCTTGTCGTTCAAAGGGGTTGGGATACGCTTAAGCATTCGACTAACTTCTAGTGACATGTAGCTAGTATCGGCACCCGAATCAAATAAAACTGAAACATAAAAGTCGTCGAGAAGGAACTTACCCGCCACAACATTGGGGTCATTCCTTGCTTCACCTTGGCCAATCACAAACACCCGCCCCCTGGCGCCATTGTTGTTGTTGTTCCCATTGTTACCATTCCCCTGATTGTTGTTATTGTTGTTGTTGTTGTTCTGGTTCCTGTTCAGTTGGGGACAATCCCTCTTGAAGTGGCCCTCAGCTCCACACTGAAAGCACCCTTTGTTATCACCTTGCTGCTGCTGTTGGCGCTGGTTCTGTTGAGCTTGATGACGATTCTGATTGGCGGGGTATAAGCTCCTTCAATCCTTTGCAGCGTGACCAGGCTTGTTACACTGATGACAGTTGCCCCTGGTGCATGGCCCGCTGTGGTGCAGGCTGCAGCGATTGCATTTGGGGTGATTCCCTTTGTACCCACCATGGATTTGACCACCAGACGATTGCTGATTAGGGCTCTTGTAGTCATCAGTCTTCCTCTGCTGAGACTGGGACTGAACAGAAGTCGAACCCTTACTTGAACTTCCATCCCATTTCCGTTTGTTGTCACTAGAGGTACCAGAAGTAGTTGCAGCACCTATGCGTTTTGGTAACTTGTTCTGCTCCACCGCCTGATCCGTGAGACGGTGAGCCAACTGAACGGTTTGCTGGTAGGTGGCGAGGTTCGCCGAAGTCACATGACTTTGGATTTCCGGCACTAAGCCCTGAAGAAATAGTTCGATGCGTTTGATGGGAGGATCCACCATAGTAGGGCACAGAATTGCCAGTTCGTTCGACCTTTTCACATAAGCTTCAATTTCGGACCCCGTCATCTTGAGGTTGAAGAACTCCACCTCTAGTTTGTGAATCTCATCCCGACTGCAGTATTCTTCTTTGATCATCTCCTTAAAAGTTTCCCACGGGGTGGCGTTGGCAGCAACCAACCCCAGCATCTGAACCTGAGCGTTCCACCACGTGAGGGCTAAACCCTCGAGAGTACCAGTTGCATACTTCACCCTGCGCGCCTCAGGGCATTCGCACATTTCGAACACAGATTCTAGCTTCTCAAACCAATGTAGGAGACCTACTGCTCCTTCAGTGCCGCTAAAAGTAGTTGGTCGGTAGTCCATGAAAGTCTTAAAAGTGCACACGGGTGGCTGAACGTGCTGACCTATCGTAGGTGAAAGAAAAGGCAGAGTTTAACACAAAGGTTGGTTCACGAGAGCAGGATTCTAAAGATCCTAGAATGAGTTCGGACTGCAGGATATACCTCCTGCGTGTGCAGCTGCAAGTGCTGCGGCAACTCGTTCGTTGATCAGAGCCGTCAACTGGGCTTGTGTCAGGTTAACGCGTCCAGACATGATCTTCATATCAAGAAGAACGTGAGTGAGAGGGGTTCGCGAAAGTACGACGATAAAATAGAGTAAGCACGCACGTGTTCAAGCAACAGTAGTTATACTAACCCAGCATACCATAAGCAATGTACTATGTAACTAACAAGTAGGCAATATATACACAGATCATATCACCTAGAATGTCGAGCCTTGCATGTGGAGTGAAGCATCGTTGTGGACCGTTGAGCACTGTACAGGTTATAGTCTGGTTTTAACAAAAAACGTTTTTCCCCTTTATTAAAACCAAGTTCTCTATAACCAATGGCTCTGATACCAATCTGTCACACCCCCAAAATCCACCTGCGGAATACTACCGCTTGGAGGCGTGACTGACCAGGATCCAGCCACCAATCATATTGAACAAGCAAACACATAGTTATAAAAGTTCAACCAATACAATTGGTGTTCAACAAAACATAGTTAAGTTGCAAGCGGAAGCATAAGTCTTAAATCAAAACATAAGGTTAATTGTTTCAAAGTTTAACATGGCACACAGTCGTCCATGTTCCCACAACGATCCTCCTCCATGCAAGCTCCAGCTAAGAACCTAAGGACCTGCAAAGCATGTAGTTACGAGTCAACAACAAGTTGAGTGAGTTCACGGTTGGGTGTTTGTTTTAAGTTGTTTCGAAAACAGTTTCCTTTATCTGGCATCCTGCCGTGGGGGTTACCCCATAGTTAAAAATGTGACTTGTTTATTCCCGGTTACTCTGGCTATCCAGCCGTGGGGGCTACCCCGTGTTAGTTATCTGGCATTTCGGCCGTGGGGGCTACCCCATGTATACACTAGACTCGTTACCATATCGACTGCTGACTGTAGTCATGTTTATGTGCCCTGAAACTGTCAATGTCTATCATCATTGACGTGCCCCAGATCCATTAGTTCACGCCCGTCCTCTGCGGCACGGTGTGAGGTTTGTCAGACCTAAATAGCGCTATCTAACTAATGACCCGCTCGCCATTGGCCCGGCGATTAAGTCGATATAAAAATGAGGGACTTCGTGATAGAGTTTTGGTCTAGTACGAGTTATCTGTCCATGAGGACGAGGAATTACATTCCTGAACCATTGCTGTCCTACCCAAGGAGGACGAGGAACCCATGTTCCTTAACCCCAATTCCCGACCCCTGGGAATCCCATGCTTTGTAGAGGGTGTGAACTCACCTTGGTTTGCTCGGTAGATACACAGAAAAGTCAAACAAGCAATATTGTGGTCACTCGCGTCCTATCATAGTTGTATCATACAAGTCAGGTTCGTAACCAAGTAGCACACGGATGTTTCTAGCACATTGCATTCAAGTATCGTTCATGGCATACACGTTTAATCATGGCAGATCAACAATATTCACGTTCAACAGTAACATGTAAGGTCTGTGCATTAGTCCCAAGAGTCCAGCCCAATCAATTAAGCCCTTAATCATGCAAGCCCAAATTCAGCACGCACATGTTGGTTTCGAGTCGCAACCAGGTGTTCTCGGCTCGCAACCTGAGTCGCAACCGGCGGTCTCGAGTTATCATGGTCACGGTCTCGAGTCGCAACAAGACTCGTAACCGTGGTTTCGGTTCATGCTGTTTTGGTCTCGAGTCGCAACCTGACTCGTAACTGAGATTTCGAGTCATGAGGTTTGTGCTGATCACGTGTGGTTTCGAGTCGCAACCAGGTGTTTGCGACTCGCAACCGATGTCGCAACCGGGGATCTCGACTCATCATACGGTGGTCTCGAGTCGCAACTGGAGGTTTCGGTTGGACAACTGCTGATTCGGTACAGTGTACTATCCAATAACATTCTGATTTCATGCAACATTATGTACTATCCTCATAAACATGTTTATTTGTCTAACCCTAACCAAAAACGGATCAAACACATGAATTTCAAATATTCATATCATGTTCATATGATATTCAACAAGTTCTTCATACATTCATCATGTTCATCAAACACAACAGCCCTTATTTAACACATTTTGCATTTTTCGGACAAGAGTTATATTACCTAAACTAGATATCAAGCTCATATTGCAAACCAAGCATTTGTTCTATAATCTCATACATAGAAATCGGATGATCATTAATAGTCCTAAGCTCATCATTCTTTTGTTACTCAACTATCTTGTTCAAATGTTATTCTATGAAAGTCATGTTCTCCTAAGCATGTATCATTTAATCAAACAAGAACTCATCAATCAAACAAACACTTTAATCATACATGAATCTTTAGCAAGCAAACACATTATCAGGTATCTTCATCACACATTATCAACCGAAATGTCACCCATTATCATCATCAACCGAATATCACACATCATCATCAACATCCGAAATATATAACAAGAATCACTAACTAACAAGTATCATAAACACTAACCGGTTGATGAGTTTCAAAGGTGAGTATGAAGCTTCCAAACGGGTGTGTGTGTGTCGATCCGAGAGCCCCTAATGTCACCGGTTTGATCCGAGAAGAAGGAGAAGGAGTGTGATGCTTGGTGTCTAGGGTTTTAGTGAGAGAGAGTAGGAGAGTGTGTGTGTGTTATCCAAAGAAAATGGAAACATGGCTATCTATCAAGTTTATATATCCGCTCCAAGTAATGCACCCTAATGGGCTCTCGGTTGGGTTAAATGAGGTATATGGCCCATCCGGCCCATTGTTTCATTGTTCACTCGAGACCACATGGTCTCGAGTCGGGTTCTTGTTGTCTCGGTTCATATACATACTCGCATACATACACACAGCATACATGTAACATAACACATAATCATATAAAAGGTTCACTTATCATTCATTAAATCATCAAATTAGTTAGTCACTTAGTGTTCAAGCGTACAACGAAAGGTTCTAAATTTCGAGTTGTCACAAAAGCGTCGGTCGTCGTAAAAATTTTTGTTTTTGTGACTGATGTGTGTAAAATGCAACAATAAATTACATCAAATGAGGCATAAAACTAACCATTTTTAGTACTAATGTTGGAAAAAGCGTGTGCTTTTGTCTTCCTTTTGAATTTACAGGACCAAATGAGCTTAAACGAGCAAAAGGAACAAATATGCAGCAAAAACTAACATAAATACAAAGAAAAGGAATAAATGTGACATGCACGACCCCTCGACAACATCCCCAAGAGCAAAAACAAGAAACAGAAGTCTGACCACGACGTGTGCCCACTGGACACAGGGGCGTGGTCAGGTGTCTGCAGAAAGGACAAAGCTGTGGAAGCTTCTACGCTCACCACGGGGGTGTGCCCAGCTCAGTAAGGGGCATGGTCAATGCTAAAATTCGCAGAATCTTGCAAAATCTTGGTAGTACAGATACGCTTCTGCACACGGGGCCGTGCCCACTGGACACGGGCCGTGTTGAGCCCTATGCTGACAAATGCAATTAATGAAGGAAGAGAAAATGATGGCCACGGGGCGTGTTTTCTGGACACGGGGTCGTGGCCGGGCTTCTGTTCAGACTATAAATAGGGGTGCTTGGTTCACTTCAAAGGCATCCCTTGGCAAACCACCTCTCTCCCACTTTGCCACCATTCCACCACCATCATCCACCTTAGAGTGTGTGTAGTAGTCTTGGGATCCAAGATTGATAGTAAGAGTTCTTGTCAATTAAAGGCCATGTTTGGCTAAGTCTCTTACATCACTTGGTGAAGACAAGTCTTTAATGTATTACTTTTCATTTTTAATCTTTTCGCACTTTTTATTCGGTTTTTAATGACTTTAATAACTAGTTTCTTATGTTAAAGGTGAAACTTCTTTATCATTTGTCCGTGGTGTCTTGGCATTACTTTACTGTCTATATAAAGTAAAAGATTTACACCATTCATATCTCCACGGTCTATATAGAGATATGTTGCCTTGTTCAGTGTATAGATCCTGCAAGGACCTGGGTTAAGCTTACTGAGACCTCCTTCAATACCCACTGGTATTGGATGACGGGGGTGCGAATGGCTTGATCCCCTCATATGTAAACTACTATTAATACATTAAACCGGCTACTTGGGATTGTATCCCTGCTGACTCAAACCACTTAGCCGAGGGTAACGTCACCTTCAAAAGAGGGGCCTACCACTTTTCGCATTAATAACTTAATTAATTATCTTTCAATATTCCGATCCTTTGGGATTGTATCCTTGCTGACTCAAACCACTGTGTTGAGGGTAACGTCACCTTCAAAAGAGGGGCCTACTACGATAACTAAGATAATCTCTTAAAAAGTGCAAAAGTGTGAAAATCATCAAAGGATACATTAAAGGCGAGTCGGATCCAAGTGATTCATCTTGTCTATCTGTTTTTATTTTATTTTTATTTCTGCATTTTAGTTTATTTTTCATGCTTAAAACCTTTTTCTAAAAAAATTTAGTTTGATTAGACGTTGAGGATAAATCGGTACTAAAATCTCTTGTGTCCTTGGACGACCTCGGTATCTTACCAACGCTATAATATGCTCACGATGGGTGCACTTGCCCAAGTATGTGTTTAGTGTTAGTAGAATATCGTGTTTTATAAATTTAAAATTTGACTAATGTGTAAAATGGGCTTAAAGTATCAATAAAAACATAATACACCTTGCACACACCAAGTTTTTGGCGCCGTTGCCGGGGACACAAGGATTTTAAGAAAGTTAGGAATCAACGGCCTAATCATTTTTTCTTAGTTTTCTATTTTTTAGGATTTTTCTTAGATTTTCAGCATCTGCAGACTTCAGCACGGGGCCGTGCCCAATGAATATGCCCCGTGCCCAATCTTTGTTACTGGCAATCCTGTTTTAAATCAGACAGTAGCTGACACGGGGCCGTGCCCATTGAACACGCCCCCATGTCCGCCCTCCAGTTACTGAAAACAGAACCGTAATATCCCGACGGTTGGTAATTTCTAACAAAACTATGAGCGATATTGATTATTTTTACTTTCTCTCCTCTTATGGTGAATGGTGTCAAATATGTGGTGGATCTCATGAAAATTTAGAATGTTACTTTCTAAATTACACTCCCCACTATTTAGACCCATCGTTTCCCTATAACCTTAAGATGGGCGAAAGTAAAAACGATCCCTATCTCTCCCTCGAATGTTCTTAATCATTTCTTTTAGATGATATGATTCTCGAAGAATTATGTCAACTCGAAGAAATAATTCTCAAATTGATAAAAGAACTTGAGATGGAAGCAAACTATTCATCCCAAGACGACGATCAAGAAGAGTTGTTGAGATCACATTCGGATTCAAACAACATCGTTGATACCAAAAACACCTCTAACTCTTGTAAGGACATGAGCGATAGTTGTCCCTGTGTCGATTGTGCCGTGAAGGACTCTCCATCGGTCTCCGCCGATGTGTTCATAGACCTGAGCGATTCAACATATACCTTCTTTAATGAGATCCCAGATAAGGGGAATAAAGGTCGGTTTCGCCCACCGTATTTAGCTAAGGTTTTACCCTTTCTGATAACCTCTTGCGTTCGTGTTTGAATCAAGAGCAATTTAGGTACCTTAGGCACTTCGGTGTTGTTCCATCCAGTAAGGAACCGCCTGATCTAGACGGATTCCTTAAAATAAGACGAAACTTCATAAAACTCTTTAGCCACGGGGCCATGTCCAGGTCAACACGCCCCGTGCCCACCTAAAAATTGACCACAGGGTCGTGTCCAGGCGGCCAACACGCCCCGTGCTCAGAATACGGACAAAATGTGTCAGATTCATGTCTGACCACGGGGCCGTGTCCAGCCGACACGGGGCCGTGGTCAGCGTGCTATCGTTTTCTATAAAATCAGCATGATTCCTGCACATTTGGACCCATTCCAAAGACAAAGATCTGGTGGGATCTTCAAATATACCCTACAAGGTATACTCATGTTGGTGCATCCGTCTGTCGTCTACGTCTTATATCGAGTCTCAGTCTCGTTGCGGATTTGGATCTGAAAGAAGATGATGTAATCATCTTTAATGATTACATCATAATGATGAAATCATCATTGACATCACCTCACAAAAGACAAATAGCATTTAGAATCAGATTTGTAATATGTAAATGTTGATTTCGCTTATGTGTCAAGGTGATTTCGCTCATGTGTCAAGATGATTCCGCTTATATGTCAATGCCCTGATTTCGCTCATGAGTCATCATGTGATTTCGCTTTTGTGTCATGTCCCTATGAGCGGAATCATGTTGCCTATATATAGGTCGTATGAGCGAAATCACATTAATAGTTCTAGGTGTTGTCTTCCGGTGAGCCACGAAGTGCTGCCGAAGTGTCGACAGGTTGTAAACGTTATCCAGATCAATAATATCGACAATTTATAGTGAATACTTGCTGAATTGTACTCGGTTTGTCTGTTTCCGCCGTTCAAACTGAGATAAACTCTTCTACGTGACTCGTTTAGGTCCGAAATCGATCCTACAATTGGTATCAGAGCTAGTGAAGAAGAGTTCTATACGTTTTCAGCCAAAATTTTCTGTTTTTCTACACTTTCTACACTGTCCTTTGCAAATTGATTAAAAAAAAAGTTGTCGATTTGATCTGATTTTTGTACATGTTGTTCGGAATTGATAGTTAACAAAGCCTTGAAAGTTTCATGTTCAAATTCGAAGTAAAACTGGTCATTTTTGTGATCCAGCTCGTAATTGTTCGTCTGATTGATGATGTCATCAGTGATTCCGCTCATAAGTACATAGTGATTCCGCTCATAAGTACATAGTGATTCCGCTCTTTTGAACATCATGGTTCCGCTTTTTTGAACAAGTTGGTTCCGCTCTTTTGACACTTCAGTGATTTCGCTTATTGTGACCTTGGGATTTCGTTCTTGTGATCATCAAAGTTTTTATCAGTCATCGAACAGGATAATCACGTGAATTGTTGTCAGTGGTTGGGAAAAGTATCTCGTGTCTTGTGTCAGTTTGCACGAGGTTGTATCGGTTGATCAGACTTTACATGTGCTTACATTGTTCCTAGAGTTAAAGTTCACGGTCAAATTCAAGTGACATTAACTTATCGGGTCTCATAAATTGAAGTTCAGGTTGCCTGGTTTGATAATAATTGTCGGGCATAGTGCATGTGAACAATCAGAATTGAGTAAACATTTACAATTGTCGGAAACATGTGTATTAACTGAACATTAAAAACACTCGGCCCAATCACATTAATAGTTCTAGGTGTTGTCTTCCGGTGAGCCACGAAGTGCTGCCGAAGTGTCGACAGGTTGTAAACATTATCCAGATCAATAATATCGACAGTTTATAGTGAATACTTGCTGAATTGTACTCGGTTTGTCTGTTTCCGCCGTTCAAACTGAGATAAACTCTTCTACGTGACTCGTTTAGGTCCGAAATCGATCCTACAACTCCAAAGAAGGTTCTCAACAACCATCTTGTCTTTACCACTTTTGTCTCTTGCCTTCTTCTTCAAAAACTCCTCAAAACCTCCATTAAAGCTTGAAACTTCTATGATTTCAAGCTTTATTGTGATATTTGCTAGGTTTTTAACCAAGGAATCTTATCAAAAATAAGTTTTATAACACTGTTTTAAGTTACTTTTGCTCAGAAATGTTTCAAAAGTCAAACAAATAATTTAAAGCACTAAGATTCCTTGTTTCAAAAATCTGTAGAATGGTGGCCACGGGGCCGTGCTCAGCGAGCACGGGGCCGTGGTCGGAATTACTATTTCATTGTTTTGAACTTTTCATCTTGTTTTCTTAGAATGTCAAGTCAGAACAGCGGAACATCTTCAGCTCACTCGAGGAACAGTCGCATAGAAAGGAGGCCATCGATTGAAGCAACCCTTGTGCGTTACGTGATGGTGCTAAGAGAAGCACTCGATGAGATGACATCCGTGGAGGAGGTCCTAATTGACCGTATCAACTATCTTACGGTGGGGCTGGAGAATAGCTTCTAAGAAATCAACCTTTTGCAACAAAGGCTGAATATTCTTGCAATGCCACCTATGGAACCAATCTTCCCACAAGAAGATTGAAACTTGGCACAAAAAGTTGTTAATCCCACCGGATGGGACGACATCCCCCGGAACCTCCTCTAGACACCTTACAAGAGGTTCTGGTTGAGGTCGCACCTCCTTCACATGAGGAAGACAATGAGCCCGCTTTCCTTCTCCCTAGGGAGATAGAGGAGTGGCTTAACGATGTGTGAGGGGCACTCTCCGGAAAGAAGTTCTAAAGGCCTTGTTCAACCGAATAATTCAATTTTCAAGATTTTGTTGCTCTTAGGCTAGAACTTCTCTGTGGTTTAAAATTTCTTGCATTCTAGGACCTACTTATCTACCTTAGTTTTTAGTATGTACTTTTTAATTTCTAGGAACTATGTATCTCACTCCTTAATGAATGATGGCTTTAAATTATGGTGTTTGGATGATGTTGTAATGGTTGAATACACTCGAAAAGGTGTGGGTTACCAAGGGAACTTTAAAACCACACCCCATGCACAAAAACAGAGCCTCCCGACAATTTTCCAGCATTATAGCAAGTTTAGCACGGGGCCGTGCTCAGCCCAACACTCCCCGTGCCCGAGTCTCTGCAGAAAGTTGCCCAATTCAGGTAACTGGACACGGGGCTGTGCTCACTAAACTTGCCCCGTGCCCAGCCTTCTATTTAATTTTGGTACTGGCAATCAAACCACGGGGTCGTGCGCGGACCAACACAGGGCCGTGGCCAGACGCCCAGTAACACAAATTTTTGTTTTTCAACACCTTTTTACACATTCGAATGTGGCAAAAATTTCAAATGTGTTGGTGGGCATGGGTATTAATCTAGAATGACTACTGGCTCATCCACTATTCATTGCGTGTTTACTTCTAGCGATGTATCCCTAAAACAAGTAAAGAAGGCAATTGTGGCAGAACGGGTCAAAATGGTATCTCACAATAGATTTTAGATGGAACCCGACATAGACTGATGCAAGTGAATTCAGCAAACTGGAGGAACTTTCAAGAAATCTAAATCGGGCACAAATTGCACTTTTTGACAGAAAAAAGACACTGCAAAACTACACTTTTCACAACAATACAAATGTTGCAAAAATTGCATAAAAACCGGGCATTCCGCCCTTTTTAAATTGGTATTTTTGACAAAAAGACACTTGACCCATTACTATAAAGTGTGTTTGGGTTTTGACTAGATTCGATGGGTGGTGGTAATGCTAACCACAGCTGGTTACATGTGTTTTGCGGAGGTCGACGCCGATGCAGTCATGCTTTCAATTATATTTGATTTTGTAGTGTGTTTGTATGATTTTAACTTGCTTTAGTCTGTGAAACTTACGGGTAATAACCTTTGTATTCTACAATTATTGCCTGTATGTTGGGGTTTTGTATACAAAATGTGAAAGACGTTACCATTGGACAACAAGTTAGCCAATGAGTAATATGACCCACAAGTCTGGTGTGGATAGTACTGAATGAGTAATTGTGTAGATAAAAACATTGTAATTGCTCTCAATACTGTGAAGTTATAGAATCTATTTTGATTAAACTGGAATGCACTCGCCAATATTTCTTGCTGATAAAATGTTTTTAAAACGCGTTTCAGGTAACAAAATGTGAAAGCCAATAGAAGCCAGCTGGAGAGCACTGAAGGCTTGGAAAAGTGGCTATAAAAGTTACCTAAATAAAAAGGAGTTTTTGTTTTCAATAATTAGGGTTTATCCCTACAAATGTATTGTCAAATGAACATGAGTTTTATCCCAATGTTGTATTATTATAAAAGTTTGGTGTTTTACTCTGATAAAAATATTTCCTAACTACGACCCTGATGTATTCCGCTGCCAAATTAATAAACGCCGATACCACTGATCTAGATCTCACGGTACCCGCTCCCGGGGTAGGGGTCGGGGGTTGCAACACAGAGTGGTATCAGAGCTATAGCCACTGGTTTAAGCCAAAGAAGTGTTCTGCTGACACTTAAATTCTGTGTTAGGAAATAACTTATGTAATTATGTGTACATATTGTTTTGTGTTATTTGACTATTGGTTAGTTTACAATATGAGTGAGCAAGGAACTTCGGACGCTTATCGTCATATAGTTAGTTCACCAAAAGATAAGGGAACATCGTCTCAACCTAATTCATTAGGATACTCAGCCGATACTGAGGAAGGGATATTTATATTTAAGGCAGAGTCTGAGGAACCCTTTTCTACTAAAAAGAGAGGTTGGTTTAATAGAGGAGCACATGAGAGAAGAACTAATAAAGAAGTTACAACAACAGAGAGCGATAGTCAGAGCTAATAGGGAAGTAATGCACAGACTCAAGAGACAGTCATTAGGCCACATTGGGAAGAGGAATTAGATAGACAGTTGGCTGATTTTCATATGTTAGCCACTACAGCAGTAGACGCTAACCTAAACCAAATAGTTGAACCGCCACTGTTACCTTTATTCCCAGACCAACAAATGCTAGAACCCGATCAGGAATACCAGTTTCCAATTCCAGATGTAGATCCCTATGAAATTCCCAGAATTCCCCCACCAAACCCCATAGCTCAGTACACTAACCTTAACCCTTTAGATCCCTTTTGGAATAGCGACTGGTGGACACAGAGTGTGATAGACAATCCATACCCTTATGGACAACCTATCCCTCGACACCCTGATCATGCCACCTATGAGCCAGGAAAATTTGGAAGAACTTCGCTCATATGTTGACGAATTAGTAGAAGAAGGAGATAGAATTCACCAATTAGGAGAGAAGCTTATGTGGAAGCATGTCGAGCGTGATATACATGATTGGATACATGATACTTAGAAAATGCCTAAATATATATGTAATTTTGTATTTTGATAATATATATATATAGACTAGAATAGATACGGATGTAACTACTAGTGTATTTTATTTCCAGTTGTAGTATGTAACTGATGCATATATATAGAAAAAGAGTAAAAGTCGCAATGATCGACGTTTTTGATCAGTTTGTTTGTGTGATTGTGTATAAATATTTATACTAAATTTATTCTGTGATAAATTAATACTTGATAAATGTTCGTAATTCAGATGGACAACGAAGTAAATCAGGAAAACCAGAATAATGAGAATACGGAAACCAAATAGATAACATTGCTATCCAACATATAGTAGCACAAGTAATTATAGATGCTATGCCTTATATTATCAAGACTGTTAAGGAAGCATAAAATAATATATCTGTAAATGGAAGTAAACATCAACACACTGAACGAAGTCACAGTGTGAACGATAACGAACCTATAATCCAAGCTCCAATTCCTAAAAGAAGAAGAACTGCTTCTTACGGTTGTTCTTATAAAGAATTCTTGGCCTGCAAACCAATAGAATTCTCAGGCAATGAAGGAGCCATTGCATCCTTACGTTGGATAGAAAAGACAGAAGCAGTCATAAAGATAAGTAAATGTGCAGACGAATATAAGATTATGTTTGCTTCTAATCTTTTTAAAAATGCAGCCTTAGAATGGTGGAATACTAATCTCCAGTCTATGGGAAGTGATAGAGTTTATAATATGGAATGGATCAACTTTAAGGAAATGGTTGAAAGAAAATTCCGCCCTCCTAATGAAAAGGAACAATTCGCCAATAAATTCCTAAATCTTAGAATGACTGGAATAGACTGCAAAGGTTACACTACCATATTCTTCGAATATGCTAGGATAGTGCCTACCTTAGCCTCACCTGAACCAGTGTTAATCTCCCGTTATATTTGGGGATTAATTAGTGAGATTAGACACGTAGTCAAGGCAGCTAGACCTCAAACCATAGAAGAAGCAGTAGAACTAGCCAATACCTTGACTGATGAATTGGTGCGTACACAAGAGGAAAACCAGAGAAAGAACCTAGCTCAAAAGCTTACCCAAGAATTTCACTACGGTAATTACAACTGTGGGTAAGGTACAAGTTCTTCCTCTGCACCTTATTGTCAGTATTGCAAAAGAAAACATTATGGAAAATGCTCTGTATACTGCCACTTTTGCAAAATATATGGACACAAGGAAGAAGACTGTAGGAAGAAACCTAGTAATAGGATATGCTTCATTTGTGGAGAAACTGGGCATATCAAACCGAACTGTCCGAAACTAGCTCTAGCCACAACCAACAAAGCTAAGACAACTGAAGTACCTAAGAAGAATGCCAGAGCATTTGTTTTGACATCTGAGGAAGCCAAGATGATTCCGGATGTGATTGCCGGTATGTTCTTAGTTAATAATATTTTTACCAAAGTATTGTTTGACTCTGGTGCAAACCAAAGTTTTATCAATACTTCTTTCTACAAACTTCTTGACCTACCCTTAGCCAAACTTCAACAAGATTGTCTGGTAGAGACAGCAAATGGAGAATCCATTAAGATAAGGGAAATCTTGCAGGGAGCAAGAATAGAAATCCAAAACCATCATTTCTTTGCTAACCTTTACCCAATAAATCTAGCTGGATTCGATGTTGTATTAGGAATGGATTGGTTGGTAGCCAATCGTGCCAGTATTTTATGTGATCAAAAGTCAGTACAAGTAAGTACACCAAGTGGTGAAAAGATCACAATTAAAGGAGATAAGTCAACCAGATCGACAAAGTTCATCTATGTGATGAAAGCTGCAAGTTATGAAAGGAAAGGAGGAGTAGTATATATGATTTCCGTAATCATTAATACTAAAGTAAAAGAATTAAAAGATATTCCCGTAATATCTAAATTCTGAGATGTTTTTCCAGAAGAGTTACCACGATTACCGCCTGATAGAGAGGTTGAATTTAGGATTCACCTAATACTAGAAGTGACACCGATTGCCAAAGCACCATATCGATTAGCACCAACAGAGATGCAGGAACTGAAGAACCAATTGGACAAACTTCTTGACAAAGGTTTTATACAACCAAGTTCATCACCGTGGGGAGCACCGGTGTTGTTTGTTAAGAAGAAAGACGGATCAATGCGTATGTGAATTGATTACCGAGAATTGATCAAGGTTACGATTAAGAATTGGTACCTACTACCGAGAATCGATGATCTGTTCGATCAACTTCAAGGAGCTCGATTCTTCTCAAAGATCGGTTTACGCTCAGGATATCATCAACTGAAAGTACAGGAAGAGGACATTCCTAAAACTGCTTTCAGAACAAGGTACGGTCATTATGAATTTACCATCATGCCATTTAGTTTAACCAATGCCCCAGCTGCATTTATGGACATGATGAACATGATATGTAAACCATACCTGGATAAATTCATAATTGTCTTTATAGATGATATTCTAATTTACTCTAAGAGGAAAGAGGAACATGCAGCGCATCTGCATACACTTCTAACATTATTGAGAAAAGAGAAGCTTTAACTAAATTCTCAAAATGTGAATTTTGGTTACAAGAAGTGCAATTTCTTGGACATTTGGTTAATCATGAAGGAATTCATGTGGATCCCACAAAGATCAAGGCGATTACTAAATGGAAAATCCCTGAATCACCAACAGAAGTACGAAGTTTTCTTGGAGTGGCAGGATATTATAGACGATTTATCCAAGATTTCTCTAGAATAGCCATTCCATTAACCAAACTGACTTGTAAATCAGTTAAGTTTGAATGGGGACCGAAACAGGAAGAAGCTTTTAGGATTCTTAAGCAAAGGTTAACCAACGCACCATACTCACATTACCAGAAGGAACCAAAGATTTATAGTCTATTGTGATGCGTCTAAGTTAGGATATGGATGTGTGTTGATGCAACATCAAAAGGTTATAGCTTATGCCTCTAGACATCTTAAGAAACATGAAGAGAATTACATAACTCATGATCTAGAGTTAAGAGCCATAGTTTTTGCCCTTAAGATTTGGAGACACTATTTATATGGAAATAAATTCGTTGTCTTCATAGATCATAAGAGTTTAAGATATATTTTTGGGCAAAAAGAATTAAATATGAGACAGAGACGCTAGATGGAAGTTCTTAGTGATTATGATTGTGATATCTAGTATCATGCTGGGAAAGCTAATGTAGTAGCTGGTGCTTTAAGTTGAAAGTATCATGAAAAGCCAAAACGAGTACGTTCTCTCAGATTAAATCTACAAGTAGATTTAAATGATCAAATTAGAGAAGTACAGGAAACAACATTCAAGGACGATGCTGAAGGTTTAAAAGGAATGATTAAGGAATTAGAACAAGGAACAGATGGAATTTGGAAGTTCCACAAGAAGGATGTGGATACTTAAACAAGGAAACCTACGACACAGAATTCTAGAAGAAGCTCATAAGTCTAAGTATACGATACATCCCGGAAGTGATAAGATGTATCAAGATCTAAGAAATAATTTATGGTGGATAGGAATGAAAAAGGATATAACAACCTATGTTGCTAAATGTCTAACTTGTTCACAAGTTAAAGCTGAGCATTAGAAACCCTCAGGATTATTGCAACAGTTAGAATTGCCAATATGGAAATGGGAATTGATAACAATGGACTTTGTTACCAAATTACCCAAGACAAGAAGAGGAAATGATACAATCTGGGTGATTGTTGACAGATTAACCAAATCTGCTCATTTCTTACCAATGAAGGAAACTTTCAGTATGGAACAGTTAGCCAAGCTATATGTAAATGAAATAGTTTCATTACATGGAATTCCTTTATCTATTGTATCTGATAGAGATAGCCGTTTTACTTCTCATTTTTGGACAAGTTTCCAGAAAGCAATGGGAACCAGGTTAAATCTAAGCACACCTTATCATCTACAAACAGACTGACAAAGCAAAAGGACAATACAAACGATGAAAGATATGCTTAGAGCCTGTGTAATTGATTTCGGAGGAAATTGGGACGACTATTTACCATTTATAGAATTTTCCTACAATAACATCTATCATACTAGCATTAATGTTGCACCTTTTGAAGCACTTTATGGACGAAAGTGTCGAACTCCAGTCTGTAAGGCAGAAATTGGAGAAAAGCAATTATCTGGACCAGAGATAGTGCAAGAAACAACAAATAAGATAATTCAAGTCAAGGAAAGACTAAAAGCAGCATGAGATCGTCAAAAGAGTTATGCAGATAACAGACGGAAACCTTTAGAATTTCAAGTAGGAGATAAGGTATTATTAAAAGTCTCTCCATGGAAAGGAGTAGTCAGATTCGTTAAAAGAGGAAAGCTAAGCCCCAGGTATGTTGGACCTTTTGAGATTATTAGACGTATATGACTCGTAGCCTATCAGCTACAACTGCCAGAAGAAATGGTAGGAATACATGATGTGTTTCATGTTTGTAATCTCAAGAAATGCTTAGCAGACGAATCATTAGTGATACCTCTTAAGGACATAGAGGTAAACGAGAAACTTAAGTTTATCGAGAAACCTATTCAGCTTGAAGATAGAAAGATCAAGAATCTCAAACACAAGAGACTAGTTCTGGTCAAAGTGAAATGGGACTCCAAGAGAGGACCAAAATACACTTGGGAACTCGAGTCAGAAATGAAGAGGAAATACCCACACCTATTCCAGTAGATCTCGAGGACGAGATCTAAAATAAGGTGGGGAGGAATTAACAACCTTCCTAAAACCCTTAACGTAACCCTAAAACGTTCCTAATATACCCCGTACGGGAGAAACGGACCAAGAATACCCTTATACTTAGAAAAATCAAATAAAAACAAATATACTAGGGTCTCGCGGGCCGCCACCCAGACCCTTGTAGCTTCGCGGGGCGCGAGCACCTTTACTTGCTCGACACTGCATGGTGCCACGTGGCAGGTGACTCGATAGACCTACAAGTTGACTCGACCAAGCAATAAGTGACACGTGCTCTCTCGCGGGCCACGAGTGTCGCAACCCCCGACCCCTGCCTCGGGAGGCGGGCGGCCACGGCCTACTCAGAGATGGTGGTATCGGTGTTTATCATTATTTAGCAGCGGAATTTACATCAGGACCCTAATTAGGAAATGTTTTATTAGAGTAAAATACCACATTTTCATAATAGTAAACACATGGGAAATTCCCAAGTTTTCATTACAACATGTTTATAGGGATAAACCCTAATTTATTGAATTAAAACATCTTTCTTTATTTAGGTAACTTTTATAGCCACATTTTTCCAAGCCTTCAGTGCTGTCCAGCTGGCTTCTAATTGGCTTTCACATTTTGTTACCTGAAACGCGTTTAAAAACATTTTGTCAGTGGGAAATACTGGTGAGTGAATCCCAATTTAATCAAAACAGGTTTTATCCTTGTACAGTATTGAGGGCAGTCCAGAAATTACAATTGTTTACCATTCTACTTTAATTACCACCCACGGTACTGTCGACCCGACTTGTGGTCATGTTACTACTCACAATGTAGTAACAAATTTTGTATACAAAACCCCAACATACCGACGATAATTGTAGAATTACAAATACTCAATCACTATTAATTATAATGTAAAAACAATTGAGGTTTTGTAAAAACAGTTGCAAAAAGGTTTACAAAAAGGAGATTACTCACATTGCTATTTTAAACTTTTCCTTGTGGTTTCCTGGTTATGATCTAATAATTTAAACAATTCACACGCGTTAGTATAATAACCCAATATTTACATTAGTTATACCCTCTCCGAGACAGAACTCCAACGACTACGTCGGGCAGAACCTCGACAGCCGTTACGAAGCACTAGATCAATCGGGCATCGTATCTAATACGTAACCGGGGGTTAAAATACTTACAATGAGGCAGAGCTTCGCTAATTTAGTGGGTATAATGCCCGGGTATTATTTCTACATTATAGAAATTGACAGAGAATTGTGGGAAATGAGCGACGAAAATGAACTGCCTGAGCTCCAATTTATAGGGCTGCTTCGGTAGTCCCTCGCGCCCCGCGAAGGATTCACAAGGGGCTTACGCGCCCCATGAGCTAGGGGGTGTAGGCCCTAGCCTTGCCCAGTCAGCGTCCTAGCTTCGACACGCCTGTGCCACGTGGCGACAACGGGCTCCGCCGCTTGTCCTCTCGCTCGCGCCCCGAGTAAGCTGAAGACTAGGTCTTTGAGGCCCGCGAGCGCCCTTAATTTCTTGTTTTTATTTTATTTTTATAAAACTAAAGGTATTTAGGGCCATTTTACGTATACGTAGTGTATTTTAGGGCATATAGGGGTGTTATAAGTATTTTAGGAACGTCAGAAATATTTTAGGAGGGTTGTTATATCCTTCCCACCTTGTTTTAGAACTCGTCATTGAGGTCTACTGGAATAGGTGTGGATATTTCCTTTGCATCTCTGATTCAAGCTCCCATGTGTACTCTGGTCCTCTCTTAGAATCCCATTTTACTTTGACTAGAACTAGTCTCTTATGTTTGAGATTTTGGACTTTCCTGTGTTTAATCTGTAGTGGCTTCTCTACGAACTTAAGCTTCTCATTTACCTCTATGTCCTTAAGAGGTACTACTAATGATTCATCGGCTAAACACTTTTTGAGATTACATACATGAAATACATCATGTATTCCTGCCATTTCCTTTGGCAGTTATAGCTGATAAGCTACAGGTCCTATCCTTCTGATAATCTCAAAGGGTCCAACATACCTGGGGCTTAGCTTTCCTCTTTTGATGAATCTCACCACTCCTTTCCAAGGAGAAACCATTAATAATACCTTGTCTCCTACTTGAAATTCCAATGGCTTTCGCCTGTTATCAGCATAACTCTTTTGTCGACCGCGTGCTGCTTTTAGTCGTTCCTTGACTTTGTCTGTTGTCTCTTGCACTATCTCGGGTCCAGATAATTGCTTTTCTCTAATTTTTGCCTAACAGACTGGGGTTCGGCACTTTTGTCCATAAAGTGCTTCAAATGGTGCAGCATTGATACTCGTATGATATCTGTTATTGTAAGAAAATTCTATTAGTGGTAGATGATCGTCCCAATTTCCTCCGACATCAATTACATAAGCTCTAAGCATATCTTCCATTATCTGAATCGTCCTTTCGCTTTGTCCATCCGTTTGAGGATGATAAGCTGTGCTTAGATTTAGCTTGGTTCCTATTGCTTTTTGGAAACTTGTCCAAAAATGAGAAGTAAAACGGCTATCTCTATCAGACACAATAGATAAAGGAATTCCATGTAATGAAACTATTTCATTCACATACAACTTGGATAGTTGTTCCATACTGAAAGTTTCCTTCATTGGTAAGAAATGAGCAGATTTAGTTAACCTATCTACAATCACCCAGATTATATCATTACCTTTTCGTGTCTTGGGTAATTTGGTAACAAAATCCATTGTTATCAATTCCCATTTCCATACCGGCATTTCTAACTGCTGCAATAAACCTGAGGGTTTCTGATGTTCAGCTTTGACTTATGAACAGGTTAGACATTTGGTTACATAAGCTGTTATATCCTTTTTCATTCCTATCCACCAGAAATTCTTTCTTAAGTCTTGATACATTTTATCACTTCCAGGATGTATCGTATACTTAGACTTATGGGCATCTTCTAATATTCGGTGACATAGGTTTCCTAGTTTAGGTATCCAAATCCTTTTCTTATGGAATCTCCAAATTCCATCTGTTCCTTGTTCTAATTCCTTAATCGTTCCTTTCAATTTTTCAGTATCATTCTTGATTACTGATTCTTGTACTTCTCTAATTTGCTCGTTTAAATCTATCTTCAAATTTAATTTAAGAGAATGTACTCTTTTTGGCTTTTCATGATATTTTCGACTTAAAGCATCGGCTACTACGTTAGCTTTTCCTACATGATATTGGATACTACAATCGTAATCACTAAGAATTTCCATCC
The DNA here is from genome assembly GCA_030545235.1 of Helianthus tuberosus. Classification (NCBI taxonomy): domain Eukaryota; kingdom Viridiplantae; phylum Streptophyta; class Magnoliopsida; order Asterales; family Asteraceae; genus Helianthus; species Helianthus tuberosus. Next base: position 148,769,218 of record CM060368.1, read on the forward strand.
AGCATCTTTGTCTCATATTTAACTCTTTTTGCCTAAAAACATATCTTAAACTCTTATGATCGGTGAAAATGGTAAATCTACTACCGTAAAGGTAATGTCTCCAAATTTTCAGGGCACAAATTATGGCTCCGAATTCTAAATCATGGGTTGTATAATTCTCTTGATGATTCTTAAGTTGTCTAGAGGCATAGGCTATAACCTTTTGATGTTGCATCAACACACATCCATAACCTAACTTAGAGGCGTCACAATAGACTACAAAATCTTCAGTTCCTTCTGGTAATGCTAGTATGGGTGCGTAGGTTAGTCTTTGCTTAAGAATTCTAAAGGCTTCTTCTTGTTTTGGTCCCCATTCAAACTTAACAGACTTACATGTTAGTTTTGTTAAGGGAATGGCTATTCTAGAAAAATCTCAGATAAACCTTCTATAATAACCAACCAATCCTAGGAAGCTTCTAACCTCCGTTGGTGATTCAGGGACTTTCCATAGTAATTGTCTCGATCTTTATGGGATCCACATGAATTCCTTCATGATTAACTAAATGTCCAAGAAATTGCACTTCTTCTAACCAGAATTCGCATTTTGAAAATTTAGCATAAAGCTTTTCTTTTCTCAGTAAATTTAGGAGTGCATGCAGATGCGCTGCATGTTCCTCTTTACTTTTAGAGTAAATGAGAATATCATCTATAAAGACAATTATGAATTTATCCAAATATGGCTTACATATTCGGTTCATCATGTCCATAAATGCGGCTGGGGCATTGGTTAAACCAAATGGCATGACAATAAATTCATAATGGCCATACCTTGTCCTGAAAGTGGTCTTACGAATGTACTCTTCTTGTACCTTTAATTGATGATATCCTGAGCGTAAGTCGATTTTAGAAAAGAATCGAGCTCCTTGTAACTGATCCAACAAATCATCGATTTTTGGTAATGGGTACCGATTTTTAATCGTGACTTTGTTCAATTCTCGGTAATCAATGCATATACGCATTGATCCGTCTTTCTTTTTGACGAATAAGATCGGTGCTCCCCATGGCGATGAGCTTCGCTGTATGAATCCTTTCTCTAACAGTTCGTCTAACTGCTTCTTTAGCTCTTGCATTTCTGCGGGTGCCAAACGATAAGGTGCCTTGGCAATTGGTGCTTTTCCTGGTAGCAGATGAATTCTGAATTCGACTTCTCTGTCTGGCGGTAGTCCTGGTAGTTCTTCTGGAAATACATCTGAAAATTGAGATACTACGGGGATATCTTTTAATTCCTTTCCTTTAGTGTGAATGATTATGGAAATCATATACACTAGTTAAATAGGCAACAGGGTAATATGTTTAAGGTGGTGTGTAAATTGAAGGATTTAAAAAAGCCTCTGCGGAAGTTAAATAGGCAACAGAGTAATCTGAATGTGAAAGTAGAGAGATTGAAGGCTGAGGTGGAGAGGATACAATCTGAGATTGCTTGTCATCCTAATAATGAAGAATTAAGATTCGAGGAAGTTGTGTATGTGAAGGCTTATAAGGAAGCATTATTGGATCAAGAATACTTGTTGAAACAGAAATCTAGGGAACATTGGTTGAAAGTGGGAGATCAGAATTCTAAGTATTTTCATCAGGCAGTTAAGCATACGGAGATTAGAAATCATGTGGGGCTAATTAGAGATTTGGAGGGTAATATTTATGAAGGGAAGGCTGTTGGGGATGCTTTTGTTAAGTATTTCAGGGGTATTATGAGAAGAAAGGTTGTTGTTACTCCTTTGGAAGACCCTGACTCTCTGTTTGTTAATAAATTGGATCCTAATGTAGCCTTGGCTATGGTGTCTAATTTCACTAGGGAGGAAGTTAAGGAGGCTATGTTCCAAATTAATGATGAAAAGGCCCCTGGTCCTGATGGGTATAGTGCTAAATTCTTCAAAGAGGCAAGGGAAATAGTGGGGAAAGAGGTGACTGATGCTGTGTTGGATTTCTTTAAAAATGGGAAGTTATTGAAGGAGATAAATGCTACTATTTTATCTATGGTTCCCAAAGTTAAAGCTCCTAAGTCTGTCTCTGAATTCAGGCCCATTGCATGCTGTAATGTAATGTATAAGTAAGTAAAGTGATATGCAATAGGTTGAAAGGTTGTCTTGATAAGCTGGTTAGTCAGAACCAAAGTGCTTTCATTCCGGGGAGACTGATCAGTGATAATATTCTTATATCCCAGGAGTTAGTTAAAGGATATGATTGGAAAGGAGGGTGTCCCAGGGTGGCTGTGAAGATTGACCTTCAAAAAGCTTATGATTCTGTAAATCATAAGTTCCTTAAGAGCAGCCTTCTCTTCTTCGGGTTTCATGAGAAGTTTGTGGAATGGATAATGAGTTGTCTTAATTCTGTTTCCTATTCTGTGGCTCTTAATGGAAACTTATATGGTTATTTTAAAGGAGAGAAGGGGCTGAGACAAGGAGATCCTGTATCTCCTTATTTGTTCACCCTAGTTATGGAAGTGTTGAATTTAATTATTAAAAGGAGGATTAGTAATAGTGGCAAATTTAAGTTTCACTGGAGATGTGAGAAGGTGGGGCTGACTCACTTATGTTTTGCTGATGATCTTCTTATTTCCTGTGGGCTTGATTCAGATTCGTTTGGGGTTATAAAGGGTGCGGTGGATGAGTTTAGTGGGGTGTCTGGGCTTGTTCCTAATGTTCATAAAAGTGAAATATTTTTTGGAAATGTTAATGAAGATCTGAAGAAAGAAATCTTAAGTGTTCTTCCTTTTATAGTTGGACGATTCCCTATGAAGTATTTGGGCATCCCGTTATCTTCTAAAAGGTTGTATCAAGCTGATTGCAAAGTTCTTGTTGATAAAGTCAAGAATAGAATCTCTGACTGGAAAGTGAAATTTTTGTCTTATGCTGGAAAGGTTCAACTGATTAAATCGGTCCTGTCCTCTTTGACTGTCTATTGGTCTTCTTTATTCATTCTTCCATGTAATGTGGCTGCGGATATTGAAAGATTAATCAGAGGTTTTTTTATGGAATCGTCATGATGGGAGTAGGGGGTTGGCTAGAGTTAGGTGGGAAGAGGTATGCATGCCAAAATTATTTGGGGGTTTGAATATATTATCCTTAAGGCAACAAAATTTGTCTTTGATGACCAAGCATATGTGGAATTTATTGTCTAATAAGGAGTCTTTATGGGTGAAATGGGTTAAAACTTATAAATTGTTTAGTATAAGTTTTTGGGAGATTGGGGAGACAAGGTCTGATTCTTGGAGTTGGGGTCACTTACTACAGAATAAGGAGCTGGTTAGGGGGAATTTCATTGTCAAGGTAGGTAATGGTATAGATACCTTTGCTTGGCATGATTTGTGGCATGAGAAGGGTATTTTAGGAAAACTGATTGATAGGAGGGATATTCGTGATGCTGGGTTTGATTATAAAACCAAGGTGGCTGAGATCTGTAATTCAGAGGGGTGGCAAGTTCCTGAGGAGTGGCATAGGAAATACCCCTGGCTAGTTCAAAGTAGTTTTGGGGATTTTCTTGGTAATAAAAGTGATTCTGTTAGTTGGAAAGGAAGGGATGGAAAGCTGGATAATTTTTCTATGAAACAGGTGTATAGCAGCCTTTGCTGTGTTGGGGAAGTAGTGAAATGGAGCAATTTTGTATGGTTTAGCCAATGTATCCCGAAACATGCTTTCATTAATTGGATGGCTTTTAGGTGCAAACTTTTAACACAAGATAGAATGCTGAAATGGGGTTGGGATGGTGAATTAAAATGTGCTTTCTGTAAAAGATGTCCGGATAGTCATGATTATCTTTTCTTTAACTGTGAATTCTCAAAAGCTGTGTGGAAACGAGTTAAGATTAAGGCTAGAATGGAAGATGCTCCTTGTTTATGGCAGGAGTTTATTCTTTATGTTGAACATTTAAGGAAGGGCAAATCTATTTGGGAAATTATAAAAAGGTTGGTGGTTGCTGCTTCTGTATATTTTATTTGGCAAGAAAGGAATGTGAGGTTATTTAGGGACAATAGGAGATCGCCACAGCAGTTATTCGATCAAATTTGTGAAGAAGTAAGGTTGAGACTTATGGGGTTAAAATTAAAGTATAACAGTAGCGTGTTAGAGGCTGCTGAGGTGTGGAGATTTAAGGTATGGGATAAAAAAATTGATGATGAATAGGGTCTCTCCTGTGGGTTGGACTGGGTATGAATGGGTTGGGAGAAAGTGGTTCTTTGATAATGGCAGAATTGGTAAAAGGGTTGGGGGTAAAATGGGAATTGCTGGAATAAGGCGACTTTACAATACATGGGTAGTATTCTGGCCTTATAGGCTTCCAAAATTCTTTCGTTTGTTTCTTTCTTTGTGCAGTATTTTGTATGTGTGGGTTCCCTTATTTCTTAAGTTCAATGCTGAGCTAAGAAATAAGTCTGCGACTAGTTTTTGGGAATTAGGTTTTTTGGTGCTCTTGGGGAGCACTAGCCTGGGAGTTATAAGGAAGATGACTGCTGCTGTTGTTAGGACATTATTCTCTACTGTTTATATTTTTTGGATCTTTTTAGCTCTTGGCAGCAGCAGTAAACCCTGGTTATCATGGTCGAGTTGGTTTCTTTTTAGCCTTTTCTTGATTTTCAGATTGAGTCAGTGGTGTCTTTTATCTGTGTTGGGAGGGATAAGTTGGGGTTCATTCTGGGCAACAGGTGGAATAAGGGTACCACTAGCCTTTTGGGTAGTCATCCTTCTAAATTCCCTGAAACTTAGGACTGTTGGCTTTTTTAATTCTGGATTATGTTTCTTCTTTTTAGGAAATTTGAACCTATTTTCTGTTTATGTGGCTAGTCTACAGGGTGCATCTACCATTCTAGCTGCTTCTGCGTTTGCTGTTTGGGATTTAGGTGTTTTTGTGCTGAGGGTTGGCACTAACCTGGGAGTTATAAGGAAGGGGGTTGCCCCTGTGTTAGGACATTTTTTTCTTCCTCTTGTATTTTTTGTTCTTTTATAGTTCCACACAGTGGCAGCCAATCCTGGTTTTTATGGTGTCTATGGTTTTTTCTAAACCTTTTCTTGCTTTTAATTTGTGTCAGTTGCTTTTTGGTTAAGAGGTTGGAAGGGTGTTGGTTGCAGTTATGGATTGGGTTGAGTAATTATTCATGGGTATGGTTTGGGTTAGGGATTTGGGTATAAAGGGACTATATTGGCTGGAGGGTATGCAGTGGATTATGGCAAGTTTGCTGTTAGGATAGTTTTGATTATTGGTCTGTTTGGAATTAGTAGGGTGTTGGGTGCTGTTGTTAAGGGTTTGGATGGGTAGAGGCAGTTTTGTCTATTGCAGGGAATATGTTTGGTTTATTTGGGTGAAATATAGTGGGTCTGCTGTAGTGGTTTGTATTGATTGGAGGGTAGGATGTGTGATAAGGAGGTTATTTTCTGGATCTGCATGAATAGGGATATAGGAGTAGAGTTGTTGCTGGGCTTAGTTTGAAATAGAGTTATTGGGGTGTTGGTGATTCTTTATGTTTGGGCTGTGCATATTTTTAGTGGATTGATGGGCTGGGCTAATTTGTTTTGGAGGCTTAATGATATTTGGTATGGAGTTCGGGGCATAGTGATTTGGGATTGGCTAGTCAGTGTGGAGCTGGATATCATGGATGCTGCTTTGAAGTCCATGGGTTTGAAGAATTGTGTTGGTTTTGGTTTTTATAGTTTTGATTTGGTATAGTTTGATGTTTTGGTTTTTGAGTTTTGAGATATGTATTGGGTTGATGTTTTGTATTGGTGATTGTATAGTTTGGGCAAGGGACCGTGGTTTCTGTTTTTTGTGAGGTCCTTTGTCTTTGGTTGTAAATATTTTTTATTAGTAATAAAATTTACCGGAGGTGTTGTCCTCCTTAACAAAAAAAAAATCATATACACTAGTGACCCTTTTCTTGCACAACTTGCAGTTTTCAACACAGAGATGAATTTCGTGGATCTAGTTGGCTTATCTCCTTTAATTGTGATCTTTTCACCTTTTAGTGAATTTACTTGTATTGACTTTTGATCACATAGAATACTGGCTTTATTGGCTATTAACCAATCCATTCCAAGTACAAAATCAAATCCTGACAGATTCATTGGGTAAAGAATTGCAATAAACTTTTGATTTAAAAATTATATTCTTGCTCCCTGCAAGATTTCAGTAATCTTAATGGATTCTCCATTTCCTGTTTCCACTAGACATTCTTATTGGAGTTTAGTTAATGGTTGATTGATAAGTTTGCAAAAAGAAGTATTAATAAAACTTCGGTTCGCACCAGAGTCAAATAATACTTTGGCAAAAAAAATCATTAACTAAAAACGTACTGGCAATCACGTCCGGAATCATTTTGGCTTCTTCTTCAGTCAGAACAAATGCTCTAGCATTCTTAGTAGTTTTGTGGTTCATGGCTGGAGCTAGTTTCGGACAATTCGGCTTGATATGTCCTTTTTCTCCACAGTTGAAGCACACTCCAATACTGGGTTTCTTCCTATAATCTTCTTCCTTGTGTCCTGGTATCTTGCAGTAGTTGCAGTAGGTGGAGCATCTTCCTGAATGCTTCTTCTTATAGGCTTTACAGTGAGGTGTAGAGGTAGAACCTATATTTTTCCCACGGTTGGAATTACCGTAGCGAAATTCCTGGGTAAGCCTTTGAGCTAGGTTCTTTCTTTGGTTTTCTTCTTGGGTACGCACTAATTCATCAGTCAAGGTATTTGCTAGTTCTACAGCTTCTTCTATGGTTTCTGGTCTAGCTGCCTTGACTACATGTCTAATTTCACTGATTAATCCCCAGATGTAACGGGAGATTAACACTGGTTCTGGTGATGCTAGGGTTGGCACTGTTCTAGCATATTCAAAGAATGTAGTAGTGTAACCCTTGCTGTCTACTCCAATCATTCTAAGGTTTAAGAATTTATTAGCTATCTGTTCCTTTTCATTGGGAGGACAATTTTTTTTTCCATCATGTTCTTAAACTCATTCCATTTCATATTATAGACCCTGTCACTTCACCTAGACTGCAGAATAGTGTTCCACCATTCTAGAGCTGCATTCTTAAATAAATTGGAAGCAAACATGATTTTATCTTCTTCTGCACACTTGCTTATTTTTAAGACTGTCTCAGTCTTTTCTATCCAGCGTAGAGCTGCAATGGCTCCTTCATTGCTAGAGAATTCTATTGGTTTGCAGGACCAGAATTCTTTATAAGAACAACCATAAGACATGGTTCTTCTTCTTTTTGGAGTTGGCAATTGTAGTAATGGTCCATTGTTCATGCTGTGACTAAGTTCAGTATGTGTTCGCTTACTTCCACCATTACTGTTATTATTTTATGCTTCTTTAACATTTTGGATGATATATGGCATAGCATCTCTAATTCCTTGGGTTACTATGTGTCGAATTGCACTGTTATTTATTTGATTATCATTATTCTGGTTTTCCTGAATGGCTGCGTTGTGCATCTGGATTATAAACATTTACCAAGTATTAATATCGCAAAACAATATTAAATGCAAACAATCTAACAGCAAAAACAGATTGGTCAAAATCGTCATACATTGCGACCTTTACTCTATTTTATATATATGCGTCTAGTACAAACCATAACTGGAATTCAAAATACAATAATTGTAGGCATCGGTAGATATTATCTATTCTAAGGGATATATTATATATTTATTATTATTATTTTTAAGTCACACACATATATATATTTATACTACTACTACTATACTGCATATTGCGCTCTTCATACTTCCAAACGAGCATCTCACCTATCTGTCTTACCCTTTCACTTTCATCTAACAACTCCTCACCAAACGTTCGGAGTTCCTGCACATTCTCAGTACTCATGGGTGGTGCAGGTGCTGGTATTGGGTCAGGGTACTGGGCATTGGTTCCTCCCGTGGGTATGGGTTCTCTTGGATCTCCCTGATATATTGGTCATTATCAAAATATGGGTCTAGAAGGTCCAGGTTAGGATAGGGTGCTACCGGGTTTTGCATGGGTTCCTCTATTAGGTAAAGTTGTTGGTAATCCCTATGGTCGTCAAACCATGGGTCATAATCTGGAGGATGGGGTGCTGGGATTCTAGGGATTTCGGCTGGGTCAAAAGCAGGTACTGGAGGCTGGTCTACTGGGTTTGGTTCAATTTCCATGGGTTGTGTGGGAAACAGTGGTAATGGCTGAGGTGCAATAAGTTGTTCTAGATTAGGGTCGGCAGTTGTGGCAGCTAATATGTGAAAATTAGCAAATCTCATATTGAGTATATCCTGGGTTTGAGCATTCATTTCTCTATTCGCCGCTGCTAAGGCCCGCTGTTGCTGTAACTTTCTCATTCTTTTTCTACGCCCGTGTGCTCCCCGACTGAACCATCCTCTCTTTTTGGGAGGGAATGGTTCCTCGGACTGTGCCTTAAATACAAAGATCCCTTCTTCTGTGTCAGCTGAGTACCCCGAGGGGGTAGGTTGGGAAGAAGTTCCTTCGTCCTTAGGTGAACTAGACAGTTGACGGTAAGCGTCTGAAGGTCCTTGATCACTCATACTGTAAACTAACAAATTTTCAAATAACACAAAACAATAATATATGCACATAATCCTGTAGATAATTTCCTAACATAACAAATAAAATTTTGGTGTCAGCAGAACACTGTTGTGGCTGAAATTAGTTGCTGTAGCTCTGATACCACCTTCTTTCGCAACCCCCGACCCTGCCTCGGCAGGCGGGCGGCCGCGGCCTACTCAGAGATGGTGGTATTGGTGTTTATGATTATTTGGCAGTGGAATTTACATCAGGACCATAGTTAGGAAATATTTTATCAGAGTAAAATACCACATTTTCATAATAGTAAACACATGGGAAATTCCCAAGTTTTCATTACAACATGTTTATAGGGATAAACCCTAATTTATTGAATTAAAACATCTTTCTTTATTTAGGTAACTTTTATAGCCACATTTTTCCAAGCATTCAGTGCTGTCCAGCTGGCTTCTAATTGGCTTTCACATTTTGTTACCTGAAACGCGTTTAAAAACATTTTGTCAGTGGAAAATACTGGTGAGTGAATCCCAATTTAATCAAAATAGGTTTTATCCTTGTATAGTATTGAGGGCAGTCCAACAATTACATTTGTTTACCATTCTCCTTTAATTACCACCCACGGTATTGTCGACCCGACTTGTGGTCATGTTACTACTCACAGTAAGGTAACAAATTTTGTATACAAAACCCCAACATACCGATGATAATTGTAGAATTACAAATACTCATTCACTGTTAATTATAATGTAAAAACAATTGAGGTTTTTTAAAAACAGTTGCAAAAAGGTTTACAAAAAGGAGATTACTCACATTGCTATTTTAGACTTTTCCTTGTGGTTTCCTGGTTATAATCAAATAATTTAAACAATGCACACACGCTAGTATAATAACCCAATATTTACATTATTTATACCCTCCCCGAGACAGAACTCCAACGACTACGTCGGGCAGAACCTTGACAGCCGTTACGGAGCACTAGATCAATCGGGCAGCGTATCTAATACGTAACCGGGGGTTAAAATACTTACAACGAGGTAGAGCTTCGCTAATTTAGTGGGTATAATACCCGGGTATTATTTCTACACTATAGAAATTGAGAGAGAATTGTGAGAAATCAGCGACGAAAATGAACTGGCTGCTTCGGTAGTCCCTCGCGCCCCGCGAAGGATTCACAAGGGGCATACGCGCCCCGCGAGCTAGGGGGCGTAGGCCCTGACCTTGCCCACTCAGCGGCCTAGCTTCAACACGCCTGTGCCATGTGGCGGCAGCGGGCTCCGCCGCTTGTCCTCTCGCTCGCGCACCACGTAAGCCGAAGACTAGGTCTTCGCGGCCCACGAGCGCCCTTAATTTCTGGTTTTTATTTTATTTTTATAAAATTAAAGGTATTTAGGGATTTTACATATACGGGGTGTATTTTAGGGCGTATAGGGGTGTTATAAATATTTTAGGATTGTCGGAAATATTATAGGAGGGTTGTTATAGCGAGAAAGTTAGCTTATGTCTTCGCGGGCCACGAGCCGCCATACAGAAAGCCTATAAATAGGATCGATCAGCTTCATTTGAATTTGTTCAAAATTCTGATGTCTCTCAAAAATTTATAATAGTAGAAATTATACCCGGGCATAATACCCACTAAAAAGCGAAGTTCTGCCTCGTTGTAAGTATTATAACCCTGCTGTTACCCTACACGATCGATTTAGGATTCCGTAACGCATGTCAGGGCTCTGCCTGACTCAGTCGTTGGAATTATGTCTCGTGTTACACCCGATTGATCTAGGATTCCGTAACGCATGTCAAGGCTCTGCCTAATTCAGTCATTGGAATTCTGTCTCGAGTTGTACGGTTAATATGATTTGGGTTATTTTACTAACACGTGTGCATTGTTTAATTTTAATAGATAATAACCAGGAGAATTACCAGGAAGATATAGTAGTATCACCTAAATCTACAATGTGAGTACATCTTGTTTTTTTCTCACTATTTATGAGTCATTCTCTTTTTGTAAATCTTTTCATGAAAACCTTAAATGTTTTAATAATACTTAAATAGTGATTGAGTCTTTGCATTCTACAATTACTGCCGTAATGTTGGGGTTTTGTATACAAAATGTAAAAGACGTTACCATTGGACAACGAGTTAGCCAAAGAGTAATATGACCCACAAGTCTGGTGTGGATAGTACTGAATGAGTAATTGTGTAGATAAAAACATTGTAATTGCTCTCAATACTGTGAAGTTATAAAAGTTATTTTGATTAAACTGGGATGCACTCGCCAGTATTTATTGCTGATAAAATGTTTTTAAAACGCGTTTTAGGTAACAAAATGTGAAAGCCAATAGAAGCTAGCTGGAGAGCACTGAAGGATTGGAAAAGTGGCTATAAAAGTTACCTAAATAAAAAGGAGTTTTTTGTTTTAAAAAATTAGGGTTTATCCCTACAAATGTATTGTCAAATGAACATGGGTTTTATCCCAATGATGTATTATTATAAAAGTTTGGTGTTTTACTCTGATAAAAATATTTCATAACTACGGTCCTGATGTATTCCGCTGCCAAATTAATAAACACCGATACCACTGATCTGGATGGGGTTGTGACAACGACTTCACCTCTTGACACACAGATGTACACACACAACTATCTTCTTATTAATTACCACATCAAACATAAGTAATATATACAATCATCTATTAAATTATCTTTTAGGGAAGAAACTGAAAGTAACTTTTATTGTTTATTCAAGAATGTGTGAGTTGAAGTCATCGGGCCAAAAGGAGATGACCATAGGTTAGTAATGAAGATGAACGATGGTGTTTGGCGTAGCGGTGCTTAGTGTTTGGTCTACAGTTGAAGGAGGGCTAACCGCTAGAGAAGAAACTAAGAAAGAACCGTGATATTGTGTTTTTCTTTATAATGAAAAAGATGTATTAGTTTATCTAGGTAGGAGTTTCCTACAAAGTCCATTTTTCCTGCAAAGTGTAAAAAGTTATAAAACATCTTAATGTCAACCATAAAACACAATTAAAACCCACAAATAACAAACTAAAGATTACTAAAACATCATATTTGTGGGGTTTGTGTTGTTTTTTGGATGATAAGACTTTGATTATCGAATGACTAACATTAGTGTATTTTATGTTGATTATCATGTTGTGTTTTATATTCATAGTTCTACGATGATGTGTTTGAAGTTTTTATGAATTGTTAAGGTTTGGATATTGTGTTTTAGTGATCTTTACTCTGTTATATATTGGGATTTGAATGTGTTTTATGGTTGAAATTGTGGTGTTTTATGACTTTGTACACTTTGTAGGAAAAATAGACTTTATAACCGAACCTCACTCTAGTTTATCTCATATCAAAATAAACAATCATTTTTAATATCGTTGTAAACAAACGAGACTAAATCCGTTTTTTTCACAGTTATAATATTAAAACTTTAAAATAAATTGATATCTCATAAGTCATAAATCATTAATATAATTTGGTCCTTTTTGTTTTTAGAGTAAATTACACTTTTCGTCCTTTATGTTTGTATCAGATTATAATTGATGACCTTTAACTTCAATAATTATAGTCACAGTCCTTTATTTGTAAAACCCATTACACTCTACGTCCTTTAACACTAACCAAGTTAAAATTTTCAGTTAACTATGACATGTGCCTTACACATGAGGGTAGATTAGTAATTTTACTATTATATTTTACTTTTCCTATCATTTTTACAACCACACAAAATGAAAAACCTTATCCCTTCTCTCTGATGTCTCTGTCCCTTTCTTTTTACCCGTCACCAACAACTCACCACTACCCACCATTAACAACCCGTCACCACCATTGTCACTCTCAATTAAACTGATATGTACCAATCGGATATGGGATAAATAATCCGTTGAGTGGATCAAGCTCAAAAGAAAATAGCAAAGAAGCAAGACTTTGAGATAACTCTCTTTTCAATAATTTTCATTCATATCTTAAACAATAACAATACTTGCCCTTTTATAGGCTTAACCATGAAAAGGAATACATAACCCACTACTCTAAATTACTTTAAACTAACTAATGAACATGGTAAAAAATAAGCAGGTAGTGACCCACGTGCAACATATCATGAGTCTTGTGCATGGGCGACGTGGGTATGGGAACCAAAGGTGATGCGGCACACATCATTCCCGTGCCCTTGAAAACGTCCTTGTCCTCGAGGACGACAAGATCTCCCCATGGTGGTCGCCATTCTACCCTCCCACCTGCATTTGGGGTGGTCTCACCTACCTGCCACGGTGGTCGCCAATCAAGCCATCTGTTGACATTGTCCACAGGTTTGTTGGTATGCAACTTCGTGGGCTTGTGAAAGTGGTGAAGGCATGACAGTGATGCCAAAAAGTTGCATGATATCGGTTTCAAGTAATAAAATATTCTTGAGAGATTAGGCATGGCTGTAGAAAGGAATGGCGTGGTTGACGGAGTGATTAATGGTGTTGCAGGTTTTTGTGGCGGTGCAACTACTGATGCAGATAGTATGATAACAGCGGTTGATGGTGGTGAGGTGGCAGCGGTTGACGGGGTGGGTGGCGTTGCGACGGAAACCAGTGGTGGCGGATCGGCAACGGTTGGTAGTGGTGTTGTTGTAGCGGCAGCGATGGCAGGAGCTTGTCTTGGTGTTGGTGTAGGGACTGTTGGTTGCGGTTGGGTAGCGGTTTGTGGTGGTGTGGTGGGAACGGGTGACACGGCTGGTGGTGTTGTGGCAGAAGCAGTGTGGCTGTAGGTTGCCCATCTTTGGGACTCCATTTTTAGAAGATTGATCATCTCTAAAAGAGTCGACTCAATCCGACTAAATGTAGCCTTCACTTCAAGAGCGTCCATTGATGGGGATCAAGACCGCTCTGATACCAATTGATAAGTATCAAACTCGAATCAAGAGAAATAGATGAGAAGACCAGAAAGAACTTTAGAGGGATAATTAGATTTTCATATTCTTCATTCATGATCTTCAATATGTAACTTACACTAATTTAAATATGCAAATAAACTACTTCTTGCTAAAGTTTAGGAAATCATGCATGCAAAATGGAAAAGTGGCCCTATTCTAATGCAAACGAAACTACTGGCAACGTGGGAAGAGTGATTGACGAGATCAATGGGTCTTGACCCAAACTTGTGTGGCACGTATCATAAACCTATTATGTCAAACACATGCGGTTAACAAAATGCAAAACAAAAGGAATACATCCTTGTCGGCCATAAAAAAACTTCCAATTTCAATCATCCTTGTCGGCCATTAAGAAAACTTCTCCGACCAACAAATCTGAATCGTCGGGCGATTCTCATTAACACCGGCGACTCAAGGTTCTTTCCGGTCGACTACTTTGACGACAGAACCTAATGGCAAACCACCCAACCCCCACGTTTCAAATCGACGATTAGTCTTAGGTTCCTGATCTAGAGAGGCGGCGATTCACGAAATCAAACACAGATCTTGAACGGAAAATCATTGACGGCTTCAAGGGTTTAATTTGACCAAACCTTAACCGACCTTGATCTTCAAACTTTGAACAAAACTTCGTGGCGATCTTCAAGGTTTTCTCACTGAGAGGGTGATTTTCGTTTGTTGAAGAATAGGGTCCCTGGGAACTCGTCGGAGCGACCCTTAACCAGAGTGGTGGCTAGCCGGAGTGGTGCTCATTGTCTCACCAGAGATGAAAGAGAGAGAGTAAATGTTTACAGAGAGAGAAGGGGGTATTTAAAGTTGTTTTCATTCGTTTTTAAATGCTATTTTGTTTATTAAAGACTATAAATAATTAAATATAAAGACTAAATTGCCCTTATATCAATAGAGTTAACTGAAAATTTTAACTTGGTTAGTGTTAAAAGACGTAGAGTGTAATGGGTTTTACAAATAAAGGACCGTGACTGTAATTATTGAAGTTAAAGGTCATATATTGCAATCCGATACAAATATAAAGGACGAAAAGTGTAATTTACCCTTATTTTTATTTTCATTATAATACGTTGGACTTTCTTCTTTCAAAAAAGATATTGGACTTTTTAATCATTTGATTACTTAAACTAGTTTAGAAACGTGCCTACTCCGCGTCCCTTGCAAGACAAGCTGGCACACGTCACCTAGTTCCCTTTTCTTGACGTTATTTTCTTTGTACTAACTTTGTAAATTTCTACGTACCAACTTACATAAGTTCTCCACCACTCCACCACACGACCATCATATCAATCTCTTTATTTATATTATTCATCAAACCCATTTCGTGTTCATCAATTCTTATACTCATCAACCTCGTATTCTTTCTACAAATCACCCCAAAAACCTAACCATGGCAGAAGACTACGACAATCGAAAATGGCACGTCTTAAGCAAGCTAAAAGCCGTTGTTAAAAAGGTTACTTTTCTCATGAACTCAAACATAAACCGATGGCGGATCGTTTCTGCTTTCACCGGCCGTATTGGTGGTCGTAGGCGGCTGAGCTTCGGTGAAGGGTTAGGGTTGACCGCAATCATGTCATCCTCAGATGACGATGAAGAAAATAATAATATAAGGTTTGGTGATATGGGTTCTTCTTCTTCTTCTCCTTCTTCGTCGTCTCCGGAGTTGAATAAGAGTAAAAGCTTTCGTGTAGATAGAACCAAGAGTTTCCGTGAAGAAGAAGATATTGATAAGAGAGCTGAGATGTTTATTGACAACTTTTATAGACAGTTACGGTATCAGAAACAGGTTTCGTTAGAATTAAGGTATGCAAGAAACCGTAGTTTTGAATCATCTGATTCTAGTTCCATCTCTTTTTCGCCGTGAATTTGTTCTTGAGTATGATGATTCATGATACATGATGATGAAGAATAGAAGAAGACAAGTAAATTTTTTTGGAAATTGGATTAATGTAATAACTAGTGATATTTGAGACATTATCAAAATAATTTAAAGGATATTGCCTGATTATGATGTTAGAACACGAGAGAAAAGTCAACGGTCTTGATCATTTTTATTTCTTTTATATTTGGTGACTCAGATTTCAGATTTCAGATTTACCTCTTGTATGTAAAGATTTTTTTTTGTTTATATTTTTGAAGTTGTTGGAATGTTGATTTTGAAAGTAGTTAATTTCTATTTGGTTATATAGTTTTATGTTTATGTGCTTCCTATGAAACGAGTTTTGTGTTTAAACTAGTTGGATTTCTCGCGCTTCGTGGCGTGTTTTAGGTCATTACAGTACCGGCATAACACCAACACTCGGCATAGCAATTGACTTGTGTTTTACATCGATTGAAAACCATAAAAACAAACACATGTACATGTATTAGTGTTGTTCGGTTGATATTGGTTTGATTCATTACAATACCGGTATGGTATCTACACTCGATATTACTTACGATACTAAAAAATATTTTATTACGAATACAACTCTGTGTTCAACGAATTTATATCGTCATGTTGAGAAAAAAAAGCATAAAAACGAATAGGGTACTGGTACCGATGTTGACCCCTGTGTTGCGAGGCTGAGAGTTGTAAAACCGTGCTAAGTAGTATACAAACAACGACCAACACTGCAGAAAATTGCAAAACAAAAACACGAATTCATACTGTCACGTAACGTAAAACGCAGATAACTCACTACAATTCAAAAAAATCACTAAAAGACAAGAGTTATAAAAGACAAAAAAAAAACACTATTCAAAAGGTGCTTCAACATTTGTTATATATATAGGGAGCCGCTAAAATGAAAACCACCCCCAGTTATGAGAACCGCGAGAACCACTCTAAGCCAATCAGAACAATGGGTATTTTAGTCATTTACCCCAAATGTCTAATCTTCCCTCTCTCTCTTTATTTAATGTCACTGACATCTCCTTTTTAGACTATTCCCTCTCCTCTTCCATTTACTCTCTCCTCTCTCATCAACATTTTAGATCTGGTTTCCTTTCTCCCTCTCGTTTGAAGATTGGCGAACCCCATGGAGGTGCTAGCAAACCGGCGGTTGCCAGCGATGAAACTTCCGACAGTGGAGCCGGTGATGAAACCTCCGGCAGTGGACCCGCTAGTTTTCTGGTCAGAACATCGCCGACAATCACCGACCACGGAGCCGGTGATGAAAACTCCAGGTCGGGGGGTGTTTGGGTATGTCCTCTGGTCAGAACATCGCTGACAATCGCCGCTGGAATCCGGCGAGTTTGCTTGAAGGGGGGGGGGGGGTCGAGAGGGAGTAGGAGTGTGCTGTACATGAAGATGAGGATTTTTTGGGTGTTTGCCGGTATTCCGGCGCCTGAATCTGGCCGGCGACCAGACGTCCAGGAAGAGAAGAGGGAGTAAGTTCTTTGATTTGTTGATTTTTTATCAGAATCTGATGAACTCTGTGGGTTTGATCTGGTGATTTTTTGATTAGTGAAGTATGTTCGTTGATTTTCTGGTGAATTTTGGCATGTTGTCTTGATTTTCTGGGGATTTTTTATCAGTGAACTATGTGGGTTCCTTGAATATGTGGGTATTTGATTCTGATGGTTTTTTGAATCTGATGGTTTTTTGATATGTTAGGGGTTTTTGTTTTGTGTTCTTTGAATCTATGGGTTTTGATACGATCGATAGGGTGGCGATGATGGAAAAAAAAACCCATAGATTTTGATGACGATGGCGCGGCAAGGACGGCGGAGGGTAGGTTTTTTAAACCTGCAACCCCTCTTTTGCAGCCTTTTGATTATCCGTTAATCTGAGCCAAACCCCTTTTTTTTCAAGATAGACTTTGTTTTGATGTTGTTGGTTTTTAATTCCCCCCCCCCCCTAGTCGATGATGATAACGATATATCTGAGACATCTCCCGAGTTTGCGATTTCTGGGTGCGTTCGTTTTTGCGTAAAAAAAATTTTGTAAAAAAAAAAAGTTAACCCGTAAACTTGTTAACGTAAAACGTAAAAAGTTTTATGTAAAACGTAAAAAGTTTTCACGTAAAACGTAAAAAGTTTTAAAGTAAAACGTAAAAAGTTTTACATAAAAACGTAAAACGTAAAAAGTTTTTCGTAAAACGTAAAACATAAAAAGTTTTACGTAAAAAGTTTAAAACGTAAAACGTAATAAAGTTTAACGTAAAACGTAAAAAGATTAAAAAAATTAACGTAATACGTAAAACATAAATTTTTTAACGTCAAACGTAAACTTTTAACGTAAAACGTAAACTTTTTAATGTAAAAATGTAAAGTTTTTAAAGTAAAACATAAATATTTTAACGTAAAAACGTAAACTTTTTAACGTAAAACGTAAACTTTTTAACGTAAAACGTAAATTTTTTAATGTAAAACGTAAACTTTTTTAACGTAAAACGTAAATTTTTTAACATAAAACGTAAACTTTTTAACGTAAAAAGTCGGCCGTAAAAGCGGCGCGTTAAAAAACGACGCGTTAAAAAGCGACGCGTAAAAACGTAAAACGTAAAAAGTTTTTCGTAAAACGTAAAAAACGGGACTTAAAAAACGCCGCGAAAAAAAACGGGACGTAAAAAACGGCGCGTTAAAAAAACGACGCTTGAAAAAGTCGAGCGTAAAAAACGGCGTGGAAAAACAACCCATTAAAAAACGATGCGTAAAAACGGCGTGCAAAATCCGGCGCGCAAAAAAAATTGTCTTTGTTAAAAAAATCTGAATTTAAAAATGTTTTTAATAAAAAAATCTTTTTAAAAAATAAAAAGTAATATAATAAAACTAAAAAGTAATATAATAAAACAAAAAGTAATTAAAAAATAATAAAGTGAAAAAGACAAAAAAGAGTTATTTTACTAAACTACCCTTTTTGATTATAATATAAAAGACATAATAAGACAAATTTTATTTAATATTAGTTTTTGTTACTTTAAATCTCATCCATACATCAAGTTGATCTGAAGGCTATAAAGTGGTTCCCATGGTTCTTATAACTAGAGCTGGTTTTCATTTTAGCGATCCCCTATATATATAAATCTGGAGTTACTTACAAAAAATAATAGCTTGGGCCTTAGGCTATACAACATTTAGACATGATGTACCTTGTATATTAAGAATTCAAGATTAACTTTTCATTAGTGTTGAAGCAAGAGTCCGTCTATGTGAGGGACTGATGATCCACAAATATAGGGTGAAGCACTTGAACCGAACAACTTTGTCTAATTTGTAAAACTAAAACACCGTTAGTTTAGCAACAGTGAGAAAAAAAGATTCTCTATGAGACCAATCACCGTAGAATGAATACGCATTCGTTTTAGTGTAAGCGAAAGTTCATTCTGGTAACGACATAATCTATAAGTGTGAATACATTTCGATTGTTATTGCCTTCGCAGGAACATAATTTGGGGTTGAAGCACTTGAACCGAACAACTATACCTAATCCACTTGATATGGATCAAATTGGGGTTTCGATAAGTAATGTTTTGTTTGATCATATCATTGCAAAGTTTTATTTTTCCCCAAATGTCGAGTTAAAATGACACATAGGTAAAATAAAGGATTTCTGGGTCAGATTAGGATGTTACTAAAGACGCGAAGAAGGTTGTCCCAGTCAACAACCTTACGGGTCGTAAGCCGGTTAGCGAACTACGAGTCGTGGGCCTAAAGTGAGTGAACCACCTTAGAGATTTGAACCCTAATGAGATATTGTATGACGTGGCGGACTCACGGGCAGTACCCTAAAGTTAGTTACGGGTCGTAATCCACCGGGAAGTTACCTGGACCCTATTTAAAGAATGAGATGTCGATGGAAACCCTAAGTTACGAACTCAACAGTAAGAATAGCGAAAAGGGGGTTGTTCCAAGGAGGTAGATTCAAGATCTAAACAATGGGAGAAGGATTCAAGGAAGAATAACATACAGAAGGTCGAGATATCGATCCTTACTGAGTTAGACCCTTTGTATTATCATTTTCCTTTAGATTCAGTCATGTATTCGATGAATTCTTTGGTTTCTTTTGTTACTATGAGTAGCTAACCGCTCCATAGCCGGTTAGGGTAGAATGATTATTGATACTATGTAAAGATTTGGTTGATTTTGTTATGAAAGTGTGTTTTTAGTAAGGTTTGCTTATGAACTTGTGATTTTGTAATCTATATGATAAGTATTGATGTTTGAATGAGTTTATGTGGATGATTTAGATGTTTTTATGAATTTATGCATGCTAGATTTGTTTTGTCTATCTTTAGGCTATATATCGATTGTTAGTCTAGGGCTGGAAACTTAGTAGGTAAGGGATAAACTTATATGAGGGTTGGTAAATCATATGGGTCCCCTATGGAAAGAATCTGATTAAAAATTTTTAGACTAGTAAAGGGTTTGCTTTAAATTGAGTAACGTAGATAGTAATTCGCTCGGTTCGTTATTCTATTGTTGCTAGAACAATGTAAGAAACTCTTAGATCACAAATGGATTAGTAAATGACTTAGTTACTTAGAACTGGATAAGTACGTGTGTCTATAGCTTGGTTATTCGGGGACATGGGGTTAACTTGAGAGGGCTCTACTTTTCAAACACTACACCCTCACCCCAAGTGTCAACTATGATGAGCTTTTCATAAAAACTGTAATCAACTCTTTGCAAAAGTATTAAGATGATTCTAAACCTAATTAGTTACTTTTCTTATAATTGTTTCCAAAACTTAATCATTAGTTTGTTTAGTGTTTTCTTGTTCTTAAAAGTTACATAGGTTAGATATTATGAAAGCGATAGGTTAATAGATTTCGTGTCAACGGATTGATACTTAGGTACTTACCTTAACTATACTATGTATTGATAGGTACGCTTGCCTAGAACGTGTATAGATAGTATTTGTGGTTTTACCTTAAAATTGGTCTGGGTTTATGTGCAATTTATTTGTTACTTTCAAAGCACATCACTTTCTATACCACAATCCTTTAATATTTCTAAGGTGTACTTCCTTTGACTAAGGATGAGGCCTTCTTTAGTTCGAGCAACTTCAATCCCCAAAAAATATTTTAAGCACCCAAGATCCTTGATGCTAAACCTTTTGTCAAGAAGGTTCTTTGTTTGTTGGATGTTGTGAGAATTGTTTTCTTTTATGATGACATCGTCAACATATATGCGAGCTACCACATGAATGCCTAACACCCCGCCCGAAACCAGGGCGATCATGCACTGCTGGTACCTGACTTAACAGCGAAATAACTTTTACTTGTGAACTTGCTAATCCTGTGACACGTGTTTAAAAAGATTTTATGTAAGCTTATGCTGGTGAGCTCATGCACAATTGTATAAAGACAGTCAATTCGTATCATGAATAACAATACTGATTTTGGTTACTAGACACACAATTGAGTTGGCACATGCCTTAATTACCTAAGCATACCCTCATTTACTTTCATAGGTGTGGGTAGACATCCCTTCTACCTTACAGACTAGACAAATACCCATACTGGGCTGATGTACTGCCATTATATAAGATGGTGGCATACTACCTATTATGAGCATATTTTACTACTGGGCAACCCATACTGGGAGGGCTCATAGTTTCCCCAGCCTAAATACCTCATTACGTATCAGTTGATCCAGAATACCTTAATACCCATGCATGTATGATACACCACATGCGTTTATTTATTCAAGTTGGGTGTGTTTCAAGCCTTACATGGTCTCAACACTTCCTTCACCTCACATATATTTATCATTCAGACATATATCACAGATTGAGAAAAAAGATTACAATAATTACATAACTGATAAAAATTCATTGCTCTACGGTTAGATTTGTTTATTATTTTTTTCATTCTTGGTTTGGTTAATTTATGTTTTGGCTTAGTATTATGGTAAAATTGTTCTAAACTAGGTTCTAATGCTTATGCGTATTTAATAATTGATGGTTTATACTTGTTCCACCTTTTCTTTTTTAAAATTAATTGCGTAGTAATTAAATCTAGGATTTGGTGATTTCGTAGACTTTGTGTTTTCGACTAAATCTTGTGGTTGCCAGATGTAGTACACTCTAGGAACAAACTAATAAATTATTTGGTAATTAAATATTCTACCATCTTTGAGACCAAGAGGAGATTAGATGTCGGGTTTTCTTAATCATTAGACGGGTTAGGTGTTAATTGTACGAGAGTGAATTACCCTAGGTTTTCTTGTGATTTTTAGCAAACCGTGTTAGAACATGATTAGAGTCACCACCCCGTACATCTCTTACACTTCTTGGATGTACTGTTTCTCGTGAGACTTAGAGGTAATCTAGATTTAGGGTACCATAACCTAGTTAGAGAGATGAAGAGGTGATCTGACATTTAATTGGTGAATTTACACACTGTTCTTGATTCTAGATTGCGACTTGTTTGGAGAATGATCTGCCAGCCAGTTTAGGTCTTGTTTAGTGAACTTTAAGATCCCGGTAGCCAAAACTTAATTATTCCATTCCGAGAATCATGAGTGAGTTGATATGCATCTTGCCTAGGTAGCTACATTTCCATCGTTTGACTGCACCCAAATCTGCTATTCGTGCTTTGTTTTCGTATTTATTTTTATTTGCTTTCTTATTTGATAAAATCTAAAAATCTATCCCAAAATTGCTAGACTAGGACTCAACAAAAATTTAGTATTAAGAGTCGCGTTATTGTGTCCACATATTGATACTCGGTCTTACCGACTCGACTACATAACGACCGGTACATTTGCCGATTGTATGTTATTGAGCTAGTTTGACTCTTTTAGCTGGTGTTTTTAAAATATAATAAACAATTTGCACATCAAGCATTAAGTCTATCAACACATCGCAGTAGATCCTAGTCTTTTCAGCCTTGACACCTTACATGTGTTAATCAATCCCTTTAGCACGGACATTTATTTCATTTCCCATATGATGCCATAAAATCTTGTTGGATTTTTCTGTTTTTCAAATGTTTTTGTATTTTTCTCATTCTCCCCTAAAACAATGCATATGCAAATATATTACCATGCCCCCTAAATTTGTGCATCACACTTTATGCGCAAATTTACCTAATAAAGAAAATGTATGTACAAAGTTATAAACGAAAGAAAAAGAAAAATAATTTTGTTGTTTTTTGCTTAACCATTCCGTCATCAGATTGAAGACTAATCAATGTTAAAATTAAAGCATGAAATTTAAATTGTACCTTTTTGTTGATCTTATCTCACCTCCCTTATCTCCTCCAAAGGAAACATATCAACTGTAAAGAAATAGAACTTTTTGCAACAGTGCGATGTTACCCGTTATGTCTCTAGAACAACCGCTATCAACATTCCAGAGATTATCAACAACTCATCCTTTGTTGTCCCTAAAAAATAAGGAGATTAGTAAGACATTGGTACCCAGGCCATCGTGGTCCTGGGATTTCCTGAAGCATCAAAATAAGACACTTCCTTTAAACACATGTCCCCTTTCGTTTCAAGGATTAGTGATGTTGCTGCTTTGCATTTGGGTTTCCAAATTTGTTTCGGTTTAACAAACGTGTTTGTTGCCTTAGGTTGAGCAACTTTAGCTGTTTCAAGTTTATTAGATTTTGAAACAGATTTTTGTTCCTAAACAACCTTTCGTTTGTTTTTAGCAGCGTTCCAATCCCCATTAGATGGTTTAGCCTTGGGATTCGCATTCTTCATTGCCTTAGGTGATGATACCTTCATTGGCATAGAATGGTAGTTATCCTTTGGTGTAACCCTCTAATTTTGAGCATAATAGGGTACATAAAGGCGATGTGTGTAGTTCCGAGCAATGTGACCTGGAATGCCACAATTGAAGCATATTTATCTCTTCATGTAGAAGGCATTTTGACCAGCTTATGTAGCTCTTGCAGGCCCTGAATGACGAACTGGTCCTTTTGTGCTTGATTTTCTTGCACATTTCTTGCAAACACGGATGAATTTGGATGTCTATACTTGTCGTTTGCAGAGGCCTTTTGTTGTGAGGATTTCTTTTTATTCTTTTAATCTTGATCAGATTGCATGTCTTGTTCGGAAATCTCATCTATATTTCTGAAAGCTTTGTTAGCACAGTTAAATGCATATTTCTCACATTTGCCATTGTGAACAGGCCTGACAAAAGCATTTTTCAAATGACGAGCCTTTTTTGGACTATTGATGCCTTTTGATGACCTTGGAGAGCATGATTATCCTTGATGTTTAAATTTCTATATCCCACGTCTTTGATCTGCTCATTTTGGTTCTTGTTGCTTGCTATGACCCTTGTCTGTTTTCTCAGGCAAGTCTTCAACTATGACAGGAATCAAAAGTGATGCACCAGAAACCTTAGAAACGTTATCTTTCACCTCTGAATAAGCAGTTTGATTTTTAGGCTTTGTGTAGAAATCGGGTGATCCCTCTTTGTCAACTATCCTGATGTCATTCATACAACCAGACAAGACAACATTTTCAACCACATTAGTTTCATAGGATTCCGAGGGATCAGATGATTTAACAGGATCCTCTAGTAAAACATTTTTATCACATTCAGAATTTGAAACCACAGATTCTAAAGTATCGGTATGAGTAACATTTTTAGAAAAAACCTTTGTTTCAGCAAGCATAGATTGAACAAAGTTCCAAACATGAAGATTATGTTCAACGCATAAAGAGTCATTCGAATCAACAGTAGCATTCAAATGTGGTTCATCATCCACTTCAGACTGATCCTCAACTATCATTGAATCTGCACATGACCTTGAACAGTTAGTATAAATCATAGAATCACAATTTGATAAATTTAATTGATTACCCCCTTGTGACCTCTGAACCGATTCAATTTCAGATTCTGATCTATCAACTGATTCATTTAAAAACTTTTGAGCTGAATCCATGGTTTTAACAAAATCCATGGGTTTTTAAATTCAGTTGATCTGGCATATTTTGGTTTGAAAGGTTCCCAAGAAACATAGTCACTTGGTTTACCATACATCATATTTTTCTCATTTTCTAGATCTTCCTTAGTGGTGGGCATTCTAGAATAATTATGATTATATGGAGGAGGAACCTGTTTATAACCCAAACCCTTCCCTTATGGAGGAGGAACCTGTTTATAACCTAAACCCTTCCCTTGGTTATCTTTATATGCAAGTTGCACATTACACAAGTTTTGAACAGTCTCACTGGATGTATCAAACTTCTTGATATTTATTTCATTTTGTTGATACTTGCCAGTTAGGAGCTCTAGCTTAGCTTTCATAGAATCAAGTTCCATGATCTTCACATTAAGTTTGTTTTTATAATCGTAAACCCAACACTGTTGTTGGTTAAGATCCTTGTGAAGCTGAGTTATGTCCTTTTGTGCTTCAACCTTTCCAGTGAGCAACTTGTTGTTCTCTCTAAGGCTGATGCACTTAGACATCGCACTGTTGAAATCATTAATCAAATTAAAGTTATGTGCCCTCATCTATGCAAGTTTTTTTCTAGAATGATCAGAACATAAAAGAGAGTTTACTGTTTCAGAAAGGGATTTAGGCTCATCTGTCTGTGCCATCAAGTAGTGATTCATCGGTGCAGCTTTAGAGATCTTGAGTGATTCTACGTGTGCCAATGCATCAAACCAGATGAAACCTTGTTGTTCTTGAACTATCAACGCCTTCCCAGCTCTGCTGTCTCCTGAGCTCGATGATGTTTGTGCGGGTGTAACAGGCACCATTGCTCTTTTAGCATTTTGTACAGCAGCAGTTTGGCTGGGAACGTATCCTGCAGGTGCCTTCTTGGAGTCTCTGGCAAAATGGCCTGGTTCATGGCACCTGTAACATCTTAGTTTGTCTCTCATGGGCCCTGTACGAAGATTCGACATTGGGCGACGACCAAACTTCTTCTGAAATTTTTTAGCTTTAAAGGCAGCCATAGCCAGGTTCCAAGACACATCCAGCTCTTCTATGTCTTCCTTAACAACTTGATCAATTTAAGTGGCTAAGACAGATGGAGGCAACAGGTCTCCTGCAAAAATGGCATGTAAACTGTTATGCATAGATGCAGCAAGCGGCAGTCTCTCTTCATTTTGCTTGGTCAAAAAGGCTATATTTTCAGTTGCGGTAGAGGAGGAAGTGCCTTGAGTTGATTACGAGGTTACCGGACTGTAAATCACATTTATGTACTGAGGGTGCGGCTCGGCTATTGCAGGTGTTGCAGAATTGTTAACAGCGACTTGTTGTGTAGGAAGTGACATACCATACACATAGTTGGACTTCAGAGTTTGGGTTAGAGGGCTGAAAACAATGTTTCGGTTAGTATTGGACACTCCATGAACAGGACTGAAAACGATGTTGGGATGATTCTAAGATATTAATGCATTGTTGGAACTAGTCAAACCGGCAGCCATCAAAGAGCTTTTATGGTTCAGGTCTCTTTGCTGATTGTCGATTTCACATGATTTGATTGTAGTGATCAACTCAGCAAGTTTGACATCATTCAAGTTCTTTGTCCTCTTAATCATAGCCACATCAGCATCCCAATTCTTTGGCAAGAAGTTCAGAAGTTGACGATTCATACGACTATTTGTAATGGTGATACCAGCACTTATCATCAGCGAAACCAGTTTAACAAACCTTCTGATTTTCAATGGTTTTACCATAGATGTGGTTGAAGGAGCTAAATTTCTAATTCAACATGTTCACTCTACTAGCCTTCATGTTAGCATTTCCTTCGTATAAATTTTGAAGCCCATTCCACACTTCTTGAGCATTCATATAGTTTCTAACAACAATGGAAATGTCTAGACCAAGTGCCATAGTAAGAATTACCATGGCCTTATCATCATCTTCTTTAATTTTCTTGTCCTCTTTCCTCCACAAATTCTTAGGTTTTGGAACTTGAGTTAACAGATCAGCTTCAGTAGTGTACATTATGATTCGAGGTCCATATCTAACACACCTCTAAACACCCGGTTCCTTTGCTTTACAGTACTGTTCGAACCGAAACTTCCATTCATAGTAATCATCCCCATACAATAGCCTGGGAACTTTAGTAGAAGTACCAATGATCTGGTCAAGTTCCTGATGAAGAGCCAGAGTTTGAGATTGAATGGTAGCCAGAGTAGCATTTGTAAGCTCCGCAACAGTCATCAGTCCGTTTGTGTTCATCATTTTTTAAATTTACCAAATAATGAAATTTAGTGTTAGGATCGGAGGCTTTCATGATTGTGTTTTTTTGTATAATTTGAACAAATCAATAGAGATGAACAGAGTTTAAGTGCAGCGGAAATGAACAACAAACTTTGTAAACACAATCAAAGAAGAAAATAGTTTTGATAAATACATGCTTTTCATTAAGTCGAATGATTACAATACAAATCAAAAGATTACTAAGCATGCTTACAAAATGAACTCCCCCTCAGCCTGAGCTCACTGGTTGATCGTACAAGATGAAAGGAGATGAGCAAAAAGCTCGAAGCTCAAATAGAACTGTACAGGTACTGCTCTATTTATAGTACATACCAAACCACTGAGAATCAAAGCTGACGTCACCATGAAAGTGACATCTAACAAACTCTAACCACTGATCTATTAACCACTGACAATACAAACACTGATTACATTCTAACCACTGAGATATAAACACTGATTCTTCATACCACTGTTGTGGTCTAAGCACTGATGTTGAGTATCAGTACTTTCTTTAAAGGGTGATCAGACCTTGAATGGGCAGTGCTTCGATCTTCAACATTGCTTGGATCCCATCAGTAGTTTGAGCTTCAATCTTTATGCTTCATCAGTGCTTTGACTTAACAGTAGTTTACAAGATCAGTAGTTGTTGAGAAAGGCAGTACTTGGAGCATATCAGATGTTGGAGCCACTGTCAAGGGGAAAGTTTAGTGCAAACTGCTGCTTATGATGAATCCACTGTTCTGAACCAGTTTTGGCTTTACATCATCTGTTCCTCTGTAGGGTTCAATCCCAACAATCTCCCCTGGAACAGATGATGCCAAAACACTTCATTATTCAGGATCTTTATTGTCTCATCAATAATTCCCTAACTTGTCCTTTGAATTGTAATTCAAAGTTCATGGAATCTGTGTCATCCTCATCCCTGCAAAGTGTAAGCTCAAGGAGATCTTGCAAATCTTCAACACACAGGCCAAGTGATGTTTCCCTTGATATATGCTTCACTTCACCATTGGACCTGAGCAAAGTTAATACGCGGGTCTTTTGATCAGACATCCACTTTAGTATTTTTGAATCCAATG
This sequence comes from Helianthus tuberosus, assembly GCA_030545235.1. Classification (NCBI taxonomy): domain Eukaryota; kingdom Viridiplantae; phylum Streptophyta; class Magnoliopsida; order Asterales; family Asteraceae; genus Helianthus; species Helianthus tuberosus. Next base: position 148,796,876 of record CM060368.1, read on the forward strand.
GTTTTCTTGGGAGAGATTTATTTGAAGAGTTTGGATATTGAGGCCTGGTGATGACAACTTGAGCAGTGTCTTGAGATTTTGCTGTTTCATGTTGTTCTGCTCTAAGTGTCTGAAGAACCATCTTCATGATATATTCTTCTGAAGCTTGGTCTTCTTTTGGTATTTCTGCATCCATCTGCTTTGTTTCCTTCTTTGATAAAGAATGGCGGCAAGTGGTGTTGGTGGTGGTGAGGATGTTTTTGGTGGGGCAGTGGATTGTATAGTTGTTGTTGAAATGGTGAGAGCAGTGGTTGAAGTGTGTGTTGATGTAGTATTGGTGGCAGTTGTTTGAGTGACAGATGTTGTTAATGTTTTTAATATTAGTAGTGGTTTTGAGACCAGCTGAGCTGAATTTGTTTTACTTTGAACGATCCTCATTTGTGTATCTTCATCATCTGCTTGAATTTTCAGGGTTTCATCACCCCCCTTTTCCTTTTCTTTGATAGATGTTTCAGCAGAAGTTACTGAAAGATTTTCCTCAGAGTCATTTTTCTCCCCCTTTTGGCATCATCAACTCTGTCGAAGATAGGTGCAGGGGTAGTGTCAGGAATGGGAATTTTCTTAATAGCTTTAAGCTCTTCCTGTGTGTCTTTATACCTGGCTTCAACTTCTTCTTTGAGTGTCTGCACTTTTGAATTATGTAACTGATTAGCATGTTGATAATGTTGTTGAAGCAGAGGATACACTTGTTTCACAATTCTGGTGGTTTGAGCAGAGGATTGAGCAGTCTTTCGAGATTTTGCAGAGTGTAACATCTGCTGCAGCACATTTTTTATATCTCCCACTGATGTCTCAATCTTTGTAACTTTGTCTGTTAATTCCTTATATTTTAGCCCATCTCCTAACTTATAGGATCATCTGAGCTCCTACCAGAGGTGGTAGTTGTATCTAGGGTATCATGAACATGTGATTTATCACTTGCTTCAACCTTAGATGCCCTTTTTTCTTGGTACTGGGGTCTTCTTCCCTCAACACTTGATATCATTTTAATTGCACCAGTGGTTTGAATAATCTCACTGGTAGATATCAGAGGTGCTATTGGAGGGAATTGCCTTCAAGGGAGTCTGATTTATGAAACAACTGGCCAAATGTAGATCTGTTGATCCAACACTTGTAGTTGCTGCTCCACTTGAACTATCACCAAGAGTTACTTGTAACTCAAGGGATGTAACCTCCTCAGTTGTTGTTGGGATAGCAGAGGTATAAGCATCAGACTCAGTCACTTGTTGGAGTGTACTTTCAGTGATAGGTGGTTGAGAGGAACTGATTTATGTCTGAGTTATACCCAAAGCATGCAACAAGGTCATTATTGATGGTGGTATTTGTGAAGTGATGATGGGAGTTGAAAGAGAATTTGCCCCGGGAGCAGGGTTGTGGAAGATAGATCCAAGTGAATCCATTGCTTCATAAGGTGGTGTCCCTGTGCTTACAACCTGATCCTTTTGTGAGGATGTAAGAGTAGTTTTAGGCAAGGGTTGAGATCTTTCTTCCATCTGCTGTGAGGAAGTAGCAGCAGTGGTTTCTGGTGACTTTTGTGTTGTCACATGTATTTTCTCTGGGATCTCATCCTCCAGAGTTACCTTTTGATGGGTTTGGTGGGCTTTTTGGATGATGTCTTTTTGGTGGTTTTAGGTGTGGGTTTCACAGCAGTTGTGTTACTGCTGTGATCACCTTGAGCAGTGGGCTCAGCAGCAGGTGCCTGAGGAGCAGTGATAGTTGCTAAAGTCTGCTTAGGAACCTCTGCTTTTGTTTTGGAAATTTTTGATAGCCTTGTAAATGTTTCAGGTGTAAGGCCATTTATTTGAAAAAGTGATCATGGCATCTGATGCACACAACTGTTGAATAACATCTGTCCACGTGTAACCTCTGTTGTAAATCAGTGTTTTGCACAAACAGAGGATACACTTTGGCAGTGGATAGATTTTACTAACAGAGTTTTAATGCCATCAGTGCTTTGAACAGACTTTGAGGATTTATTGAAAAATTCAATTTTAAACTATTTTTATGGTTATATTTTTTTTTTATTTTTCTAAAAACATTTTTATGCTATTTACACATGGAACACAAGAAAGCTTGCTTTAATCCAAGTTTAGCACTCCAATCATAGGGATCAAGTTTTTCAACAGTAGATGAATCCAATTCTTAAGTTTGTACATCTACCAACTGATCTTTAGGGTGGACATGTTAAAGATGAAATCAAACCTTTTATAGCAATCCCTCACAAAGTGATGTCTGATGATGAATGATGGTGAATCAATGAGATATTGAATCTCTTGATGATATATTTCAGCTACTTGACTGCCCTACATAAAAACAATCTTTTGAGCAACTATACCAAAATTCAATAACATATTTTGAAGTTACAAACAGTTGGACTATTCAGCTTGCAGCAGCATCATAATATTCTTCAATCAGTGGTTATGAAATCATCTGCTTGCTTTTTGCCTAGTCAAAACACTTTGATATTTGTACTTGTTTGAGTATAATAAATCTTGACAATCATGCTCCTAGCATATGCAACGTTCTTTGAGGACCCACTTTTTGCCAAATAGATTCTCATCCTTTGGTTGTGCCACAACCTTTTCAAGCTTGTTGTCACTGAACTGCTGAAGCCCTTCTTTCATGACATCTACCCAACTTTCTGTCTTTTTAGTACCCCAAGGTGCATGACTTGTTGATGGGATGGTAGAAAGTCAGCAAGAAGACACATGTTTTAGGATTGACTTTTTGAAGATTTCCTTTTCATTGATGATGTCAAGAGTAAGGTAATGTGGCTGAATTCTAAGATTGAATGAGTTTTAAAAGGTGATGCTACAGATGTGAATCATCTGAGCTAACAACTGTTGGTGACTTTAATGATCCAACAACTGTTTGAAAATGAAGGTGAAGGAATTTTAAAAGATGGATTTGGTCCACTGATAATTCTTATCCATTTTTTATGGATATTTATTAACAGTGGTTTGGGGTGAAGTAGTGGTAGAGGTTTGGTGGTAGAGATCTTAGAAAGCTCTTTTGGTCAAACACAGTTTGTGCATCAGTGGATGAGCTTTAGCAGGTGTTTTGTACATCTGTTGCTCTGATGATGGAAATGATTTTAGTATCATGTCCAACATTTGTTGATGGTGATTGTGAGTTACCTGCAAAATCAACTTCTTGACAAACACATTTTAGATGTAAGTTTATCATAATTAATCATAACAACAGGTTTTGCAGGGGTTTTTTTAATGCTGAGAATTCACTGGTTTTGGACTCAAGGTTTTACCACACATCTACTTCATGTTTTAAACATTCTGTAGATTTTTACAGTAGTTGAGTATCCCAGATGATTATCACATTTTACTCTGACCACACATTTTGTGTTTCAATCTTTTGAAAATTTAGAGTAAAACATATGCAGCAAAATATTTGAAGCTTGTTAACAATCATCTTTTATTTCTGATTTAGACTTAATGTTTATAAATGAAATGACTTAGACTCTAACACCGTCTCCTTTTGATCTATTATTATGGACAATATTACCCTAGGCAAAAATAAAAGGATCCTATATCCTGACAGGTGTTTAAACGTTTACTATAAAAAACAAGTAGAAGTTCAAAATGCATCATTCTCATAAAAACAAATAACAATATATCCTGTTTTATTTGAAAGACCTTTACCACAAAAAAAAATAAATAAATAAATAAAGGTTTTCTGATAATAAATCAAACTGGGTCAGGTGAATTTCCAAAATCAAAATAATTTTGAAAAGGGTCAGAGTCAATTCACTTCTCAAGCTTAGGATAATGGTCAGTGGTTTGAACCAAAATTTTGTAACCGTTGTTTTGACACCATTTCCTTGTTAAATGATTGTAACTATGAGGTTGCCTGTTCACAAAGATTTTGAAGGTTCTTTGTAAACCTTATTACCTTGTGAAGAATTTCTGAAAATTTTGGCCAAATCCTCTTTATTAATAATCAAACTGGTGATACCTTTGTTACCTGAACTCCCTGATACAGTGATTGTACATGGTTGATGGATGACAAATGTTCGACCAAGTATGTAGATCTCCTGTGGACTCTTAAGTGTTTTGGATTTATACTCTTTTCTTTTGATTTCAAAAGTTTTGAGATAAATACACTTTTGAGTTTTTTTGATTTTTCTTCTTCTTTCCCTTTTTACCCTTTCCATAGAGAAGTATTGAAACTTTTACTGGAAGGTTTTTAAGGAAAGAATACTTAATTCAAAATCATTTTTAGCAATGTTTTGAGAGATTTGGACATTTTTGCTAATGCTTATGTCAAGCATCACATTACCCATGATCTGGTTTACTTAAACATCTAGGATTTCACCCTTTTTCTCACAAGAGATTTGGGCTAATTTCAAACTCTTTACACCGCTAATATTTTACTATCATGGTTTTAAGTAGATCCATGGTTATATCTGATGCATATTTTTAACTTTTGGAGATTTTTCAAATTGTTCGTTCACATATAAAATTTTGTTCCTAAGGTTTTGTTTATCTCTTCAATGTTACCAATAGCATGGATGCCATTTTTCTGAACATAGGTCTTTAATGACATGAGATAAACCCTTAGCAGCAGTCAATCATGGAACCAAACATAGTTTACATCACAAACACTCATTGATCTATGAAAAATTATATCCACTCCGAGATTATCAAATTTTACCAACTTTAACAATCATCGGTAGTTTATGTCAGATTATCAGTGTTATGTGAATCCTATGTGATAGATGACATCTTGGTTGTTTTACAAAGTTTTTGAGTAATCAACTTTGGACGTGATTAATCGTTACTCTGTTTTTCAACTAAATACGACCAACCTTAGCATCAATGAATTTTGAGCTGAACTGTTATGTCAAATTGATTGTTAGATCGAATTTGACTGTCCAAGCTCTGATACCAATTGTTAGGATCGGAGGCTTTCATGATTATGTTTGTTTGTATAATTTGAACAAATCAATAGAGATGCACAGAGTTTAAGTGTAGCGGAAATGAACAACAAACTTTGTAAACACAATCAAAGAAGAAAATAGTTTTGATAAATACATGCTTTTCATTAAGTCGAATGATTACAATACAAATCAAAAGATTACTAAGCATGCTTACAAAATAAACTCCCCCTCAGCCTGAGCTCACTGGTTGATCGTACAAGATGAAAGGAGATGAGCAAAAAGCTCGAAGCTCAAATAGAACTGTACAGGTACTGTTCTATTTATAGTACATACCAAACCACTGAGAATCAAAGCTGACGTCACCATGAAAGCGACATCTAACAAACTCTAACCACTGATCTATTAACCACTGACAATACAAACAATGATTACATTCTAACCACTGAGATATAAACACTGATTCTTCATACCACTGTTGTGGTCTAAGCACTGATGTTGAGTATCAGTACTTTCTTCAAAGGGTGATCAGACCTTGAATGGGCAGTGCTTTGATCTTCAACAGTGCTTGGATCCCATCAGTAGTTTGAGCTTCAATCTTTATGCTTCATCAGTGCTTTGACTTAACAGTAGTTTACAAGATCAGAAGTTGTTGAGAAAGGCAGTACTTGGAGCATATCAGATGTTGGAGCCACTGTCAAGGGGAAAGTTTAGTGTAAACTGCTGCTTATGATGAATCCACTGTTCTGAACCAGTTTTGGCTTTACATCATCTGTTCCTCTGTAGGGTTCAATCCCAACATTTAGATATGTTTTAAAAATAATGTTAATAGCCCTGAAATCAATTCAATTCGAAACCCAATTCGGAACAGTAGTCTAGTTCGAAAACCCTCGGCCACGATTCAAAACAGTGGTATGAATTCCCTTTTCGAAATAGTGATCTTGTCCGAAAAATGGATATCCGAAACACTCTATTTGAAATAGTAAACTATCCGAAATGATGTCACTCAAAAACCCTTTTCGAAACACTGTATCTGAAAAGATGATGTTGTTCAAAAATCAAAACCAAAGTTATCCGAAATCCCTTTCGAAACAGTGTATCTGAAATGATGAACTCAAAACACTGTATTCGAAACCTGTAAAACAAAAGCTATCAGTAACAAACTTCCGGATAATCAGGGATTCTGATATATCCGAAAACTATTAAAGATATTCCCAAATCTGATAAGTTTGGTAACCGAAATCCCGAAAAATCTGGTAATAAATTTTCTGAATCTTCCAAGCAACCCTTTTTCGAATTCTTCAAGAATTATCCGAAATCTAATCAGCTTCAAGGCAATCTTCAATCAACTTTATCCGAAAACTCAAGCAATTATCCAAAAAGCCCTTGCATTTTATCCGAAAAGCCTAGAATTCTTCCGAAAACAACGACATATTATCCGAAATAAACTATTCTTCCAAGCAGACTCTGAACACAGTATCTAGAACAGTAGCAGATTATCCGAAATCAACTATTCTTCCAAGAAGACTCTGAACACAACAACCCAACAACTTCCAAAATCAAACAAAATCAGTGTGATATCAATCTGAGCCTAGAAACAGGTTCAACAAGCTCTGATACCAATTGTAAGTGCCGAATAACCGGATCAACAATGGTATCAAATAAACACCAAGGATAGGAGGAATTCAAACTTAGTGTAATTGAAGAAAAACGAAAACCAAGAACACAAGAATACCAAATCACTTCCAATACTTGCACACGTTCTATTACTATCAATTAGCAAAACGTCTGGTATAAGTATTCTCATAATCAAAATCGCAGCCTCTCTGTGTTTCTCTAGAGTTTCTGTAACATGAAGGCTTAAAACCCTAGTTTGTTTTACAAACTAGTTTATATACCTAGGTAAGCTCATTCCCCACATGGTCTTCCCATGGGCCTGCCTGGCCCACATGGCCTAAGGCATGGCCCTAATGACCTAAATAAGTCCAATTCCTAATATAAACTAACTCAGTCTCACACTTCTAGGTCCTAACATTAGTGGCGGAGTAGAAAAAGATGGATGTGCTAGCTTTGAAGGAAGGATGGCCACCTTGGACTCACCAAGTGGAAAGTCTTTCGGATCACATAGACACCAAATTAAAGCCATCTTTGGTTAAACAACCAAGGTGGAGTTGAAGGAATTGACTAAGCATTTCAAATTTAACCAGGGAGCAAGAGGAAGAGTTCATGAATTTTTGGTCACTCAAAGAACTGCTATTGGGTGGAGTATTGTGGACTTGAAAGGAATAAGTCCATCTATTTTGATGCATAAGATCATCACAGATGAGAAGGTGATACCTACACGAGATGCACAAAGGTGGCTTAATCCAAACATGTGAGAAGTTGTGGAAAATCATGAGTTGAAATGGCTAGATGCGGGTATCATTCACCCCATCTTGGATAGTCAAATGGTGAGCTCTACATAAACTTGTAACACCCCAGTGTTTCAAAAGTCAAAGTCAAAGTCAAGATTGAAGTCAAAGGAATAAAAAATTGCTAATTGCAATCTGTCTCTCCTTGCTCAATTCCTGTTTTGATTTCTTTGACTTATAGTTAGTCTATTTTATGTTTTACATTAGTTGTATTATGTGGAGTAATAGGAAGTAACAATGCGATAAAGTTAACAAAACGCTAATCGAACTAATCTAAACGACATCGCGCTCGCAACTCGAATTACGCATTTTGGTTATTGTTATACGTGTGTGTGTGCCTTATGTGTTACTTGTGCATGTTTATTTATGTTATGTGTGGTAATCAATCGAATCGCAATCGAATCCAATCGCAAACGCTAAACGAATACGAAGTAAGGATGATTCTATGTTGATATAGTATGATAATTAGTGGAGAAGAGATAATGCAAGATATGAGTAGTTGGGATTAAAAGTAATTTGATAAGGAAACTCTATCGCATCGCAGCACGCGCAATCGAAATCGAAACAGCAAAACTCGTCGCACCGAACACTCGAAACAGGCGACCGATCGATCAGGCAACCAGCCGATCGACCAGCCCTTTCCTCTTTTGGAACTCTATAAATACCCATGTCACTTTCATTCTTTCTACTTTTGGCAACTCTCTGACCGAACAGCACGCTCTCCCCACCTTTTCTTAGATTTCTCTCGATTCCGGTAAGATCTCGCCCTAAATCTTGTACTTTCTTGATCTACACGCACTCCTACACCTTTCTATCTTTTAAATCTTAACTTTTAACCGTGAAATCACCAAGATTTAAGGTGTTCTAGGATGATGTCATCATGTGTTCTTGAAGAACTTCATGTTTTGGCCTCAATCCACCAAGAACAACTTAAATCTAACCGATTTCCACATAAACTAATAAAGATCTTTCATAGATCTAAACATATTCACTAAGAAAAGGATTGAAAGACGGTTTTCTAACTTTCTTTCAACTCTTTTACACTCAATGCCTTCAAAACCGATAGAATCGGAACTGATGCCGACTTACTACCCGATCTGTGGTCATGTTAGCTCAAGATCCGATCCTATCCATGAGGTTTACCGATTTCGGGTTAAACGTGAACCACCGTCTCGAACAGTTCACTAATCGGATTTGGGTGATTCCTGTCCGGTCAGGAGAACCAAGTATTGACAAGGTTCCTGTTGTTTGACTCGTTATCAAAATGCCTCGATAAAACGACAAACACACAAAATAACCAAGTGTGAGACGAACAGGACGACCAGGATGAGGTGCCGTCCGATCGGACTGCTGTCCGAACGAACAACCACCCGAACGGCTGGTCAGCCGAACGGCTTGCACTATGGGTCCCACACTTAACCAACTTTATCTGAAGTTTTGAGTATTGAACGAATTGCTAACCGATCGGAGTACCATCCGATCGGATTACCCTTCGGATCATGAGATACTTAGGCTTTAACACTTAATCGATTTTTCAACATGTTCAATGCACTAGGAATGCCACCCGATCGAACTGCTGTCCGATCGAGTGACATCCTGCTAAGAACTTGTTCTCGCTGAAGTACCCAGCCGAACGGGTTGCCGACTGATCGAACGACCGTCCGATCGACCGACCTGAAAGGTAGAGATACTTCAATGTTTTCAAATGCTACAACAAAAATTTCAAAAGCCAAGCCATCATACACAAACACATTCTTCCCAAAGGAAGAAACAATCCACTCGAACGGCCACCCGAACGGACAGCCGTCCGAACGGATTATCACCCGCACGATCAGCTGTCCGATCGGAGTGCCGTCCGATCGACCAGCTGACCGACCCATCGACACTTGTTTCCGTTTTACGCGTTACTTATCATTATGCTATCGAACTATTCAGGCTAACCTTACTCTCAAGCGCTCCCTTCAATCCATCAACCGATGTGAGTATACTCGACCCTTTTTGCTTTACGCACTTTTGGGTGTTACATACGTTACTTATACAAAATCACAATCGAACACACTACGCAATACTTTAAACGCTAACCGTTACTGCATGTTATACGTGACTTAATGAATGCTTGTTTGTTATGTTTACACATGAAATGCTGTCTACCTGCCTTAATGACGATAGTACTATAGTTTGGACTCAACACCCGTTCACACGGGGGTTGTTAAGGACAATTACTTGCATGGATTACTGTGGTGATCATGTATTGCGAACTGCCTTGGGCAGTCAACCCGCAGTCATTGGTATCGATAGGTTCATGTCGATAACTAACATGCTTCGTTTTCCTCTGTGTACGTGCTGGTTATGCGTAAACTATTTCGAACTCTATATGCTATTATCAAACTTGTATACTCGCCTTTACACTATGTGTATTGACTTTATTTTAATGTATGTAACAGGTGTTTAGGATGCTTATCTACTAGGAAAGCGAGGCTAGAATAAGGTCCTAGAGGCCAACAAATAGTTTTCTGTACAATTTGAATCTGAGTTGTCGAAACAGAACTAATTGCCTAGATTTTGTCTGTAATAATTTGTTTGCCTTTCGAGACATGGTATGGGACATGTTATTTTAAATTGATTGGTAATGATAATTGTTATGGAAACTTCTGGACAATCTGTTTCGCTCAATGCCACGCCTCGATGTTTCCGCCATCGGTTGGGGTGTGACAAAACTGTTCCCAAGAAGGCATGTATTCAAGTAGTTAAAAACAACTCAGGTGAGACGGGAGGCACTTGACCGCTAACCGGCTGGCGTGTTTGTATTGATTATAAGAAGTTAAATTCAACTACTTTTATAGATGGTTTTCCCTTACCTTTTATTGACCACATAGTTGAAAAAATTAGCCAGACAAAAAACTATTATTTCTTGGATAGGTATTCGAGTAACAATTTGAATTGCTATTCATCCCTCAGATCAACAAACATGTCCATATGGCACATTCGCATTTAGGAGAATGCCATTTGGATTATGTAATGCCCTCGCCAACTTTCAAAGGTGTATGATGAGTATCTTTTCAGATAAGGTGGAGGAGACTTTGGAGATTTTCATGGATGATTTCTTTATTTTAGGTTCATCTTTTGAAAACTGTTTAGATCAATTGGAATAAGTGTTAAAACAATGTGCTGAAATCAATTTGGTCTTGAGTTGGGAAAAAAGGCATTTTGTGGTTCAAGAGGGACTTGTGTTAGGGCATGTTGTGTCTAGTCATGGGATAGAGGTGGATCATATGAAAGTACAAGTTATTTCTACTTTACCTTATCCCATAAATGTTAAGGGTATTCGGTCATTCTTGGGACATGAAGGTTTCTATAGGAGATTTATAAAGGGATTTAGTGACATAACAAAATCGTTGTGTAACCTTTTACTTATAGACACACCGCTTGTTTCTGATAAAGATTGCATAAAATCCTACAACATTTTTAAATAAAAACTAGGGAGGCCCCGATCTAGCAATCACCGAGGAGGTCTTAACCATTCTAAAGCATGTAGGGTGCAAATGACTACGTGGTTGGGGTCGAGTTGGGACTAAGGGTTGAGAAAAAGCCAGTGTCAATTTAGTATGCAAGTAAAACTCTTTCGGATGCTCAACTAGATTATATAACAAATAAAAGAGTTACTCACGGAGGTTTATACATTAGATTAATTTAGATCTTATATATGGGGTAGCAAAGTAATCATATACTCTGATCACAATGTTGTCATGTACCTGATGTGTCTGATAGACAACATATTATGATAGTGTAAAAACTCGCATTTTGATAGTTGTTTGCTGTAAATTATGTTTGGAATGGTTTAAATGTTTGTTTATGAATATTTACAGTTTCCTAAGTAAATTGGAGGATTTCCGGGCTAGAACTAAAGTTTATTGAAGATGTGCTGAATGCATGCCCAAGTCTCCCTTTACAGGCCGTGTGCATCGAATAGAGCTACGAATCGTGGGCCTCAAATTAAAACACCGACATACTATTGGAAACCCTAGATCAACAAGAAACAACTTTCCCTTATTTATGGGTTGTGACCCTTGTTCGGGTATAAGGGTCATAAATAACCCAAAGTGGGATGGACCGTATATAAATAAAGAAATTCACAGAAACCCAAGAGAGAGGTTGAACAAAACAAGAGAAGAACGTGAAAATAGGGTTGCACGTTAATCCTAGTCGCAGTACGAAACTCGGCCTTTCCTAGGCTTCAAATGGGGACAATTTCCATTACGGGTTCTTTGCTTGGCGACATATAATAAAAAATATATATATAATTGAAAGCAATAATTCTCCGAATAGAGATGAGAGTATTCCTACGTTAAGTCTAGACTCAGAAGGTCAAGGAATGTGCTACTGTGTCACTGAGATTAAACAAAAAAAACTAGTGTTTAATTCACTCAATGTTGGCTCTGATACCAACCTGTCACACCCCGATATTTCCACATATTACCGGTGGGCCCGGTGGGGAGTGTCGTGACGTAGTTGATATCATCATAGTCAAACAACACAAATTTTAAATGCACAGCGGAAGCAAAAGATTAATCACATTACAAACCGAATGAAAAGTAATATCAAAGTATTACAAACGGAATGTAAAGGATCCACAGGCAGATCAACTAAAAGATAATTGTTCAACAGACTTTAACATCTAAGCTTTTAAGACTTTTTATTGATGCTAGGAGTAGCCAGCCTATTCCGTCTAGTACCTGCACTTAGCCTTTTTGGAAAATACGTCAGTTTATACTGGTAAATACAATTAACTCACTCGTTTTGAAAATGTTTTAGAAAATTGATTTGAATGCACATGACACAAAACTTTTTATAACTTGGGATAATTATTTATATATAAACTTGTAAAAGAATTACATGTCCGTTATACGTTCAGTAGCCCGGATTGACACCAGGTTAAAGATTAATAGACACACCACATGATATAGTCTCGCGGCGAGTTATTCTTGAAACCGGCGGTTATACCTTATTATTTATATAGGCACAGGCGAGTGTAGGCCTACACCCCGTGCTTAGGTCGTGGCCATTTCTATGAATGATGCCAAGGATATCCGGGACATGGTTATTAACCCCCCCAAAGGTTTTAAGCAAACAAAACAATTCAAACGGGTCATTTCAATAAAGTAACCTTCATACGATTAAAAATTCAATGCCCGACCAAGCGGTATTTTATATACCGTACCCCAAGCCCGTATAAGGGAAAATAAGTTAAAAGTATTTACCTGAGCAAATTTATACAATCTATCCCAGCCGTATACAACCAAGCAAGTACAGGTAGCTTTCACTGGGCCCCTAAATCTGGAACGAAGGTTTTAATACCCTATTAGATTCCTAACGGGTCTTAATTAAGCCTATGCTTAGACCGGTTAGTTTTAAAGGAGGATATACGGTTCAGACGCAAGATTAAGCGAAGACCGGATTAGAATGTGGTTTGACCCGACAAGCTTGTATACTTGTTTGATATGGGTAAACTAAACACATTCTGGATTTTGAGATGAAAATGATAAGGTTTGACCCGTTTCGGCTAATTTATGCAAACTAGTTACATAAACCGATCCGAACGCGAAAAGTGCGTAACGGGTAACCAGATGAGTCATGAACATGTTTCCTAAGTTAATATGCCTTAAATATGTTGTGACATAAGTAAGATATCTTCTATTATGACCAAAACGGATTTAAACTCAAATTATGCCCCGCAGGGGTATTTTGGTCATTTAAAAGGTTATAAAAGGGATTTAATATAAGTCTGAGTTTCAGGTCTGATATAATCAGTAAAAATACTTTAATTTAATAAGTTATATCAGTAGGGTATTACATATATGTGAAATTTATCATTTATATCCAAACTATGCACCGAAAGGGCATTTTGGTAATTTCACATAAGGTTTAAAGGTCAAATCTGAAAATCTGAGTTTAAAACTTTTGCTTACTGTTAAAGTATAAAAATTTACTTAATATATCAGTAGGTATCTAGTCTTATATGTTAAAAATGGTTTTAATACATACTATGCGTTTAAAACGCATAAAAAGACGGTTTTAAGTGATTTCCGGGTTTTATAAGAAAAGCTGATATTTTTATTATTCCATAGGGTTCAAAATATTTTATTTATCATATAGGATCCGTAGAAAAAGGTTTGGTGTCAAAAGGATTTGTAAAACTCATTTTATAGGCCAAAAGGGCAAAACCGACAATTACCGAATTAAGCTTAGAACCCTATGTTATGCTCAGCCTTAAAATAAATAAAAATCTTCAAAAATCCCAAAATATTATTTTATATCAGTAGGTAAAAATTTTGGTATCAAAAATTGGGTTTAGATAGGCTATATGCTAATTACGTCGTTTAATTAATAAAAAGCTTTCTAATTACGCTAATGAGCATAACTCTTAATCTAGACCTCAAACTGATGTGAAAATTTAGGGAGATGTTTATAAATCATTAATAAAGATTATTGTCCTCTCACATTTTCAAAATTCTTGTTTTAAGGTCAAAAGGGCATAATAGTCAACATTTAGGCATGTAACGGAAACATGCATATGAATCGGATAACTAATGAACCAAATTGTATAATCACAGAGGGTTATACTAACATGTAACCTGGTCCTAATAAGGCTCTAAGACATTTCTAAATCATGCTACCTTGGGTCAGAACTGAAAGTCAAAGCAAAAGTCTAATTATGCGACTTTCGGTTCCGAAACGAGCCTAAACTGAAAATTGTCGGGTTGAACATGTTTAGATATGTTCTTACATTAATTACCAAGTTATATTAGTGATAAAACAGGTTGCATGGCTTCTATATTGTTAATTATGCATTTATTTGAAAAATTGCTTTCTGTTGACTTTTTCTAATCAAGTTTGACCCGACAATTGACCTAGTTAGAGTGGGAATCAGAGGGTGCCCTTTTAAGGGTTTATTACCTACATAATTACCAACTCACAGGTACTTTCAATTCGAGATTTGACTGGACAAATTGTGATTAATCACAAAGTCAAACCTTAATTACGAAGGTTTTGACTTTAGGCTAATAAACTAAAAAAACTGAATTAAGAGAGGTTAAGAAAGCTTACAAACGATCCAATGGACTGAAATTAACTCAGAGGAGGTTCCTTTTTGCTCAGGACCCTTTTGAATTTGAGAGAGGGCCAATATGCAAGAATGATGTGTATGTGGAATGGAGAAATCATGGCCTATTTATAGTTTTGGAGGGCTCACGGATGATCAACAAGTGTTGGGGAAAGATAACTAGATTACAACAAGTGTAAACTGGTTTTATGAATCAGTTGGCAGCCCCTAGATTGATGTTTGAGAGTATGGAAGCCAGCTTGAACAAAAACAAGCATGAAACAGGTTGTTTGCAACTGTTTTCTGCATCCGTTCACCTCACGCGGCCCGCGTAGGGAACCCAGGCAGCTTACACGGCCCGCCTGCAAGTCCAAATCAGCAAACATAGTTCCAGAATGTACAATATCAGTCCCTGCACTTGTTAAAAGGCTTTTCTGACACACATAAAGCCTGTTAACCTCATTTCAAGGATCCACCATGATCCCAAAATATAGGGGACATGAAACATGCTCAAAAATATGACAGATGTCGGTTCGTTTGGCCGTACGGTCACGTTGTTCGTCTAATTACGACAAAACACGAACGGACGCGAAAAACGATCCAAACTACGCGACGAATGGAATTTTATTAAGCCAAACACTAAAATAAAATATTTTAGTGCTTACTTAAATTTTTTGGGTGTCTGGATATATATTCAGAATGCAAGATTTGCGCGAAAATGCAAACTTGTGCACTTTTTGACACTTTTAGTCCCTGCATGACTTAAAAGTTTATTTTTGCGCACGGAACACCTCTAAGCCTATTTCTAATCTAGGTAAGGGATATTTAGGGTACTTTTAACTTATGATCATATTCCGGAAGGTCCGTTACCATACGAATCGACATACTTTTGCAGTTTGACGCAAATAGTCCTTTAATCGCACAAAGTAGCGCAAAACGTCGTTTAATGATATCCAAGCCTTCAATGGCCCATAATGGGCATTCCCAAGCATGGTTTTAATTATTACTACGCTCTCGCTCGCTTAAATGGTCAACAAAAGGCGTAGATTCAAAAGTTGACGCTTTAGGTCCTTCTAATGCGCAAACTTGCGCATTTCATTGTTTAATATCATCGAAGCCTCATCTAATCAACGTTGGGCATTCTTCAGAGTATTATAAAACATCACGATGCTTCAGGTTCGCTAAAAGGTCATTCAGAGGTATATTTAAACATATTGACACTTTTAGTCCCTCTAACTTGCAAAGTTGCGCGTAACTTTACTTATAGGCATAAAAACCTTAGACGGCCAATAATTGGCATTCCCGAGAGTATAATCAAATATCATGAAGCTCCCGGTTTATTAAGAGGTCACTCAGAGGTAAGAATCAACATGTTGACGCTTTTAACCCTTCATTGCGCAAACTTTCAATTAATTATGCAAACGGCTACACTCGATCATCAAGTGGCCCATTTGTGAATAAATTATCGTAAGAGGTTATTTAGAAATTTATTTTAGGTATACTAACACTTCCAGTCCTTTCATAATCAAGGTTTTCGATTTTTCGAAAAATTAGTCCCTTAAATTTACTATTTGACTTCATTAGGGTTTATTACACGTGTCAATACATCATTGGACGTGATTTTACGAGGTGTTACATATGAGTAGCTAACCGCGTAATAGCCAGTCAGGGTAGGATGATTCTTGTTACCATGCAAAGGTTTGGTTGATTTTGTTATGAAAGTGTGTTTTTAGTAAGGTTTGCTTATGAACTTATGATAGTGAAATTTGTATGTTGAGTATTGATGTCCAAATGATTTTGTGTGGGTGATTTAGGTCTTTCTATGAGGTTATGCATGTTAGATATGTTTCATTTATCTTTAGGCTATATATCGATCGTTAATCTAGGGCTGGATGCTTAGTTGGTAAAGGATAAACTTAGTTGGATATTGGTAATTCATATGGGTCACCTATGGGAAGAATCAGATTGTTAAGAGTTTGAAAATTAGATAAAGGTTTGCTTTAAATGGTGTAATCTGGATAGTAATTCGTTCAGTTCATTAATTTTGGTTGCTCTAGCAATATAAGAGACTCTTAGATAGCAAGGGATATGTAAATGTCTTAGTTACATGGATGCATTTAGTTGGGTGTGTCTATAGCCTGGTTATTTGGGGATATGGGGTTAACTTGAGAAGGCTCAAGCTTTTTAACACTACACCCTCGTCTATTTGTGACAACTATGATGAGTTTTCCATAAGAACCATAATCAATTGTTTTTCAAAAGTAATAAGATAATTCTGAACCTAACTGGTTATCTTTCTATCACTATTTTCTAAACTTCATGAAATAGGTTCTTTAGCATTTACTTAATTATATAAAGTTACTTTGGTTAAATATTACGAAAGAGATAGATTAATAGATCTTAGTGTCCAAGGATTGTTACTTGGGTACCTTCCTAGACTATACTATATATTGATAGGTATGCTTGCCTAGAACATGTTTAGTTAGTATTAGTGTTTTTATCCTTAAAACTTGGTTGTAATATTTGTTAGTTTAATTGTTACTATCTAAGCACGTCAATACCTCATGGAGAAGAAAGATGCAAAGCCCTGGTTGATTAGATGTATACTCTTGTTGCAAGAGTTTGATTTGGAAACATAGGACTAGAAAGGAAGTGAGAATGTGGTGGCCGATCACTTGTCCTGGTTGATGGCTAAAGATGGCTTCCAATCTTTGGAGATCAATGAAACATTTCCTAATGAGCACTTTTTGTCTATTTCTACTTTACCATGGTTCAGTAACATTGTTAATTACTTGGTGACATGTACAGTGCCAGAACATTGGGTAAGGAAAAAGAGGATTCATTTCCTCTTGCAGGTGAAGCATTACATATAGGAGAAGCCTGAGTTGTTTAAAGTTTTTGTGTATCTAATGATAAGCAGATGCATCCTGGATGAGGAGATTCCGAGCGTCTTGTCTCATGTGCATTCCTTTGCATGTGGTGGTCACTTCCGTGGCCAAAAGACGGGACATAAAGTGGTTACATGTGGCTTTTATTGGCTAACTTTGTTCAAAGATGCATTTGAATTGTCTAAAAATTGTGTTAACTGACAACAAATAGGGAGTGTTGCAAAGAGGGATGAGATGACTATGCAACCGATTCTCATAGTGGACGTTTTTGATGTTTGGCGAATCAATTTCTTGGGCCGATTCCCCAATTCTTTTGGAAACTTATATATTTTGATGGCTATGTAGTACGTGTCCCAATGGGTCAAAGCAATAGCTACCAAAACAAACGACCATGTCGTTGTTTGTAACTTTATCCAAAGCAACATTTTCTCATGGTTTGGGATTCCTCGAGTCATCATAACTGATGGAGGATCTCATTTCAAAATTTCAACTTTGAAAAGTTACTCAAACTGTATGGTTTTGACCATAGAATTGCAACTCCTAATCATCCTCAAGCGAGTGGTCAAGTAAATGTGTCAAATAGGCAAATTAAAGAGATTTTGCAAAAGACCATAAAAACGGACCGTAAGGATTGGTCTACGAAGTTAAATGATGCCTTATAGGTTTACCGACTGGCTCACAAAACCCCTATTGGCACTACACCTTTTCGCTTGGTTTTTGGGAAAAAATGTCATTTACCAGTTAAACTCGTACACCATACACTATGGGCTATCAAAGAGGTTAATTTAAAAATAGGATGATGCAATAAAAAAGATAACTTCGAAGTTGTGCGACTTGGAAGAATTAAGAGAAGAAGCATATGAATGTGTATCAAAGTATAAAGATAAGATGAAGAAGGTGCATGATGCTAAGATCTAGAAGGAGTTTGTTGTGGGTCAAAACGTATGGCTTTACAACTCGAGATTGAAACTCTTTCCGGGTAAGTTAAAAAGCAAGTGGATGGGCTCTTATGTGATAACACAGGTCGGGAAGTTAGGAGATGTTGCTATTGAGGACCCTAAAGAGCAAGTGGATGGGTCTGTTTTTGGAAGAGAATGAGATAAAGGAATCAACAAGTGAATCAATGAGCTTCTTGGTAAGCACATCGAATTATGATGTCGTTTAAGGGCCATTGGTATCTCACGTCCTAGGTATGTTCTCTTGAGGTGTGTATTCAGGACAATACGCGTCTAATTTGGGAAGTGGGGTATTCCTGGTGTAGTGTATAAATTTTGTTTGGTTAAGTAATAAAAGCACAAAAAATCAAACTGTGTCGGCGACGGGGATTCATGTCCTCGCCAGCGGTATAGCCCAGCCGACGCCTTCAATATATGTCTACAAACCATTGACAGCTTACGTAAGCTATCGCCGACGAGGGGTCATGCCCGTTGGTGATGGAGTCTACTGGTGTGACGCAAATGGTCCATTTTTTTACCTATTTTCACCCATAAACCGACTCATGTTCACTAAAAAAATCCCTGTGTTTAATCAATTTTAACACATCTAAACCCGCAAATATCAAAGTTTCAAACAAAACAACATCAACCACTCATTCTCTCACTCTTACCCATCTTCATCTTCTTCCCCAATCTCACCCAAACCCTAGTTTTCCCCAAATTCATAACTAGCTTTATCATTCGTTCACTAAATCAAGTAAATTATGGGTCTAAACCTCTTAGAATCTCGAGAGTTACAAAAGTCCTAATTAGTTTTGACTAATTCCTAATGATCTGGGAATAATTTGAAGTTAATTTTTTGGGGTTTCTTCAAGTTTTTTTTTGCTTATAGCTTGAATCTTTTGAGTTCTTAAGGCTTATTCCATCTTAAAGGTATGTTCTTTACTCTCTATGGCTTTGCTATTACAGATTTGTAGCTTTCTTCCTTAAATTTTGAGCTTGTATGTTTGAATGTGGGTAGAATATAGAATATTGATGAGTTAGTAGTCTTGTTTGAGTATTGTTGCTTGATTTGTGAGGTTTGACATCAAACAAGGGTGGGGGTTCATTCTCTTTCACTTGTTGTTGATGTTTAGGAATGATAAAGATATTGAATATTGAGAAATTTTGTTATGAAAGCAACAACTTTTGTAATCAAAGTGTGTTTTTTAAATTGGAAATAGGTACTTGCAAAGTTTAAATCCATTTTCTAGATTTCATTTAAACAATCAAGCATTCAACATTGGATTACATGCCTAGGTTATGGAATTGGTGAATAATGTTTAAAATTTAAACACAATTATTTGGTGTTTTTGCAGAAAATGCTTTCAAGAGGCAAAAAGAGCAAGGGAAATGGTATTCATGAGGGCTCTTCATTAGCTAGGAGCAAAAGAAACAAGGGTGTAAAAGGAAATTTAAATGAAGAAAATCTAAATCAAGATACTTCATGGGTCGTGGACAGACATCCATGGATGGAGTAAGAGAGAATTGAAGAAGAAGTAGATGTACAACAAGATGAATGAATGCATGAAGCCGATCAAGCGGGGAAAGATCCTATTAGGGAACTGTGGAAAAAGGACCCATCAAGGCGGTTGTCCTAATTCAAAGATAAAGCTATTGAAGTTCGGTTGTGGAAGTGGAAGATGGCTAATTTGAAGAATTGAATTCGAGGAGTGTTGGTATTGGAAAGGCCGCTAAATTTTGATCAGTGTAGATTGTTTGGAATCACTCAAAAATTTGAGCACTTTGGTTGGGAAAGAACTTTGGATTTTTGCAAGGGGGCTCTAAAGGAAATATACTTAAATTCCATTGCATAATGGTGTGCCACCTTGAGGCGTGAAACGGAGAACAATCCTCCACACACATGGAAGTTGATAGGCGATGTGGGGAGAAAGACAATGGTGATGTTTTTTTGAGAAGATGAACTGAATTGAAAAGTTTGATTCTTTGAGGGATAATGCTTATGAATATCCAAAAATGAATGACTTCTTTTCTAACTTCACACTTGGTTCTCCCGAATATGGTAAATGATCAATTTAAAAGGGACGCTAGGTTGTGTGAAACAAAGATACTCCAAAATTTGGGGATAGAGGTAGTGTATGAATGTGGGATTCTTGGGTGGTATACGCTCTATTAACTGGGAGTCTCAAGCTTTCCTTTGGTCATATTGCCATGATGAATGTGTAGGATGGTAGAGAAAACAAAATGCGAAAAATGATTCCGCATGTTGGTCTGATCAATGCCATGATGATCCAATAAAGATGTCTTCCTGGGGATGCCCCCTCTATTGAAGGAGTGGAAAATTTTGTCCTTAAGAAGACGAGTAAGTCAAAATTCAAATATGAAAAAACTTGGCAATTATCACACATTCATGGACTGGGGGACAGGGAAAAATTTTGAAGTGAGAGCTTAGGATGCTGCTCCATCCGACTTAGGGGAGAAAGAGGAGGAACTGAGGGTGAGCCAGAGGCTCCAGATGAAAGGTGCGTACGAGGAGAGTGCGCCAAGTGGATGACATGACCACTGAAGTTAGGGATGAAGTTCGTTCAGTACATCCCCTTGGGTTTGATCATTGACCCTCATCTCATCAGCACATATATGATGAGCAAGTGAGACAAAAGGGTGGAAAGTAGGTTGAGGCAGGATGCTTAACTTGAAAGAAGGATAGAAAGAGAAGTAAGAAAGAATAATTATTGGTAGGCCCTTCATCACGGGGTGGAGATGAATCGAATAAACCAACATGTTCTTAGTGAACAAATCCAACACCGAATGGACCTTGCGGTTGGTTAGCCACACATACAATTTTCTGCTTATGTAGATATCTAGACCATTCGAATGAAACACAAGAAGTTCACAATGCGGTTCCATGGCCGCAAGGCGTATCTTCGAGTTTCCTCCCCATTTCCCCGCAATAACCTATGGAGGAGTCTTCATCATCCCCGTTTGATCGATACAATGGATTTTTGGAATCCATTCTTGGTGTTCCATACAACCAATATCCACCACCAGGCCCAAATGACCCTTATTATCGTTAAGGGTGAGGTACGAAGTTTGTTGTTGTTGTGTACTATTCGTGTGCTTGTCTGATTTTTCTTTTCTTTTGTGTGTTTTATTTTTTTGTGTGGTAGTTAAATGAACTTTGTCGGTGTGTTCCCTATATAAACTTCACTAGACCGTTATTGTCCTCCCAATCTATCTAGTGGTTTAAATTAGGGCTTGCTTTTTTACACTAAATGCAGTTGTGATTTTTACAAAGTGAGTTAGGATATTGTTTGGAAAACATGATTATCATAGAATGTGACAACTGGCACTTTTCCGTACATTCCGTACGATAATTAGACAGTAATATGTGCTTTAATAACTGTGCATGATCTAGTCTATAAGACGAATGAAATTTTGATTACTGTTATATACACATAATGGCATTTCATGTTGCAAGACTTTTATCATTACTACATGCAGCACAATATAACTCTATTAAAGCTCATAACAGAGTTGGCACAGCTATCAGACAAACTAGAAATACTGACGGGAGTTCAGTACTTAGACAGACATGATGTTGAGACACAAAATAAGCCCCAGGACCAAGTGTTATACTAGTGTAGTGTGTAGGGAAGTAGGGATTTCAAAACTGCCTTCCTAGTGATGACATAGGTGTCGGAAAGTGCCAGAAACACACTAAAACTGCAAAATTCTGCAGTAAATAGACAAATTCAGCTATTTTCAGCCTTTAAACAACAAAATAAAATGCAGAATTGTGATATAATGGTCCAAAATACTTTCTTAAGTGTTGGGATGTCACACCCCGACCACGTAAAACAACAAAACGTGGCGGAAACGTCGGGGAGTGTTGTAACAGAATCATTGTTTCACAACCATGGGTTAAACAGTTTCGTTTTATTGAATTAAATGTATTTCATTACATTGGAATTAGAAACAAAACATGAACAAATAGACTTCCATTGTTATTAAGTCACTAAGGCCTCGTCCATTCCTATGTGAGCGTACACAAATATCATCATCAAACATCATCAACTATGGTACCTGAAACACATGTGAAAATACGTCAGCATAAAAATGCCGGCGAGTACATAGGTTTTATATGAGTGTCAGATTCATGGCTCGTTTTACATGTTGCAATACTTATTTAAAAACCTTATTTTGAAAAGTATAGTATTGCGACATAATTAACCAACTCAAATCAAATTGGATATGATTTATAAAATCTCGTAGCCATGATTCTTAACTCCAAAACATTTGTTTTATTAAATCAAATTGTAAAACATCTCGTAGAAACTCGTTAATAAAACTCGTATGGTTATATTATTCAGAAAATATCATTGTGTGACATCATTTCAAAATCGTTTACCCAAGTGATCCAGATAACGCAACGATATATAATGTGTTAAAAGCACTTATATATAGGAAGTACCAGCGACGTATCCACTATGCTTTTAACATATTACACCCGCCCCGTTACCTAATCACTTCCCTAACCCAATGGTTCAGATAGTTACAAATGGTTCACATATGTCAAATGGTTACAAATGGTTCATATCAATCAAATGATTACAAATGGTTCACATACATCCAACGATTACAAATGGTTCTCATACATCCAATGATTTCAAATGGTTCACATACATCCAATGATTTCAAATGGTTCAAAATGTAAAACAATTGTGCTAGCGTGTTAAGTGAACATACATAGCAAGACATAATGAAATCATGTACTAATAGTGTACTAATGAACATAGCAAGTATATGATATGAAAACATGGAAAGCATGAAAATAACAAGTAGGCACATGTGTTTCACCCCAAAACATTTGGAAAACAGTAAAAGAGGGGTCTATGTACTCATTTGAGAATGCTTAGAAGTCCTAGGATAACCACCAAGCAATGTTAGAAGATCACGGAATCAAACGGCACCTAATATAGGTAACTATGTTAATAACCGGATCTAATATCGGGAGATTGGATAGAATGAGGGTTGTAAACCAAATGAATAAAGGAACTCAAGTAATATGGTTTAACAAAGTCTAAATTCTAAAAGGAAACCTATCCTAAGTGCTTACGACCCATTACGACTCGTTAAGATAGCTTACGCTACTTTAATGCGTCGTTCGCGTAAAACGCGTTCGGAATGCCTAACTAGTCCTATGACAAGTATTATATGCCTTAACATGTCTAATAATGTTACCTAATCAGTTTAGATGTCAAAATTTAGGTTACATATGCTTAAAATGAATTTATGCGCAAAAAGGGCATTTTGGTAATTTTCCTAAGGCATATAAATTACCTATCATACCACTAACTAAATGAAGTGACCATAAGGTATAACCTCGGAAGGTTATTCCCTATACAACTATGGTCACTAAACATGTTTGGTTGGATCCTAATGATCGACCAAACGGGTCTAGTTCGAAAGTCTAAGCGGTTGTTTAGACCGCTTGACTTACGACTCTATATAAGCACTAAACCTAAAGTGACGAGCTAAACATGTTAAAACATGTTTAACGAAGTTAGAAAATAGGTTTTGGTATCAAAACAAACGGTTTTGATACCTAAAAGTAGTTTGGTTACAAAATACGCAAGAATACGCATTTTGGCCAAAACTACGACTCGCCACTATGACTAGACAACGTGGCAATCAGTAGGTATAGTCATAAGAGACTAAAACCATCGTGATTATGCTCACGTTATGAAGTTCAAACGAACTTCGTATTGACCATAAACTGGTCAATGCAGAAAGTCAAACAAAGTTTGACTTTCACGCTAAAAATGCATAAAAGAACGAAAGAGGACTTACAAAAGGTCCAAGGAGGTTTGATCCAATTTATTCTCAGGTATGAAGTGCAAGACTTCAACTTAGAGAATGAAAATTAGATCAAATGTGAGTTTGAGAGCAAAGGGGGTGGGGTTTATATAGTTTTTGCAGAACCGTTAAGATCGTTCATCGTAAAACGAGCTTCGATCTCATCCGTACACGTGTGCCCATGGTTTTGTGAAACCATGGGAGCCCCTAGTTTCATTAAAACCATGTGCAAATGAGGGGAACAGATGGAACAAGCTGGAATTTTGATTTTTCATTTAGGTCCCTTCCTAAGATAACTATGGCAGAATGTCAATTTTGGTCCCGGAATGTGCAAAACATGGTTTTTGATGCATTTTTGACACGTTTAAGCCCCGTTAATCCCATTTCAAGGCTCTAAAATGAATTTAAAGTATAGGGAACATGAAACATGCTCAAAAATATCTCAGATGTCGGTTCGTTTGGTCGTACGGTTGCGTTGTTCGGTTAATTACGACGAAACACGAACGAATGCGAAAAACGATCCAAATTACGCGACAAATGAAATTTTATCATGCCAATCACTAAAATAAAATATTTTAATGATTACATAAAGTGTTGGATGTCTGGATGTATTCAGAACGTAAGATATGCGCGAAAATGCAAACTTATGCACTTTTTGACGCTTTTAGTCCCTGAATGACCAAAAAGTTTATTTTAGCACACCGAACCCCTGAAAGCCTATTTCTAAGATATGTAAAGGATATTTAGGGTATTTTTAACTTATGGTCATGTTTCAGAATGTTCGTTATAGTACAAATCGGCATACTTTCCCAGTTTGTCAAAATTAGTCCCTGTAAGCGAATAAACTTGATTTCGCCACACCAAACCCTCCAAAACTTATTTCTAAGTTATGTAAAGGTTATTTAAGGTATTTTAAGCCTATTTCACTATTCCGGAGTGTTCGTTGCATTAAACTGGTTTTATTTACGCATCAGTGCGCGTATAACCTTCCAGAAAGCGATTTAAAGCTTGAAATCGAACATGAATTGATATGTGCAAACGATACACATATTTTTAACAAATCCCTATTATGAAACAAAATATTTCATTAATTTGGTATTTGTTTGATGGTCGCTGAGGCACAGGTGTCACAGTCTCCCCTACTTTAGGAAATTTCGTCCCGAAATTTATTCGTAGGAGTCTGTCTGTGACGCTGTGTTAAATATTTGTCTTGCATGGAATCTAGGGTGTTTATCTATTTGCGTAGAATAACCCATCAAATATATGCAAGGCATATCCTGTTATTTCTCTCAACGGACATTCTTCAGAAACGAAAATGAGCGGAGTTATTTTTAACAGGCATTCTTCAGAAAATGGAAAATGAAGGAATAAACAAAAGGATATTCATTTCCCTCGATGGGTATTCTTCAGAAACGAAAATAAACGGAATGAGTCATTTTCCTCAATGGGTATTCTTCAGAAATGGAAATGAAGGAATAAACAAAAGGATATTTATTTCCCTCGATGGGTATTCTTCAGAAACGAAAATGCACGGAATGAGTCATTTTCCTCAATGGGTATTCTTTAGAAACGGAAATGAAGGATTAAACAAAAGGATATTCATTTCCCTTTATGGGTATTCTTCAGAAATGAAAATGCACGGAATGAGTCATTTTCCTCAATGGGTATTCTTCAGAAACGAAAATGAAGGATTAAACAAAAGGATATTCATTTCCCTCGATGGGTATTCTTCAGAAACGAAAATGCACGGAATGAGTCATTTTCCTCAATGGGTATTCTTCAGAAATGGAAATGAAGGGTTAATCAAGGATATTCATTTCCCTCGATGGATATTCTTCAGAAACGAAAATGAACGGAATGAGTCATTTTCCTCAATGGATATTCTTCAGAAATGGAAATGAATAGGGTTAACTCTAGACACATGACAAAACTTGTTGTGGTTTCTGTGCACTAAATTTCATAATTATGTACGCGTCCATAATTACGTAATTCCTTGCACAGTCCGCACAGTGCATTTCATAATGTGTAGGGGAAGAAAATCAAACCTGTGATGAGTGTGACTAGACTACCATAGGGTCCTTTTAATTAGATCGACAAGTGATCTCTTTAATTAGACCACCAAGGAGTCTTTTCAGCTATATCATCACATGATATTCCTAACCAGATTTTTGGATCAATCTGTTCAACTAGACCACTCAAGGTACTTCATAACCCAAGGGACTTAACTACAATGTAGAAGTCCATTAAGGATTTAAGATAGTACCCTTGGATATCCTACTATGAATCCCTTATACGAAGATATGGAAGATTTTACGAGGATTTGGATAACAAAAATTTGGATCACACAAAAACATAAAAGGGAACACATAAGCACATAATCACATAATTGTTTAAATTGACCTTTAATTTGTTATCTTTGGACATGGATATTTAAAGCACACCAGGAATCCAATCCGTGGATTTCATTTGGCACTTTAATCATTTTCAAGAATCTATCTATGAAGATAGGAAAAATCTTAATAGGAATTCGGCTTTGTCCTTATTGAATCGTAATGTACGTATTGAATCATACAAAGAATTCAATTAAGGGCTTCGATGAACGTTACCCATCCACAAGGATCTAATTATGAGGATAGAAAGATCCTATATGGATTTCGGAATTTGTGTAACGAGAGGTGTTTCGACACCTCACACTAGGCGTGCTTAAGTCGATACACAAGGTAGAAAGTTCATGAGGTTGAGGTGCTAGATATGTCAAGGTGACATATGAAGCAGAATTTGGAGGTTGAGCAGCAGCAGGATTTGCAACAGCTTTGCTTTGGATTGCAAAGCAGCACATGTTAACCAAATGTCTCCATCGTCCACTGTGGGTACATTTGAAACAGGGTATTTGATTCGGATGATGACGGTGGCATTGATTGCACCAAGGAGCAGTTCCCTTATACGGCTTCATCCCTGAGGCGAGTCATGGTGATAGCTAAATCAACGGTCCTCTGGAGTACGACGCCTATTTGCTGGGTAATTGCAGTACCTGGTTCGGACATTTGAGTGTTGTTGCGATGAAGAGGCATCTTGAAGATAATGGAAGGCATAGGAGGAAACAAGCGAAAGATAGTCAAAAGAGAATGACAACGCATGAAGATTGTGACCATTTGTTTATTACCAAAGGCAAACAAATGAGACGGTGACTAATCAAAGTAAATGGGTCAATATAATGTATCGCGAAGACATGCTCGCCTATAAGTGGACACTCACCCCAAGAGTTCCCAGGTAAGAGTGACTGGTCCGATATTGCGGATTTGTACGAACACTCTAACCTTAGACAGAAGACCCAGGGTACAGGCACCCACCCTTCCAGTTTGCACGTGTTCACATTATTTAGACCAAACTTTAACGAGATTTTGAAAACTTAGAGGGTTCAAAACCTAGTAATCAATTATCCTAGAATAGATGATTGGTTTTCAAGGCGGATTCGAAATTTATGTTCTTATTGTGGTTGACACTTAATGATAAGTGACGGTATCGTTTTAAAACTAAACACAAGATAACTTGTGTTAGGGTCCTAGGAAGGTTATAGTCTAGGTCAAAGCATTACTAAAAACCTAATTCCCTATAACCATTGGCTCTGATACCAACTTTTCTGTCACACCCCGACCACGTAAAACAACAAAACGTGGCGGAAACGTCGGGGAGTGTTGTAACAGAATCATTGTTTCACAACCATGGGTTAAACAGTTTCGTTTTATTGAATTAAATGTATTTCATTACATTGGAATTAGAAACAAAACATGAACAAATAGACTTCCATTTTTATTAAGTCACTAAGGCCTCGTCCATTCCTATGTGAGCGTACACAAATATCATCATCAAACATCATCAACTATGGTACCTGAAACACATGTGAAAATACGTCAGCATAAAAATGTCGGCGAATACATAGGTTTTATATGAGTGTCAGATTCATGGCTCGTTTTACATGTTGCAATACTTATTTAAAAACCTTATTTCGAAAAGTATAGTATTGCGACATAATTAACCAACTCAAATCAAATTGGATATGATTTATAAAATCTCGTAGCCATGATTCTTAACTCCAAAACATTTGTTTTATTAAATCAAATTGTAAAAAATCTCGTAGAAACTCGTTAATAAAACTCGTATGGTTATATTATTCAGAAAACATCATTGTGTGACATCATTTCAAAATCATTTACTCAAGCGATCTAGATAACGCAACGATATATAATGTGTTAAAAGCACTTATATATAGGAAGTACCAGCGGCGTATCCACCATGCTTTTAACACATTACACCCGTCCCGTTACCTAATCACTTCCCTAACCCAATGGTTCAGACAGTTACAAATGGTTCACATATGTCAAATGGTTACAAATGGTTCATATCAATCAAATGATTACAAATGGTTCACATACATCCAACGATTACAAATGGTTCTCATACATCCAATGATTTCAAATGGTTCCCATACATCCAATGATTTCAAATGGTTCAAAACGTAAAACAATTGTGCTAGCGTGTTAAGTGAACATACATAGCAAGACATAATGAAATCATGTACTAATAGTGTACTAATGAACATAGCAAGTATATGATATGAAAACATGGAAATCATGAAAATAACAAGTAGGCACATGTGTTTCACCCCAAAACATTTGGAAAACAGTAAAAGAGGGGTCTATGTACTCACTTGAGAATGCTTAGAAGTCCTAGGATAACCACCAAGCAATGCTAGAAGATCACGGAATCAAACGGCACCTAATATAGGTAACTATGTTAATAACCAGACCTAATATCGGGAGATTGGATAGAATGAGGTTTGTAAACCAAATGAGTAAAGGAACTCATGTAATATGGTTTAACAAAGCCTACATTCTAAAAGGAAACCTATCCTAAGTGCTTACGACCCATTACGACTCGTTAAGATAGCTTACGCTACTTTAACGCGTCGTTCGCGTAAAACGCGTTCGGAATGCCTAACTAGTCCTATGACAAGTATTATATGCCTTAACATGTCTAATAATGTTACCTAATCAGTTTAGATGTCAAAATTTAGGTTACATATGCTTAAAATGAATTTATGCGCAAAAAGGGCATTTTGGTAATTTTCCTGAGGCATATAAATTACCTATCATACCACTAACTAAACAAATTGACCATAAGGTATAACCTCGGAAGGTTATTCCCTATACAACTATGGTCACTAAACATGTTTGGTTGGATCCTAATGATCGACCAAACGGGTCTAGTTCGAAAGTCTAAGCGGTTGTTTAGACCGCTTGACTTACGACTCTATATAAGCACTAAACCTAAAGTGACGAGCTAAACATGTTAAAACATGTTTAACGAAGTTAGAAAACAGGTTTTGGTATCAAAACAAACGGTTTTGATACCTAAAAGTAGTTTGGTTACAAAATACGCAAGAATACGCATTTTGGCCGAAACTACGACTCGCCACTATGCCTAGACAACGTGGCAATCAGTAGGTATAGTCATAAGAGGCTAAAACCATCATGATTACGCTCACGTTATGAAGTTCAAAGGAACTTCGTATTGACCTTAAACTGGTCAATGCAGAAAGTTAAACAAAGTTTGACTTTCACGCTAAAAATGCATAAAAGAACGAAAGAGGACTTACAAAAGGTCCAAGGAGGTTTGATCCAATTTATTCTCAGGTATGAAGTGCAAGACTTCAACTTAGAGAATGAAAATCAGATCAAATGTGAGTTTGAGAGCAAAGGGGGTGGGGTTTATATAGTTTTTGCACAACCGTTAAGATCGTTCATCGTAAAACGAGCTTCGATCTCATCCGTACACGTGTGCCCATGGTTTTGTAAAACCATGGGAGCCCCTAGTTTCATTAAAACCATATGCAAATGAGGGGAACAGCTGGAACAAGCTGGAATTTAGATTTTTCATTTAGGTCCCTTCCTAAGATAACTATGGCAGAATGGCAATTTTGGTCCCTGAATGTGCAAAACATGGTTTTTGATGCATTTTTGACACGTTTAAGCCCCGTTAATCCCATTTCAAGGCTCTAAAATGAAGTTAAAGTATAGGGAACATGAAACATGCTCAAAAATATCTCGGATGTCGGTTCGTTTGGTCGTACGGTTGCGTTGTTCGGTTAATTACGACGAAACACGAACGAATGCGAAAAACGATCCAAATTACGCGAAGAATGGAATTTTATCATGCCAATCACTAAAATAAAATATTTTAATGATTACATAAAGTTTTTGATGTCCGGATGTATCCAGAACGCAAGATATGCGCGAAAATGCAAACTTATGCACTTTTTGACGCTTTTAGTCCCTGAATGACCAAAAAGTTTATTTTAGCACACCGTACCCATCAAATCCTATTTATAAGCTATGTAAAGAATATTTAGGGTATTTTTAACTTATGGT
The DNA here is from genome assembly GCA_030545235.1 of Helianthus tuberosus. Classification (NCBI taxonomy): domain Eukaryota; kingdom Viridiplantae; phylum Streptophyta; class Magnoliopsida; order Asterales; family Asteraceae; genus Helianthus; species Helianthus tuberosus. The sequence continues at coordinate 148,827,423 of CM060368.1, forward strand.
CATGTTCCGGAATGTTCGTTACAGTACAAATCGGCATACTTTCGCAGTTTGTCGAAATTAGTCCCTGTAAGCGAATAAACTTGATTTCGCCACACCAAACCCTCCAAAACTTATTTCTAAGTTATGTAAAGGTTATTTAAGGTATGTTAAGCCTATTTCACTATTACAAAGTGTTCGTTGCATTAAACTGGTTATATTTACGCATCAGTGCGCGTATAACCTTCCAGAAAGCGATTTAAAGCTTGAAATCGAACATGAATTGATATGTGCAAACGATACACATATTTTTAACAAATCCCTATTATGAAACAAAATATTTCATTAATTTGGTATTTTTTTGATGGTCGCTGAGGCACAGGTGTCACACGGGAATCGAAACTGTTATAAAAGACTACATAAAGCACACTAAACTGCGAAAATTAGCACTTTAACGAACAGTAACGAAACGGAAAACCGGACACTACCCAAAACATCAAAATTTTACTAGAAGAATTTTCTTAGTGTTACAAAGCTAGTTATGATAATCAAACACCATATTACACCCTCAAACACTATGAAACATTAAACACTAAATGTTGCACATAATATCTAACTAGAATCCCTAACTTGAAGTTGAAACTCAACTAATACCCCCCCCCCCCCACTTTAGGGCCGGTTACACAGAGGGTCCCACTTGGGATTTTCTTTGATTATTTTATTATATTTGCTAACTAGATATGGAACACAAGATCCTTTGGGTAAAACAATGTTGGAAGCTAGTTGTTATAAACCACTAAACATTAATTCTCATCATTCACCAACACTCAAAATTTACAAACACCCTCTTCTTCTACTACCATACCTACGGCCACCACCATACATACATACACCTCCATTTCTAGTCCAATATCAAGCATTCTAAGGTGATCCTAAGGTGAATCAAGCATAACTAAGAAGGTGGGAAGCAAAGGAAGTTGAAGGACCATCTCTAGGAGCTTTTATCCACCACATTTCTTCATCACTTTGCAACTTGTTCCTCCCTAGCCATAGTGCTAGTAGTAAGCTTCTTTGATCTTGTCTATACTCATAATTTTAGTGGTTAAAGTATGAAGTAACTTGGTAAACTAAAGAATCTCAAGAAAACATAAAGATGAACATTAACAAAAAAGCTCTAAAACATGAAGATCAAGTTGTTCTAGTGTATGTATTGAACTTGTTTGTTAATTCCTTGTATTATGGTGTAGATCACCATATGAAGCTTGCTAGATGATGATTAAACACATGATCTAGCAAGTGTAAGGATAGATCTTGAAAAGTTTATAATGATCATCCTTTATGTAAATCATGAACTTGAAAATAAACTTGCTTTAGTGCATGATGATTATTTCTACAAGTTATAAGTCTTGAAAATAAAAGATTTCAAGAATAATATTTTCAAGAAACTAAAGTTTATTGTAAGATCTAACATGATCATGGTGTTTAAAGGAAGTAAATATGTTTTAAGTGTTAAATCAAAGCTAGAAACATATTGTTAACAAGAAAAATACAAGAAGAAGCATTTTTAGAAAATCTTCATACAAGTTGTGAAGAACTAAAATCTTCAAGAATGAGTTTTATAAACTATAAACTATGTTTTAAGGGTAACTTAACCTACTAAATAGCATACTAAGTTACTACAAATTCTTACAAAGTTTCAAGTTCATGTCATAGTGTAAATATATTATTTTTGGCACATGGTAAGTCTTGTTCATGTTGTTAATGATTGATGATGATTTTAAAAGAAAATGATATGCTTTGAAAGCATGGAAACCTCCATTTTGAAGGGGAAACTATGGCAAAATTTTTGTAGAAATTAAACACTTAGAAAAATATTTTTAAAACAAGTGTTTATAAGTGAATCTTGAGAATAGTTTTCACATAAAAGTTGCCATAATTTTTATTACAAAACTTACAAATATTGGAGGTTGGTTTTGATAAATAAAAGTGACTAAGTATATATTGAGGAAAGTCTATATAATATTGATGTCCTAACTCGTGTGATTATTTATTATGTGTATTAGTTATATTATTTTAGGACTTGAAATAATATAACTCATGTAGGACCGTTTGCAGACCCAAACGAGTCGTTCAGAAGAGATCTCGTCCAATACGAAAGGCGGAAACAGACGTATCGGAGTTATTTCAGCTGGATTGCACTTAGATTCACTTTAAACTGTCTCTGTATTGATATCAGATCGTTTTACAATGCTGGAGACACTTCGGCAGAGCTTCGCTACCGGAATCGAAACGTTACAAATGAAATTACAAGACACGTATTTATAGGGAATCCCATTTCGCACGAAACGGTTCACACGAAATGGCTTCTCCATTTCGAACGAAATGGACTCTTCATTTCGTACGAAATGGACTCTTCCATTTCGTGCGAAATGGCCCATCTAACATGTTTTTCCAATTTTCTCGAATAACGTGCCCTGATCTATCAAACCTAATACAAGACTTGATACAAGACGAAGTCGACAAACATATGTACCAACAGACTCCCCCTTGGATGTTGATGAAGTCTTTGGTGTCGAGTCTTCGGTATGTCACATCTTCAGTCTTTATCAGTCTTCTCGCTCTCTCCAAAGATTCTCCATTGTAAGCATCCTCAATCAATCTCTATTTTCTCTTTTCTCTCTCTTCTTCTAGAATCTCAATCTGTCTCTATCTTCTCTTGATCAGATCTCTTGATTCCTTAAGTTCATCAGCATCTGCAGCATGCGTGGACACAGTTCCAGAATCAGAAACTGGCTCTTTATATCTTCAGACTCCCTCTTGATGTCTTCAGACTCCCCCTTTCGATAAGCTGGGATCGTCGTCTGGAATTCACAATCAACAGGTCTTGGATCAGAAACCTGGCTCAAACTCTGCTCTCACTCTGCAGCTTTCATAAGTTTAGAATCGTTTCCTGGCTCTCTGTAGCAATAGGAATCGGAACCTGGCTTTCACATATCCTTCAGGAGTCGTATCCTGGCTGCTTCTTCCTGCAAACACTCTACCTCAAACATAAATTTCACAAAGTTTAACAATTTGAAAAATTTATACAACACTTGCAGGTATCGTTCAAAAATGATTTACCATTTATAATTTTTGATAACCACTTGTAAGAATAACTTTTTCAAACACACTCTCCCAAACCTGTTTATCATGTTTAGCACTCGTAATTTTGAAAATCAGCTTTTCATCATCAGTTGTCGAAAATCTTTTTGTATTTTTCAAAATTAATGCTAAAACACACTGAAAATCTTTTTGGATTTTGTGTTTTTTTTAAATGAAATGCAATAAAGAAATATTTACATACAATTTTTTTGTGAGTTTGTGTAAGAGGATCATATCAGTTTTTGAGACAAATCACCAACACCGTTAAGCTTTAAACATTTTAAGTTTTAAACGATTCACTTAGATTGTCAGTATACTGATCCACTTAAATTTTCACACAAAGTTCAACTGTTTCGAGATACGAGATTAGTGTTTTAATGAACTTAAACTTATTCGCGTGTCCCACCTCAGAATATACTCCCGTATCCAGACTTCTATATTCAGTCTTACAGGTGAGTGTACACTAATGATATCTGTAAACGGGTAAATGCGAGACCATGAGAGCTCAGGCTAGAACTTCCGTTCAATCAGAGAGATGATGGCTCGTCTTTAGGTGTGTTCCGTTTGGGGATCTTTTCTTCAACAGCACATGATTAGCATTTTTCAATGTTTCATCATTTTTTATGCTGAGGGTGAGGTTTAAGATTAAAGCAATGCAAAGTATTATACGAGGACTAGGTTATTACTCCCGCAAAATCAGAAGTCCTGGTATAATACCCCAGATATCATCACGCACAAAGACCTAGTATGTCAGAAATAGAAAGTCCTTCAAACAAGATTTCGGGGGTTACCCATATATCCGAGAGATGTTCCCCACGAGATAAGCAAGTTTGATATTTTTAGGTTTATATCTCGAAAACAATCTACTAAATGAGTAAAAACCTACTGACATATCATCAGTGAGACCGTTTATCACATTTGACTTTTCATTTCTTTAGCGTGTTGTGATAGTCGACTGATGTACTATCATTTCCTCTTTTTCACAACAAAACTCTTTTTTATTTTTCCGATGTTTTTGGCTTTTTGGATTTTATCATGTTTTTGTAATTTTCAAATTTTCGAAATTTCTAAAAATTTTTTACTCCCCCTAAAATCAAAATTATGTTTCAAATTTTGATTTTCTGGGAAAATTTGAAAGCAAACTATACAAATAAACTGACAAACTGATTCGAATTGCTTCAATTCTCCATCCACTTGGCTTAAACAATCAGAACTCCCCCTAACAACAAACTATTTTCCCATTATGATTTCAAAACACTTAAGTTTGTTTTAATCAAAATGGTTTTTCCGGAAAATAAGTTTTGTTGATTTTACCACTTGTAGGCTTGGGGAAAAACTCATCACATTGTTCATTTTTAACCACTTGTAGGTTCATTTATCAATCATTGAACCTCTAGAAAGATGTCGATTCCAGCTCCACGATTACCAACTTGGGAGCTCCGGCAAGTCCAGAGTTTTTTTCAGTCATGATAGGTTCTATCCCAGTTACTAACCTAGGATGACCAATCTTCATCTGGTTTCTTTGTTTTCTTTTCATAAAATTCCTTTACCCCTTTGACTTTCCTGTCAATCATTTTTCAAAAAATATTTTGAATTGTGGGGTTAAAGGCCTTTTCAACATAAAATTCTTTCTTTTCAGAAAAGAATTGATTTGAAATCTCAACTTTGCCAATTTTTTGTTTAAAATTTTCAGCCCGCAATGGTGGAAAATTTGCATCATCAATTGGAGGAACTGGTTTTTCTTCTTTCATCACAACTTATGGCTCCTCTGACTTTGACGAGTCAGATTCATCACCAGAAAGTAGCTCCTCTGATTTTGACGAATCAGAATCATTGCTAGAACTATCATCAGATTTCTTAACAATCCATTTCTGGTTATTAAGTTTCACTTTTCTTCTGTAAGCACTCTTTGAACATTCACCAACCTCAAACTTTGAATTTTTGAAAACTTTAAATTGTTTGGTTGGTGGTTCATTCTCAACCATTTTTCCTTTCAGTTTTCCAGAGACTCCCTGTTTTGTTTGAATCGCCTTTGGACAATTCCTGGCAATGTGAACAACTGTTTTGCATTGAAAACAAGTTCTTGTCTCCTTCTTCTTCTGAGCAACTTTCTTTTTCATTTTCTCTTGCTTCTTAGCAAGAAATTATTTGTTTGTCTGCTTCCTAAACACATGCTCCTTTTCTTCTTCGGATGATGTTCCTGAAACAAAACAGTTTTTGATTTATAAGTTTTCTAATTTTTATGATTTTCTGGTGGAATAAAACTCAATCCCTTCTTTTTGAAATTACCGTTATGGTTTGATTTCTTTCGATAACCTGAACCAGAACTGTAACCCTTTTTCTTGTTTATCCTTTGTTGAACTCTTGAGGTGTAAGGTCTAGGTTTTTTAGCAAGATTTACATCTTTTATTTCAGAAATATTAATTTCTGTTAGTTTGAAAACCTTGTTAATCATTTCAGTTTTAACACCTCTTATTGGAAATTCATCATCAGAATATAATTTGTCAGAATCATTCAAAGTATATGCTACTTTGAATGTTTCATCATTCAAATTATTTTGCGATAACTGAAATTCTTTATTATAAACCCGTTTGCCCTTTTTGACTGTTGGATTTGAAGTGTCGGACTCAGACTTTGACTTTAACTCCTCCATTTCATCTTTATCCAACACCTGATCGACAACTTTCTTAATTATCTCGGACTCATGATCAGTGTCGGATGATGTGAATGTGACATCAATGTTGTCTGGCAAGTTATCTGAAGACTCAGATTCCCACTGTAAGTTGGTTGCCTTTTTGACTCTTTCTGAATTTGGATTTCGTGGAGAATATCCATTTTTAAGCGGAGGTGGACACTTGTTATAGCTAACACTTTGTTTCGTACCGGAATTCTTCACTTCAGTATCTTCTTTTGTTTCGGAATTCTTCTCTACAGATGTTTCTTCTTCGAACGCCTTCATGCCTTCCACTGTAGGGTAAATCCTGTCAATCACATAAGAAGCACATGAGTAACTTCTTAATAATCTTTCAACTCTTTCAGTTTCTATTCTTTGGATTTCCATTTTTTTCTCAATTTCAGCGTATTTTTCAATGTAATGATTGATGCCTTGCTGCTTCGACATGAATGCTCCTTGAAGTGTTTTCATAGCTGTAGCTTGTTCACTGCTTGATTCGTTGTATTGATTCATAGCTTTGTTTAGAACATCATAAGATTCTTTCAGTCTATTCATGTTATGAATCAACGTGTTGTTTTGCTTTTTCACAATCTCACAGTTTTCACATTTCTCGGGCATCTTTTCTGCATCAGCTTCCTTTTTAATCTCGAAAGCTGAAATTTCTTTGACCTGCTTCTTTATCACCCGGACAGCTTCATCATCATTATCATCTTTCTTTTCTCGTGATTTTAAGTATTCTTTCATTCTTTCAGCATAATACGAGTTATCATCATCACGATCATCTTGTTTTTCAACCTTCTTCTTTGCCATTCGAGCATATTTAGCATCTCTCTCGGCTAGATATTTTAAATGCTCTTTCTTTTTATCTGCCCAATAATCATCAGCAGTATATTCCTTGACTTGAGCAACAAAAGCTTTAGCCTTTAAGATCTCTTCATCTGGACAATAATTGTCCCAGCTAAAACCTTCTGGCAATCTTTCATCCTCTTGATCTGTCAGACATGCTTTACTCTCAGCTGAAATATATTTATCCCAACTAAATCCTTTTGACAATCCTTCATCATCTTGATTCACTAGATAAGCTTTCTTTGATTCTTCAATCTCCTTCCGAGCATGAGCAGTTTGTGGTGCTTGTTGTTGATATGGCTGTTGAGCAACTTGATGATAAATCGCTTTCCGATAATAATCATTGTTGCTGAACGGGTTTTGAGCTCCACTTGCTTCACGATTTGTGCATTCTCGCTTGAATTGCCCTTTTTCCCTGCAACGAAAACAAGTAACTTTAGATTTATTAAATCCTAAAGTAGAAACATTAGCATCACGGAAATCATCTCTTCCCGTAATCTGTTTAAACTTTTCAGCCCTTCTCAACACACTAGCCAAACACCACTTAATATCCATAAGTTCCATCTCTTCAGCATCAATCTGATCGTAATCCTCTTTTGTCAACATTGAATTTCCGATCCTTCCTACAACTAAACTCCCAAAGGACTCTAACACAGTCACCAACAAAGACATATAACTTTTAGCTACTTCTTCAGAGTAATTTTGATCATTCTCAAAATTTAGTGCAATGTTGCATTGTAGAACTTTGCCATTCTTTGTTGCTGAAAAGTTTGGATCGAATGATGGATATGAAGAGAATCCAGTTTTGCTACTTGATCCTTGAGATGAATCTCCAGAAGAACTTTTTGCATTGAAAGCAGTTTCAATCTTTGGTGCAATGTTGGTCTTATCACTAGCACCTCCCTTGTAATACAGACCAATGTCTTGTTCACCATCATAGTTCTTCATTCTTGCTATCTTTCTTTGTTCCATCTCTTGAGCTTCGAGTTGTTCAATAAATGTGCTCAGTGTTAGATTGTCAAATTCAGGTTTGTTTTTCAGCATCATAAGATATGTGCCCCAGACATCTTGTGGCAATGCATCGGCCAACTTTTCAATCCATTCTTCATTTTCTTTATTGATGTTCAATCTCTTCATGTTCATCACCAAATTGCAATATCTTTCTATGATCTGCTTGGTGTTTTCAGTTTTTAATCCACGGAATAGATCAAATTCTTTCTTCAAAAGTGACATTTTGTTCTTGATCATCTCTTTACTCCCAACAAACTTCGATTTCAATTCTTTCCATATTGAATGTGAACTTCCGTTGTGTTGTAGTAAAATCAAGATTTCTTCCTTGATAGCTTGCTGCAAGAGACTAACCATCCTCTTTTCACTTTTGTAATTCTTTTTCTCATCAGCACTTAGATCTTTAATTTCAACCTTCTCTCCGTTGTCCTTAAACGGTCTAATATATCGATATTCAATACATTCCCATGCATCTAGGTAATATGCTTGAACCCAGTTTTCAAAACGTTCTACCCATCCACTATACTCCTGAATACTCATGAGCTTAGGCGGTTTTTGCGTGGTACCCGTTTCATTTTCTAGCAACGTACTCTGAGTAACAGTCATCGGAGAAGCAAAGGCATTGTAGAACTCGTTTTCCATGATTCGGTTATCAAAAATTCACAAACTCAGTCTTTCAAACGAAATAGATCCTTCAAACGAAATGAACCTTTCACGCGAAATGAACCCTGTTCAAACGAAATGAATCAACTACTCCCAATTCGTACGAAATGGAATATAGTTTCACACGAAATGACAATTGGTACGAAATGAGAGCAACTAAACCAATCCGTACGAAATGAGATGATGTTTCACACGAAATGGGACTATCCAATCTCAAACGAAATGAACCTTCACACGAAATGGGTCTTTGGTGCGAAATGGAGTACTGTTTCGTGCGAAATGGAGCAATTTCAAACGAAATGATACCAATTCGTACGAAATGGTGATGATGTCACCCTTTCGGACAGTTTTTGAACAAAATGATCAAGTTTTAAGCCGATTTAAGATCTGATTCTTTCAAGGGTTTGTTAAATCACTGTTTCGCACGTTATATTTCAAAATCAAGCCATTTTATCCGTGAAAATTTGGTTAATTTTGAAAAGAAGGTGTAGAAATCAGAATTTTCAGCTGAAATGGTAAGAACTCTTCCTCCTGAGCTCTGATACCACTTGTAGGACTGTTTGCAGACCCAAACGAGTCGTTCAGAAGAGATCTCGTCCAATACGAAAGGCGGAAACAAACGTATCGGAGTTATTTCAGCTGGATTGCACTTAGATTCACTTTAAACTGTCTCTGTATTGATATCAGATCGTTTTACAATGCTGGAGACACTTCGGCAGAGCTTCGTTACCGGAATCGAAACGTTACAAATGAAATCACAAGACACGTATTTATAGGGAATCCCATTTCGCATGAAACGGTTCACACGAAATGGCTTCTACATTTCGTACGAAATGGACTCTTCATTTCGTACAAAATGGACTCTTCCATTTCGTTCGAAATGGCCCATCTAACATGTTTTTCCAATTTTCTCGAATAACGTGCCCTGAACTATCAAACCTAATACCAGACGAAGTCGACAGACATATGTACCAACAACTCATCTATGTACCAAGAAATTACAATCCAAAATATTACCAAAAATTTCAAGGAATAAATATACAAGTTACACACAAATTATTGGTGAAACCGAACAAAAGAATGTAACTTACAATATATTCCGGAAAACTTACTCATAAGTGTATTTTTTGTAAATAATATTTTGGACATCAAAGGAACAAAAATATGATTTTTACAATTATTGCAAATTTATATCATATTTTTTGAGAAGGAGAAAATATATTATTTTGGGAAGTAAAAATATATTTTGTTGAAATTTTTGGAAGATATATTATTTTTGGAAAAATATATATTTTCTTGGATAAACTTGAAATACACTATTTTTGGGATAGAAATAAGTTTATATATTTTCTAAAGTTAGACTTGAAAATATATTATTTTGGAACTACAAATATTTTTGCCAAAAGGAAAAATTATGAATAATTTTTCTAAGTAATAATTCTTAAATATATATTTTGGGAAAATATATTAGAAATAATATTCCGGAAAGTTTAACACAAAAATTAAGTATGAGAATACTTAACGATTACAAGAAAATACGTATTCTCGTACGTATAAATCCACACCGGAATACGACACCGATACATGGCAAAAATATATAAATACAAGTACTAATATACCCATCCTTGGGAAGGAAATATGAATATAAATACTTGAGAAGTATTGTTACAAAATAGTGTTTAACAATTATTCCAAAATCTATAAATATAATTTAAGTTAAAATATTTATTATTTTAACAAGTAATTACAAGAGTTAATTACATAGTTAGTCCCTGTGGTTTGCACAAAATAACAAACTTAGGTACTAATAGTTTCTGATAACATTCTAGGGTATTAACTTTTCATTTTGTAACGTTTGAAGGTATTAAGCTTATTTGTAGGCTTAAAATCACATTTTGTTAGTACCTAAGTATGTTATTTTGTGCAAACCACAGGGACTACCTATGTTATTACCTTAGAAGTTAATACCTCCAAACGTTACAAAATGAAAAGTTAATACCCTAGAAGGTGATTTTAAACTATTAGTACCTAAGTTTGTTATTTTGTGCAAACCACAGGGACTAACTATGTAATTAACTCTAATTACAACTTGGAATGATATTAACGACATAAAAGAAACGTAACTCAGAAGCGTAAATACTAAGGCAAGGCACGGCCCGTTCGTCTAATAGACATTAGTACATTGTTGGTAGTCGTGTTTGCTGAAGGAACGTGAGTTACGAGTACAGAAGACGCAAGACAGTGAGTTCATGCTCCCCCTTTTCTTTAACTGTTTTCGGTTTTATAACTCTCGGGGGTGGAATACATGTTACGAATGTTTGAACAATATGAATTGACTATGAAATGAACTATTAGATCATGTGAGCATAGACTAAATTTGAAATGCCATTAACTCTTAATTAGGGACGAAGTTTAGATCTAACGGGTACGACCGAACCTCACTCATGGTACTTGTGACCACTTGAGTGCTTCGGTGTCCCAGTCGAGGTGAATCGACATAGTCGAGGTGAATCGACATAGTCGAGGTGAATCGACATAGTCGAGGTGAATTGTCATAGTCGAAGGGGAATTCGACATAGTCGAGGGAAATCGACGAGGGTATAAGCCTACTCATTTTGAGTACTCCCTATGTCCTCACATGCTTTAATGTCCTTGTAAAACATTTACTTATGTTCATAATGCTTTTCATATCTGTTTCCTAATAAATCTCTAAAAGGTTTACAAGATTGTCAGTACTCACACAAACGCATGAACTCGCTCAACTTTTGTTAATGTTTTTTTTTTTTCCAAAATTACATGTATTTCAGGTAAACAAGTTGGATCTTGGGCGCGGGTGTTGTTTCTAGAAGTAAATTCCAAGTTTAGATGTCATCCACTTTTGTTGAATTGTATCTTAGTCGAAGGTTGTGTTGTTTGAAACTTAAATAACTGGTATTTGTAATACTTTTACTTAATGAATGGATGAACATCGTTTTGATCATGTAGTTGTTTATTATGATTGAATGCAATGATATTAAACCAGTCACACATCATACGCTTCCGCAAAAGTCAGGGTGTGACATGGAATGTCAAGAAACCATATGCATTTATTTCTAATTCTCTAAGCTTTGATTGTTTTATTTTTTTTCTTGATAGTGGATTGTATTTATATCACTTTGGCTGGGGTGATGACTTTGTTGGTAACCTTATCATAATCCTTTAGTATTTGGAAATTCTTCATCCGAAGCACTTCACATTGAGGACAATGCTAACCTCAAGTGTGGGGATGGGGAAAATTAAAAAAAAATTCAAACATGTCCTCTTTTAAATATTCTACAAAGCAAAAGTCAACAAGGGTTTTCACAAACTATTTTGGTCTTTGGCTATGGTCACATTCCAAAAAATTGCATGATAGATTTCTCAACAATGTTTTTATAGAAAAGTTAAGGGTGGTTACTTAGGAATAATTTTCTTGAAAAGAAAGGTTAACTTGTTGCACATCATAAACCCTATCTATTTTTCTATGTGAGGTATTGAGCCACTTTAGACATGCCAAAATTTCACATATATGCATGTTCTTGTTTTAATTGAGTGTGGCCATTACGGTGTTACATTTTAGAAATTGCATCTTTTAATAAACTTTAAAATCATGGACCAATTACTTGCACAAGAATGATAAAGGAATCAGGATGAACCTTTTTGTTTAAAGCTTTTTCTTTCAAATCCCTACCCAAGTTTACCTCTTAATCGCCTTTTTGAACCTTGACCTTTTCATTTGACCATCCAAATTCACCCATTTGACCAATTTTGCCTTTTTTACTTTTCAAACCCGAGTGGTGAAATACGATTATAGTTTGTTCGTGTTAGGTCGATTTTCTTATGTTTATTTTTAATTTATAAAAGTAAAAAAGGTGAAAAAAAATAGTGAAAATAATTGAAAACAGATGGTGAAAAACTCAAAAAGGAGTATTAGTGAATTAAATCTCTACATTGAAGATTTGTTAGTTTGGTTAGTTTTGTTAGTTCGTTCTTTTGTAATAAAATCGGATTTTTGCAACCTTTAGCCACCTTAAATATATCATAGTCCATACCTTTAGCCTAGCCCCGTTACAACCCTCTAAAAATCCTTTTGACTTGTGCATTTTTTTGTGCAAACTGGTAGAGAAATGATTGAGTTGCAAGCTTATGTTAATGTATGCCATAATCTGTTTCAAGTGGATATCATATACTAGTGCATCTTTGCTAGTCAAAATATCTATCAAGTGGAGAGATTCTTGTGAGGGATGTGCATTCTTGTTTACCACCTCTAAAGGTAAGTTAATCTTGGATAACAACTTTGTGTTTAGTGTTACATCAATTTGATTGTTGAGAAAGCTCTTTGATTGTGAAATTTGTGAGTCGGGTATGACCATGGACCATAACTTATGAATAATGAGAATGGAATGTGTTTCTTTTGCTTTGGCTAATATGAATGTGAATAATCGTTTGCTTGAGGACAAACAAACGGTAAGTGCTGGGATGTGATTGGTGGTTGAAAGTTCTTAGCTTTTCGTGTTTAAATTCGTAACATTGTGTAAATTTGAGTTTTTGAAGCACTACTTTGACATGGTTTGTATTTTGCAGGCTTTGATAGGTTTAAAATGCATTTTGGAAGCTGAACGGAGTTTTGGAATGGAGCTAAATGGATCTGATTCGAAGAAACGAGTGTTTTCAGATAGTGCTTGTTCGGCGATGAGGTGTTTTCACGTTGTCTGTCCCTTAAACAGAAGGTGTCCCCGTCGGCCAGCCTAAGTCGTCGCCAACAGCCATTCAACCCTGTCGGCGATGGGTATCGCTGTTACACTTCCGATTTTTTTGGTCTTTCGTGTCATTAAACTCGGGATTAATGGGGGATTGGCTAGGATTCGAATTTTGGGGTTATAAGGTGTTCTTGGAGCCTTTTTCATCATCTTTCATCATCTAAAACACTCAATTGATCCTACAACACACTAGAGATTCAAACCTAGTTTTCAAGAGGATTTCTTCTCAATTCTAAGTTCCTTTCACCATGAGCGGCTAATATACCAAGCTTCACCTCGGGTGTAGATTTTGTAAGTTATTTAGGATTCTTGATCAGGGCCGGCTCAGAGGGGCGATGTGGGCGACGACTTAGGGCTCAAATTCTCTCGGGGCTCGATTTTTTTTCTTTTATGAATTTTAAGCTGTACAATTAGGTTATATAAATAATGAATCGGAAAAGGTTACAGTGAAGCACTTGGTTTGGTGGTTCGCATGTTGCTTTTACAGCATGAAAACCCGGGTTCTAATCCCTGTGGCCTCAGGTTTAGTTTAATTTTATTTTTCTCCTATTAATTAAATGCAAATGACATTAATTAGCTGATTTTGTCAGGTTACATTAAATAAAAATTGTAATCATTTAGTTACTTCCCAAATTTAATTTTAAAAAAATGCGGTCAAATTCATATTTCCCCTTATAAAACTTCAAATTACAATATACTCTATCCAAAATTAAAATTTTATAATCCCCTTCCTTAGCTAAAAAAATTGTAAATTTCCCCCATTTTGATTTATTTTATTATAAATAAATTATATAATGACTATTATATCCTTAGTTTTACTAGAACTTAAAAAAATATTAAATTTTCCCATAAAACTTTTGAAACAGGACAATTGACAAAGCCAAATTTCGATGAACCAAACCGAAACACCAGCCGGCTGAAAAGTCGTCGCTGAGAGAGATGGCTGAGTAAGGGATGAGACAATGAGATCTTTTGAGAGGGAAGAAACATTAGAGTCATAAGCATTGTTGAAAAGAAACATGAGGAATAAAAACCTTCATAAATTAACCAAAACATCAAAAACAATTCATATTGTTAAATACACAAAGTTTTACCCATTGTTATCTTCACGTGAAGCTTTTTATCTCCGAGTAAAAACATATTGTTGCAAGCTTTTTGTATAATAAAATATATTTAGCAATATTTTTCTAGAAAAAATAAACTAATTTTGGCTAGAAGTAGTATATTAGCTTCATACATATCTTCTATACTATATAATAAAAGAAACCATTTTGTGCACACTTGTCGTCATATTAGGCCATGTCTTATGGATAATTATTATTTTAGTTTAATCTCTTCTAATTAATTATAGATAATCCTTCTACTAAATAATATTTAGTTTAATTATTACTTTTATATTTATCTATTTACTTCAAATTCAAACTTAATTATCTAATTTGATATTAGAGTAAATTACGATTTTGGCCCCTGTGGTTAAATCACTTTTACCATTTTAGCCCAAAAATGAATTTTTTAACATCTGAGCTCTCAACATCTTTTTTTCTAACCCTTTTGGACCCTTATATCAATTTTATTACTTAATTTATAAATCAATTTGTCAGAATTGGTACCAACTGTTGGTTCAGTTCTGTTTGAGCATGAGGGAAAACAGTAAATCATACCTGTCACAGCAGAAAGTCCAGTGGAGAATCCAGTAATGGAGTTCGACATGCTTGTCATCGTGATTTGGTTCCTCCTTAGGGTGCTGACTGATGATGGGGCTTAGAGAACCGAAAAGGGTATCGGTTAGGAGAAGGAGGACGAATTTGATGTTATGTCTAATGGGGTGTGAAACTGAGTAACCCTTTAACCTCCACTTAATTCTCCTTATATAAGCACCCAGGAGGAAACCTAATTAGTTACTAAGGGTAATATGGTCCATCAACAATTACCAACTAATTTAAATAATAGGTTATTATATATTTTGATCTTTATTATGTAAATGATTATAATGGCTATAGATTAAATATTGTTACATAATATATTTAATCTTACATTCTCCCACTTAGCCGAGTAATCATTTACTATGAGTATTAGATAAGCCTGATCAGGAGTTAACACTCATTTTAGCCTTAAACAAGTACTATAGCAGAAAAATACAGCCGTTGAATCATTATGCGACTCAGGACCCCCATTAATCATACTATAGCCTTAATTTAAAACCTAATCGTCATGATCAAAATACGCGTAAGCCCTTTGTTTGATTTGTAACTTTATTTGTCAATATGCCATTATACCGGTTGAACATATTCTAAGAGACATACAAAATCAAACTGAGGAAATTTCATTAACATAAAACATAAGCTAGTACAATATGCTCAAATAAGGTCTTTACAAAATCCCATATTACGAACATGTTCTTCATAAACCTTAGGAGGGAGACCTTTAGTCATCGGATCCGCAAGCATATCCTTAGTACTAATATACTCGATACAAAGATTATTTTCCTCAACTCGTTCTCGTACGAACAGATATTTTGTATCGAGATATAAACCAGCTCCAGTCGAACTGTTACTGTTCGAGAAACTAACGGCAGCTGAATTATCACAGTAAAGCTTCAATGGTCTAGAAATGTAATTTACGATTTTGAGTCCAGTGATCAGATTTCTAAGCAACATTCCATGACAGGTTGCGTTATAAACAGCAATGTACTCTGCCATCATTGTGGAAGTTGTGGTCAGCTGTTGTTTATGACTCTTCCATGAGATAGGGCCCGCCTGCTAACATAAAGATATAGCCCGAAGTGGATTTCTTGTCATCTTTGCATTTGGCAAAGTCAGAATCAGAATAGCCCACCACTTCTAAATGATCACTTCTTCTATAAGTCAGTTTATAGTCTTTCGTCCCTTGCAGATATCGAAGTACCTTCTTAGCTGCTTTCCAGTGATCTAGGCCAGGATTAGTCTGATAACGGCCTAACATTCCAGCAATATAAGCGATATCTGGGCGAGTACAGACTTGAGCATACATCAAGCTCCCGACTACTGACGCGTAAGGTATCTGGCTCATTTGCTCCTTCTCAACCTCTGTTGTCGGACACTGGAATGAACCGAAAACATCTCCCTTAACTACTGGAGCGACGGAGGGTTTGCACTGTTGCATGTTGTAACGCGTAAGGACACGATCTATGTAGGCCCTCTGGGACAATCCTAAGATCCCTTTGTGTCTATCTCGGTGAATTTCGATGCCAATGACGTAAGAAGCCTCTCCGAGATCCTTCATGTCGAAGTTATGCGAAAGTAACCGCTTCGACTCATGCAACATGTCTAAACTATTACTTGCCAATAGAATATCATCTACGTAAAGGACAAGTATAGTAAAGTTGCTCCCACTCATCTTGAGGTAGGTGCATTGATCCACTTGATTCTTCATAAAACCTTGCTTCTTCATGACTTCATCAAACTTGAGGTACCATTGACGTGATGCTTGTTTTAACCCGTAAATAGATTTCTTCAGCTTACAGACTAGATGCTCCTCACCTTCAGGTTTAAAGCCTTCAGGTTGTTTCATGTAAACATCTTCGTCCAAATCTCTGTTAAGGAAAGCGGTTTTAACGTCCATCTGATGTAACTCCAAATCGAAATGAGCTACTAGGGCCATGACGATCCTTAATGAATCTTTACGAGAGACAGGTGAAAACGTCTCTTGATAATCAATTCCCTCTTTCTGAGTGTAGCCCTTTGCAACCAATCTCGCTTTGTAGCGTTCAACGTTACCATTCGGATCCAGTTTTGTTTTGAATACCCATTTACATCCTACGGGTTTGGCTCCGTTGGGTAATTCTACCAAATCCCAAACGTCATTTTTCTTCATGGATTCAAGCTCATCAATCATCGCTTTATTCCATTCAGAAGACTGATCACTGCTAATGGCTTCATTGTAAGAGATAGGATCATTGAGCTTTCCAGCATCCATTTCAGTCAGGTAGGTAACATAATCATCCCAATTAGTAGGCCTTCTTTGCCTAGATGACCTCCTGAGTGGATTATCGGGTTCAGCGTTGTCTTGGTTTTGAGCGTTTGATGTGCCTTCGTCATGAGGTATAATGGGTTCTGATTGTAGAGGTAAATTTGGAGTTGGTGCAGTAGCTTCAGGTACAGTAGTTGCATTGGGTACAAGAGGAGTAATCGGAGTAATGGTAAGCGACGAGTCTCTCCCCCCCGCGTCTTGTACTTCTTGCAATTCTTCGTAAGGATTGGTACTGCTCCCACTGACCTTGAAATCCTCCAGGAACGCGGCACGCTTGGTTTCAACAATACGGGTGACATGGGAAGGACAATAGAAACGATAACCCTTAGAGTTCTCAGGATACCCGATAAAGAAACAGGTAACTGTTTTAGGGTCAAGTTTCCTTAGGAAAGGATTGTAAAGCTTCGCTTCAGCAATGCAGCCCCATACTTTCATATATTTAAGACTCGGTTTCCTTCCTGTCCAAAGTTCATAAGGAGTTTTAGGGACAGACTTAGAAGGAACTCTATTGAGTATATGAACAGCTGCTTTTAACGCTTCAGTCCAGAGGAATAATGGTAAATTAGTGTTGGCTAACATACTGCGCACCATGTTCATAAGGGTACGGTTTCTTCTTTCAGCGACACCATTCTGCTGAGGTGTACCAGGCATGGTGTATTGGTTCACAATCCCCTGGCCCTTACAAAACTCATAAAATGGACCAGGAGCTTGACCCACATCAGTATGTCGTCCATAATATTCACCGCCTCTATCTGATCTGACAACTTTAATCTGACGATCTAATTTCTTTTCAACTTCAGCCTTATAATCTTTAAAAGTTGTTAGAGATTCAGATTTCTCCTTAATTAGATACAAGTACATGTAACGAGAATAATCATCAATAAAAGTGATAAATGAAGTATGTCCTGTTATGCCAGCGATTTGGTAGGGACCACTAATGTCAGTGTGAATGAGTTCTAATAAATTAGAGCTCCTAGTGGCACCTTTCTTATTCGCTAATGTCATTTTACCCTTAAGACATTTGACACATGTTCCAAAATCAGAGAAATCGAGAGGAGGTAAGACTTCATCCTTCACAAGACGATTTAATCGTTCTTTTGAAATGTGGCCTAAACGCTGATGCCACAACATGGATGAAGTTTCTAAGTCTCGTTTCTCTTCCATCTTTGTGAGTGATTCATTAATATTATATGACAACAAAGATTTGGAAAAGTTATCTTCTAGTTCTAATCTATAGAGACCACCATCCAGAATACCAGTACCATAAAGAACAGAATCATAATGGATAGAGAGTTTGCGATGACCATGGGAAACAATAAAACCGTCCATGTCTAACTTTGGTCCTGATACAAGGTTCCGAGTTACCTCAGGAACATATAAGGTATCATAAAGTTTAATACATAAACCAGTTTTCATAACTAATTGTAATGTTCCAATGGCCTTCACTTCTAATTCTCGATCATCCCCAACCTTAAGCGTTCTTTGGTTTCTTTCCAGCTTCCGGATTGAAAGGAATCCCTGAGTAGAATTGGTAACATGAACCATAGAACCAGAATCAAACCACCAAGAATTAGCAGGAACACTTAAATTATAGGACTCAAGTATCATAAAATAATCGTTACCTTTCTTAGCCAGCCACTCCTTAAAATCAGGGCATTCCTTCTGCATATGTCCTGTCTTTTTACAGAACTTGCAGCGGATACTGCCTAAGGAGTTCTTAGAGCTGGAAGCTGCACTTGTACTAGGATTAGAATTAGGCCTTTGGACTTTAGAAGCATCCTTCCTCTGATAATTGTTCTTCCTCTTCTTAGAGTTGGAGGTAGTGAAGTTAGCAACATCAGTATGGCGATCCATCCTCATACGCTCTTCCTCCTGTACGCACATGGCGACCAGCTCACTCATCGTCCATTTGTCCTTCTGAGTGTTGTAATTGATCTTGAATGCTTCAAAAAACGAAGGAAGCGAAGTAATGATGAAATGAACAAGGAAACCATCACTGATTTCCATTTCCAGCCCCTTCAGCTTATTGGCCATGTCATTCATCATCATGATGTGCTCGCGAATGCCACTCCTCCCATCATACTTAGTTGTCACCAGCTTGAGAATAAGAGTACTAGCGTGTGCTTTAGACGTCCCCTTGAACTGAGCCTCCACATGTTCCAAGTAGGTTTTAGCATCTTCAGAATCAGGAATAGCTCCTCTGATTGCATTGCTTATGGACTGCTTCATAAACATGAGAGACATGCGGTTACACCTAGTCCACTTGTCATGAGTTAACTGCTGAGCAGCAGTACTTTGTGGAGTAAGGTCCGCTGGCTTATCCTCTCTTAGAGCATAATCGAAATCCAGCAGCCCGAGAGTAAGCATGAGAGCATCCTTCCATGCAGCAAAGTTATCACCAGTCAAAGGTGGAATTCCGCAATTTGGTGCTGATAGTGGAAATAAGATGAGCAAGTTATGATACAAATGAAGAAGTCCTAATGTGATCTAAGGGCACGTTAAACTAAGGCAGGCATAAATAATGACCATTTTACATTATGAAGCTGTGATATTGTCTATTACTAACATCAAAATAATAGACTTAGCTAAAAAATTCTACTTAAACGAAAACAAAACAGCTTTGGCCAGAAGTGTAATCATTTAAGCATATGTGCAAAGTGTTTGTAACAAATCAGCTTTGGCCAGAAATTGAAACAATCACTTTAGTTATGCACTTGTTGAGTATGCCATCTATGAATGAATTAAATCAGCTTTGGCCAGAAATTAAGACATTCATGATTATGATGCACACACAACATAGCTTTCGTAATACTTGAACGATAAGTAGATGTATCAAGTCAGCTTTGGCCAGAAATGATATATCAAAAACTCATTCAAGTTAAGCTATTCTGGTTTTGCAAAACATTATCTGATTCTGATTAAATTAACTAAGTAAATTACAAAACCATTTATTTAATAGCAAACCACCCGTTAGCGCGGATCGATAAGGCCCAAGTGAACTTGTGCGATCCATTATGCCCAAAACTTGTGCGATCCATTATGCCCAAAACTTGTGCGATCCATAAGGCCCAAGTGAACTTGTGCGATCCATTATGCCCAAAACTTGTGCGATCCATAAGGCCCAAGTGAACTTGTGCGATCCATTATGCCCAAGTGAACTTGTGCGATCCATAAGGCCCAAGGCTTGTGCGATCCATAAGGCCCAAAGTAAACTTGTGCGATCCATTAAGCCCAAGTAAACTTGTGCGATCCATTAAGCCTTGTGCGATCCGTTAGTTTTGTGCGATCCGTTAGTTTTGTGCGATCCGTTAGTTTTGTGCGATTCAGTTATTTATAGTTATAACAACTAACAATTCGAAATTTATGAATTGTGATATACTTTCCCATTATAACTTGATCTAATTCTATCATAAAAAAATTCGAAAATCATAATTGTTTATCTTATTAACATATTTCGAAAATCCTTATTAGGAAAATTAGATCAAAATCAGGAAAAACATACAACAATTCAAATCATACTCCTAAACATAAAGGATATTTCGAATTTTATCTAAGAACGTGATGAACCCTAAATAAAAAAAACTCAAACATTCATCCGAAATCTGGAATTTTATTACACATTTAATCATATTTCTTAAACTTCAGATTTCGGAACAGTAATCACGAATGAAAATAAGATCCGAGATGTATATCAGATGACAGAAATCGAACTGTAATGATTTCTGATGATGAAAAACGAATTTTAATTATCGTTTTAAAACCTGTTTTCCAACTTTAGTCCAGATTTACGGATACAAACAGAACCGACTAATCAACATATGCTCTGATACCACATGTTGGTTCAGTTCTGTTTGAGCATGAGGGAAAACAGTAAATCATACCTGTCACAGCAGAAAGTCCAGTGGAGAATCCAGTAATGGAGTTCGACATGCTTGTCATCGTGATTTGGTTCCTCCTTAGGGTGCTGACTGATGATGGGGCTTAGAGAACCGAAAAGGGTATCGGTTAGGAGAAGGAGGACGAATTTGATGTTATGTCTAATGGGGTGTGAAACTGAGTAACCCTTTAACCTCCACTTAATTCTCCTTATATAAGCACCCAGGAGGAAACCTAATTAGTTACTAAGGGTAATATGGTCCATCAACAATTACCAACTAATTTAAATAATAGGTTATTATATATTTTGATCTTTATTATGTAAATGATTATAATGGCTATAGATTAAATATTGTTACATAATATATTTAATCTTACACCAACATTTTATCACTCAAACAGATGCTAATTTGCTTCTTGAATAACATATCTTCTTTTCAAGAACAATTTTCACAATCACTATATCCATCGCGTATCGAGTATTATCCATTAGTATATTGAAAGATGTGACCTTTTTATTATTGGTATATAAAATTAGATTTATTAAACCCGTGTAATACACGTGGTTTTTTTAAAGATATACTTTTTTATTATTTACTATACAAAATTACATTTATTCGACCCGTGTAATACATGGGGTTTTTTTAAGATGTAACTTTTTATTATTTGATATATAAAATTAGATTTATTCCATTCGTACAATACACGGGGTTTTTTTTAAGGATACATATTTTTTATTATTTAGTATAGAAAATTACATTTATTCAACTAGTGTAATACACATATTTTTAAAGATGTAACTTTTGTATTATTTGGTATATAAAATTACATTTATTCAACCCGTGTAATAAATGAGGTTTTTTAAAGATGTATTATTTTATTATTTGGTAAACAATATTACATTTATTCAACTCGTGTAATACACGTGATTTTAAAGATATAACTTTTTTATTTGGTATATAAAATTATATTTATTCAACATGTACAATATGGTTCTTATAGATATAACTTTTTATTATTTAATATATAAAATTATATCTATTCAACTCGTGCAATAAAGAAGGTTTTTAAAGATATATTGTTTTATTATTTAGTATATAAAATTCATTTAATCGACCCGTGTAATACACGGGGTTATAACCTAGTCCTCTTATATAACCTCCTACGCCTACTTCGTTCCGTTATCTATTAAAAAACTAAAATCAAACAAACAAAAAAACAAAAAAACAAAGTGTTAAAAAAAATATAAACTAAGTTCCAATTTAATTTTCTTTATTATTAATTCTTTCTTTGATTGTTGTGGTTGTTTCATGTTTGGTAATGTGCTGGGCCGGTACATACATGTTTGGGCTTCGGCTGGACATCAGTTGCTGTTTGAACATCAGTTGCTGTTTGGGCTTGGAAGTGGGCCTCTTGTAGACACTCACAGACATTAAGTGGGGCTGTTAAAAGAACGCCTGTGTTGACATCAGATATGAGTTGCACGCACCTAATTTCAAGATACTTGTTTCCAGAATTCTCTCTAGTTTCTCTCTCAAAATATCGCTTAGGGTTTCTGTTCGTTTGGTCGCTGTTTTGTTTTGTATCAGTGATCTTGTTGTGAGATCTTGTGATAATTGATGATTATCGTGTTGATGATCATCAGTAGTTGAGAGTTGTAAATTAATATATCATCGTTCTGTTCTTTGTTTTTAGTTGTAAATCATTAAGTCTGTTGGTTAATAAAGCTTTTGATTCAGGTTCTTGTTGATTACGCTTTGGTACCATTGTTTTTGACATGGTATCAGAGCCCTGGTAGGAGTTCTTTGGGTTTCTTTATTCCGCTGTGCATCTTGTGTTAGATCTGCTCGGATCTGATTTAGATCGAAGTTGATTCGGTTTCGATCTGGTTAAGTCTTGGTGAATACTCTATTTGCCGACTTCAGATCTACATTGTTTTAGAATCTCGGGGTTCATGCCTAACACAGGAAGTTCAAGAAAAAGTTGAAAAAAAATTTCATCTTTCTCCCTTAGTTCGTGTTCCTGTTCTTCACTGTTTCTTGGTTTTTTTGTTGATCATATTGACCCTATTGTCTTTATCATGGTTAAAGATTGAAAAGGGTATCATAAATTAGGTTTCTTTTTCCTTGTTCTTCAGTTTCTTGATAATCTTGATTCTGATTCTTGACCCTTTTTCAACACTTTTTGTTCGATCTAGAGACCGAGCGATCCTCTCTATGTTTCAACTTTCCATAACCCTAATTTGTTGAAGAATTCACCAATCTGAGTATACTGCAACAATCATGGATATACGCTTCCTGTACTCTCTGGCCAAAGTTGCAAAAGTTCGAGTGGTTCAGTTTGGCATCCTCAGTCCCGATGAAATCGTATCTTGTTTGTTGGTGTGTTAGATGGATCGCCAGTTGGTTAGAGTTTCTCATCAGATGGTGTTGAATCTCCGAGGTGGTGTTTTTATACTTGTGTTTACTGTGTTTTGCTTTCACAATCTGACCCGGAACTGGAGCACCATGGGTAAAACTCGGGTCCGGTTTGTTAAAAGCTCCGGGAGACTGGCTCTCAAGACTCCATCAGATTGTACTGGACTGAATCAGCATGAGGATTTTGCAAGTGAATCTGGGGTGACTTTGCTTTCGTTAGGAAACGGTGCTCCGGATGTGGTTGCTAGTATCGCGGCGTTTGCAGCTACACAAAAAACCGTTGATGGGTCTTTAATGAGGGACTGACGTGGAGGTCGTGGTGCTGCACAAAATGTCATCCCTAGTTCAACTGGTGCTGCGAGGCAAACTAACTGAATCCAATTGCTGTTTTTCTTCTAACCTTGTTCTTGTAACCCTCGAAGGTTACGGAACAGGTTCGCTTGGAGTTAAAGGCATCCTTGGTGAGTTCGTTCCGTGACTTTGATTTTGTTTTTTGTTGTCACACCTGCATTTGTTGTGTCTAGACATTCTGGTGTCAGGTTAGTAAGACCGGTTTGTGATTGGGACACAGAGAGGGTTCACTCTATTGCATATCGTGTGTTATCATTTGTTGTTCCTTGATAATCTGTTATGTTTACATGTGCTGAAACGGTGTGTGATATCTGTGAATTTAAGTGTGTTATTGTTAGACTATTGTTATTGGTCTAGGTCTAGGAGGCGTCCTTGATAAGGTCTGCGGAGGCACCTGTGAGTGATGAACATCTGAACGGGCTCTATGTCTTGGCTTTGCATTATGTGATTTGTTTTGCTTGTAGATCTGTTAAACAATCTATCATGTGTTAAAAAAATTAAAATTAAAAAGAATTATTTTTGATCTAGCAAAACAATGGAACAGGTGCAACTCTGCAACTCTGATATCTTGTCTTGGCTTTTAAATTTCATTGCTAAAGAGCTCTATTTGTGTCAAGTTTTTCCTAAATATGCATCAGAAGTTTGGTTTGATTCCGTTACATGTAGGTATTGTTCTTGATTTCAAATTGGTAATTTAAAGTTGTGAATAAGTGTGGCTACATATTTGGTTGATTTGAAAATATTGTTTACTAACCAAGGTTTATATCAATTTCTTCAAATATGTCTTCAAGAGTTTTCTAACTTGGTTTTTATCAGCTTGTCATGTGCGTTTGAGTCTAGGGTTTTTGCGTATATTGAGTCTGTTAGATTTAGCGTTGTTTGATACAAGTCATCTTGTTGATACTCTGTTTTGTGAACTGGAGTGTTTTAGAGAGCATATTCGTTGTTTATGTTCTTGACCTAGATTATTGATTTCTATTGCATCTGTTGTAATCGTTAGGTTGAAAGATTGTTTACCATAGTGATAAACAGTGTTTAGTTGTGAGGATTGTGGTTTTGATGAGATTTTTTTTTTTGCGAATGCTATTTGATTACAATCTTGTCGAGTTTTATACTCATAGTTCCTGTTGGTTGGTTTCGAACTCTTTGATATTGTTCAATAACTATACACATGGTGTTTTCTTGTTGGTTGGTCAATGTGCATCTATGTCATGATTATAGAAGCTTGTAGTTCTCGTGTTTGTTACTGAAGTTCAAGGTTCTAGTAATATAAATTGTGTGAATGTTAAATTCAGCCAGTTGTGATCGTTTGTCAAAAATCATCCTTGATGTTACGAGCCCATGTGACGTGGTTTTTTTTATCTTGGATCATGTGATTCGTTTGTGTTTTTGAACGTTGTTAAAAAATCGGCTCTAACCTGTGTGTCTACTTGTCTATAATCTTGTTGATTGGTTAACGAACCATGTGGTTCACGTAGTTAAACCTATAGTATTGTCAAGGTAAGATTTGAATATGTTTGACAACCTTGTATGCTTTATTGTGTGTGATGGTTTTTCTTGTAAAGATTATGCTATCTTGAAGATGTATTCTTCAATAATGTTTGTCTTTATCTCACTGGTTATGGATTTTTTATGTTTCGAGTCCAACCGTAGTGAGGGATGTGTAGGATCATTGTGTTGGTGGTCTTATTTGGTTCTCATTCATTTCTTTGAGACTTCATTGTCGATTGTAGTGATGTTAGTTCACTGGTCTAGGTGATGGTTGTTTTTTTTTCTTCCACACTGATCTAGGGTCGTTTGTAGATTCTTCGTGTTGTTGAGTCTAGTCCCATTAGATCGTAGTGTTGTTTCTTGAATGGTGTTATAGCCTTGTGTTGTCTCTTGTGTAAGAGATATTTTCTGGTCTTAAAATCATGTGATTTTGTGGATTATCAGAATTTGTTTAGGCTGTAACTGTTGTCTGATGTAGAGTTGTGTAATTCTTGTTTTTCAGACTTGTTGAATCTTGTGATTCGTATTATGTGGTTCGGACGTTGTGGAGTTGTAAAAGGTTTTCTTGATTAAAATTAGTCTTTAAATTCTTTACAAAGTTTTCTATGGATATGTGTTTTGTAAAGTTGTAAAAGTTTTTTGATCAAGTAAAGTTTGTTTTAAGTTCTTCACAAGTATCTGATTCTTTATATGTTATCAGATGTGTATCTGATTCTGTTATGCAATCATGTGATACTTTTTTATTCTAGTATGTTGTATGATTGTACTTGTCACTGATGCATACAAAGATTTGATGTGTCGTGTGGCATTTTTTGTCATCAGTGTTTCTAAAGTTCATTGGTTGATTAAAGATATATTTGAAACAGACATTATTTTGCATGTTATGTTTTTTTTGTTTATCAAGGTTGTTTTTGATCGTATCTAGAATTGTGTGATTCCTTCTTTGATCTATTTGATTTAACTCTACTATATCCAAAATCCTGTGATTCCGTGTTGGTCAGATTGTGTTTTCTGACTTGTTGCTTTCTGTGATAGAAAGTTCTTTAATTTGTTTCTTGACATGTTTTTCCTATAATTGATAATTGTTTTAAAGGTCAAGTCTTGAATAAAAGTTATTTTAAGGAAATGGTTTTGATTGTGATGTAATTAGGGTAATACTGAGGTTCTGGGGAGAATGGGCACTCAACTTTTTTTTCTGGAGCTAAGAATGCACATATGTTATCAGCATCAAACACATATGTTCAGATTCGAGGCTTGGCATAACCCGCAATTCTTGTTGGATGGGTTGCTCAGAATGCAAGTCTGGGAATGAAGGATTCATGGGGACCTTTAAAGGCTTTAGCAGTTGCAAATGTTATCAACGGCATCGGTGATGTCGTCCTCTGCTTATTTTTCGGTTACGGTATTTCCGGTGCAGCATGGGCAACAATGGCGTCTCGGGTGGTTGCAGGATTTATGATGGTTGAAGCTCTGAAAGATAAAGGGTATAACGGTTATGCCGTTGCGGTTCCATCCGCTAACGAACTGCTTCAAATATTCAAGCTTGCGGCTCCGATATTTATAATGATGATGTCAAAGGGGGCGAGCGTTTATCGCAAACCGCACAATCGTTTATGCCAGAACTTTTATATGATGCTAAACGAAGTCTATCAAAGGCAAGAAGGCTATTAAAGTCGCTGTTGATAATTGGTGCTGCTGGTACAGTTGTTCCGTGGTTATTTCCTAAAGTATTTTTACCTGATCCTCAAGTTATAAAGGAGATGCACAAAGTGCTACTTCCATTCTTCATTGCATTATGTGTGGCAACAAATACT